>CM040242.1:250420440-251156855 GCA_022545495.1 Chrysanthemum lavandulifolium
CCGATGGTAACATCAGATTGAAGACAAGACGCTCATGGACCCAAAGGACGCATTGCACTTCAACTTTCCAAACCACTCTAGTTCCTCTTAAAAGGACTTGTTTCATTCTCACGGGAACCGACATAATCATCGACTTTCTTAGAGATTGTTGATATTGAAAAAGGAGACCTCTCCCTAGTCTCCAGACAAGATCCAAATATGCACATATTGAGTCTAGAGCCACGAGATCATCAATAAATCTCATTAGACACTTTCAACGAAGACTCTCTGCTTCACACAATGTGGAAAGAGAGATTATATCTTGAGTCATACGATTATCCTTATGGTTTTGCTGAACATCCGAGTGATATGCATACATATTCACAATGAAGATGGAAAACCTCTCGAGCCAACATCAAACAAGCTCCTGTAGGCGGCATGTGAGATCTATTCATTAGATCAATCATGTGACAACCGGATGAACAATGGGCGATTCAAGTCTTGAATCAATCTTGGTTCAGTTATGGATTGACGGATACCTTTGAAAACCGGTCTCGTGCTTAACAACTCTTTTCTTTAGCACATCGACTGTACTCATTTTTCAAACCAAAAGGTGTTTTTATGATTGATAATTGATTTTCAATAAAATCTTCGTTGTATTGCAAAACAATTTCTATCGAGCAATACACGATTGTTTTTCAAATCTCTTTTCATCAATCAAGGACTTAAAATTACCGTTCACTCACTCCGAGTTGTCTTCTTTGAGATGTTCCGTTTGAGAACAAATTAGAGTAACAATTAAACCCCGTCAAGGAAATTCTTCGAATTATACCGATCACAAAAGACATGTATCGATCAACTGGGAACCGTGGTCGGTATTCAATTCAACGAAGTGATCAAAGACACTTTCGCATGATTTATTGCTAATCGCTGTATGTGTACACCGACGCTTTCATAATGATCGTAATGAAGCGGTCATTCCATAGCCGCATGCTCACTTAACACATTCATCTCAAAAGATATCATGATTAGTGCATCAATGTCTCGATATTTTCACTCCATGCTTCGCACACGCCAATATCATGAATCAACTAAAGCTTTCGCTACTCCGATGAGAAGATATCATGATCCAAAAGTGAGCATGTCGGTCCTAATGTCACAACATCACATAATACCAACACCACAAAGGATATCTCGTAGATGCTTTTTATAACTGATGATCTCAAAAGATGGCTCATAATTATTATCTCATGGATCATTAATGACCTCCACTTTAAAGTACAAATCTATGCACTTTGAAGTTGCACTACTTATGCACAAAGATCATGGTTGAAGTATTAAAGTCTACGAGCTCAAGAACAAAGTCAAGAATAGAATGCTAGATTTGAAATGTAAAACAAGGGGTGACCTCCTTAGGGGAGATTGTTAGGAATTAGAAAATTCCAGATTGAAGAGTCGGTCACCCCAACTATTATCTAGCATAAGTTAGCTGAGACTTGTCGTTATTTACGCTTTTATGTAGTTAATTAGTTAGTCAAGAGCGTAAAATAGTCTAGTGCAACACCGTGGAGGAAGGACGGTCTTTACCCACCGTATCCCCGATCCATGTGTCGATAGGAGGTCGCTTAGTTTGTAACTGATAAATACCCTCTACCTTGCAAGGTAGAGGTTGATGTTCTTTGTAATCTAATATTCTACAAGTTTCTCTTACTAGAATATCCCACTTTTCTCTTCTAAAATCATCTATAAGCTCATTGTGTTAATGTTATGATATGTAAGTGAAATCCAATATCCCACACAAACCAATTAGCCGTAAACGTTCTCATATGAAAATACCTAATTCCGATAAAACCCTAGTTTTCAAAATCAATCAATTCATGTATCCGGGTGATGTTTAATGATAAAATGATTTCAATGATGTTAGATAAACATTTTGACTATATCATTTTAACCAAAAATAGACATTTTTGATTATGTGTTCATACGCTTATACGAGAACACAAAATCACTCATATATGAAAATCTAACCGTTGGTTTTGAAACGATTTAAAACCCTTGTTTGTATTAATACGTAGATTAATAAACCACTTACTTAAATGAAGATCAATAACACGGATTTGAAGGATGAGTTTTACACGTAGGATATGGTGGTCGAGATATTAAATGAAGAGTTAATGAGTTAGGTGGATGTTTTATTTAAATAACTTTGAGCTTTTGATGCTTTAGCCCTCCACCTTTCCATTTACATCTAATGTCCATAACTTCCATTTTGGTTACCAAACGAAGGATATTTGAAAGAATTTTGACTACACCCCTCGACTTAAGAAATAATGAAGTTTTATAAATTTTAGTCCGAGGAGTGTCAAGAAACCGTAAATATGACCACCATTTAAAGAAACAACCGGATAAAGTAACATGTAAGTACAAGGTTTTATGAAATTGAAAATATTTGCTTTCTCCCTCAACACTTGATCGAAAAAATATCTAATTTAGAAAGATTTGAGTGTTGACGGAAGATTTGTACTTGCCATGTTAAAAGAAATATAGATAGAAGAATATTTTTGTTATTTTATCGATTTTATAATTTTGTATTTTGTTTTTGAAAATATTTACAAAAGAGTTTTTTTGGTGTTTGATTGGTTTTAAGAATGTTTTAAGAGTTCATCCAGCCTCTCGAGTCAAACACCGCATACCAATCCGTGGACCAACTCATTAAACCTAGCAGGAGTTAAGGCTTTGGTGAGGAGATCGCCAATTGGTATTTAGTACCCACAAAGTATAATTCAACAAGACTGCTCCACGTGGTCCTTGATGAAATGATATCAAGATCGATGTGCTTTGATTTCGAGTGTTGAATAGAGTTGCACGAGATCGCAATAGCACCGATTGTCGCAAAGACATCGATTTTGTCAAATACGTAACCATAGTCTTTGAGTTGTGTTCTCATCCAAATGACTTGAGCACAACACCGACATGGCTACATATTCTCGCTTTGTTGACGACAAAGAATGTACAACTCGCTTCTTCGATTGCCATGACACCGCTTTATCACCAAGAAATTGTAACGCTCTCAAGTACTTTTCCATGAATCTAAGCATCCCGCATGGTCGTCGATGAAAAGCTATTAGTTCAAAACCGAATCCTTCGGATACCGGATCCCCAAATTAATGGTTCCCTTGATGTATCAAGGATTCTTTAGCCTCTGAGAGGTGGGTTTCATTGGTCTCGATCGATAACGGAGCAAAGATATACGGCAAACACAATATCGTGCCCGCTAGTCGTTAGATACATGAGAGACCCAATAATACTACAGATTTGGTAGGGTCCACCAATTTCCCATGTAAATCAGCATCTAGCTTCTTGGTATGAGCCATTGGTGTGGCATAGGTGTCACAGTTTTGCATTCCAAATTTGTTTAACAATTCAAGGGCATATTTGGACTGACTCAAGAAAATACCACGGGGGGATTGGTGAACTTGCATTCCGAGAAAGAATGTGAGTTCACCCATCATTGACATTTCAAAATGTTTTGTCATTAATTTTGCAAAAGCATTTGAGTATTTTAAGTGTGTTGACCCAAAAATGATGTCATCCACATAAATTTGAACAATTAAGATGTGAGCCCCGTGATATTGTATGAAAAGTGTAGGATCGACCGAACCTTTGGTGAATTTATTGGCAATGAGGAAGGATGATAACTTATCGCACTCACGCCGAGGAGCTTGTTTGAGACCATATAAAGCTTTGTTCGGTTTGTAGACATGGTTCGAGAACTCGATCAACGAATCCTTCCGTCGGTCGACATAAACCGCTTTTCATTGCCCATTCGTAAAAGCGTTTTGACGTCCATCCGAAAGACCGTTATATTCATATGAGCCGCGAACGCGAGAAAGATCCGAATGCACTCAAGACGAGCAACCGGAGCGAATGATTCTTCAAAGTCAATACCTCTTCCTATCTATAACCCTTAGCCACCGACGTGACTTGTTTTCGACACGCCCTTCAAAGATCCAATTTGTTCTTCCAACCATTTGAGACCAATGACGAGACCCCGTTGGTCTTTCAACCAGCCCCATACTTCAAGACGCTTGAATTGGTTGAGTTCTTCTTGCATGGATTCAATCCATTGTCTTTTGTCATTGCATCTTTAATGTTTTTAGGCTCAGATTAGCAGACGGTGAGTGCATAAATGCAATGTTCACCATCCGTGTGAAGACGTTGTCTCGTAACGACCGGGTTGATTCGGGTTGCCAATAATATTCTCAAGAGGATGGTCTTTTGTCCAACGATGTGTAGAGGGTTGATGTTGGTATACATTGTGCGATTTTGAGGATTCAAATGGTTTGTTGATGATTCCGCGACATCGTGCAAGCAGCTTCATTGGCAAACGGGTTAAAGAACGATTTGGATCAAAATCGCAGTGGGGTACTTCATTAAGAACATCAAGAATCGGTTCGGGTCGTTGGAAGCAGCTTTGTTCAACTGTTGTTGTAGAGTCAATCGGTGGTGCTTCTTCAACAAGAGTTGTTGTAGCAGTGTATCGTATAAGAGTATGATCAGTTGAGCGCCGGAAACAAGCGGATACACCGAGCACGCTCATCAATGTCATCACTAAATAGCGGAGCAAAGAGCTTTTCCATTTGTTGACGAGTAAGTCGGGGCTTGGTTCACCGATGATGGGGTTTGGGGGAAGTTTAAACGGTTGTGACCGGGTTCCAAGTCGTTATGCTCAAGCCATTTCAGTAAGTTCATCAAAATTAGCATGAATCATTTCCATAACCCGCTTTGTACGACGATTCCGCATCCGTAACCTTTAGAATTCTCACAAGATCCAATAAAGACTCCAATGTCGACTTTGGCTTTGAGCTTTCCAAAGTCATCACGATCATTATTTGGGTAGCAAAGGGATCCAAATACATGAAAGTGTTTGAGATTCGGTTTATGGTTGTGGATAAGCTCAAAAGGTGTTTTGTTGTATGCTTTGTAATCATTGAACGATTTTGAGTATAGCATGCATTGAGACAACTTCCACCCACAAGTAATCTGGAAGTTTAGCATTGATTAACATTGTTCTTGCAGCTTCCACTAACGCACGGTTTCGCTCTTTCAACAACTCCGCTTTGTTCTCGTGTACGTGCAATAGATGTCTCGATGCTCAATTCCCACTTTCTCATAAAATTCTCGAAGAGTTTGGTTCACAAATTCAGCCTTTGTCTGCTCGATTTGGCGGACGGTGTTCGGAGTCGAACTTGAATTTTCGTGAGAAAGGTGATGATCATCTCGTGGAGCTTGATCTTTACTTCAAGAAAGTAGACCCAAGTCCATCGTGAGTAGTCATCGACAATTACCAAGATGTAGCATTTGCCATTAATCGCTTGCACGCGCGATCGGGCCACACAAATCCATGTGAAGAAGATGAAGCACATGTCGAGAGTCGTGTTCCACCTTTGAAGGAAAATGAGCACGAGTGCTTTTCCCTTGTTCACAAGCAGAGCAAAGGTGATCTTTAGAATACCGGAATCTCGGGAGACCTTCAACAAGTTTGTGTCGAGCAAGGTTGGTGATGGTTTGAAAGTTTAAATGTGAGAGACGACGGTGCCATAGCCAAGATGGGAGAAGAAGCAACCATGTCTTGCATTGAGATTGTGTACAGACTAGAATTGCGAGAGCCAGACATAAGATCGTTTCCTTGTAGATCACGAATGAAACAAGTTTTCTCCCTAAAAGCAACTTCCAAATCTCCATCATGTAATTGACCGATCGAAAAGAGATTGTGACCGAGGCCTTCCACATAATAAACCCCGCTAATTTCGATATTGCCATTGATATAATCTCCGAGCCCATGATAGCTGCAAGTGATCATTCCGAAACTGACAAGTGCCAATGAACTTTGCAATAAAGTTTGATAACAGTTTAAGATTGCTGTCATATGTCGGGAACATCCGCTATCAACAATCCAAAGGATGATATGTATCACCCGCATTACACACATGACTACACAGATGGAATAGAAGTAGATGTGGAACCCGAAATGTTAGAGGGTTCCAAGCGATTATAGTAGATATACACACATCAATGATTTTAGGTATCCATTTAAATCCTAGTGTATTATGTATCCATTTCGCCATCTCCAACTAGTCTTAGCTTTAGTCTTAGTGAATGCACTAGGTGGTACTACATTCTTGGAGGTGATAATCGAGCTACAGGACATCAATGCGTTTCTTAGAATCTAAGGAGGCGGTTTACCAAGCACATACTTAGAAGCATTAGTGGGCCTAGAGGTATTCGATTCTTAGGATTCCTTAAACGAGACAAGATAGCTCTAGCAACACATTTGTCATGACAATCGAAAGCATACTTTTACGACAAATAACACAAGAAGCTTCGATCGAATATCAAAAGTACTTAAAGGTTTAGCATTCGTTACAACACTTTTTCCATTACATTTGTCGACGTAATATCTAAAGTGGGTGCAACTTGAGTCTTATTCAAAGTCCTAGGGTGTTCTTCTACTTTAGCATTCTTTATTGATCTTTTCTTAGGTCGCAACTTCCTATTCTTCCTTGTATTGCTCCTAGGTCGTGAAGTGCGGACGTTTGGAAAAGAGGCAACTAGTCCTATTTCAAGAGAGGAAGCACATTAGTATCTTGTGTTTTGTCAAGAGGCAACTGGGTTCACGTTTGCTAAGTGTTACAGTGTGCAATTCTCTTAATGATGCTAGGTGAACTTGTTCATACTTTCCTAACATCTCCTTAACTTAATGATAGTGTGCACCAAATCTTGATTTTCGTAACTAAGATTTCAAATAAAATTCATGACTTCTTTAGTGTGTGCAAGATAATGATCAAGTTCGTTTGATGCTTCATTACGAGTCTGTTTGAGTAAATAAAATATGACACCATATTCCTTTTAACTTTTGCAAGTTCTTGTTCATATTTTGAGATTTGACATTTCAAAGACACGTTTTGATCATCCGTTGCTCAATTTTAGGATTAAAGATTTTTTATTGCAATCGGTGGATTTTGTTTTGCAAAGCAAGTTCACGATTTTGACAATCTTTTGACACCATTGAAGACGACGTTTTGAATTTGAAAGTTCATTTAATAATTGTTCATTTTCAACTTTAAAGACTCGATCCGATGCACATTATCAAGATTCTCAACAATTTCAACAGAATCAATGTAATCAGCAGAGATATGATCGATGCATATGCAATGATTGTAATAACACAAGATTATTGATATCAAGACATATAACATCTTCCAAGAGTCGATCAACATCTTTTCTCAACAATTTCTTTTACGCTTAGTATTTGAAATCGATGTTTCGCTTTTTCAAAACTGTTTTCATGAGACCGAGTTCCTTGTGAAAATCCCTTTCCCAATATAGTGCACAAGTTTTCAAATTTTGACATGGGGTAAAATTCTTTTTGAAGAATGTCTCTTTGTTCTCGCGCCATTGGCGATTGAAAATGTTCAACTTTTATTTCGTAATGAAATTCAATCTCACGCTCCAAAATTTTGAGGTCGATAAGAAAGTGTCAAAGTATTTTATAACGCGACAACTTTCGGCTTTTGTTTTAACTTCACTAAGTGAAGGTAAAGGACCATTAATTTGTGCACCATTGTGTTGGGGACTAACTTTAAACTGGTGTGATAACAAAAGGTTTGTTAGAAGTATCTTGTTGTGTGACAAAAGTTACGCTTTTGAATAGTTAAATGGTTTGTTATAAACGACATTTTCCATTTTGACCGACTCTCATCTCGCATCTAATTCCTCCATGCGATTATATTCAACAACAATCATAATTGAATCATCAATTCTATGTTCTCGCATCAGTAAACTTCGTGGATTTGGTTTGAATGCTCGCTTGAAAACTTAGGTTTGTAATCGCAAGTATTGGTCCATATCCATTTGGATTTGGTTTAAAAGTAAACTTTTGAATAGTTGTGATTGACTCACCATGTTTATAAACAACATTTCAAACTCTTTGATTTTGTGTTGTAAGTCGACAATTTCTTCAAGATAGTTATCTATTCGTTTCGTGGAATGCTTTTTGTATTCGTGAGAACTGCTTTTTGACAAGTTAACAACTCACCTTGGCTTTTTGAGTTTCCAAAGTAAGAGCGTTAAGTTGTTGTTTATGTTCATGTTTCATTTGTTCTATTTGAGACAACAAAGCATTCTTGGAAGCGGCTAGATCACGATCCGCTGCTCTAATGATTTTTCGCTTTGATGAGATTTAGCAAAAGCGACTTCAAAACCGTGTTCACGCTTTTCTTGAGTTTTGAAAACGTTGATTTGTCTAATTAAGCATTCATTATCCCTAATTAAAAGTGCATTTTATCTTTTAATTGCTTGCACATTATCAAACGAGATTCTTGGTCTTTAATTAAGGTCGAGCTCAATTTCTATTAGACAAAAGCTCATCTTGTTCAACGCGAGTCTCAACATGATCATTATTTAGATCCTCAAATATAACCACGAGTCAACTTGATTATCAATATTAACCATAAGGTTATCTTGATCATCAAATATAACTACGGATCTATTTGATAATCATCGAATGAGATGTGGATGGCTCATGTTGAACACTCGATCCTTGTCGGATGGAGAAATTGGTGGAGATATCGATCGTGAATGAGTGTATTTTTGTCCAGACTGAGACAAGCCGTCGCTGTCATACATTGGGCCTGTGTCACTCATGTGTAGAGCTTGCATTTGTGCCATCAACATCACCGCCGCATTAGCCTACAAGTCCTCCATATCATCATCGAATCGTGATCCGCCATAAAGCTCGCTCCTTGTTGGTAAGAGTTCCACCACTTCATCCTTGAGAGCCAAGAGCAAAGCCTCTTTGTGATAAGCACCGCTCTTGTCCTCGGCTTAGGACATGCATTAGCCGATGACCCTTCTCATTGCAGTTATAACAACGAAGACCATTAACCCCATTTCGAGCATTCCCTGCTCAACCACTTGAGCCCTTTGTTGTTGCGGAGCACCCATGTTATTCCTTCCCATAGCATTAAACCTTGACCACCTCCCATCCGACGACCATAACCACGATTCTCGAACTTCAACGCGTCCATTGTTCACAACACCGATTCCTTGTGTTTGATGAGGAACGAATGCGATTGTTGGATTTGTTTGTATACCGCCAAGGCTTTAGCAATCATGACAAATCCTTGTTGCATTCATCGAAAGCATCGAGTCCTCATCGCCTTCACCGTAAAGTGCTTGAGCATTGTTGTTGTTGTATGGAACCAATTGAGTTTGTTGAGGTTGTTCCGTGACGGATCATATGGTGTGATGGTTGCGCTTGGTTGAGGAGCGGGTTGAGGAGTCGCTTGAGGAGGAAAACTAGTTTGAGCCCACAAAGCAAGTTGTTGATTGTCCCGAAGTGATCGTGAAGCCGGAGTCCACGGATAGCCCTTTCTTTGTCAACTTTTTTGGTGAGGCTTCGATAGTCGTACAACAATCCGTATGTAGCATGATGAAGATTCTTAGCTTGACGGAGAAAATGACATACTTCTCCCATTCCGGACCAAGACTACTTAGGAACTTAGTGTTGACAAGAATTGTGGCATGATGATGTTGTGTTTGTCCAAATCATTAATGATGTCCGAAAAGCGATGATGATATGACTCTAATGTCTCTCCGGTTCAATCATGAAGTGTTCATAAGCCAAGTAGATTTTGGATTCCATGTCTTCCTCGATTGAGTGTTGTGCCTTCCATAAGAAGATGAATATGTTCCCACATTGCTTTTGCGATCTTTTGAGCATCAACACTTCAAGGATTGGATTGGGTAATCCTAAAAGGATGTATTGCATTGCTAGTTCATCGGCTTCAAAATGTAGAAGTTCATCACAGTGAGGTCCGAGATAGTTGCAATGTTGGTGACAACATCTCTTGGTGGATTGGCATCCGGATCATGGGTGTGACAACAAGAGGCATCCGAAATGGACCTTCCATAATGACCTTCTTTAAAACTTTCCATGTGGCTTCTTTAGATCACAAAACCTAAAGAACCTTATTACCCATTGATCATAATTTCCGGAGTGAGCATTGAGGTCTATCAAGTGAGCCAGCTTCATGAATTGATTGTTGGCTACTTAAGGCTTCACGGACATCTTGCCAAACCATGTCGGTTCCTTCATAGTATTCCTGGATGGATGTTGATTGTAGAAGTTTGTGTAAGGTTGTACTTGAAGACTAGGTGGTGGTTGAACCATTTGTGGTGGAATTGCTCCAAGTTGTGGAGTATGTTGTTGATTAAATTGTTGTTGATAAATTTGTTGTTGTTGATTAAATTGTTGATGTTGTGGACTTAGTTGTTGTTGTTGATTATAAGTGTAAGGAAAATAGTTAGAGTATGGTGGTTGTGACATGTTGAAAACTTGTGTTGTTAAATGGATTTTTGTAGTCGAATGAAACGTTGTTGATGAAGTATCCTTAGGCGGAGAAACCAAGTGTAGGTAAAGTAACACTTAAGCTTAAAAACACCAAACTTACGCGTAAACGTGATAGTTACGCACAGGATTAGCTTACGAGTAAGAATTGAGAAACACTAAAGTTATGCGTAAACCGAAAGTTAAGCGTAGAAAACTTAGGCGTAGGATTAGCTTATGCGTAAGACAAAGCTTAGGCGTAAGATGAATCTTATGCGAATGAGTTCTACGCATAAGTTTGAGCTTATGCGTAAGATTAGGGTTTTGCCCAAAAGATATTTTACACTATCACAAAGGCAAAGGATATCCAAAGTCGAAGTGTTTTCAAGCTTATCCAAGCAAGAAAACACCGAGTAAACCACGAAAACCAAGATCAAACCACGGATGACTTACGCGTAAGATTAGGGTTTTTACGCGTAGAAAGCAACCAAAATTGATTTTTGCCCAAAGATGTTTCTAAACCAGATTTTTGTGATGAAAAGCGACTTCAATATCACCAAAATAACACAAAAGTGTGAAACTTGATGATCCAAAGCTTATAAACACCTTATGCGAGAAGAAATGAAACCACGATAAAACCAAGCTTAAAAACAATGATCCACACGTAAAGTTTGAAACTTTTGCTTAAAAGCTGTATATTTTAACACCTTAAAACGTTGAAAGTACAAGAATCTTGGATTGAAAAGTGTAAAAATAAGTTTTAAGCGTGACAAAGTATGAAACATTTTTTTACGCCAGAAACCAAAAAACTTCAAAACAAAAAATGTTCACCCAACTATTTGGCGAATGATACCATCGTTAGGTTCCCATATTAGTAACACAAGCATCAATATAAGAAATAGAAGAGAGAAGGATCGGATGAACAACTAACACACACACGCATATGAATAAAGAAGAGTTATGCGTAAAGTGTAAGAGTGAATTGAACAACCAATCCTCAAGTGAGGGTTTACAAGAGGTATTTATAGGAGGAACTAGGCAACACTCCAAGTTCCCATCCTTTTACTTATTGGGCTTGGCCTAGGCTTATGGGCTTTCTACATAAGCCTAGCCTTGATTACTAACATAAAAGCCATATTAAGTTAACTATTACATATGAATCACTAACACTTGAAATATGGTTTAGAGTGATTCCAACATTTTTATTATCGGATCCACCTCCTCAAAACCATACATGTATAATTAAAGTCTTGACATGCATAAAATTCAAGCATTATTGATCTGACGATAGGTTATGCAAATGGAAAGTTGCTTTTGTTCTTATTTCAAATTAATCTTTTTAATTGACCGCCTGGATTTGTATTTTTCATGTCATCGCAGAAAAGTAGTAGCTCGCGAAAAATGGATGTGTGGCCCAAGTACCTTCCATCAATGGTTAGTCGCAAGGTTAGTCCTCTTTTTATTTTATGATTTTTCCCCAATCTTGATGTGCTTATACCGCTTGATCCTGGCATATCCAAATGCTAATATCGAACATTTTCTAGCCGTTGTATGAGTACCAATTACAGGAAACCCAAGTGCAAAGTGGTCATTCAATGGATTTCCATGCCGATGGGTAATTCTTCCATACGATTTCGATGATTTTAAACCATAAAGCCTTTTTTTTACATGTTTTGATAATATATTTTTTTTGTAAGATATAACTTTTCACATACACATCAAACCATAACACAAAGTAGCATATAGATGGAATTCTAGAGAGAGAAAGTTAGAGGTTTAGGAACTTAGTGAGAGAAAGTGAAAGATATTATTATGAGTTCCAACTCTACCTTGGAAGGTAGAGAGTATTTATAGTCTTACATAAATCGCCACACATTTTCACGTGGATCGTGCATACAATGGTAAAGACCCGTCCAGTCCTCCACGGTGTTACTTAACTAAATACTACTTAACTTAAAAGAACTATGACTACGAGCTTTTAACGATTACATATACTTGAGGTGACCGACTCTTTTAATACCGGAATTTCTAATTCCTAACAATCTCCCTAATGGAGGTCACCTCAATCATGTACCAAAATTACATTGAATACAAATAGATATTACATTAACAATTGATCTTGCATTCTTGATGTAGTCCTTTGCTCCTAAGCTCGTAGTCATTGATTCTTCACATTGCATGTTTGGTTACTTCAAGTGGAGGTCTTTTATCGATCCACGTGATAATAAGTTTGAGCCATCATTTGAGATCATCACCTATCAAAATCTCTCTGTGACATCCTTTGTGGTGTTGGTATTATGTGATGTTGTGACTTTGGGACCGACATGCTCACATTCGGATCATGATATCTTCTCATCGAGTAGCGGAAGCATTTGTTGAATCATGATATTGGCAGCAGCAGAAAGCGTAAGCATGGAGTGAAAATATCGAGTCATTGATGCACTAATCATGATTTCTTTCGAGATGAATGTGTTAAGTGAGCATGCGGCTATGGATTGACCGCTTCATTTCGATCACCGCAAACGCCGGGCGTACTCGCATACAACAATTAGCAATAAATCGCACGAAAGTGTCTTTGATCACTTTCGTTGAATTGAGGTACACGCCCACGGTTCCCGCTGATCAAGACAAGCATCGCTCGTGATCGTAGGATTCCTAAGAATCTCCTTGACAGGTTTCGCAATGTTCTAGTTGTTCTCAAACCGAACATCTCAAAGAAGACAACACGGAGTGAGTGAACCAAATAATTTTAAGTCCACCGATTGATGAAAAGAGATTTGAAAACAATCGTGTATTGCTCAATAGAAATTGTTTTTGCAATACAACGAAGGTTTTATTGAAAATCAATTATCAATCATAAAATACCTTTTGGTTTGAAAATGAGTACACGGTCGATGTGCTAAAGAAAAGAGTTTTTAAGCACAAAGACCGGTTTTCAAAGGTATCCGTCAATCCATAACCTCGAACCAGATTGATTCAAGAGATTGAATCGCCCCATTGTTTTCGCTCGGTTGTCACATGGTTGATCTATATAATAGATCTCACATGCCACCTACCAGAGCTTGTTTGATGTTGGCTCCGTAAGGCTTTCCATCTTCATTGTGAATATGTAAACACATCACTCGATGTTCGCAATACCACAAGGATAATGCGTGGGACTCAAGATATAATCTCTCTTCCACATTGTGTGAAACAGAGAGTCTTCATTGAAAGTGTCCTAATGAGATTTATTGATGATCTCGTGGCTCTAGACTCAATTTGTGCATATTTGGATCCTATAACGGAGACTAGGGAGAGGTCTCCTTCTTCAATATCAACCATCTCTAAGAGAAAGTCGATAGATAATGTCGGTTCCCGTGAGAATGAAACAAGTCCTTTAAGAGGAACTTGAGTGGTTTGGAAAGTTGAAGTGCAAAGCGTCACCGGGTCCATGACGCCTTGTCTTCAATACCGATGTTACCATCAAGAGTATATGAATTGAACCGGTTTACGCCTAAGGTTGAATAAATGGAGGGCTATTTGTTTTCACCCTTTCTCATTCAATTCTTTTTAATTCTTCAACCCTTCATGCTTACCGAGACTTCATAGCTAGAACCTTGTTGGGTTTATTCCAAGACTAGCTCGCCTTAGTCCGCACTCTTCCCATATCTCATTTTTCTCCTTTTATCATCATACCTAAGGACTTCTACACTAACTAGTGGATTGTCCTCGGTAGATCCCTCCGGCTCGGCGGATCATGGGAACCAATACCTAACCTTATCATCCTTATATCACCGCATATAAAGTAAAGTTGGTCGGTCTATTTGGTATTGTTCATCCGCCATTGGATCCAATTGAAAACCATTTGAAAATCAATTCGATACTTGTGATATATTATCAAAGCATTTTGTACCGAATTGTTTTTGATATTTTAGAACGAGAACTCCCCTCAACATGTGCATCAAGTATTTGAAAATGTTTTGCACACGGAGGCAAGAGAAAGAATTAACTTTTTGATTACCATTTTCTAAAGATATCAACATCACTTCCTCAATCAAATCAAGTAGATATAGCATTTCCGGAAGGATGAGGTTTCCATAAATTCGCTCCCCTCAATATGTGCCTCGAGGTTTGAAAAGAGTTTTGCACATACTAGAGGAACCCGCACATTAGGATGAATGATCACGTTTCAAATCAAAGGTTTAAGATAGATGCTCCCCTCAACATGTGCATTGAAAAATTGAAATCGTTTGTCACATGTGGGAAGGATAGCATGTACATCCTTATGAAACCATTTACCTAATTATCGCTTAAATCCAATTTAAATCACACATTCTCCCCGATCACAATTATCAAATCATTTGAGATTTGTGATCTCGTATAGATTTAAATTGATTTTGAAAGCTTTTAAGGAGAATTGTGACTTGATTGTGAAAGCGTTTTAACCGATAAGGATCGGATTTTAAGACTTTAAACTCCATTGATAAAACATGCATGTATATCTTTTGAAAACAATTTTAATGCCAAATAACTTTTAATTTAATTGAAATCATTCTCCCTCAATCAATGACATAGGTTGTTGATCGAGAGATAGAGATTTTGACAAATAAGTCCCGATGATTATCAAAATAGAGATCGAGTTATTTTTCAAAGCATTTAGTTTTCAAGCAGATAAATGTTTATAGAATCGAGCATGGAATTTTGAAAACATGATAAAACATGGCTCGTTTTTTCTTTTAAAACCGGTTATTGCTCGAAATGACAATAAACCATTTCTCTTTCTCCCAAAAATTTTTTTTTTTTTTTTTTTTTTTTTTTTTTAAAATTCGAACAACATCTAAAGTCCCGTGTCATTCTTTGAATGACAAGACAAAGACCGTAGATATTATCGAACCGAAGAAACATGACAAAATGACAAAATTTTTGAAGATTTTTCAATTTTTCAAATTTTTATGGATTTTGAAAGTTTTATATTTTTCTATTTGATTTTTGAAGGTTTTATAATTTTGTATTTTGTTTTATGAATAAATATTTACAAGAGATAGATGAAGATAGACCTTTACTCCTCGCCTTCCTCCTCAAGACGCTTGAGAGTTTCTCGTTGAAGGCTTTTCAAACCAAGTCGTGGAAGAATAAACTCAAAACGCTCTCTTGGAAGAGCTTTGGTGAAGATGTCCGCTAACCGATATTCGGACCTCACAAAATATAGTTCCACCACACCTTTTTCCACTTGTTCCTCGATGAAATGATGTCGAATGTCGATATGCTTTGCTCTTGAGTGTTGAACGTTGTTGCATGAGAGAGCAATAGCACTTTATTATCACAAGACAGAGGATTTTGTTGAATTCAAAGCCATAGTCGATAATCGAGATCTCATCCATAAGATTTGAGCACAACAAGATGACATGGCTATGTATTCACCTCAGAGAGGAAATAGAAGTACTCATTTGCTTCTTTGAAGACCACCACAAGCTTATCACCCAAAACCGAGCACCTCCGATGTACTTCGACGTGTATCTTGACAACTCGCATGATCAAGATTCGTGATAGGCCGTTAGTGACATACCGGTGTCCTTCGGTACCATAGTCCCATATTGATGGTTCCTTGAGATACCGAAGACCCGCTTAATCGCTTCAAGGTGCTTTTAGTAGGCTTAGCCGGTATCTAGCACACATGCAAACAATGAACAAGATGTATCGGTCTACTAGCAAGTGAGATACATCGTGGATCCAATCATACTACGATATTTCGTTTGGTCAATCATGATCCCCGAGTGGTCCTCATCTAGTTTGGTTCGATCAATCATGGGGTGTCAACAGGTCACTTGAATCAAATCCAAATTTCTTTAAAATCTCATTGCATATTTAGATTGATTTATGAAAATGCCTCCGGACTTTGTGAAATTTGTAATCCCAAGAAAATGACATTTGTCCCATCATTGACATTTGAAACTTTGAACTCATTTCATTAGAAAACGATCACATTCCATTGGGTCACGAGGCAAAAATAATATCATCAACATAAATTTGAACATGAGTTAAATGTTTGCTCGACTTCCGGTGAACAATGTAGGATCAATCGCTCCTTTGATGAATCCGGTTGATAGAAGAAACTTTGACAAAGGTATCATACCATGCCCTTGGAGCTTGCTTTAAACCGTAAAGAGCCTTCTTCAAACGATAAACGTGAGTAGGATGCTCTTGATTCACAAATCCTTCAGTTACCGACGAGACGACTTCTTTAAGATCTCCGCTCGTAAATGCCGCCTTTACATCCATTTGATACACCACCATGTTCTTACTAGCAAGATTAGCGTAAAGATTCGATTGCCTCGATTCGAGCAACGGAGCAAAAGATTCTTCAAAGTCTATACCTCCTCTTGACGATATCCTTTAGCAACTAATCGAGCCTTGTTCTTCAACACATCACCATGCTCATCAAGTTTTACTTTGAAGATCCATTTTAGAGCTATAATCATAGCACGCCCGAGCAGGTACTAACTCCCATACATCAAGACGATCAAACTCATGAATTTCATCTTGCATGGCATTGAACCGCCTATCTTCATTCATGGCGCTTTAACATCTTTTGTTCGATCTTAGATAGTACGGAGTTGAAGAAGCACCATAAGGCATCGGTTGCAAGTTGTTTCGGGTTGATACAGACGAGAGGATTTCCAATGATGTTGTCTAATGGATGATCGTGAGTCCATTTTCCGAGGTGTTCATGTGGCATTTGTCGAGGAACCGAGGTAGCCGAGTCGATGTCTCCTCAAGAAGATGGTTCGATGATGATTCAGAGTAGCAAATATGTTTTCAAATGGAGCATCTTCAGAGTCGCAGGGATTAACTTCATCATTGATGCCGTAAACATTTCCATGATGTACATTTGAAGAATGATGATTTGTTGATGAGATCAAGGATCAGCAGCAGTGCTTCTTGACTTAAAGATATTGAGACCGATGGATTGACTTCATTCATCGGAATATGAGCATCCTCTGTTGTAGGGATCAAGACCTCATTAGTAGTAGACTCATACAGTTCATCAAACATAGGATCAAACAATTTCTTTACATCATCTTCGATGGAGGTACATATGGAGTTTCTTGAGAGGAGTTTGGAACAAGGGATGAACCAATGGGACTGCTTTTGAAGTGCGGGTCCCGAATGGAGTGTCCAGAGCCATTTGACCGTCACCATCAAACGTAACGTGAATTGTTTCCATGATATTTCGGTTCTTTTGTTGTAGATTCGGTATCCCTTTTGTTTGGTGCATATCCTACAAATACTCCAATGTCGCCTTTAGCCCTAAGTTTGCCCAAGTCTTGACCTCATTAGTTGGATAGCACAAGGCACCAAACACACGAAGGAAAGATAGATTAGGTTTTCTGTTGTGGACAAGTTCATATGGAGTTTTTCCATGAATAGTGTGAATCGTGGAACGATTTTGTGTGTAGCATGCAGTGGCAATTGCTTCAAACCCGTAGAAACATTGGAACCTTTGAGTAGATCAAGATTGTTCTAGCGGCTTCAACAAGAGTACGATTTCGCCTTTCAACTACACCGCTCGCTGAGGGGTTCGTGGAACACTTCTTTGATGGTCGATTCCAACGCTTTCATAGAATTCACTAAGTTGTTTGTTGACAAACCCGCCCATTGTCTGCTCGATACTCGACGCTTTGTTTAGTCGAACTCGCAAATGCTTGATGAGTTTGATGATGATATCGTGAGTTTCATCCTTTGTCCTTAAGAACTTGACCTGTGAATCTAGAATAATCATCAACCACAACTAACACATATTTCTTCCCAAAGATATTCTCGCACCTCATTGGTCCACATAAATCCATATGAATCATATGAAGAACTTCGTGATGAGTTAGTAGGTTTGGGTTTATGGGCATACTTTTGCTTTTTCCCAATTGACATGTCGAACAAAGATGATCCTTTTCATACTTTAGTCTAGGTAAACCTACAACTAAGTCCTTTCGAAAGATCGTTGATGGTGCCAAGTTCAAGTGATTGA
This sequence comes from Chrysanthemum lavandulifolium, assembly GCA_022545495.1. Classification (NCBI taxonomy): domain Eukaryota; kingdom Viridiplantae; phylum Streptophyta; class Magnoliopsida; order Asterales; family Asteraceae; genus Chrysanthemum; species Chrysanthemum lavandulifolium. The sequence continues at coordinate 250,438,812 of CM040242.1, forward strand.
GACGACGATGCCATAACCATGACTTTGTTTTTGAAGCCTTTGATAACAAGCAGATTGGTGAAGCTCTCATCATGTCATCGATAGAGATGGTGTAAAGGTTTGAGCCACGAGTTCCTTTCAACAGCTCCTTACCATTAAGATCTCTAACAAAGGTGTATGTTTTCTCAAGGCTACTTCTAGATCGTAATCACGTAATTGACCAACAGAGAAATGATTATGACCTAAACCTTCCACATAATACACTAGAGATGACACTATCACCAACAACATAATCTCCATAACCCATAATAGCACCGAAATGATCATTACCAAATCTAACAATCCCGATGAATTTGCTCACGGTTCATGAGCGTGACCGTCTCCAATATATGCTTGGAACAAATGAGTCCGTGTACCACGTAATCGATTTGAACGATCCGCAGCTGAACATGCATAAGAATGGATAATCGATAATTGGGATCCCCATGCAAGAATGGGTTCCATTTGGTTAGTTACAATGGTTGGACCACCCACATCGTAAATAGAAGCATTCATATCGTAAAATGAGGTAATGGAATCATTGTGAATAGATGCAATACTAGTGTCTCAGATAGCCCTATTTACAGTGTGACCACTTCTTAATGGAATAGTTCTACCAAGAGGCATCCATTTTCTAGTGGGCATTATCGATTAGTCTTATGACCAATGTGTATCCAATAAAAGCCTATTCTCACGAATGTTCTTCCCTGTGGGTTTCCATTGTTTTCTAACTTTCTTTCGCTTTTGCCTTTTAGCCTTTTTAGCATGAATTTTAGCATTAACAATATTAATCGGACAATTAACATCATTAGCGTAACATTAACATCACATCCATGATTAGAAATGTAATTCAAGCAATCATCAAGACAAGGTTTGCAAATAGTATCGTAATTCAATTAATTACAAGACGCCTATGGCTAATACTAGAATCAACACGATTCGCTTTATTCGATTCAAACTTAAAGTTCCTAGATTGTTCTTCTACTCTTCCAAAGGCACATTCTTAGCTTGAGAGGTCCTATCATTCCTTGTATTGTCTTGAGACTTTGACCGCTCCCTTTAATGTCACCGATTACTCTGTAGAGGAATGGGAACATTAGTTTGTTTTACTACTCTTTGCACCACTGCTTAGATGTGCTGGGATCGAACTACATGTGTGTACTAAGGTTCACTTTCTTAAAACTAGAGGTACCGAGATTTGTACTCCTAGAAGGCATCATTGAGTTCTCTTTCTTAGCATTGATGATCTAGAATCGAACTACTCAAGGGTACACTACGGTTCACATTCAAAACATTGGGAATCGAGTGCATATCATATTTGGCCTTAGGCATCGAGCATGGAATCAAAGGGTTAACTCTCTCACCTAATGTCTTTGGGCATATTGTGATCAAGCATTCTAAGATTTCTTGAGATCGTTTGGCATATAAGCATGCATGTCCAATTGCATTATCATGTGGTTTCTCTAGCTTATCCTCTTCAACAATCTCACGCAGACATTCTAGGCAATCCTTAAGTGGATGAGAAATATGTTTGAATGGCAAGTTTGTTGTTCCTTAGATGAGGGGACATATGTCACGATAAAGCATATTTATTACCAGAGTGAGCCTTAGATACACCATTCTCCCATTGATCATTGGCATTTTCCCTTTTACCCGACTCTTCGATTCTCAATTTCCTTTTGCAATGAAGCTATTTGTTCGTTGTTTTTGTTACGAGTGACTTTAATTGATTCAAATAACTCATTGAAATGACGCTTAACCTTTTCATTTTCTTCTAGAAAACTTTCGCTTTCCTTTGTAAAGCATTTACTAGGTTTTGAAGATGAAACGCTTGAGAATTTCGAGAATCTAAAGGAGGAGGCATTTGGGAGCCCGCCATATTGTTTGTTTGACCCTTTAATTGAGAGATTTGGGCTTTCAACTTTCTCGATCGTGTTACATCGAGCTTGAATTGCTCATCTCGCTTGTTAATTTGAAAATTGCATCAAACTCGAGCATCCAAGATGTCTTGATATTTGAAGTTTTGACATTTTCTTTGAGATGTTGATATTTTAGTTGTAGATTAAAATACTCAACTTCTAGTTTAGAAAATGTTTAACCAAATTGTCATGATCATCCGCTCAATTTTCTCATTTAGTTTAGAATTAGTTTTTTCAAGCTCAATGACACGATCATGGGAGACTTTCAGGCCACAGATAGTTCATGAAATTTGGAAGCATTAATAGAGCAATTTGAAGCGTTGAAAAGACATCTTGAGCAACACATTCAAGAATAAGATTCTCATTTAATGTATGCGTGTTCTTTATCTCAATCTCATTATATTTTAGTGCACATCATAGTCACTAACTTCAACAACCATTGCATCAAATTCCTTTCCATACCCTTAATATCGGCTTTCACCCCTTTTAAGACTCTCAAAGTGATCTTTTAGAAGTTTAAAGAAAGGCATGACCTCGCTTAAATAACATTCTTTCATTTGTTCAAAACCTCTTTCTCCTTCGCTATACCAATGGGTGTGATCCTTTTCTTGCAAGTTTTCTCAAAATCAACAAATAGTTGAAATATAACGATTGGCTAATTAATGTCTTGCTTTTAGTGGCAATTGTTCTAGGAACAAGATGCATTGGTGTATTAGGAGGATACACAATTCTAGGCATTTTCCAAAAGGGAGGGTTTGTTTCAATAATGTTTTCCGCTTCGCTTATCTAAATCCTTTTTCCGTAAGACTTGTTCTGGAGTCAACAAAGTCTCGAGGCTTAAACTTGTTCAAGGAAATCCAGCTTTTCCTTCTTGTAATCATGAGGAGAGATGATTATGTTTTTCTTTGCATTTGGGATCATTTTGTTTCTTATTCATCTTTTCCTAGTGATTTCATTTAATATCTTATCTTCCTCCTGCACTCAACGCAACTAGGTTTTCGCCAGGCTTAAGGACTTCATTACCATCATAAAGCACCTTATGAGCATTTCTAGCCTTTTAATTACCTCCGATTTGGTTCCTCAACAAGGGAATGCTATGCTTATCGCTTAAGACACGATGTTTCGTGACCATGAAAGCAAATCGAATGGTGTTTCCTTGTATGTACAACTTGTTTTCAAGTTTGTTTTTCAAAGTTTTCGATTAGAAAATCTCTCAAGAGTTTTGATTCCTTTGCATTAAATTCTTGCTTAAGCATTTTCACATTTTCTTGAAGTTCTTGTTTTGCTTAATGTTTTAGAAAGTTTTTCTTGCAAGGAATGTAATTTTGTTTCAATACTTCTTTCTAAACTTACTTTTTCTAATTATCGTACTCACTTGGTCATCCATTTCCGCTCACGAGTGGTCAACTCAAATTTTGCACGTTGTTCATAAATAGCAACACGCTCCTTATAGGCATTTAGTTCGTAAATTATGGAATCATCAGAGCACATGCAGTGTATTCATCAAAGACATAGTCATTGTTGATCGCAGAAGATGCATCACTTGGTACAACTTCACTTTCACTTTGTTTCACGATTGATCGTATGGGACAATATTGATATTACCCATATTTTCAATATTTGATTCAATAGTTTCGCTTGGTTGTACTTTGTCATGCATCCGCTGCACATCAAGATCATCGATAGCTTTAATACCTCGAGATGAGTTTGTCCTTGGATGGGCCAGCTTGTGGTGAAGAAGAGATCTTGGGAGAAACCATTGGAGAGATGCTAGCCATAAAGATTGTGTGTGCAGAGGTCCATCATCTACATCGAGTCGTATGCATCACATCAACGACTTGAAAGGCATCTCGATGATTGTGACCTATCTCCCGAATAGCCGCTCATCCACATCTCGCATCATAGGTCTTGGCATTGCCCTCAAGAAGAAACAACAATTCCTCTTCATCCAACGCAGACCATTGTCCCGAGCTTGTGCCAAGAACATCTTATCTCTCGGTAATCAAGATTCCGCGGACGCTTTGAGATGTGCGCCTTGCAATGTGTCCTTCACCACCACGCTTATAGCATTTGATTGGCTTAGGTTGACCTTGGTTACCATTTCTTCCTCGACTCGTTTCCAACATAACCTCTCCCGCCCACCTCTTCCCCGATCATACTGCCTTTCCCGAATCGGTTGCACCACGATCCTTCCATCTTTAACAAAGGGCTTGATTATGGGTTAGATGCGCCTCGAGGTTGTTGTTGGTTTGTGGGAGAGAATTCATGTTTTGACTAATGAGAAGAGCTAGTTGATTGATGATGTTACCCACGTGTGCATCAAAGATCGCCTTGTTTGAACATGGGATCGTGAATGAGTTTGTGATTACCATTCCCAAGGGTATGACTTGTGATGCTTTGGTTGTGATTCCGATGTTCGAGTAGAAGGTCGTTGAGTCATTAGACGAGCTTGTCTCTCCTCGGTTGGTTTTGAACCGATTGAGAATCAATTTTTCAAACATGGCATGTCTCTCATTTCAAGGAGGAAGGCATAGAGTTGCTCATAGTTTGTATTCTTCAATCCTTTAGTGAGCTTCACAATTGTGTGACAAACTTGTGCCATTCGGGATTCATGTTGTTCACAAACTTTGAGTTCAAATTAATGTTAGGCATAGTCATTCGATGTTCCTCATGTCATTCACTAACTTATGGAATCTCACATAGTACTCATAGACACTCTCATCCGGTTTCATCTTGAAGTGCTCAAATTGGCCATAGAGTTGGGATTCTCTGCCTTCCATAGTTAATTTCAACCCGAGAGAAGCATCTTAACGTTATCCCAAACAAATTTTGCATCGTTGTTATGATTGATCGCCTTGTAGATGTCTTTAGGAAGACCTTGAAGAACAATGTTCAAGCCCCGATATCCGATCGAATCTCTTTTCTCCTTATCATCAAGCTCATCGTACATCTTAGGTCCGTCCATTCCGTAAACAGAGTACCATCTTCATTAGTATCAAGTATGTCTCTAGTCGCCTCAACCCGATATGGTCCTTCATCAATGGATTTGAGAATGTTGACACCATTTTCCTTTCCAAGGCAATACAACTGATTCGCTGAGCCCAAGAATCGTAGTCGGCCTGGCTGCGCATGGGTGGACGAGTATCCGAGCCACCGCTTGAACATCCCCTGCAATAAATGGAGATGATAGTAGGGACGTTGGTAGACATGTTAACAGATTATACGGATTTTATAACTCAATGATTAAACCGGAAATAGATTCTTTCACGGATTTTACTAAATCAAGAGAAACCGTAAACAATCACTCAAGTCGCTAGATGATAAAGCTCTAAGTCGCTAGAAACAAATGCACTAAGTCGCTACCAATTAATTCGCTAGATGTACCAAGTCGCTAGAATCCCAAGTCGCTAATGTAAAAGCAAGTCGCTAAGTAGTAACTCGCACGACCAAGTCGCTAACCAAATTTTGGCAAGAATTGCCACACAAGTCGCTAGAAACACAAGTCGCTAAAGAGCAACTCACATCGACCAAGTCGCTACCATTAAGTCGCTACCCGTAGTGGAGATTCCACTACTTGTACTTTAACTCGCTAGATCTAACTCGCTACCACCAACACCGTAAGTCGCTACAAAATGTGAAGCAAGTCGCTACCAAGAAACTATTCCGTGAACTAAGTCGCTAGCTTGAAAACCATATAAACATCACTTTTCAATCCAAAACAACCCAACCAAGATGATTCAAGCTACCAAATGAAAACCTAAACACTTTTGATGATTCTAAACATAAAAGTACCAACAAAATTCAAACTTTAACACAAGAAATCACCCAAATGATGCAAAACCACTAAACTTTTTCAAACTCAAAACCACCTAAAACCACTATAAATCCAAAGATGTGCAAGATATGATCTAACCATGGCTCTTGATACCAATTGTAAGATATAACTTTTCACATACACATCAAACCATAACACAAAGTAGCATATAGATGGAATTCTAGAGAGAAAGTTAGAGGTTTAGGAACTTAGTGAGAGAAAGTGAAAGATATTATTATGAGCTCCAACTCTACCTTGGGAGGTAGAGAGTATTTATAGTCTTACATAAATCGCCACACTTTGGGTCGTGGATCGTGCATACAGTGGGTAAAGACCGTCGTCCACGGTGTTACCTCCACGGTGTTACTTAACTAAATTACTACTTAACTTAAAAGAACTACGACTACGAGCTTAACGATTACATATACTGAGTGTCGAACCGACTCGCTTTAATACGTGAATCGGAATTTCTAATTCCTAACAGTTTAGTGTGTTCATATTTTTTTTCTTTACCTGCTTTTTTATTTGAGGCTTGGGTCGTTTTCTTCTGTGTGTTGTTAGGATGCTATGTATGTCTTTAAAGAACAAATTATGGCTAGGTTATTATTGCTATGGTGTCATAGCACATGCCTAACTAGACTTTGGGTTTGACCGCCACTATAGAGACTACAAATGCAAGTGGAAAGTGATTATGACTTTGATTCCCTATAAACATTTTTGGCATACCTACCATTTTTTCAAACATGAACTCACAAAACAAAGAGATTTCGATTATAAAATAAAAATAAATCATTCTTAGAACCGAAAACAAATTAGAAAAATGTATATTTCTAGATATAAAATGCCACACCGGAGAAAGGAGTGGAAAAAATAAAAATAAAAATAAAATGCGAAGGCTTTAAAAGTTCGATTATTTGTTGTAATTCAGTTTTTGTTGATTGAATGGCATGTCAAACATAGGATCATTTGTCAAATTTATAGATCATCCTAGATATGGCATGCCATTCAATCAACAAACCTACATTGCAAGCGGGCAAACAAGCCTAAACTTGGTTGGTTGGTATGTTCGCTACATCACACCTTTCACATGAATATGCATTGTGTCGATAAATAGCGCTTATTCTCTCTTTTCAAGGCAAGAAGGAGGTGAGACCGTAAAGGAATTTGTCGCTTGCAAAAATATGTATTGGATCACCGCTCAACATAGTAAGTGAATTCTCATGTATATTGTTATCCTATAATTCGCAGTAACCACAAATTCTTAGTCACATGAAGTGCGATTCTTTTATCAGACAATGTTAGTTTTTTTGCGCGCTTATTTTTAATTTTTCTAATCGTTGTTCATTTTTAAAAATTCAGAAGGCGCCTCCGTCATACTATAAATGGCGCGAATAGTCATCGACCAAGGCAACTCACATGGTGGCCAGATTTTGTGGTAATTTTTATCCTTAACTTATTGCTACTATTGTTCGCATATATCGCTCACACCGCATGTAAGTGTGTCAGATATAAAAACGAATGATTTGTGCTTGCAAAATATTCAAGAGGTCATAAAAGGAACCCACCATTTGCATCCACACATTGTCCAAATACAACATTAAGTCACCCAACCATATTATTGCTTTTCTCAGACACATAGCAACACATATATCAACACAATTATTAAACCACAAACACACGAACTTTTATTCATACTTAACATAAGTTACACGATGCAAACATAGATTAACAAAACCGTCAATCTAACACATGCTACCATAGATCAAACATAAAGACCATAAAACAATTGATGCGGTGTTTTATCGACTGTGTCTTAATATTTATAGTGTCTCGCTATACCTATGGTTCACCCTAATGCACTAACGGCAAGAAAATCCCGTCGTGTGTAGTGTAGTAAATGGTAAAGTCGAGGTCGTCCCAAGAGCTATGTGTGTTTGATAATTACTAAGTCTAATTGTCTAATAATATTAATGGTTTGATAGGTTTTAATTAATTAAACTACTAATGCGTAATATAAAAGCAAATAAATGGTAGAAGGAAATCAATAGAGGATAGTGGTGCTAACCTAGTTAATCCTCCTAGCTAGTTATGTCTACGCTCACCTACTTCCAATTACTTCTGTGGGGTCAAATTCGAGAGGACAACATTTGGTCAATTCGCCCCTAACCTATCAACAAAGATGCCACCACAGGAGAAATCATGTGCAATCATCATAAGTCATGTTGTTCCCGGTTCCCTGCCGAGTCATTAGCACCGCTACATGCTAGATTCTAAATAGTGAGTGCCCTACCGTTAGAAACTTAGACACTACACCCTCAATTCTTAAGTTCATCCAAACGACAGTGATCGCTGGTCAAATCGCACAAGTAGAAAGGGTTGACAGCTGGTCATATCTTACCCTTCCCGTCTCACCACTCACCTAGGGTCATTGGTCATATCTCCTAGGCAATTGGCCTATATCGCCATTCAAAACTACCGAACCGGGGTGACTACCAAAGAACTATGATGCATACACTTAGAAATAATTGTACGGAAGTAAAGGTAAACACAAACAAAACAATTATGAATCATAACTAGGCTAGCACCAAAGGGTGCTTAGCCATATTAATCATGCACATCAATTCAATATTCAAAGGTACGAAATACATGAATTGAAAGTAAAGAAATAATAAACGCTAAAGCTTATCGAATGGTGTGACTTCTCCTCGAAACAGCCTCAGATGCTTCCCTAGACCTCCTTGAGCTTTTTCCCACGCTCTCGAGTGTTGTGTGTGGAATGGGATGCTTTGAAATGCCGGAATTCGGGTATTTATAGGTTGTGTCCGGGTTACTGCAGAACCAATAGAGTAGTTACCAGTAACCTTCTATTTCTTCGTAAATGCACTAGATCTCGCTAGTTCCCACAGAACCTTATAAGTGGTTACCGTAGTCTTCAATAAACTCGTTACGCCGTAGTGATGCAAAGAGTTACTGGCGTAAGTATCGCCGACGTGGAACCTCTTGACCTAATGGAGTTACGTCAGAACCTTTGGGAAGAGTTACACCGTAACCTCTTGATAAGTTCGACTTCGGGTCACGCAATAGTTACGGCAGAATGTTTCCATTTTCGCCTCTTTAGCTCCAATGCTCAGAATTTACATGAAAGTGGAAAACAATGGAAAACAAGCGAATCCATATAAATGATATAAATAACGAGCATTAACTGGGAAATTGACACTTAATATTCGTGACTATTTGATGTTATCAAATATCCCCCACTTGAACTCTACTTGCCCTCAAGTAGACCTTATTAGATAGATTCCCAAAAATTATCTCTCAAAACCCGAAAATATGAGTTTAAAATCCCTTATGCTAGAATAAAACAAAGTCGAACACCTCACAAAAGGGAACAAACACTCAAATCTCTCAACTATTCTAAGTGTCAATTTCGGGGTGATCACCAATTGTACAATCATAGCATGTATTCTATCATAAGCTTGGCGGTTACATAAATCTCCACCACTAGAGTTAATGGCTAAACAATTCTCAAGGCAATATGGGTAGAAACGACAAAGGTTAAGGGTGACTCGTCATTACTAACATGTCACGCGAAGTGGACAAAATCAATGATACATGACCAAATCCATGGCCAAGACACCAAAGATTGTCGGGTGCATCACCTAGACACGCTTCATGACTAAAAGGTAGGATAAGACATGGGATATATAATTGGTGTAACATGAAAACAAGGTGTAGTCTATATCTATAACTAAGTCATTACCACTTCATCATCCGCCTAAAGTTCAAGTTTAGAAGTCTAGAGACCGGATCATGAAATGCAAGGTAGATGTGTCATTAGAGGACGCCGTGATGGGCACACTACCTTTTCTTCTTCGATTGGTATAACTCAACCTAATCTTCAAATGCGACCGAGGTGGCCTCCTCGATACTAAATAATAAAGTTTCATACTATAGTGCTTATAACATCGCACTTTACAATATCATAACTCAATCAACTTTTTTTTTTAATATAACATAATAACATAACATCCCCCACTTGAGATGAACAATGGGAATTGGGGTCTTCAATGATCTTCATAATTGTTGTCGATGAAAGCGTGATTTCCAAACCTTTCCACTCGAACCTTGAACTTAGGCAAATGATGACTTCCTAATTACAAATAAAGACTACATGATAGGCTAAGGTGTAAGGTGTAACGAAATAATATATTGGGGTGACAAAATGAAAGGAATGGCTCGTAAGGGTGTATCTAGGGTATCTTGCACTAAAGGGGTGCAACAAAAGGGTTTCACATGGGGTCGAACAAATGAGGTGACTAATCGATAGACTCACAATGGTAGGTCGTTTGGGTGATAATCCTATAATACTACCTTCTAAACCGAAAGTCCAAATACATCGAGCTAACTCAACATACCTCGCCTATGGTCTTGAAATGATGCAAAGGCCAAGTTCTAAAGTTTACAAGCTACCCAAGACACTCATAATTTGGTGGATTTGGGGTATAATATTGAAAACGGATAAGGCTAATCTCACCATGTAATATCAAGGGTTGTATGTGCTGGCTAAGGTCTAATCTAGTTAGGTTCGAAAACATATCAAAATTTTAAAATGGCATAATTTTTCAAAATAAACTAGAAAAATGAGGCTAAATAAAATCAAGAGATAATTCTATTCCGCCCCCACTTGAATTGTAAAAGTCCATTTTGTACTAGGCATTAAAATAAAGGTGAAGAGAAAGGTAGAATTAGAGCGAGAACTTCCCGAAATTTGCTCCAAAAGAAGAAGGCCCACGAGAAAGGATCGTGCCTTCGATTAAGCCATGAACAAACTTAAATCCTCGAAATCACAATACCGACAAGCATAATTCTAAAAAGAAAAATGAAATGAAAACAAACCTAACTCACTTTCAGAGGAATCACGGTTGCATTTAGCGAATGCAACAAGCCTTTAAACCACTAGTGTCCCAAGTGGATAAGTGAAGTCTCGTGAGGGTTTACAGAAACACACCCATAAAGTTCATTTAAAAACTAATACACTGTTACTTCGTGTTTTAAAATGAAAGAATTAGCAGGAGAGTTACGTCAGAACTCCCATGAGAGTTACCAGAATTTGGCAAAACCCGGTATGAGTGTGGAAGCGAATAGTTACGCAGATAACCACCGAGATGGTATTACCGAATTGGTAATGCGTCAAGAATTTCGCGCTAAAATGTTGGTTACAACAGAATCACTAAGATGAGTTACGCCAGAATCTGCTCGATCAAGAATCGCAGCAGAATTACTTCCTGCTCCTTCAAAATGGTTAGAAAACACAAACCCAATGTAAATGAAATAAAAAGTAAGAAAGGGATAATTTCGTTGTCTCCCGAAAGAGCACTCTTTATTAACGAGTCTTTGTTAGACTTAGAGCCGCTGGGCTCCTATAAGGGCTTTTGAGTCTTGCTCCATTTCTTCAATATCCTTCATCAAATTGTGCCTCATCCATGCAACATTTGAGGCGCTCGAGGTATTCAATGGTTTTGATCTTTCGACTTTACAAAATTTCTCCTCCGGACCTAGGTGGTAGCGAGTGAATTCGTATTTTTAACTATAATCGAGGTGGTCTTTTGTAGGGTATCCCTAGAGCTTGCACCTTCTTTGCTCATAAGTTTCGCCATCGATCGCTGAATTCTCATTTCCTTGAAACTCAAGGTAATCTAGCATCCCTTCGATATCATCGCCATCGTAAATGTGCCTTGAACCATTCTTCATCGAGCAAATTCTCCACTAGAACGCTTGCATTCTTCTTTATCATTACTCACCCGCCTATGTCATCGCCGCTTTTATTTTACTCGTGTTTCTAGACTTTTGTCATTTGAATTTTCTTGATCCATGTATTCCTTCCAAATCTTATCTTTTGTTAATGCGCCCACATGCCCATACTTAATTTTACCCAACTATCGAACCCTGTGTTGTCCATCCAAGGTAAAATCGTTTCTCCTCATCATTGGTCGAGGACCAAAAGAATTCATCTTTTCCTAATCTTCCAAAGTTGCTTCCACCATTACACATATCGTCATACGGGTTGCATGATGCCCTTAAAATTTCCCGTAAGATTTTACTTTTTCGCACCAAATGATCGCAGTAGTTCCTTGTTATCGCTTTTACTTAAATGCTCATCATGCAGAGTATATCTTTATTAGTTTCATCCTTCAATATGCTCCGTAATCAATTTTAGTTTCATAAGAAGATTTGATTGATCTTGGCATTCCCAAATTGAACTCTGCATCAATCTTTAAAGGCCAAATTACCAATTTTATGCCATGTCTTTCATGCTCATGAGGGCATGTCCATTCTTCCTTTCTTTCATTGTCTCCTCCATTGCAATACTCGTGGAAGGGCCGCATGTAGTCCATGCCCTTGTGGTTTCTTCATCAAGAATGACAACAGAGTACACCAAAGTGAGTGATAAGTGACTCTTCTTCATCTTCAAAGGAGAGTTCCCGAGTTTTCCGATCCGCCCAAGTCGAGGAATTTTTCTCATTTATGTATCCCGATACGCCAGAATCGAGATTCGTTATCGCAGTAATTCATTAGAGTCATTTTCCTCAAGATTCTTCACAACCCCATTGTCGCTGTTAAACACGAGGTTACGCCAGTAACTCATTAGGCATGTTACGCGAACTTTCGATATGTTGATGAAATCGCCCCAAAACCCGTATCACCGGCCTCGAACCTTCGAAAGTTATCATCCGAGAAAATTACCTTACATTCCATAGTTGGTTTAGATCCTTCAGTTTATCGTTATTTCTCCTTGCTTTTTCACCGAGCTTTATCACCATGGATTCAAGGTTTTTCGAGTTGAGTCGTGTTTGGAAATGTTTCTATTAGTGTTTTCCGGAATTCCTTCAACCACTCATCTTGCTCCATTTGTCTTTGGTCAATTTTCCGTAAATTTATTAATTGTTTCTTCAAGACGGGCTTTTCTCCATAAGGCCCACGGTTGTAATTTCCACGATAACCATTACTATTTCGATTATCACCATAAAATGGTCGATTTTCCATACTTAGCCTCTTCAATACCCTCTTCATCCATACGAGGACAATTCTTCAGAAGATGCCCTCCTCAACAGCCTTTCAGAACCCACTTAGATGGCATGAACGGTTTCTCGACCTTCAAAGATATCTCGATCGAGACTTTCAATTTTACTAACGATTGCCGTAATCCGCTGAAACTTCCGCCTTGGTTTCTTTTACTTCCACCGTCGTGCCATTTTTGAGAAGCGGTCACCATTTTTGAATGGCTTCAATTGCGAGAGTAGGAGTCATGTTTGGAATAGGTCCTTGATAGTCCAAAGATCTATCTTGTAGTTACATTTATTCCTTTGTAGAAAATATTGACCTTCTAATGGTTATTAAGATCATTGGTAGGACATTTATAAAGAAGATCGCTGTATCTCGCCCCAAGCTTGATACTGTAGTTTCGCTGCCTTCTTGTTTGAAATTATGGATCTCCAAGAGTTGATTAGAAATCTTTGATGACGGCAATATCTTTGAATAAAGTGTTTCTTTAATACCAAGTGTTAATCGACCGCGGGCAATCTTCGATCCATCTTCGTCCGCCCAATGAGAGTCATTGGGAAGACCCCGAGCATAACAAAGATCATGAGATACGTCCGAAGTTTGAAAAGGCTAGCGATGTAAAGGACATTTTCAACGTGCTCATATGCGTCTTCGTCCTATTTCACTAAAAGGGTTAGCGCAAGCTCCCTCATAAATTGGTCTTTAATCTCAAACGAACATCCGCTCCGATTGCCGGTCTTACGAGACCCGCCTTGATCCGCTTCTAGTCAACGCCAAGTATTCCTCAAGAGTGAGGTCATCGATGTTAACAACTTCCATGGTACCCGAACACTTGAAATATGATCGTGAGAAAAGTTTAAAATGAAATGAAAGACTCAATATTAATCCTAATATAGCTCCCCAAGAGTGACGTTAAAAACTTGATGAGTTTTATCGACTGTGTCTTAATATTTATAGTGTTTCGCTATACCTATGCTCTACCCTAATGCAATAATGGGCGCCCACCCGTCGTGTGTAGTGTAGTAAATGGTAAAGCCGAGGTCGTCCCAAGAGCTATGTGTGTCGGATAATTACTAAGTCTAATTGTCACGAGAATATTAATGGTTTGATAGGGTTTTAATTAATTAAACTACTAATGCGTAATATAAAAGCAAATAAATGGTGAAGGAAATCAATAGAGGATAGTGGTGCTAACCTAGTTAATCTTCCTAGCTAGTTATGTCTACGCTCACCTACTTCCAATTACTTCAGTGGGGTCAAATTCGAGAGGACAACATTTGGTCAATTCGCCTAACCTATCAACAAAGATGCTACCACAGAGAAATCAAAGCACCGTCATAAGTCCCTGTTGTTCCCGGTCCCCAAGCCGAGTCATTAGTACCGCTACATGCTAGATTCTAAATAGTGAGTGCCTACTGTTAGAACTTACACACTACACCCCCAATTCTTAAGTTCATCCAAACGACAGTGATCGCTGGTCAAATCGCACAAGTAGAAAGGGTTGTCACCGTCATATCTTACCCTTCCGTCTCGGCCCACTCACCTAGGGTCATTGGTTATATCTCCTAGGCAATTGGCCTCTATCGCAATTCAAAACCACCAACCAGGTGTGACTACCAAAGAACTATGCATGCATACACTTAGAAATAATTGTACGGAAGTAAAGGTAAACTCAAACAAAACAATTAATGAATCATAACTAGGCTAGCACCAAAGGGTGCTTAGTCATCATATTAATCATGCACATCAATTCAATATTCAAAGGTACGAAATACATGAATTGAAAGTAAAGAAATAATAAACGCTAAAGCTTATCGTAATGGTGTGACTTCTCCTTGAAACAACTCAGATGCTTCCCTAGACCTCCTTGAGCTTTTTCCCACGCTCTCAGTGTGTGTGTGTGGAATGGGATGCTTTGAAATGTCGAATTCGCGGGTATTTATAGGCCGTGTGTCGGATTACGGCAGAATCAATAGAGGAGTTACGCCAGAACCTTCTATTTCTTCGTAAATGCACTAGATCGCTAGTTCCGCGTAACCTTATAAGTGGTTACGCCGTGGTCTTCAATAAACTCGGTTACGCCGTAAGTGATGCAAGAGTTACGGCGTAAGTATCGGCGTGGAACCTTTTGACCTAATGGAGTTACGTCAGAACCTTTGGAAAGAGTTACCGAACCTCTTGATAAGTTGGACTTACGGGTCACGCAATAGTTACAACAGAATGTGAGAGATGAGTTACGCCAGAATCTCTTCAAAATAATCATACTGTGATAAATCTTTAGTAATGTTTCCATTTCCGCCTCTTTAGCTCAAATGCTCGAATTTACCCGAAGTGGAAAACAATGGAAAACAAGCGTAAATCCATATAAATGATAAAAATAACGAGCATTAATCTGGGAAATTGACACTTAATATTCGGGACTATTTGATGTTATCAACAATCCATCATGCACACATACAAGATGCTACCCTAATCATGAAACTTCATTGTAAACACATGACGGGTTTTCAATACGTGCTTGCTTAGCCAAATCAAGGACTGAATCGGTCAAGAAGGATCCGATAGTCCCCGCCCCGCCTCCTCCAAGCATTCAACAGCGTCATTTGCAACATCATCTAAAGGATTTAACCGACGACCCTCTTCCAAAGAATTCGGCCCTTCTTCGCAGCGGCGCCGAACATCATCACATTTGTCTCCAATCAAGATAATGAATTCTCATTCTCACCCCGCTCCTCTAGAAACAGAACTTAAATGCATTATGCACTCATAAGAACCGCACGCTGCTTTCAGCTGATTAATGTTTAGGGCAGAAGCCATTTTGTTAACAGACTATGAAAAAAAACACAAGGCAGGAAGGCAAGTCTGTCAAGCTAGCAAAAAAAACCCTTATATAGACAAGAACAGAACTGTTGAAATAAGTTAGTTTAACTTAAATGGTACAGTGTCTCATTACTTATCATTCCAATGGCAGATGCCCAAACAAACCAGCATGGAAGCTAGGCTGACCAAAAAGGACCTTTCAATAGTTGATAAGCTAACCACTAATCTAAGTTCTTTTACTGTAGACAAAAGTGCAGCCTGTGTTATTTTACTTTAATCACTTTATCTGCACAGAAACTGATCTAAAATCTCATTAGTGGATAACTTTTCCACTAAACAGCAGCTGACAAAACAATAACCTAAAGCAACTGCAACATGAATTCAAGCCAAAGAAAATGTTTATTGCTTTCATTTCTATGTTTATATGCAAACAAAGACATGCTATTTTTTTTATTTCATATGCGTAAACCATTGGCATTGAAGAAGCCACTCAACCTCAAAGAACCAACCGCCTTCCTACACCACATTAAACGGTGCTTCCAGCTTACTTATTACGGTGTCGTTGCAAAAAGAGGACGAAAGATACTAGAAGATCCTACATTTACATTTGTTCTTGCGCTAAGGCTGCTTACCTATAATTTATAGACACTATTAGTGATAATCGATAAAACATTTTTACAATGCTTCTTGGTATATGGTCGTAACCCACCCACACCAGATTTTGATATAGTTAATTATCAATTTACATAAATACTTTGATAAGTGTTGGCTGCACTTTACCATGCAATGCTGAAATATTAGCTTTCCTGTATGGCAATGATATCCAGTCATATGACAATGATACACCATGTATCATGAACATGTTGCCTCTACAATTTAGTCAGCAATTTACTACTCAGTGCTGAAATTATCGTGATGCCTCGCTGTTATTCTAATAACTTAATATTATTGGCATAACCGTACCAAAAGCTAGCTCACAGAAAAGAATTTTGTGCATGACTGTTATAAGCACGTTGTCTTTGCTATTGGTGGACAACCGATTGCATTTCTAAATTTGTTTTCGTGATTTGTATCCATTTCCATGCAAATTTCACACAACAATGTGCATCATCTACTAAGCTCAACATTGGCGAGGTCGCGATTCTGTAATCATAATAGTTACGGACCGAAATGACATGATTATTTCGCAACCATCATTCATGTGTCGGACTGCTTTTTATGAGATATGAGGCTTGATTCAATCGTTTTTCTTCAACTATGTATCGCATAACCGTATGTATTTCAATGTTAATGGTCACTGAATAAGAATTCTCAGATAAAGCATGCATACCCTCCACTTTAATGATAGCAACGGTTTATACATCTGTAGGCATTGACTTCTTTAATCAAGTGGTTATTTTTTTAACCATGCACATTGCCTGCACATATTCCATTTATAAACGACATGCTCATTTCAAATTCCACCTATAAAAACAAGTACATCAAACATTGATTTACCAAACAATAGCTAAAAAAAACCACAACATGGATCTAGGCAACAAGAAAGGTTTCTCTTTTTCATCTCAGTCTTGGTATCAAATAAACAAAACATTACTTATTTTTTAAATGTGTAGGTACCATGGGCATTTCAGGCACTGAATCAAGCTCGCGAACCGCTGCCATTTCAATGGAATGGAGCACCTACTTTCCACATGGTTATTGTGGTTCAGGATCTAAAAAAGAAGATGTTAGAAAGGTCAGACCTCCAAAAAAGGTTGCTCGAGGAAAGGATGATGCCATGGAAAAAACTGCAGACCAGAGTGCCTCAAAAGAAACAGGAAGCAACAAATTAAGTCTAACTTAGATATAATTTCTCTTGGAAATTTCTCAATGCCTTACTTGCCTTTAAATAAAACTGTAAAAAACTATGGATCGTATTGTCACTACGAAATGCATGCGCTGTTATGCATGCCATCCCGGTTGCACTTTATCCAAATGTTGTTTCATCTGTTGTGCTGCAAAGTTGTATTTAAACATGTGTTTGCCACAATAATCACCAAGGTTGTTTACACCTTTCTACCTTCATGCGCCTCACAAACTTTCTCTTTCTTTTATGCTGCAAATTCCTATCTTTGACAAGATACTTCCTGCATGTTTACCAAAACCACCCGCAACAACGCGCGGGGCTCATAACCTCGTTCATAACTAAAAATTATAACAAAAGTTAATTGATCAAACTGATACAAGGAACAAAAGACAAGCTTTGTGAAGTTAACTATGACCAATAACTCGAGCATATGTCGTCAATAAATTTCGCATTCATCAATAACTCAAGCATATTTTGTCAATAAATCGCTTAAACAACATCATGAAAAGACTTTAAAGGAAAAAATTAAAAAAAATAAAAAATTGAGGACATATATGATATGAGAGTGACACATATGACAAAAACTCCACGTGAGTTTTCTTGTTAGTCAATTTTTATATGGAATTTTATTGTACACGCTTTCTTTCGTTGAATTTTCTCGTTTTACAATTACAAAGCTTTCTAGGACCGTGGAAAATTAACCGTCAACATTATTCTAACCATTTTTGGTGTCTTTATTTTCATTTCGAGATGTTTTAAAATAATAGTCTCTTCTTGTATCAACTAAATAAAAGAAAGTTTAATAAGTGTGAATGATATTTGGTTTATTGAAAAATGCAGTAATCACATTTTTCTTAATAATTTGAAATCCAAAGGAATAGTACTTGCTACATCATTTCAAAAGTCAATGGTTTCTCTCTCCATATATCCACATTGCCATCTGTTAAGACCAATCTCATTTACCATTGAGTTTTAGAAAACCCTAATCCTATGGCCTCTCAAAAGTATTATGATGTGTTCTTGAGTTACCATGGTCAAGGTAGTCGTCATAACTTTGTAGATGATATCGTGTATGGACTTGGAAAAAAGGGAATTTCCACAGGTATGGGAGACATGTGCATGCGCGGACCTCGTTGGGGGCCATTTAAGATTCCACACTCGAAGCATAAGGATTGGATCCATGAATCAGTAGAACAAGCATCAATGACAGTGATCGTTTTCGACAAAATCTATATTACTGATCCCTACTGTTTGGATGAGCTAGTGAAGATTATGGAATTTAGTAAGGCGATTGAAGGATCACATGCAAATGTTCTTCCTCTATATTGTGGCGTCGACCCTTTGGAAATTCGCAACTCTGATTGGCCTTATATGGAAATACGTGGAAAATATTCAGACGAAAGTGCGGAATTGTGGAAGCGATCTGTAACGGATTTGACTACTTTACCTGGATTGAAGATGCCGGAAATACGTAGTAGGTAACTAAATTCCTACATCTTTTGACTTATACATATGTCATTCAGATTATACATAATGAAAAAAGCTCTACATTTAGGATTTTGACCTCTTCATAACACAGCCATGAAACAGGAACTCACTATAGGTGACAAAATGATAGACCTTTATTCCAAAATCTTTACATAGAAGCAATAAGTTACAAATTTCGGATCAATATATGGTTTCTTGTTGACCTTAGATGGTTAATTAGATATGATAATCATTAAATGTTTCACGTTAAATGGTTTGTAATTGAGCCCTCGTAGTCGGCTAAGGTTTATGATAAAATAACATGAAAAGACTTCATGTTAATGTACCTTTGCATCTACGTTAGTATCAATTATCAAAGGGTTTATGCTTATTAAATAATAGTATCTTTCTCAAACGTTCGAGATGATGACGCGTGTCTTTTTTCAACCCTACAGAACAGTGTTTTTTTTCTCGTCGATGTAGTGTAGACCGTCTTTCTCCAAACATTGACATTTCAAGTCACTGAATATGTGACGGCGTGAACTTGCCAAGTCATATACTACCTACGTGGAAAAAAAAAAAAAAATAAAATTTTAATTTCGAAAAAAAATTAATTTTTTTCAAAATTTACGTTTTTAAAAAAAAAAAAAAAAAAAAAACCTTTACGCTTTTTAAAAAAAAAACCCTTACGTTTTTTCAAATAATAGCCAGTTATCACCTCCGTTAATAATAGTTTCACCGTTTTGTCGTTTTATCCGTTTCGTTCGCTTTTATCCGTTTCCCAGCTTTTTACGCCGTTCGCTTTCATTCGTTTTTTAAAGTTTTGTCCGCTTTTCTTACGTTTTATCCGCTTTTCTTATGTTTTGTCCGCTTTCTTACGTTTTTATCGGTTTCATCCGTTTTGTCCGCTTTTCTTAGATTATTCTTAATTTTGTCTGCTTTTTCTTACGTTTTGCTGCTTTTCGTACATTTTATCGGTTTTCATCATTTTTTCGCATATTAGTACAAAAACGAAATAAAACGGACAAAATGTAAGAAAATCTAAAAAAAGAAAAATGATGAAAACCGATAAAATCGCATTTAAAACGGACAAAACGTAAGAATAACTGGGACAAAATCTAAGAAAATGTAAGAAAATCTAAAAAAAAAAAACAGATGAAAACCGATAAAATCATATAAAAAACAGTAAAACGAAGAAAACGGACAAAAATCTAAGAATAATGTAAGAAAACGAAAAAACGGATGAAACCGATAAAACGTAAGAAAACGGACAAAACATAAGAAAACGGATAAAACGTAAGAAAACGGACAAAAACTTAAAAACGAATGAAACGACGAAAACGAAAAACGGAAACGGATAAAAACAAACGAAAACGGATAAAACGACAAAACGGTGAAAACTATTATTAACGGAGGACTAACCCATAAACTATTATTTGAAAAACGTAAGTTTTTTTTTTCGATTTAAAAAAGCGTAAAGGAAGGTTTTTTTTTTTTTTTTTTAAACGTAAATTTTTGAAAAAAAATTAATTTTTTTTCAAATTAATTTTTTTCCACGTAGGCAAGTTATATGACTTGGCAAGCCACGCCACACAAACCCGCTGATTTGGCAAGCCACGTAGATTGGAGAAAGACATGCACTATATCGAGACGTAAAAAAGACACTACCCAACCACGTTGAAAAAAATACTGGTACTATATCGAACATTCGAGAAAGACGCTACTATTTAATAATTTTAAACCCATTATCAAACAAATCTTCAAATGAATAGTAAAACAAATCTTCAAATGAAAAGACTTAATACGTTATAAGTTGCATTCATTTTTATTTATTATTATTATTTTTGTTGTTGTTGTTGTTTTACCCCTTTACTCTTTGCTCATTTACTATTGGCTCCATGTATATCACATCTATATAACTTACATAAGACTAGAGGTAATGGATGTGAGGGCTCAACCCAAAACCCCGCCCTCGCACGCCACCACATTACCTCCCCTCATCACCCCACGCATGATATCCCCAAACCATGCCATGGAGGTGTATGGCTACTTGGTTCTTGTGAGTGTATATTTTATTATTAAATATTTGGTTTGTGAGTGTGTGTGAGATATTTTGTGGGGTATGTATGTATAAAGTGAATATTTTAATAAAAATGAGGGTAGTGTTAACCATTAGATTGAAAGGCGAGAGAGAGCGAGGAGAAGTGAGAAGAGAGATAAAGCTAAGAGAGATAAAGCTGAGGTGATGCTAGTGTGGAAGGTGAGCCGGTGTGACCATTAGACTAAAGGTACTGGTCACTACCCCCTCACCTTACACACATGTATGGAAGGCAAATAAAACCCAAACCCGACGGGGTAATCCGAAACCCAAACTAATTGGGGCGGGGCGGGGCATGCTTATTGGGTTACGGGACGGGTTTATGGTTTAAACGTTGATTTTTATTGGGTTTTGGGGCGGGGAGCAGAGAATAACATCCCCGCCCCGCCCCGCCCGAATAATATATACACATATACCTATATTTATATAGTATTTTATTAGTATTTTCGTAATAAAAAATAATTCTCCAATATTTTTAGTTTATATTTAATCTTTGTAAGATCTCAAAATTGTGATTATAGAAACTTGTTTAATGTCATATTTTTAAGTTGTATTTTTTTGTGGTGTAATTTATAATTATTAATGTATAACACTATCATGAAAACTTAATAAAGCTTGTTTGTAATTGATTATTAATAAGTTCTAAATTCTTCAAATTAGTGTTAACGGTCTAAAAATAATAATAAATGTGAAATGGTGTTGCTTTGGTCGAGAATTGCACCCAAAGAGGACAACCCGATAAGATCTCCGATAAGTACATGGCGGTTGGGGCGCCCCGATCCCCGATGGAGATCAAAACGGGTTTGGGGAGAACTTTGATAATCGGGTTTAGTGATGGGGATGGTCGCCCCGCTCCAAACCCGCCACGTTGTTATCCTTACTTACACATCAGTGTTACCTTAGTTTTCTTTCTCCTCTTACTTCCCTTCACCCCTCTCACCTTTCACCCGTTTTGGTCACCTTCCCCTCACCTTTATACCTATTTTTTTTTTATTAAAATACTTTTATTCATAAAGTAAAAACTTAAATGTGAACGTAAACATACGAAATTAAAAACGTAAACGTAAGAAACTAAAAACTTTTATTTATTAATTAAAAAATTACATAGACTTAGAATATTAAAAATATTACATAGATTAATTAAAACAAAGCGTGCGAAATTAAAAACAATACAGAGGTAAATAAAAAACGTAAACTAAAATAACAAACCTCACTTCGCCTTGATCCCCGCCCTTATCGCTTTCATCTGCTCGTGTGCTGCTCCAGTTAAGTAATTATAAGGCTTCATATAGTACATTATGTCTTGATGACATTGTTTATGTTCCTGCATTGCCAACTCTTGTTCACAAATTTGCACCTCCTTCCTTCTGATCTTCAAAAAATCATCGCGTTCTTGTTTTTTCATTGCTATGGCACGTTCGTAGTGACTTACATACTCGGAGACCATCAACCTAACCAATGCTTCCTCATTCATAGTTGATCCCGGTGATCTTGCCCCTTTTTTCTTCGTTGCTTTCGCTTTGTTCCTTTCCCATTGGTCGTACAACTTCCTGCACCTCATCTTCCTTGTCATCTCCAACATCCACATTCAGATCAATACTAGCATTCCCAGACTCTTGGTTGAACGAGCTAGACCCATATGACTTGTGTCTCTTGGTCTTTTCTCTTTGCTCTGCTTCAGATTAAGTTTGGAACTTCAATATGCATCCATTTCTGACATTTTCTTAAAACTTCCCAACAATAAGGAAGTGTAAACTGTACTCCATAGTCAAGAAGTGCCTTTTCGATGTAATCTCCATCTCCGGCTCCACTTTTCATGTCTCTACGCATGAAGTTATCGTACACTCCACAAAATCGAGCCACGTTCGGGCGCACCGTCTTCCATTTCCCGTTCATCATATTGTATGTTCGACGACTGGTTGCCTTTGTTTTTCTCTCCACGTATGCTATAACCTCATTCCAAAATCCACTCTCCCCTTTGCGTTACCTATGACGCTATTTTTGAAGACATAAACCCAACCTTTGCACGACAAAATTTCTTCTTCAGTTGTCCATGGAAGGCGTTGGGGTGCCCCCTCGTTTCGAGCCACCCTCTTTTGGCGTCTTTTAGAAGGCTTCGTTGTGACCGGTGGCGGTGACGGGGCCGTGACTTCGAAGGAAGAGCCCTCACGAGCGGTGTTTTGATAAGAGTCCAAAAATTGAGGTTCATACATTTCTTCAAATGGAATGGGAGACATGGGTTGGTGTGTATGTGTGATGACGAACCAACCATATGGATTTGTTAGCCGTAGTTGGAATTATCAAATGAGAACGTGTTTGGTTGTGAGGAGAATTGGCTAAATGCGTTTGTTTGTGAGTATTGGCTAAAAGTGTTTTGTTATGGGTATGGATTTCGGTATGCTTGGTTTGGGTAAGGTTGGTTCTAATAGGATGATGGTAGTCGTAAGTTCATTTGTTAGTTTGATAGTGGAGTATTTCCGAGAGTAAACGTTCCTTCGGGTAGCTTTTCGTTGTTGATGCTTGGCGGTTCGGAGAGTGTTTTCTTGAGACATTTTTGTAACTAAAATTGAGAAGTAAAAGTGTTGAGAGTATAAAATGACGAAGAAGTGTTTAAAAAATGATGAAATTATTTATGAGTAAAAAAATGGGGTGATAGGAAGTTTATTTATTTATTACTTATTATTTATTATTTGATTTTTATTTTTTTAAAACAACTGTCAAATAGTGAATGTGGTCCCTTTTTTTCAAGCGTTCCAATGGTGACTGAGTCACCTTTCCTCATTTTTTTTGCCAAGTCACGCGTGAGGTGGTGATGCTGTGTTGGGGCTCGTGTGTGAAGTGAGCCTCACCTCATGATAGTACAATTTGTTTTTTTTCTTTCACTTAATTTAAACCTTTGGCTTTATAGTTACAATGTTTAATACTCCATTCATTCATTATAAAATAATTGTCTTGTTTTGATTTTGTGTAGTATTTATTTTTCAGCTTTGATATTAAATATTTTTTTGTGTTATATAATATTTGATAAAATTATAAGAGTAAAAATACATTTAAAACCCGATCTATTCATATATATTGCATCACATATTATATTACAAAAAATAAAATAGTTAATATCAAAGCTGAAAAAGAAAGATTTTTAAAAGTCAAAACATGACAATTGTTTTGGAACAGATGAAGTATTTTTTTTTCCACACACGCCAGACGAAAATCCAAGCAGTTTTCTTAGGTTACCTAATAATTCATTCTATTAGGTGACTAGCTTGACAATTAAACTGATTTCGAAAATTAAAATCTGGCTTTTTACAAAGACAACTAGTACAATACCCGTGCGTTGCCCGGGTATAACGATTAAATAATTTAAAAATAAATATTTAGATGTTTTGAGTACATTTTATAAAAGAAACACTTAAAAAACACACACATGAACACAACTGGAAATAAATTATTTAAAAATGCAAAATCATTCTTATTTAATGATAAAGTATTAAATTATCAAAGTACTAAAGAAAAAAGTTTGAAACAATGACAATATATATATTTCTGATAGTATAAATTAAACATGCATGAATGTGTATTCCAAGTGTTTATTATCCTTTAAAGTGATAAGATCTATCGAAACTGATATAGCAACCATGTGTACATTTTATAAAAGAAACACTTAAAAAGCCCACACATGAACACAACTGGAAACAAATTATTTAAAAATGCAAAATCATTCTTGTTTAATCAAAGTACTAAAGACAAAAGTTTGAAACAATGACACCATATAGTATAAATTAAACATGCATGAATGTGTATTCCAAGTGTTTATTATCCTTTAAAGTGATAAGATCTATCGAAACTTTTTGGCTCCGCCCCTGCATCCCGGTGCAACGCACTGGCATTTTAATATCATGTAACAATCAAATGTGGTTAACTATTTATAAATTCCTTTTTTTTTAAAATAAAGTAAAGTTTGAAAAGTTTATGCGTAAAGAACGTCCTGTGCAATGAAAATGTTAAGATTTTAGCAAATATGAAATATATTATTAGATTAGTAGAGGTAACATTTAGTCTCGCTTTTAAGAAACTGCCTTTATAATAGTGTTGAACTTGTAATTCTTCAGTAAAAATATCTTGGGGGCGAGGCAATATTGAGCAAGCTACTGTTCATTTTTACTGCAGCGGTTACCATGATTTTATTAAGGAGATTGCTGCAACTGTTATGATAAATTTAGGTCGCATGCCTATATCTACTGTTGGCAAAAATGTTGTAGAACTTGTAAGGCCTTACAACAGTTATGCAAGATCGGTAAAGGTCAAATCAGGTGATGTTTTCGTAACTTAGACTAATCTAAAGTTCTTTCATTTTTTTACAAAAAATTATGAGAAACGTTACCAACTCCTAGATATTTAATATATAGCATATTGTATAACCATATACTCAAAATGTTTTTTAAATCAAATTTTGATTATTTTGTTCAGAAGTATACTCTAGCAAGCCTCCGTCATCTTATTCAAAGGGGCAGAGATTTGGGTGGACTTATGATGTATTCGTGAGTTTCAGAGGAGAAGACACCCGCAAGAACTTTGCTGACCATCTTTTTGCTGCTCTTAAAGGGCATGGAATCAATACTTTCAATGATAATGAAAAACTTGAGAGAGGAAAATCGATAGCCCCAAAACTTTTAGAGGCCATTGAAGAATCAGCTATTGCTATCGTCATCTTCTCGAAAAACTATTCTTCTTCCACTTGGTGCTTGGATGAACTTGTGAAGATAATGAGCTGTCATAAGACAAAGGGACGAAGCGTTTATCCGGTGTTCTATGACGTGGATCCCTCATATGTCCGAAAACAACAAGGGCATTTTGGGGAAGGCTTTGGCCAACACCACAGAACAGATAAAATACAAATATGGAGGGAGGTTCTTGTAGAAGCAGCCAACTTGTCTGGCTGGGACCTAAAGACCATTGCAAATGGGTATTCTTTTGTTCAGATAATGTTTATAATTCTTTGTGTCTACATTTTAAGTGCCGCTTTCCTATGCCAAAAAATAATTGTCCACTTTTATAAATTAAAAGTTAAACCTCTAATTAATTTTATAATAAAATGAAAGAGGGGTGATATGCACACCACAAAATCACATTTGTAATGCATATGATACAAGGTTACATATACATGTTTGTGATGTGCACATCATTTATTATGATTCACATATCAACGAACTCTCAAAATGAAACTTTTTTAATTGGTGGACTATTAAAATGGGATGGAGTTGAGGGAGTATTATTTTATTACTTATGTAAGTATTAATTATTTATAGATTAAAATCACTTTTTTATCCGGAATGATTAATTCTTGTAAGACAAGAATACGATAAGAGTAATTAAATTATTAGGAATGATACAACTAAATAAAAATATTTACAACATATTTCACAAAATGACGTTTCAGACAGTGATTGGTGAATTTTATTATAGTTTCTTTTTCTTCTCTCAGATTAAGCCAATTACTGCTTGACACTGTATTTTGTGGGAGTTTTTTTGTGGTTCTTTCAGAAATCTTAAATTATATAAAGGGCATTAGGGTTGTAATTGTTAATATGTTGAATCAACGGTATTATGGATTATTGATTTGGTGTTAATTGAAAGAGGTTATTCGACCTTTCGAAACTCGATTAGTCTATTTTTCTTATTTTTATCTATGTATATTTATAACCTTAGAATTTATTTTATTTTGTGTCTTAATTACAGGCATGAAGCAACATGTATCAAATATATTGTTAAAGAGATTCAGAAAGAATTGACTAACATAACTTCCATCACCATTGATGAGAATTTAATTGGATTAGGATATCGCACACAAGAGGTTATATCGTTGTTAAATGGACCCGATGATATTAACGTTTCTATGATAGGGATATGGGGAATGGGTGGTGCTGGTAAGACAACTCTTGCAAGAGCCCTTTTTGATGAAATTTCTTGTGATTTTGAAGGTGTAAGCTTTCTTGAAAACACAAGACAAGTTTCACAACAGTATGGTATCGAACACATGCAAAAGTTACTTCTTGAGGATGTTATAAAGGATGAAAACTTGAGAGTACGGAGTGTTGTTGATGGAAAACGCAAGTTGATAAATTGGTTATCACATAAAAAGGTTCTTGTTGTTCTTGATGATGTGGATGCTCTTAGCCAACTAGACGCTTTAGCTGGATCATTAAATTGGTTTGGTAAAGGAAGTATAATTGTAATTACTACAAGAGACGAGCATGTACTAATTGGGCATGGGGTAGACGATAAGAACATTTATAAAATCAGCTTGCTAAATGATAATGAGGCAAGTCAACTCTTCAAATGTTACGCTTTCAAAAAAAGTATTCCCTCAAAAGAGTATGAAGAGGCCTCACAGCAGGTGGTACACTATGCAACTGGTCTTCCTTTGACTCTTAAAGTTTTGGGTTCATTCTTATGTGGCAGGAGTTTGGCTGAGTGGAAAAGTGCGTTGATTAAACTGAAAAAGATTCCAGAAAAAGAAACTATGGAAATATTGAAAATAAGCTATGATAGTCTTGACAGCGAATACCAGGAAGCGTTCCTCCATATTGCATGTTTCTTTAGAGGGTGGGAAAAAGATACTGTATTCCGGATACTTGAAAGCTGTGAATTCTACCCACATATTGTTATTAAAGTGCTTGAGCAGAAGTCCCTTATAATCATCTCAAATGAGTGTTTGGGGATGCATGATCTTATACAAGAAATGGGAAAAGATATTGTTCGTAGGATGCAAACCAACGAGCTTGGCAGACGTGGCAGATTGTGGGAACCTCATGAAATTGTGGATGTTCTAAAGGGAAATACGGTAATATCAAGTTTTCTTTAAGCTTTTATTATTATATATATTTTTATCCGCAAACTCACACACACCCTACCTACACCTTGTCCCAATCGGGACCTGAACTCTCAACCAAGTGGTGAGGGACACCTTGGATGCAGCTATGTCAAAAGCCCATTGGTATCTATCACTTCATATTTACGTCTAGAGTATATTACATCAATGCTACATGTGGTTTGCACAAGAATTTGCTTTCACATTTTATCCCTCAATTATGTTAGTAGTCTCACTTTTATTCCTAAAGTTGAATGGCGAGAGACCAAATATAAAAACAAACGATGTTTCTAAGGACCCAATTCCTAAGTTAGTGTTGGCACGCGACCAATTCCTTAAGTTTGAGAGAACCACATGTATCATTTATGTAATTTACTGTTATGCTTATTATATTCTTTGCAGGCGGGTAAGGAAGAGATCAAAGCTATTGTAGCAGCAAATTTGAATGAGGTGAATTCAATGAACATTTCAGAAGCATTTAGAAACATGGAAAAACTTACACTCCTTTATTTCCATGCTGTGACCGAGGAAAAGACTCTTCGTGGACCTGCTTATCTTCCTAACGAGTTACGGTGGCTTACTTGGAAATATTTCAGCCTAGATTATTTGCCAGATAGTTTCCATGCAAATAAACTTGTTGGACTTGAATTGCCTCGCAGTAAGATTATACAATTATGGGACAAGACAGAAGTAAAGGTACAAATACATGTTGTTACGAACTTACATTACACACTCTACTTTAACATGCTCTAATCCTGCAACCTATTGGTTGATGAGTGATGTGGAACCAATGACCTGAATTCTGAATACCTGACTCGTATATGGATCAATGTAAATGTGGAAAGCGGTCAAGTTATGGAATTAAATATAAATTTAGTTTCACAATTTAAAATTGATTTTATGTTGTGGGTTTCTATTTAAATAGCTTTTTGGGATTGATTAGAACTGTTTCTAGTTTTTCTTAATCATATTAGGACTTCATGAATAATATTAGGAAAGTAGATAACCTACTGTTAAGAGCATCCACAATGGTAAAGCTTTATAAGTGTGTCAAGTCATATTATATCATTAAAATATAAACCTCTTGGTGTTATAAATTCACTATGCATAAACCTTTAAAAGCTTTTTAGTTTTCTGCCACAATGAGCATCCTTGTTACACTAGTCTACAAGCCCGTTGGTATTTCATTTGATTTATCAATAAACTAACTTATCTATTGTTGACACAGGTTCTTCACAACTTGAAATTTCTTGATTTAAGTTACTCGAAACTAACCGTGACCCCGGATTTCAACGAGATTCCAAACCTCGAGAGACTAAATCTTGGGTTCTGTTTGAATTTGTTGGAGGTTCATAATTCTGTTGGGGTTTTACAGAGACTTGTTTACTTAAGTCTTTCTGGGTGTTCAAATCTCAAGAAGTTACCAGAATCATTAGGATTATTGGTTTGTTTGGAAGAGCTTAACATTTCTCACTGTACGATTGAAGAACTGCCTCCAACGATTGGTGATCTCTGCAATCTTGTGCTGTTAAACCTCACTTACTGCCAAAATTTGAAGAGTTTACCAAACACAATCAATGGATTATATCGTCTTGAAACGCTTGATCTCCACCATTGTTTTAATCTTGAGGAATTACCTGAGAATTTGGACAGTTTAGAATGTCTTGAGAACCTTGCTGCATCTAGCACAAGTCTCAGACATCTTCCAGACACCCTCACTAGGTTAAAATCTCTTAAAACACTTGATCTCCATCATTGCTTGAGTATAGAAATGCCTCTAAACCTGGGTGCAGGTGCAGTTGGACAAAATCTTGTTTCGTTAAACCTCTCTTCCTGCATACAGCTTGAAGAATTCCCAGAATCCCTAGGGAATTTAAAAAACTTGTTGAAGCTCGATTTGTCTCATAATATGATACAAGAACTACCCTCTTCAATTGGAAATTTGACAAAGCTTGTTCGTTTGAATCTCACTTATTGCCATAATCTTAAGAGACTTCCACCCACCACAAGTAGATTAAAGAGTCTCAAAACTCTTCAACTCCACCGGTGTGATAGTCTTGAAGGTTTGCCCGAGAATATCGACCAATTAGTATATTTGGAGAATCTTATCATATCAAGCACTGGCATTACATCTCTTCCAAACAGTATTAGAAGGTGCAAACATTTGAAAACTTTGAATGTGAATGACTGCAAGAGTCTCACATACTTACCTCCAGCACTAGGCGACATGGAATCACTAGAGGTGTTTCGCGCCTCTAATTCCGCTCTAATGGTCATCCCGGACAGCATTTGCATCTTAAAGTTCTTGAAAGTTCTTGATCTCCGTGGTTGTTCAAATCTTCAAGATCTTCCAACGTATCTGAGTATCATTGACAGCTTGGAGGAGATTTATGTCTCTGGTACAAATGTTGAACAGTTGCCTCCCATTATTGATAGATTCAAAGAGCCTTAACATTCCTTTCAATTTTACATGTAATCTGATAGATGCATGATGTAAGATATAGAACTATATTGTAATGACTTAATCCACTTTCAAGTATAGTTTCAAATTTCTAGCCTAGCGGTATCCGTGAGATACTCTCCAACCAATTCGTTAGTCTCAAATGGGACAGTTGTGTGAGATAGTTATAATGTATATGTTGATAGTTATAAAAAAGTTAACCACCACCTGAGTTAAGGGTGCGTTAACCACACCGTTGGGGTGCGTTAAGGGTGCATTAACGAGGGTGCGTTAACCCCTTAACGCGACGTTAAGACGTTAAAAAAAAAAAAAAAAAAAAAAAAAAAAAATAATCACTTTCACCTCTAAACGGCCATACTAGCGTTGGGTTAAAAATCACTTACACCCTCTCAAAACAAACGGCTAGTTTGTCTTGAAAAAAAAAAACATTTTTCTACTGCTATAAATATTCAATTAACACACAATTTTTTCACACTTCCACAACTCAATCTAATCTATACTTCCATTTCCTAAAAAAAATATCGGGAGGCAACAACAACAATGATTCTTTCTTGAATCTTCTCGGTAGGTGGAATAACTCAAACCCGAACGATGATTCGTCACTAGATTTAATTGTATTTTCGTAATTTCCTTTATGTTGTAGTGTTTTTTTTTTGTTTTGTTTTTTTTTTTTTTGGTTTTCATATTGTAATATGTTTAAGAATGAATGCTATGTTTTTTAATAAATGAAGTATTAGTTTTAATTTAGGGGTTGAATTTGAAAATATTTGAGTTAAAGTGACTTAAGGTTGAGTTATGATAAGGGGTGTTTTTTTTTTAGTTAAGGTGAAAAGTTAAAGTTGATGTGGCGCTGACGTGACAGTGTGTTAAACCTTAACACATGTTATGACACCCTCTGCTCTGATATTTTTTCTTTATCGATCTTCTTACATACAGTAATAAAAATAAGAGTAAATTACAAGAACGGTCCTTGTAGGTTGTGCTAACTTGCAAGTTTGATATTGACTTTTTTGCTGATGCATACAATCTCTATTTCAAAAACCCTCAACATCGACGGTCCCTTGACCAAAAACATGCGTTAAGTTTGACAGTTAAAACCCCTCATGTGAATTGCACATGAGGGTATTATTGTCTTTTCTGCTTTCCTAACTTTTGGTCCCACCTACAAACCCTCCCACTACCATAACAAACCTACCAAATTTATCTTCTTTATATTTTATTTCCTCCTAAACACGAAAAAGGGTAAATTACATCGTTCGTCCCCAAACTTGGCCCCATTGCCACATTTGGACCCTCATTTTACTGTTCTTGCACGTTATTTTCACTCCCGTTTTGTCCTAGGACATCCGTTATATGTAACTTCAATTAGTTTTCCTCCTTAGTTGACTTTTCAACATGTGTATATATGTCTTTTTAAACCTAAGCAATTGCACCATTGGTCCTTTTGGGCGTTTTCTTGTACCAAGAGCCAAACAACCAAATTTAACAATTCTAAACAATTCATCTAAACACTTTGACCCATTTACCCTATATATTTTGATGATTTGTTTTGGTGCATAATATATAGGGTTAAGTCTATAAATTAGAAACAAACTTTTAACAATTACACATGTTAGAAACATGGTCGAAAATGTGCTATTGTTGGTATTTAAACTTGTTGGAACATGTATAACTTAGAAAGGTGACTGGCTAAATTTTCACGTCAGATAATAAAATTCCAGGTATGTTTTTTTTCCCACGTCATTTTCCATGTAGATTTTTCCTATGTGTATCTGTCCTGGTTTGTTTGTGACCCGATCAAAAAATACCCATTTGTCCCAAATCCAAAATATAACCCTAAATGCCCATATATAAACTCTATTTACAAATACAAAATATAAACTCTAAATCCTCAAATATAAACCCTAAATTGCCTGATCCATAAACTCCAAATATAAAACCCTAAATTACCCAATCCATAACCCCCAGATATAAACCCTAAAACACCTGATACCAATTTCATAAACTGTTAATACAAATAAACCGTAAAAACGTTTATTAATATTTTGCGATTTCTTTGTGTTTTGTTGATAACAAATATAATGTTATCTTAAGTATAATTTTAAGGATACATGTTATTTTTGTAAAGCATTTACATATAGCCATTTAAATACAAAATGTAGTAATTAAGCATCTGTTGTAATAGTTTATTAGGATGGGTAAAACCATAACCCATGGACCATAACCCATGGATCTTAACCCATACCTAAGTTGGCTAGATACAATGTATACTTAGATACATTGAATCTAAAGAAAACCCATGGACCAACCCATAACCCATGACCCATAACCAAAACCCATGGGCAAAGAGGATGTTCCACGGATCCCTAGGATTACACTAGACTAATCCCAGTGGAAGGGATCCGTGGGATCCGGAGAACGTTGAAGAATTTTGCCTATAAATGAGAGCCATTTCTTCATTCTAACTCACCCTCTTCTTACTAAATCTCTCATACACTCTCATTCTCTTCTAACATATAGATCACTTGATCTAGAGTTGTTCTTCTTTCTTTCTATTTGTGATCCTCATATAGGTCCTTCTAAGGCGAGATCACGAGCATTCTACAAGTCATCCAAGCAAGGGTCCTTGATTGATTTGTCTCCGCAAGATTTATGTAGCAAAGATCTTGTATTTGATATTTCACATATTTGTTGTGTAATAGTTGTGTTGGTTTGGTCCACCGTGCTACGGACTCGGTATCTAGCTTTGTACCGGAAAAAGTGTAAGCAACGTTGTGAAGGCTTCTCCGCCAAGTGAAGGAGTTTGTTGACATAGTGCTTGAACTCTCGAGTAGGTGACTCGGGGAGTAGAGTAGGGCAAGGAAGGTGTCCTTGTAGCAGAACCACTATAAATCGGTTGTGTCATTTATATCCCTTAACTTTATTTATTTGCTTGCATTATCATTAGATATATACGTTCTCAACATCCATACGATTTCACATAATATTGATTCTAAAGTTTTTGAAATCAACTTAAAATCGGAAAAACTATTCAACCCCCCCTTCTAGTTTTCCACAATTGGCATCAAGAGCTAAGTTTATAAAAGTTTTAAAGTAAAATTGTATTTTAAAACTTTTCGATCACTATGGGTTCAAAATTATAAGGAAGGGCAATCTATGCAACGACCACCACTACTTGAAACTAATGGTTTTATATATTGAAAAATAGATTCAAACATATGTGAAATCTAAAGATATTGATCTTTGGTACATTATTGTTGAAGGCGACTTTGAGGCTACCTCAAAAGACGATAAAGGAATTTAGTTAACATGCCTCATGATAAACTAAATGATGAAATGAAGAAAAGCTTTCTAAAAATAGTGAAGCAAAATGGTTTTATATAATGCTTTACCGAAAAGGAATTCAAAGAATTTCTATGCTTAAAACCTCTAAAGAAATTTGGACTTCTTTAGTTGTAACTCATCAAGGCAACCAACAAGTTAAGAATAATAAAATCGATTTATTTGTTCAACAATATGAACAATTTTCAATATCGGATGAGGAAACTATAGATCATTCATTTGCTAACTTTAATACTATTATTACATCTTTACAAGCACTTGACGAATCTTTTTCTAGCCGTAACCATGTTAGGAGATATCTAAGGGCACTTCCATCGAGTGGAGATCCAAGGTGACGGCGATCAAGAGTCAAAAGACTTGACAATCCTCACCTCGATGAACTCATAGGCAACCTAAAAGTCTACGAGCTTGTCCTTGCTAAAGATTCGAAGCCTCAAGGTGAAAGAAACACAAATCTCTTGCCCTTAAAGCCAAAAAGGCTTGAGCGATGAGAGAAATCCTCTTCGAGTAGTGACGACGAAGAGTACGCTATGGCGATAAGGGACTTTAAAAGTTCTTTAGAAGAAAGGGAAGATACGCCAAACAATCGTATGACGATAAGAAAGGCTTCGGAAAAGCAAAGAGGACGAGAAGCCAAAGGATGATCGTACTTGTTTTAAATGTGGGGACCCAAACCACTTTATTAGTAAGTGTCCTAAACGGGATGATCAAAAGGGGTTCGTGAGCGGCACATGGGGAATGAGCGATGAGGAGGATGAAGAAATTTGTCTCATGGCAAATGACGAGGTGTGCTTAAAAGTCGACCTAGACCCCGATGAATGGGTCAAGGATAGCGGGTGTACAAGGCACATGACCGGCAATAGGGATCTATTCTCCACATATGAATCCTTCAATGGAGGTAATGTGGTGTTTGGAAATAGCAAAAGTAGAATCATCGGTAAAGGTACGATTTCTAACAAATCTCTAACCATTAACGATGTGTGTCACGAGAAAACATAAACTTTAACCTCTTAAGTATAGGACAAATATGTGATAAAAGTGCAATGTACTTTTTATTGAAACCGTAGTAAGATACTAAAAATGGCATAACCATAGGAAAAGGAATTAGGAAACATGGAGTCTATGTCATTAAAATTGGTAATGAACCTAAAGACAAACTATGTCTTACCTCTATGGATGATACTTGACCTTATGGCATCAAGATTGGGTCACGCCAACATGCGACTTCTTCAATCGTCATCCAAAGATCTAGTAAGAGATCTACCTAAGTTGAAATATGAACATCACTTTGTGATGCTTGTAATGTAGGAAAACAAGCTCATTCTAGTTATAAAGCTAAAAACATGGTGTCTACAGCTAGGTGTCTAGAATTACTACATATGGATTTATTCGGTCCATCCGCTATCCAAAGTTATGGAGGCAACTACTATACTTTGGTCATAGTGGATGACTATTCTAGGTATACATGGACAAAATTTTTAAAGAACAAAACGGAAACCTCTAATTATTTTGAAATATTAAGCAAAAAGATCCAAAGACAACTAGGAAGTCTCATAGTGTCTATTAGGACGGATCATGGTAGGAATTCGATAATGAAGTGCAATTGAGCTTTTGTGACGCTAATGGTATTACTCACAACTTCGGCTCCACGCACCCACAATCGAATGGGGTAGTAGAAAGAAAGAATAGAACCCTACAAGAAATGAGTCGAACCATGCTTAATGAACAATCCATACCTCAAAAGTTTTGGTGTAATGCCATTGATACTTCAACGTACATACTCAATCGAGTCTTAATTAGACCAATCTTAGGAAAAACTCCATATGAGTTACTTCGAGGCAAAAAGCCTACGTTAAATCACTTTAGAGTCTTTGGTAGTAAATGTTTTATTCTTAACACTAAAGATTACCTTACAAAATTTGATCATAAATCAACCGAAGGTATATTTTTAGGTTACTCGCCAAATAGCAAAGCTTACGTCATATTAAACAAAGAAACAACAATGGTAGAAGAATCATTAAATATACAACTTGATGAAAGTCCACCCAAACCCTCTCCACCTCTTGTCGATGACGAGATTATAGAAAGTGAAGCTATAGTAATAAAGAAAAAGATAAGTGAAGAGGAAGAACCTCTAAGTGATGAAATAATAAACATTAAAGAGTCCAAAGATCACCTCGTAGATAAAGTCATAGGAAAACTAAACGAACGAACATAAAGGTCTCAAGTTCAAAACCAAAGTAGCTTGTTTTGTTTCGTTTCAACCTTAGAACCTAATAATACACAAGAAGCCATAAAAGATGAGAGTTGGGTAATGGCTATGCAAGAAGAACTAAATCAATTTGTTTCTAATGATGTTTGGACACTTGTTCCTCCACCTAGTAATCAAACCATAATAGGAACCAAATGGGTTTATAAAAACAAATTAGATGCAAACGGAGTAGTGTCTAGGAACAAGGCTAGACTCGTTGCTCAAGGGTATAACCAACAAGAGGGAATAGACTTTGATGAGACCTACGCCCCCGTGGTTAGATTAGAGTCTATAAGAATACTTCTTGAGTATGCTTGTGCTAATGATCTAAAGCTTTATCAAATGGATGTCAAAAGCGCTTTTCTAAATGGTTTCATTAATGAAGAAGTATATGTAGCTCAACCTCCGGCTTCATTGATTTTGAAAACCCAAACATGTGTATAAATTAAAGAAAGCCCTTTACGGTCTTAAACAAGCTCCAAAAGCTTGGTATGATAGACTCAAGTCATTTTAGTTAAACACAACTATACCATGGGGTTAGTTGACAACACACTTTTACTAAGAAAAGAGAGTCACATATAATCATAGTACAAATATATGTAGATGATATTATATTCGGATCCACTTGTCAAGACATGTGTGATGATTTCTCTAAGATCATGCATGACGAGTTCGAGATGAGTATGATGGGAGAACTTAGTTTCTTTCTTGGTCTACAAATAAAACAAGTAGAAGATGGTATATTCTTCAATCAATCTAAATACATCAAGGAGATGTTAAAGAAATTCGGTTCAGAAGAGTCGAAACCAATTAGGACTCAATGTCATCCGACACCAAACTCATAAAAGATGAAGGCGAATCCGTAGATAATACTAAATATCGTGGCATGATAGGTAGTCTTCTCTACCTCACCTGCAAGTAGGTCGGATATCATGTTTAGTGTTTGCTTATGTGCTAGGTTTCAAGAAGACCTAAA
This sequence comes from Chrysanthemum lavandulifolium, assembly GCA_022545495.1. Lineage (NCBI taxonomy): Eukaryota > Viridiplantae > Streptophyta > Magnoliopsida > Asterales > Asteraceae > Chrysanthemum > Chrysanthemum lavandulifolium. The sequence goes on from CM040242.1 coordinate 250,475,754, forward strand.
ACATCACACCTAGAAGCCGTAAAAGGATATTTAGATATATTAAGGGTACAACACAATTAGGATTATGGTATCCTAAGAGCACGGGAGTAGAAACAATTGTATATGCAGATTCGACCATGCGGTGATTACGTTGATAGAAAAAGTACAAGTGGGGTATATACTTTCATGGGATGTTGCTTAACATCTTGGTTTTCTAAGAAACAAAGCGGCACTAGCAATATCAACAACCGAAGCCGAGTACGTCTCCACGCAAAGCATGCCAACAAGCACTATGGATGAAACAAGCGTAGTCGATCACGACATTCATTTAAGCGACATAGCCATTCTATGTGACAACAAAAGTGCCATCGACTTAAGCAAGAATCCGGTATTGTACTCGCACAAAGCATATAGAGATTCGTCATCACTTCCTAAGAGACAATGTTCAAAGGGAACATCTCTATTGAGAAGGTAGCATCCAAGACAACATAGCCGATGTCATCACCAAACCGTTGAAGCGGGAACAATTCAACCTACTTCGCCTTGGTTTTGGTCTAATGGAACAAATGTCGAACTTATTTGACTCTACAAGGTATGTAAACACTAGCCTTCTTTTTACGAGTCTAGGATTTCTATTTCATGCACAACTCACAAACAATACGGAATTTTCAAAACCCAAAATAAGTTTTCCACTTATAGCTTTCTTATTTTTTTCTCACATATACATTTTCAATGAGAACCTCTTTTCAAAATGTTTTCTAAAAGGATGATACCTTCTCAGATCAATTTCACAAAAGCAATTTCTCACGTCTAGGACAAATCGCTTTTGCATTATTAATACAAAGTAAAACCCGCTTTCATTGCATCTCATGTCTCTTGAATGCTAAAGGGACACATAACTAATATGTGTTTTCGGGTACATTCATTTAAGCAACAATGAATTAGGAGCATTGATAACACTAAATAACGACTTATGTACTAAATATGTGTTTTCGGGTTATCTCAATAGGATGTCTTTCTACTTCTAGTTTATTTTCCTTTTCTTTTAGGAGTCGAGATAACCAGTAACTCCAAATAGTTTGCATATAGGCACACAATAGGCAAAATGTTTCCAAAAGAAAATTTTGTCTGCCTGGATCACGGACCCACGGATCCCAAATTTCATCTTTGGACGGATCCCTCAAGGAAGGATCCGTGAAAGCAGTCGCTTTTACCTTCTATTTTTCACTTTGGATGAAAATCCACATTTGCTTCATTTTTTGGAGTATGCTCTTTAATGCTTGTGTTCTCATGATTACATGCCTTGAATTCATATCTAATCATTAGATTTTAATCCACATTTTGGGTCAAGCATTCATTATAATGCTTTGTTTTTCTATATATAGAACTCCCAAAATGCTTGCATAATCCATTTCATCTTCATAACCACAATACACCATGTCATCCAAAAACCCTTTAGATGAATCACCTAGTACAAACAAACATCTTCATGATACCCAAACCTTTGTGCTACCACCATCCAAAATACCACAATAAAATGCTAGGATATCCAAGACGGATTAGTATCCGATCTTGTTGTTTAGCACAACCAACCTCAAATGGTTCATCCTCAACAAATAACTCACCACAAGATGCTTCCACAATAGCACCTCCTCATCACCAACAAGTACACCAACCTCATCACCACCTAAAGTCACTCTTTTGGAACTCCTTAAGACTCCAACAAGATCTAAACAATCTAAACAAAAAGAAATAGTCTTTTCAACACCACCCACATCTCCAAATACTATCTTTCAAGATCTTGAAACATCACCACCATTAGCTCCCATCACATTACATGAACATCTAGGTTCTTTTCCACCACCATTCACAAATATTCCGGATGTTGATCCATATTTTCCTATTTTTCCACCACAACTTCCGCATAACTCAAATCAAAACAACCCGAAAAACTTCCGCACTTATTACCCACATCATTTACATTGTGAACATTGCCAATCTACTAGGGAAATCGCAATAGAAGTTAGGGAAGAAATGCGTTTCATACTCAACCTCATCCTTGATCGCATCAATACCATCACTCATCAAAACCTCCATCCATAACCTTATGCAAGCATGGAAGGAATCACTACTACTATTTTCTACTTTTAGTATTTTTTTTTCTTTTGATGTCATTTTCAAGAACAAGTCGGTTCTTATTTTTACATGCTTGTAAGTGGCATAAATACCACTACAATTTGTTGTTTTATTACAAGGCTTTGTTAACATATCTTGGCTCCCAATCTTGATTCTCGCAATCACAAGATTATTTAAGCATGTTACTAACCTTTCTTTTGTAGGATTTTATTTTTCTTCACTTGACGCCCAAGCTAGGGGAGCTACCGTCAAGGGAGTAAGAACACGTGGACTACTTTTTCCACGCTTTTATGTTTATTTCTTTCATGGTTAACTTTTGTTTCGACAAAAGGGGAGAGAAGTAAAACTTAGGGCTTTCAAAACTCACATCTATTTTTAAGTTTTACTCATCATAATATTATGTTTTGTCATCAACAAAAGGGGAGATTGTTAATACAAATAAACCGTAAAACGCTTATTAATATTTTGCAATCTCTTGGTGTTTTGTTGATAACAAATATAATGTTATCTTAAGTATAATTTAAGGATACATGTTATTTTTGTAAAGCATTTACATATAGCCATTTAAATACAAAATGTAGTAATTAAGCATCCGTTGTAATAGTTTATTAGGAAGGGTAAAACCATAACCCATGGACCATAACCCATGGATCTTAACCCATACCAGTTGGCTAGATACAATGTATACTTAGATACATTGAATCTAAAGAAACCCATGGACCAACCCATAACCCATGACCCATAACCAAAACCCATGGGCAAAGAGGGCGTTCCACGGATCCCTAGGATTACACTAGACGGATCCCAGTGGAAGGGATATGGGATCCGGGGAACAGTGAAGAATTTTGCCTATAAATAGAGAGCCATTTCTTCATTCTAACTCACCCATCTTCTTACTAAATCTCTCATACACTCTCATTCTCTTCTAACATATAGATCACTTGATCTAGAGAGTTGTTCTTCTTTCTTTCTATTTGTGATCCTCATATAGGTCATTCTAAGGCGAGATCACGAGCATTCTACAAGTCATCCAAGCAAGGGGTCCTTGATTGATTTGTCTCTCCGCAAGATTTCGTAGCAAAGATCTTGTATTTGATATTTCACATATTTGTTGTGTAATAGTCGTGTTGGTTTGGTCCACCGTGCTACGGACTCGGTATCTAGCTTTGTACCGAAAAAGTGTAAGCAACGTTGTGAAGGCTTCTCGGCCAAGTGAAGGAGTTTGTTGACATAGTGCTTGAACTCGAGTAGGTGACTCGGGAGTGGAGTAGGGCAAGGAAGGTGTCCTTGTAGCCGAACCACTATAAATCGGTTGTGTCATTTCTATCCCTTAACTTTATTTATTTGCTTGCATTATCATTAGATCTATACGTTCTCAACATCCATACGATTTCACATAATATTGAATCTAAAGTTTTTGAAATCAACTTAAAATCGGCAAAACTATTCAACCCCCCCCCCTTCTAGTTTTCCACTTAAACACGAGGTGTTGCTTGAAGACTGTCAAATTTCTTTCTCGAAGATCTTTAGCTTGAAGACTGTCATTGTACTTTTTAAGATTTTCAATAGATATAAACTAGATTTAGTTTAATTTTGTTTTGCTACCATTTGAGTGTTAAATCTCCATTGTAAACTAGTTATTCTGTTGAAATAGGTTTTGTTTTGTTTTGTTGCCATTTGAGTGCTAAATCTCCATTGTAACCTTCACATGTCAATGATTTTTGTGAGTTTTTGACTATAAGTTTCGTCTCATCTTGCTTTTGACTAAGTTTAGCAATTCATTTGATTTGTTGTCATTTGACCACTATGATGCAATTTCAACATTATGCAGACATGGTTTTTCTTTGTTTTGGAAATTGGTTTGTTTTGCTGACAAGTGTGTAACTGTAGACATGGTTATGTTTTGTTTAGCAGATTTAGTTATGGTTTGAAACTAAAAAGTTATAACACATTTTTTTTTTGTGTGTAAAATGGGCATTTCCCAAATCACAACCAAACTCCATGTAACAGTCTTCCTCACATACATTTGGACAAGCACCTGGTAAAATAAGCATCATGCAACTCACCAAATCATGGTTATGGTTTGATAACTATGCAAACATGGTTATGGTTTAATAACTATGCAGAATGTCTGCAATATGTTATGCAATGAAATAGGTATTCTCCATAACAATGTCTGCAAATGAAATGGTTTGGGCATTCTCAGTGTCTACCAAACACTCCTTAGCACAATGTTGATAAAAATTAAAAAGTACAATCTTCACCAATGAAATGGTTTGTTTTGGATACATTCTGAAATGATATGCACACATGGTTAATTTTGCCTGAATCATTTTCTGAAACGAAATGGTTTGTTTTACAAACATCTGCAATGATATGTATATCAGACAATTTCATACCAAAATAACAGTTGTTTGCAATGAAATAGATATAAAAAATATTACCTAGTAACAGATTTAATGTGTTTTTGCAGTAATTCTCATACAACCAACAAGTATGCAGACAATCTGATATGCAATGAATGAATAGAGAAAATAATAGATTTAACTAAAGCAAGTTGCATTACTAAAAGGGTTCAAAAGATAAACTGTTAGAACATCTGTTACATCAAGGTTTGATCAACTTCATCCAAATACATTACCTAATACTAGCAGGGTACCCGCGCGTTGAGACGGCGGGTACCCTGAAATAAAAATTTCCGGTGAATCATTTATTTTAGTTTATTGTGTTTTTTTTAAATAAATTTACGGATATCAAGAATATCATTTATCCCGTGCCCGTTTGGCTCGCGCCAGTTCGGGCTTAAGCCCATTTTTCCCGTTAACCGTTTGGGCTTGAATATCTGTATTATGTGCTTTATTATTTGTATTAGTGACATTTAATGCATGGTTTTCGCGCGTTGTGGCGGCGGATACCCTAAAATAATTTTTTTCGATGAATCATGCATTTTAGTTTATTATGTTCTTTTTAATAATAAATTTACGGATTTCAAGAATTTTGTTTTAGCTCGTGCCCGTTCGGGCTCGAGCCGTTTTGCTTGCGCCCGTTCGGGCTCAAGCCCATTTGATTCGTTGCCCATTCTGGCTTGAATATTCATATAATATGCTTTATTATTTGTATTAGTGACATTTAATGCATGAAGGGATGTGTTTAATTTGGTTGTACAATATGCTAAGGATGGGACTTGAACACGGGTCAATTGACTCAAGCACAAATACTCCAACCATTGGACTAATGTTCCATTGGTATTTATTGACCAATATTAATTGACTACATTAAATAGCATTAATTAAGTGTTTTATTTTTTTAATATGTGCATTAAAGTGGTGTACGCTATGCTTCTTGTCTTGTACGTCTAAAAATTATGTGCATTAAAGTGTTGTACACTATGGTTCTTTTCTTGTAAACTTACTAAGTATTTGGCTTAGTAGCTCCATTAGATTGTAAATTGTAGTTGAATATTTGTATTTTTTTTGTGAAAGGGTATTTTTAATAGTGTATTAATCTATACTACATATAATAGAAAAACGGTCAAATCTTGAAAAATGAAAAGTTGAAAGTCAAAGGTGAGAGAAATGTATGGTGTAATTAATATTCTTACTAAAACACCCATTATTTTTTCAAAGGACATTCAAAAACAGGGTTGACCCAGGAAAAATCAAAGGAAAAAGTGAAAAGTTAAACTATTAATACATATCGAAAACCGGGTTGATCCAGGACGCTTCAAACCGGGTGGGTTGACCCTGTTTAATTTGACCCATTTTGACCCAGCCCATCGGGTTGACTCGGTTTAAATCGACCCGTTTTTCGACGGGAACGGTTCAACTGGTTGAACCACCCGGGTCGAATCGGGTTTCAAAACATTATGTTTAATCCCCAAATCTTCAAACTTTCATTATTTTTTGTTTATAACTCATAAACTTTTTTTAACACAAAACAATCTGTCGCTATATAAACATATTATATATATATATATATAGTTTTTCTTTAAAAACGATTGTAATGTTTTACAATTAAGAGAAAATATGTGCCCGTTAATGCACATTTAACTTTTCAATAGGCTAAATACGCCCATTTCAAAAAAAAAGATGAGGCTAAATGTGCTCAAATTTTTTACAAAGTAGCCAAACTTAGCCCATTTTATTTTTTTTTATTTTAGGCTAATCATATTCATGTTAATTTTGGTACTTGCGTTCTTTTTAACAACGACACAATTAATCCCATCCTAGTTAGTTTTACGCGAAAAGTAACGTGTGTTGTTAGTTTTTATCTTATAACTGATGTAATTTTTACTTTCAGTTTCATTAAATGTTTTTATATGTTGTTTGATAGATGGTAAAAATTTTGTCTAGACTTTAGTTATCATATAGTACAACCGTTTCCAATTGTATTTTCATCGGTTCACGTTCTATTTTAAACGCTACACAAAACACTCACCACCATATCACAACTCATTAATTATTTGACGCTAGAAACCGCTGCCGCTAGGCGTGGGTACTCGCCTAGTTGTATAAAATGAATGAGTAGTGTTTTTTTTTAAAATTTTATTTTTGTTTTGTGTATTGTACAATAAGTAGCCTAGTTGTATTAAATGAATGAGTAGTGGTTTTTTTTTAATTTTATTTGTGCTTTGTGTATTGTACAATAAGTATTATGACTTGTAAATTAAGACTGTGAGAAGAGAGATTTATTCCTTTATTATATGTAGTATAGATATAGATGTTTGATACTTTGATCAACTTCAATGAAAGCTAATAATCTCAAATAATATCGCCTCTTGTTGGACACAGTATGCACTTTTCTTTTTATACTATCAAGTCTACTGTGTACTATATTGTCTTCAAGGATTGACAGTCGCACTTGTCAACTACTTCATTACCTTCAAGACATTTAGGATTATAGATCAATGTAACTATTAGTGTTGTGTTACGAAATTGTTGTTATTTTCTTAATTTATGTATGCTTTTCTTTGACCAGTAGTAGCTTAAATGCCCCCCCCCCTTCACCAACATGAAATTAGCTGATATATGGTGTAGTTAATTATACCCATTTCGCCAAATCTTGTTTTCTGGTTAAAGTATACACACACGATTGGAGAAAAAAGGTTTTAGAGTCGACCTATTACTTAAGAATTAGTTGACTCGACTCAGTTGTTTTTTCTTTTATATTTCAAGCGGGTCAATTCAGTAAAAAAAAGGTAAAAGGGAAAGAAGAAATATGGGTCAAGTTGGTTTTTTTCTTTTATATTTCAAGCGGGTCAATTCAGTAAAAAAAGGTAAAAGGGGAAGAAGTAATATGGGTCAAGCTGGATGAAAGACGCGTAAAACTGATTTCTATTGTAACCATCAATAACACATAATTTTCGCAAGAAACTAAACTTAGAAAATTCGAAGCAACTATTAAATCACATCTAGTTGATCATATGTCATTGTTTTTATATAACATGTTGAGTTTGTTTAAAGATTCATGTACTAGCATTTATACGAGTAGTCTACCTCCATGGTCAACATCGACAACTCTAACTCGCCTTTCTTTCTGTTGTCTTCGATCATCTCATTACATGTTCTACTATTATTATTTTCTTACGAAACTAACACGTATACGTATGTGTGTACGTTGACATTAATGAGCATGATGCAAGTGTCTGGACCTTGTATTGTTTGATTTTTCTCTTCAACGAAGCGTAATTGTATGATTGGATCATGTCTCAAAAGTCGCATGTAATATGCAAATGAGATCATATATGTGATAAATGATCACTGTTCCTGTTGAATAATGTAAAACCGTAGTTTACGATGTTTATTGAGTAACAATATATAAATGTTACATGAGTGAAACCCATAAACAGGTTTATTTATCGTCTAACACTTTTGTAATTTGACCGACGAAATCACGAAAGCTCAAATTGAAAGAAATAATTTAATTATTAAAACAACTAAAGATAGTTGTTATCTTAATAAAAAGAAACCAAGACCCGGTCACAACGGATAAGCGTAATATGAAAAGATTGTTTTTTTTTTCTTCTTTTCGCGACTATCTTGACTTATAATTGCGCGTGATGGAGCGTCCGACCGGTGGAGGCGGCGATTCCGGCCTACTTTTTTTTTTTTAATTTAATGACGAATCCACGGCCGCTAACGGCGTCAGCTAACTCTAAGCGGTTGAGAGTTATAAGCAAAACAGTGAGCCGATTGTAGTATAAAAACCCGGATGCTTGTTACAAAGCGTGGCGACAATACTACTGCGCGATCCGAATGTTTTTTTGAAATTTCAATGCGGTTAATGCCATCGACGACATCATTTAACCCCTACTGTTTGGGAGTTTTGATCGAAATAATAAGGAGCTAGGGTTTTAGCCGGAAATTGAATTTTTTTTATAAGGGATAATGGGGTCGACGAGGATTTGACGGGTGGCTTACGGGAGGCGGCTTAACGTAGCCACCTAGCTCTGAGGATGAGACCCGCTCTGATACCATGTTAGATAATGTAAACCCCATAAGTTATGATGTTTATTGATTCTTACTATATAAATGTCACACGAGTGAAACCCTAAACTCACAAACAGGCTTGCACTTATTTATCATATAATAGTTCTAACTTATGGAGATCGTATATGTGATAACAATCATTGTTCTAACTTAATTCCATATATGTTAACAACCAAATCGACAAAACATAGAACCTTTAGCCGAGCCTAGATGTGTGAGTTAAGTCTAAAGGTTGGTTTTAGGATTGACGGGTGTTTGTTTAAACCTATATAGTGTTAGTACCCGTTTGGTTAGAGTGTTTTGAGTAGGTCCAAGGGAGTGATGGTAGAAAATATACGTTTGTTTCACTTGGCTTGACTTTTCAAACACCACAAATGGAGGTTTTTACAAACCATATCACGTAGCTGGGTTTATTATAAAGGCGTGGGACCAATTTTTTCTACTCACATTCATTCTACATTTAAATAGAATTTATTATTTTATAACAATATAACTTTATAAAATAATATTTTATCTATATTTTAATATATCTCTCTCTCTCTCTCTCTCTCTCTCTCTCTCTCTCTCTCTCTCTCATCAAATCCTAACCCAAATTTTAATCCTAATCCTAATCCAAATCCTAATTCTAAACCTACCTACAAACCAAATGGGCCATTAGAACATTCGTGTGGGTGTGTGATGATCCCGGATATCTTACTAGAATCGTGTTGAGTTCACTTTTCGTATAAAGTATTTCGACCCTATTTATGCCCAGGTTGCCGAAATCTCTATCAGGATAATTCTAGAAGAGAAACACTTTGTGTCTAGGCACAATATCACAAAGCAGGAACAAGAGATGTATCGTATGTGTTTTTCGTATGTTAGAATGAGACTATGAATCTGTTAATAAACAGATTCTAAATGACGATTATTGGCAGTTACAGTTGGTTGAAAACCAACTATCACAACTGTTAATAAACAGTCACATCGGTTGAGGAAAAAGGAGGGAAAAAACGGGCGCTGCCCCTTGACCCCTGCATTTTCGTCATGGTTGAAAATATATTAGCTTAACAAGTGTGCACTCCACACTTCCCTAACTCGTATCCGAGCCGAATATGAAATCTCATTAGTCTCTAGTAAATCGTCATTACTTAAATGGCCATCAATGACACTAAAATCACCAACAAATCCTCCCCCCTCCCCCATTTTAGTGTAATCCTTGATTTACTAAAACACATATAAATATATATGTAATTATGTTATAACAAACAAACGAAACAAAAAAATGCATAAATGAAAATGTCTTGCAATTGAATTTTCATCTTAGTATAATACACATTCCAAATATTCAAAAATCAGGGTGTCGTAACGATTGAGCCCGTCAATCCATTTGAATACCTGAAGATACTATACACATAAGTTTCTACAACACTATAATATTCGTTACTTGACACTATTACAAGCCATGTATCCCAATCCATTGATGAACATATAGAAAGCCAAGTCTAAGCTTCTTGAAGCGGCAAAACTTCATGTTCACATAGGTGATTCTTTTAGTCTTGCACCTTCATTTGCAATTTTTCAAAAGAGTCATTAAGAAGGTAAACTTCAACCTAACCATCACTTGTAGGTCTGAACACATACCTCGGGAAGATAAATACACGTGTTCCAATCTCTAGCTATGAGCTTTCTACATTGAATTTAGCTTCTAATGTTGTATTAGAAGGGAATTGGGTATCTCATAGGTAGTAGATTTATATGGAATTTAGTCCCATCCCTATCACATAATTAATTACGAAGTCCTTAGCCAAACCCTTTGTCAAGTGGTCTCCTAAATTATGTTGTGACAGAACAAACTCAATAAAAATTACACCATTCATGATTAACTCCCTAATCATATTGTGTCTAACACGTAAGTATCAAGACTTGCCATTACAGATTTGACTATATGCTTTAGCCAATGTGGCAACACTATCACAATAGATAGAAATTGGTGCTATCGGTTTCGGCCATATTGGAATCTCATGTATCAAGTTTCTTAGCCAATCTGCTTCTTTACCAGCAACACCCAAAGCTACAAACTCAAATTCCATGGTAGAACCAGTGATGCATGTTTACTTTTTGGAAGCCCATGAAATGGCGCCTCCCACAAGCAAGAACACCCATCCACTAGTAGAAAATGAATCTTCAACATGATTTATCCAACTAGCATCTGAATAAGCTTCCAATATGGAACGATATCCAACATATGATAAACCATAATTCATAGTACCCTTTAAGCAGTGGCATCAAAACCACTAGACAACACAACCTCATCAAACTTTTGATGCCACTTCTTAGGTGCTTGTTTGAGCCCATACAATGACTTAACCAGCTTGCACACTTTATGCTCATTACCTGGCATAACAAATCCTTTCGGTTGCTTCATATACACTTCTTATTCCAAATCACCATTTAAGAATGTTGTTTTGACATCAATTTGATGGATCACCATATTATGAATAGCTGCTAAAGCTAACAACAATCTAATTGTAGTGATACGAGTAACTGGTGCATAGGTATCGAAGTAATCGATCCCTTTCTTTTGTCTAAAGCATTGGATTACCAATCGAGCTTTAAACTTGTCAATTATTCCATCGACTTTCATCTTCTTTTTGAAGATCCATTTGCTACCCAAAGGTTTGCAACCCAAGGTAAATCGACAAGACCCATGTATTATTTTCCATAATACAACCAATCTCATCATCAATTGCTTCTTTCCATAAAGCAACATCCCGAGATTGCATAGCTTCATTATAGGTTCTAGGATCCTCCTCTATACTATAACAATAAGAGTATTGAGATCCAACTTGATCTCTTGATCCTTCAACTAGATATAGTTGAAAATTAGAACCATATGATTTAGCTTTCCCAACTCTTTTACCTTTATGAGGTTCAAGAATCTCACTTGGTGCATTATTGGAATGATCATCCTTTTGAAATTCATTCGAATTTGGTATAATGTCTTTTGGTCTAGGTATTGAAGAGAAACGATTCTCATCAAATATTTCATCTCTTGATTCTATAATTGTGTTAATAGACACATAATCATTAGGTTCTATTACATAAAATCTATATGCCTTGGAATGCTCAGCATATCCAACAAAGATGCACTCAATACCCTTTCAACCTAAAGTTTTCCTTTTTGGGTTCGGAAGCCTAACAACGGCCCTACAACCCTAAACTCGTAAAAATGGCAAGTTGGGACGTTTCTTATACCAAAGTTCATATAGACTAGTCTTGTTCCTTTTATTAGGAACCCTATTTAATAAATAGCAAGTCGTTAACATGGCTTCTCCCCAGAACCCCTCACTCAAACCCGAGTAAGATAACATGGAATTAACCATTTCCTTAAGAGCTTTATTTGTCCTTTCAGCCACACCATTTTGTTGTGGTGTGTAAGGAGCAGTAGTTTCATGGATGATTCCTCTGATTGGAAAATACAGGATCATAATATTCACCACCTCTATCTCGTGCGTAAAGTTTTAATTAAGTCATTTTGTTGCAATTCAACTTTTGAATGTAGCAAGTAAACATAGCAAAACCTAAAGGCATCATCTATAAAAGTTATAACATACTTATTACCTAAAGATGGTGTTGCATGAAAATCACATAAATCACTATGTACCAATTCTAGTATGATGATTTCCTTGTTATACTTTTAAATGGTTGTCTAATGATTTTTGTCAACATACAAGTAGTACATTTTTCCGTATTTTCATCAACAGGAGGAATTAAATCATCTTTAGACATTTCAAGCATTCTTTTATAGTGCACATGTCCTAAACGGGCATGCCATAATGAGGTTATAACAACAGTAGAAGAAGACATATAAACAGAACTAGAATTATCAGGAACTTTATTCAAATTCAATATAAACATTCCATTGTTATAATAACCAAATCCTACAAACACACCAGACTTCGATAAGATATACTTATCGGATTCATACACTTGTTTGTATTCACACTAATTCAACACGGGACCAGAAACTAAATTCTTACGAAGTTTAGGTACATACAACACATTAAACAAAGTAATAGTTTTTTCCAGAACTAAATTTTAATGCCACGCTTCATTTTCCATGAACAGGAGTGTAATGATCATCTCCCATGTAAAGTACAGATCCGTCTTCCACCGGTTTGTATGTCTTAAACTAGCAACGATCTTTACAAACATGAGTTGTGGCACCCGAATCTATCCACCACACAATTGCATCAACCTGCACATAAAATGCTTCAGAAATTAGTGAAACATAATATTTCATAAAACTGTTCCAAATAGGTACTAAATTCTGACCTTGGTCTTGGGGTTGGTCCTTAGACCCCTTTCCCGAACCACCAGCATTTGCGTTATTCTTATTACCACTACGACAACCCCTCTTGAAGTGACCAATCTTACCACACTTCCAACATTCCAACTTTGGTTTCTTGTTGGAACCATAACTATTGTTCTCATTAGAACCACGTTTCTTACCTTTGTTTTGTTTCTTGTGTTTGTTCTTACCCTCTTCTGTCATGTTAACAGAGGGTCCAGCAGCTTCTTTACCCTTGCCCTTGTCATCTTGCGCCCATAGAGAATCCTCTATACGCAAGTGACTACCAAGTTGGACCAAAGACAAATCATCTTTACCATGTTTCAAAGTATGTTTAAAATCCTTCCAGAAAGGAGGCAACTTATCAATTATACTTGAAACAGAAATGGATTCATCCATTTTCAAGCCATATTGTGTGTATTGTCCAAGGATCCTAAGGAGTTCACCATACTGTTCCATGACTGGTTTAGAATCGACCATTTTGTAATTATTAAAATTACTTACAAGGAACTTCTTACTTGAAGCATCCTCTACAATGTACTTGGATTCAAGAGAATCCCACAACTCCCTAGCCGATTCAACATTCTGATATACATCAAAGAGAGAGTCAGACATACCATTCAATATGTGTCCCTGCATATGTAGTCATCGTTCTCCCACTTTGCCCTTCTCCTAATTGTGTCCATTGTGTCATCTTCAAACAATTCCGGCATCGGTGTAGTCAACACATAAACCACCTTCAAAGTTGTCAACAAGAAATGCATCTTCTTCTGCCATCGCTTAAAGTCATACCCCTCAAAGTTGTCTAGTTTCCCAAAGTGCGATGTCATATCCTTCACCGTATTTCCAGCCATGATCACAAGAATTACTTTATACGTTTGTTAGAAAATTCCTGTAGGGTGTGTGATGATCCTGGATATCTCACTAGAATCGTGTTGAGTTCACTTTCCGTATAAAGTATTTCGACCCTATTTATGCCTGGGTTGCACGAAATCTCTATCGGGATAATTCTAGAAGAGAAACACTTTGTGTCTAGGCACAAGATCACAAAGCATGAATAAGAGAGGAATTGTATGTGTTTTTCGTATGTTAGAATGAGACTATGAATCTGTTAATAAACAGATTCTAAATGACGGCTATTGGCAGTTACAGTTGGTTGAAAACCAACTATCACAACTGTTAATAAACAATCACATCGGTTGGGGAAAAAGGACGGAAAAAACGGGCGCTGCCCCTTGACCCTGCAAGCGGGCGCAACCCCTTTTACCCTTGCATTTTCGTCATGGTTGAAAACATATTAGCTCAACGAGTGTGCACTCCACACTTCCCTAACTCGTATCCGAGCCGAATATGAAATCTCATTAGTCTCTAGTAAATCGTCATTACCTAAATGGCCATCGATGACACTAAAATCACCAACATATAGCATGCTTATGGCTTATATGGTTTTCGGCTTATGTTTCATAAGCTTATTTTTGTAGCTTATTTTGAAACTTTTTAAGCAACATAAGCTTATCATATCATAATAAGCTTATATAAGCTATAAATTTTAATATAAGCCACAAAAGTAAGCTTATAAGACATAAATCGAAAACCACATAAGTAATAAGCCCGCTTTAGTAGCTAAAACAACCATAATTGAATGAAGAACATGCATGGAAATAAATAGGATGGAGTTCCAATGAGAGCTTTGCATGAACATCATCACAAGTCAATTACTATCATCAGACACTTAATTAAACAGATACAACTGTTTATATAACAACATTTTTCTTGTTTAAATTTTATAGATAAAAAGTAGAAGCTAGACAACAAATTTTGATATCAATGAAGTTGACGTGATGCTATTCACTATTCTCTAACTGCCTCAATAAATCGTTGCATTTATTCGTTTTTAATTTAGAATACTCCTTTTTTCAATGCTCGAACTACCCCGATATCTCATTCCATCTCACTTGTGCATTTACTTCATGTACGTACGTAATAGATGTGAGTTTATTTTGAGACGGATATTGTTACATTTCTCGATAAGGCCGTAAACAAATCAAACTTTTATCAAGCAACTTGAGCTTGACTCGATAGAGTCGAGCTTTTATCGAGCTCAAGCTCGAAACCGATCAGACCGAGCACGATAAACTAGCTCGAAACACATAACGAGCCGAGCTCGAGTTTTCAATAGCTCAAGCTCGAGCTTTTATCGAGCTTTTCAAGCCTTCATGTACATAAATATTTTTATTATACATAATATTATAAACAACATTATTGGTATAATAGTTTAATATTTATCGTAGGACTTTTTAAACTCTAATGCTCAATGTTTTGTATAAGTTCTTTGCTATTAAATTTATCGCGTGTCTTCTTGACTTTATTGATGAGTTTGACTATCGAATACAATATTTACGTATATATAAATTCGAGCTTTTCAAGCCAAGCTCGAGTCTTATTCGAATATTACTAGAATCGAGCTCAAACTTAGATGATTAAAGCTCGTCGAGCTATCGAGCCAAGCTCAAACCTACCTTGTGATTTTCGAGCCGAGCTAAAGGCCCGCCAAGCTCGAGCTCGCTTGACTTGGTTACAACCTTATTTCTCGATCTTACGAGTTCTTAACTTTTATTAGTGTTTTATTCCATTTTGTTATCGCTCAGTTTTGGTTAAACCGAATAAAACTTCAAATTATATAGTACAATTTCGACAAGAACTCGTAACAAGAAGTAAAATCCAAACAGCTAGTGAACACCCACAATTTGAGCTAAATCAAACGGTGCAAACATCGGTCTTCGACGAGTAGGAAATCATGGCCTTTCTTGACGAATTGGATTAAAATCCTATCTTTGTTTGTAATCTCTTTTTCTCTAACATCTAGCTTGCTATATATGCTAGAGCTTTGATAAATTTTGCCTTTGAAAAAGCCTGCAAATGTATCAAGATATCATTAAGGGCGTTTGGTTGGGCGATTTGAAGGATATTGAGGGATTCAGATTTTAATTCCTTCAAACGTCTCGTTTCAGAACTCAAATGCAAGATTCAAGAATTTACAATTCTAATTACCAAAATGGAGAGAATCAAAACGCCCAAAAAGTGAGAAATTAATTTGTTTGAAAAAAAAATTATAAACTTTTTTTCTTATTGTTTTTTATAAACTTTTAAATAAAATATTTAAGAACTTTTTTTATAAAATTTTTTTATAAATTTTTTATAAACTTTTTTTGTAAATTTTTTATAAACTTTTTTTATAAACTTTTTTTATAAATTTTTTATAAATTTTTATAAAATTTTTATAAACTTTTTTTATAAATTTTTATAAACTTTTTTTTATAATTTATTTTTATAAATTTCTTATAAATTTTTTATAAACTTTTTTTATAAATTTTTTATAAACTTTTTTAATAAATTTTTTATAAACTTTTTTCATAAATTATTTATAAATTTTTTTTATAAATTTTTTTATAAATTTTTTATAAACTTTTTATAAACTTTTAAGTAGAATATTTATGAAATTTATATTAAAAAAATATATATATATATATATTTATAAATTTCATTAACCAAACATGCGAAGGTATTTTAAATTTAGAATTTTAAATTTCAAAATTTAAATTTTCTAGAATTTAAAATTCCTAATTTCAAATTACCCCAACCAAACGCCCTAAGTCATAATTGAAAAATATAACAAAAGTTAACTGATCAAACTGATACAAGGAACAAAAGAAAAACTTTGTGGAGCTAACATTAAATAGCTCTTTAACTTTCTTGTGATCCCATTAATCGCTCTAACAACAATTTGATTCACAATTTTGCTTCCTAATCCATCGTTTGATTTGATGTCTCACTTTTTATCTTATTTTTATTCATAATATACATGAATCATGTGTCCTTTGACCGGATTTAACAGGACCTCACCCGCGCGTTAGTAAGGGTTTAGACGCGCTCTTCCTTATATACCCTATCCTCATCGACGCGTCTTTTATCACAAAAATGTAGGATTCGGTATGTGGAACAACCGAATTGTGGCGTGTGATGTTGGTTTTGTGGGAAATATTTGTGTTAGTGAGGTATGTTTGGATGGTGTTGTTGATTGTATTATTACAATATGCTGGTTGTGAAATGAAAAGTTGTTGTGACGCTGAGTTGACGATAATGATATTGGTCACCACTACACCTAGTCTTTACTTCTACACCTAGTCTTACTTCTTAATTAAAATTTTCCATATCATAATGAAATTACAGAACAAGAAACCAAGAGCCGATTGATATATGTGTAGCATGAAACGATTTGTCAACAAGTATTTAATTGTTTTTCAAACTCAATTTTGCGACTCTTGTGGAATATGAACACAAATAAAACTTCTTTTTTTGACTTAAGATTCAAATTACGCATTAAATTGGTGTATTTCCAAATCATTTATGTATTTCATAGTTTTCAATATTTATATATTTTTTCATTTATAAGATATCAGTGTTAAGCTTCCATGCACTTAGAAGTATATCTGTTTCGACGAAATACGATATCTGCGTACTATTTTCTTTGACCTTTCGTTTTCATATTTACTAGTCAAACAGTTGACCGGCAATTGGTCAACATATTATAAATATGACACGTGGCACCTTCCCAAAGGATACAGAACAACATAGTACTTGTAGTCCTAATTTGGCAACAAATTAGCTTCATTTCTAATTTATGCTAAAGAAAGAAAAGAATACTGTAATCATTAGGAGGTGTTTGTTTAAGCTTATATGTGAGTTTTTGAGTTTATTTGATTTCTGCTTATATTTTATAAACCTTGATTTTTTGACTTATTTTGAGACATTTAGACTTGTGTAAATTTATTATATTGTAATAAATTTATACAAGCCCACAAGTCTTAAAATAAGTCAGAAATTGAAGCTTATGAAATATAAGCCGGAAAACAAATAAGCTCATAAGTCACATTTAAGCTTGGATAATTATCAATATATTATACTTTCAAGAGGCAGTTGTAACATTTTCAAGAGCTTTACTATGTAACATTTTCAAGAGCTTTACTCGCGATATTAACTTAGTGGCGTGAGACATGTAGTTATAATTCACAGATCAGTGGTTCATATCTTGTCTGCGGTTAGAACTATGCGATTTACCTCTCTCATGTTAATATGAAAATAACTAACCGAAAACTGGGAAGGCGGCTACCTTTTGTTGTTTTACTATTCTTAAAGGGTTGACATTAGTTAAAATAAGTTACTTTAGTTATAAAGATTGATGAGAAGTAAAACATCAACAATAAAGGATAGAAATGAAATTCTCATTCAAACACAACTTTTCATCACACCAAAATTACATAAGAGTTTAAGTAATTAAGCATCACCCATGCATCTAAACTAAAACTAAAAAATCAAAAACAAAAAAATCAAAAAACATAATAATTCCAACTAATCCTAGCCTAGAAATTAGCTTAAAAACATTTTAATTTAACCACTTTAAATAAACTTAGTTTCTCATTTTCTTCATGGGTTTGTCAAGCACAACATCAAGAAGCACAGTGCTCTTGCATTTAGGGCACTTAGGGTACTCTTCAGCTAGCATAACATACATCAAACACCGAGGACATCCAGCCAGCATCATCGATGTAGTCTCGGGGCTGCTCGAGTATCGAAGCTCCACATTTTCATCATCTTGAACAATCTCTAGTGACACACAAGAGTTCGTAGGTGATATAGTGATTGGTGATGATCGGTTAGGTGACTCATGATGAGTACTCATTGGCCAACGAGTTTTTGGTGGTGATAAGTTGAGCTTTAGGTCAAGTTTGATATGCCCATCTTCGGTTTCGGTTCTTCTGCTCATGTTTTCGACGTAAAGTTGTACTAAAACAAGGTTATCTTGATGAGTTCCAAAGATGAAAATCAACTAGCTCCCTGGAAAGTAAAAAACATGAACTATGTTAGAATATTTGATCAAGATTTTGCATGATCATAAAAACCCATGATAGCAAAATAAGTACTTACCTCAAAGTTGATAGCTTTTTGTCAAAAGCAAGAGAGAGATGAACTTGTGAAAATTGAAAGTAGCACAAGAAGTGAGATGGTTTGTTGGTTTAGAAGAATGTAAGGCTATTTATAAGAACTATATTAGAGAGAGATATTAAATGGTATAGAGAGATAGATGAGAAAAGTAATAAATAATGAAAAGGGAAATAAGTATAGTAAATATGACAATTACAACAAATTGAAGGCCAACTTCTTCTCCATCATTCATTGTTTAGGCATTTGTCATTCATTTAATCAATATTGGTGTGTAATTATAACTTTCATGTGTCAAACTTTTTGTTTGCTTAACATTTTATGTGACTAGATAGATATACTTTAATTTTCTCTCTTTTTTCTTCTTTCCTTTTGAATCCTTAGCTTCCTTTGTATTTGTTTGTTGTTTTTTTAGCTAGTATATTTATAGTTAGATAGTTTGGTTCTTTTTACGGCTTTATTCCTGTCTCTTGTTAATTCAGTTACTTTCGATACAAATAGTACGCAATGGATTTGACCTCTTTACGATGGTAATCAAAGTTGGACTCCTCAACTATAACTTTCTGGCTCCATCACTACCGGTTGGATTACCATCTACCATTGACTTAATACTCCTGTATATGACGTATAATGAGCAACGATGGCAGCCTCAAACGAAAAAACTCATCGTAACAACGTCAAAAAACATATCTACATCCACAAATCTAAAAATATTATGCATCGACACCATTGTTAAACAAACATCAACATGTTACATATTTAAGAGATACATATGATGTACTCCATAATGTGTTGAACAGTAACAATATATGATCAAGTTCATACACAATGTTGCTTGACCAAATATAATTAATTACAACGGTCGGATAATATCAAAACCTAACTTTTTTGTCATGAAGAGTTCATAGCATTAAGCTAGCTACCAATAAACATGGATGAAAGTACAATGTGCATATAGTCATGCAAAATGTACAAGACATTAAGCATTAAGTTGTTTGGTGATCAAGCATTAAGTTGTAGCAACCAATATATACATGCATATATTAACACCATATGTACAACCTAATAAAGGTGTAGCTAAATGCTTTAAATAAAAAAACCAAATGTCGAACCATTCCAACCACAATTTTTTAAAGTTTTTATGATGCACATTCAATTTCATTTATGTATGATCGGCATAGAGTTACTATTTCCAGTTCACTTCTTTAAAATTTCAAACCATCTTACCATTTATTGCATTATTTAACTTTGCTATTATTTACTGATTTATTTATGAGTCCATGAGAATTCAACGAATATTCCATGATACGACTGTAAAATCAAATGATGTGCACACGAAATTGAAAAATTTGGTACAATGTAACAAATAAAATAGATTGATGGATTGAAAGTTTGAAAGGTGTATTTAAATGCTTGTAATAGTTGTGGATTTGTAGCAGTTGAAGCATTTACATGAAAAACCTTGAACCTAATTCTACTTAAAACCATTTGATGAAATTATGACCCTTGTATTAAAACCAACCACCACTAAGGTGACCTAGTGTTAAACACATTAGTTTTCTCACAGTTCGTTTCATTTTTAAATTTCAGTACACATCTTAACAATTGCCACGAAAATGGTTGAAAATAGTCACGAGAATATCAGGATTAAGCCCGCTACATATGATTCAAAAACTCGTCCTCCCTGTAACATTAGGAAGAAAAACCTCATTTTGTTTGTTTACCCTTTTCATTAGCTATTAACAATATGTGATAGAACCCTAGCACATATTTCAATCTACTTAGTTGATTTACAATGAATGGCATGCTTAAAAAATGCCATTAGGTTGGGTATTGTGGATGGTGGTGGTGCCAGGCGCGAAGCCCCATAGTGAAGACCCTCCACCACAAGCGGTGGTGGGTTTTTCTTTTTTCTGGTGGTGACGACCACCGAACAAATACCTATCGGTAGTGCTCAAGTTATAATTGATAATTATACGGCTATAAATATAAGATTCTATGGGATCACACACATATACATCGAGGGAATACTTTTACAATGTAATTAATATATTTATAGTAAGTACATTAATTATATTTTACTATATAACATTCATTGAAGTGTTTGGGGAGCCGACACTATTTCAAAGGCGCCAAGTTGGAGGACGGCTCGAGGGAGTAGGACGACTTGGGTGCACTGTGGAACCGCGGCTTGAGCCAACATTATTCACATGCCGAGCCGAGCCAAGCCGATTCGTCGGCTTGAAGGGTTAAACAATTGTTAGTGCTCTTTTTCTTAGTGGGTTCTCCACTGATTTCCCACTTAATTTGTTGGATTAATTACATGCTTGACACCTGTTTTGCATTATAAGAAATCGGATGGGCTCGTTGCATGTTGTACATCTTTGTTCCATTATGAATTTGAGAACAATTTACATAAGGAATCCGTTTCATTTGTTTGGTGTTTTATACAAAAACTCACACACATACATTCGGTGCAGGTGAGAAAACTAGAGCTAATTTAGGGTTTTTTATTTAGGTGGTTGAAGCTGAAATTGTTTTAGGGGTTTTGGCGGGAATGATGAGTAGAATGCCGAATTATGCTTGTTATATCCTTACGGTTTCAATCGTAGTTATTGAGTTCGGTTTTATTGATTTTGCGTTTATCTCATGTTCTGATGTTGGATTTTTTTCGCATTTTTGTAGGAGTGTACAGTTTCTAGATAGCAATTGGAGTCACAGTCGTGAGTTTGCATCGAAATTATTATCAGGTAATGTGAATGTTATGCTTATTTATAATGATGTTGCTTTAGATCTGAAAGAATGGTGGTGGTTTGGTTGTTTCAATGTTTCAGAGGTCGAGGATCAGCTACTTATTAGTGGCGGGTTACAAATTGAGGGTATGTATTTTGTTGTTGCTTATTTGTGTAAGTTTGATGATGTCTTGAGTGTGTAAGATTTTGGTAAGGATATGTTACATGTGGTAACTGGAACTTCTTTTTGGTTTTTTACTTGGTTTTATTAAATTGTTGCAGTTTCGACATGCCGCTTTGTACTCTTTAAGCTTTAGATGTTTTGTAGGTGCATTGCTGCCCATGTTAAAAAGGTAAATCTCTCATTTTTTAAGGGTGAAAGTTTTAAAGACGCAACGACGTTTTTCGTAATTACACATCTATTAATATATTTTGTGAAAGGTCAAAGCCTAGCTAACATACTTTCAAATTTCACTGATCTAGCTAATATGACCTGTTGGTAGTAGGTTACCAGTCACCTTGGCGAAAAATTTTGCAGTTAGTCCTCTAGGACTAACGATCGTTAGCTAGATGATAACGACCGTAAAAAAAAAAAAAAAAAAAAAAAAAAAAAAAAAAAACTTAAAAATTTTTTAAAAAACGTAAACTTTTATAAAAAAAACATAAAAAATAAAAAAAAATAATTTTTAAAAATTTTAAAAAATGTAATTTTAAAAAAAAAAAAAAAAAAAAAAAAAAAAAAAAAAAAAAAAAAACGAAAAATTTTTTTAAAAACGTAAAAAATTTTTTTAAAACCGATTTTTTTTTTTTTTAAACATAAGATTTTTTTATAAAAAACGTAAAAATTTTAAATTTTTTAAATTTAAAAAAACGTAAAATTTTTGAAATTTTTTAAAAAGTAAAAATTTTTTAAAGTTTTTTTTTTTTTTTTTTTTAACGGTCGTTATCATCTAGATAATCGGTCGTTAGTCCTAGAGGACTAATCAGCTAAATTTTTCGCCAAGGTGACTCGGTAACCTACTACCAACAGTCATATTAGCTAGATCGAGTGAAATTTGAAAGTATGTTAGCTAGCTTTGACCTTAACAAAATATATTAGCTAGATGCAGAATTAAAAGACGTCACGACCTTTTAATTTTCACCCTTTTTTAATTGTATATCTTTGTAAATATTGAAAACTAGTGAGATTTTTTGTAGGCTTGATTAAGTTTAGTATTATGTGTTTGCTTAATTTTAAAACGAGTTATCTGAAATAACTGTGAAGTGGTTAGAAATTAATGATTTAAGTTATTATCTGAGGTGCCTATAAGTTGTGTTCGATATTGTTTAATGACATTGTTGTGTGTTAAATAAGTGTGTTCAGATTGCATGTTTTAAGTCTGTTTTGCATTATGAGATCTAGGATGGGTTCATTCTTTGCAATATGTGGTCATATGAGTTACGGGGTGCAAAGTTGTGGTGTCTTGGTATATTTTATGTTGTTGCTTGATTTGTGGTCATAAGTGCTTATTGTGTATGCTTATGTTTGGATTAGATTGTCTGTATGTGGTCATATGAATTAGGGAGGTGATATGCACACCACCAAATGTGATGTGCACACAACAATTATGCATATGTGGTGTTGAACTATGTGCATCACTAATGTGATTTTGTGGTATGCATATCATTTTTGTGTGCATATCACTTCTCTATGAATTATGGAGCGTGTAATTGCAGTGGCTTGATATATTTTATGTTGTCGTTTGATATGTTGTCATATGTACTTATTTTGTATGCTTTGGGTTCGGATTAGACTGTTTTGTTTTTTGTTGGTTGCGCAAAACAGTTGGGTTTGTCCATTTTTTGCTTCCTAATGTTTGTTAGAGTCTGGTATGTGTTCATGCTTATTTAACACACAGGTCCGTCGTGAGTTAAATAAGCATGCACTAATTGGATGTTTTACACCTATTTTGCGTTAGCAGAACTTGTATGGGTTCATTCTTCGCAATTTATATGTGGACACATGAGTCATGGTGTTCGGAATTGTATTATCTTGGTATGTCTCATGTTGTTGCTTGAATTGTGGCCATATGTGCTAATTTTGTATGCTTAGGTTTGTATTAGACTTTTATGTTTATTATTGGTTCTGCAAAACCATTGTGTTTGTTCATTTATTTTCTTCTTAGGTCTTACGGGGTATTATTTGGTTGTGCAAAAGACGTGGTTCCAAGTATTTGTTAGAATCCTATGTGTGGTCATATGAGTTTTGGCATGTAAAATAGTCGGATTAAGGGTATCTATATCGTATTAAACTGTTTATTAACAATATTTTAGATAGCGTGTAGCTTTTCTGTTGAAAGTCGGTTCGGTTCATATCGAACACAGTTTATATGATCAAAAAATCTACCATTGTTGGCCAGTTGTTTCTATGCAAGAAAAAATATATAAATGTTGGCTAGCTATGTGGACATATGATTTGTGGAGTTCAAAATTGTGTCACCTTGGTATATTTTATGTTGTTGTTTGGTGTTCGATCATGCATGATGATTTTTTATGTCTGGGTTTTGGATTTGACTGTTTGTTTTTTGTTAGTTGTGCAAAACAATTATGTTTGTTCATTTTTTTCTTCTTAGATTGTGCGAGCTATTTTTTTGTTGTGCACAACAGGTAATTCCCAATGTTTATTAGAATTTGATATGTGGTCATACATATCATGGAACGCGAAGTAGGAGAATTGGGAATTTATATGTTGCTTTGTATTAGATTTCTTATTGATAATCGTTATAGTTAATGTGCAGTTTTTCTGTTGGGAGTCGGTTTGGTCCAGCTCGGTCACATTTTCTACGTAAAAAAATTTAACGGTGTTTGCCATATGTGGTTATATTGATTGAAAATAGTTTTTTTATTTATTATTTTTAAATCACTTTGTTTTGGAATTAGCATTGTCTGAGCATGGATGTAATCTTTGGAACTATGCAAAATACAAAATAGTCATGTTATGTGTTTTTGGGTCGTGCAGAATGAATACTTGATGGTATCATTTAGGATCTCATGTGTGGCTATAAGTGGTTTTTCATATGCTATGTATTAGTTATGGTCTTACCTGTCGGTTTTATAGGTACTGTTGGCCAGAAAAAAAGCCAGTTGTTTCTCGCGATGTGTGCTGGTGTGTTGTTGTATACAACGAGTTTGGAGTAAGGCCTGGTATGTGGTCCTAGCTGGTATTTTGTGTTGCTAGTTTCATGAGTGATGTTGATTAAAAAATGGCCACATTAATTTTTTTAATTAAATTTATCATTTTATTTTCCTATAAATACACTTTATACACATCTTCTCATTCTGTTTTTATATTTACTCCCATTCTATCAGCTTTTATACAAAATATCTCAAAACACTCCAAAAAATAAAACTCCAGAACAACGTCGACAACCAAAAGTCCAAACCCCCAATTCAAATTTCCGTCTCGGTCCTTCAGCACTAGTAATTTTTTTAGCCACATCATTTGTTTACGGAGCAAAATACCAAAACCCACCATTGATACCTCCACAACAAAATATGTATCAACAAAAAATGTACCAACCGCGAATGTATCAACCTCAAATATACAATCCATCAAATATTGGCGGTTCTTTGGCGGTTCGTCATCACCACCTCCACCTATGTCTCCCATTAATCCATTTAGTGTTGTTGATTTGTCAATGTTCGAATCTCAATTTTCTCCGTCTATGCCTAACCCCATTCATGAGGATTCTCTCGTCGAAGAAGTCCCACCTCCAAAAAAAGAAGTCGTCAAAAAGATGTCAAAAAAAGACATCTAAAAATTACGACGTTGATGTGCGTAACGTTCCATGGACCACTGCAGAAGGAATTGCATTGTGCAAAGATTAGGTTCGTACATCTGAAGATAGCGCCAAAGGTAATACGAAGAAATCAAATGGGTTTTGGGTGGAGGTTTTAGGTTACCTTGAAAAAGAAATGAAGGTATCCATGGTTCAAACCTACGATTTGTTAAGCGGAAAATGGAAGGGTTTGTGTCCTAAAGAGACTCAATTTTGTGGAGTGTACGATAATGTCCGTCGAAGGACGCGTAGTGAAGCTCCAGACGAGGATTACACCCAACAGGCACTTGACGAATATCGTGCTGAGTATAGAGTATCTTTTACCCTTCTTCATGCACGTAGAATTTTAAAAGATGCTCAAAAATGGAAGAATGTATTATCATCGAAGGACGTAAAGTGGAGCGGGAGATAAGGATTACACCCAACAGGCACTTGACAAATATTGTGTTGAGTATGGAGTACCTTTTACACTTCTTCATGCATGAAGAATTCTAAAGATGCTCTGAAATGGAAGAATGTGGAAATTCCCGGTTTGAAGAAGTGAAACAGGAAAGAGATATAAGTCATCGGGTCTTCTGAGTTCAACACATCGCATCAGCAAAGGGTAGTTTTAATCTCAATCAAATGGCTGGAGACGAGGAGGAAAATGAGGCGTAGGAAGTTTGACCAATGGGTAGGGACAATTAAACTTATTTTTAAACATGTGCATATGTTGTTACACCTTGCACCATTATATACGCCGTATACACCTTTGGGTGTATACGTCGTATAGACCTTTTGGTGTAGACGCCGTATACAATTGCATTTTCACCACAAATTCTGCATCAACTGTACAAGACCTAAAATCTGCAAAACTTAACTTATCAAGACATGTTCCATATCATTTAAAACATATTAACAAATGAACAAAAGTGTTACACATACTTGGAACCATAGAGTTCTAAAATGGGTAAAACCGAATGTGTCAAGCACCCTTTATATGTACATACATCATAAAGTTCTAGACTTTAACATTTTAGTTATGTGTTTTCCCTTTAAAACAACTTAAAAGACATAAGGGCGTTCTAGTAGTATCGAGAAAGGGTTAGAGAATTGCTCATGACATCCGAGCACCACCACTAGCTAACCCGAAACTTCTTTGCCCTTACGCTTAAGTTCACTTGGCTCACCTATCAAAAACATGAAACGAAGCAACGTAAGCATAAAGCTTAGTGAGTAAACATAGCATAAACTGAAAACACGAAGTAATAAGCATTAACTAGTGTTGCTTCTTGTACATAAAGTCATAACATGATCAAATGTACCAATTTAGCTCATAAACTCCACATAGGATATCATATAGGCTTTACTCCATAAAGAAAGCCACTAAGCTCATATTCAAGAAAGGTCATTATTGTTACTCGAGCATGGTTCTCCACACAGGACATTGTGAGTTCCACTTACGGAACATAAGTGCTATTATACACTAGCACTCTACATAGACATTATAAGTTCCTTTTTAGGAACATAAGTGTCAATTATGCACTAAGGATATCATATAGGTTTTACTCCGCAAAGAAAGCCATAAATGCACTAAGCTCATATCCATGAAGCGTCAACATGGACTGAAATTGAAACCGCTAGGGTCAACAAAGGCAATGATCACATCTTATGCATAAACCGTAACATTAAAGCAGTAACTCGTATATAGTATTCAACTTACATAACTTGGGTTAAAACATGAAATATGGCATCATATGCCTGTCGTAACATAAACATGATTAACACAAAGTAATATCATAATTTACGGGCATATAAGAACCCGTACTTACTCCTATACTACGTTACTCACCTTAGTAACCCTAAAGAGATTTCTAAAAATCACAACTTCACATATTACTCTAAAATTCACTAAAACCCCACGTGTGACATTATAACATGTTTTCTAAGCATAACTCTTAATGGGCACAAGGTTAACATGAATTTAGGGACTATACAACAATTCATACCTAAAATTAGCTCATGAGAAATGTATAATTCAGCCCCTAACACTTGATTTGATGAATTTCTACCTTAACTCTTAACAAAATCTTGATATAATCCCAACCCTAGCTTGCTTTCCTTATCCTCCATTAAAACATGAGATATAGAATGAAAATGAGATGTCTAGATTTTTCTTTAAGCTTAAGGAAGGTTGTAACATGTTTATTGATTAACTTTCAAAGTTAAGCGAAGTTAGGCTCGTTAGTCAAACTATTACATAGATAGTCCTTTTCTTTATTAACTTGTTTTCATGAAAATCCTCTTAACTAACGGAACCTTATAAATATAACATGAGTTAACTTGGAAGCTTTAAAATATATTAAAATTATTACCGTGAAAAACTGGGTGTTACAAACAAAGCGAAGAAGAAAGTGTCGGCATCATCATTTCGTCGGCATCGTCAACAACCGGCGATTATGAAGCCTTGGCTAGGTTGTTGGTCAATGAATTTACAAGTCAAACATCGCCGTTAATGTAAATGAAGAAATCATACCACGACACCTTTTTGGAAATCAAGAGTCGTGAAATGGAAAAGCAAAGAAAAGAAATACGAACTAAAGCAACAAATGTTCTTCATGCAACAACAAAAACAACGACAAGATGATGAATTGTTCTATATGAGTGTCGGTTTTATGGACATAAATTAGTAGTCGTGAGTTAGGATCGAACTCAAGACCACGGGATTGCACACTTTACGTATGAGAATTAAAGTTTAATAATTAAATGTAAAATGTTATATTTAGTTATTATTTACACGAAACGAATAACGAACGTTAAGTAATTAAACGTAATAGACTAACGGTCGTTAAATGTTAAAGGAAGGATTAAATATGAAATTAGATGTCAAAAATGGTTCTAGAATCCCTTAGGGATTACTCTAACCGATCGGCCAAAGGGGAGGGAGTCCCAATCCTACCCTAACTTGGACACTAAGTTTCTATGAATACAAATACAAGGCTTAGGGTCTTTGTTATTCACTCTTGTACACATAACCTAAAACCTAAACTTGTGGTTTTCTCACTTTTAGTCTAAACGATCGGATCATAAACCCTAAGGGTCGATCCACTTGTTTTTCCTTAAACAAAAGTTTTGTGTTACATAAACTAGAATTTACTTTAATTCGTTATATAATGCGTGTGTATAAGAACATGGTACTTATACACTATTGTAAGTATCTTGGATATGCAAAACGGTAAAGGCAATTCTTATAATCATATAAACCCCAATTATGGTTCATCTCAATTGCTAGTTTGGGAATTGATTCTTGTTTAGCTAGAATCAAAGGTACATATACTTTTATGTTTATGTTAATTAGTTATTCATTATATATTTCTATACGGTTCCGTATGTAGTTGATGTTTATTGTGTTTTTATTATGATTCTCATGTTATTAAATTCCAACAATGAGCCCGTTGATCACTTAAATGGAATCAACCTCGAAAAGGGTTGCGGATGAAGCGAGCGATCAAGAAGAAATATAATTTAGATTATTAGTTTATGTTTTAATTTCGCAAGTTTATGTTTTCAATTATAATATGTAATTTTTTTTTATAATTATAATTTAGTTTTTAATTAAATTTGCTAAAGAAATATGTTTGATGATAGGTTTGGTGGTAACTATAACACCTAAAAGGTGATGGGGTTTGATGGTGTATTGAATGATAATGTGCGCTGATATGAAGGTGGTGGGTGAGTTTAGCAGCCATGACCCAATCTTAAAACAAGCATTATAGAAATTTTCACCATCGACATCATCCTAGGGAGGGGGGACCTTAATCACACACACAACGTCATAAATTTGACAACCAATCTCATCAATTCATCTTTATCGCCCGCATCACTACCATGACAATATGTAAAAAGAAAAGAAGTGATAATTTAAAAACATAATTGTGTTACTTAAGCCAAAACCTATGTCAAATAGCTCTACACATGAAATGCATGTTTTATCTCATATATTTTTTTTGGTAACAAACACAATTTCTATAGCTATATAACTAATGTAGTTATGCAGTACAATGTTTGAAGATTATGTATGTGTCGTAGTGACATGCATGTACATGTTTTTTTGGTTTCTTTCAATATTATCCACACTATATTCGTACGTACATCCTCGAGACTTGTATACACGCTTATTTAATATCGCAATCCGAAATAGCTTTGTATGACATAACCATATCTTTATACGTGTGGGGGTTGGAAACATGGTGGTGGTGGAAGTTGAGTGTTTATAAATTTTAATGTCGTTCATATCCTTAAATTCTAAAAGTAATTATAGGTAAGTAAAATAGAAAGGGAAATAAAAAGATTATAACTACTTTTTTCCCAAAAATGACCGAAACTAAATTCTTTTAGCAACAAAAGCATGACAAAGTTTCAGAAAAGACATATAGTTCAAACCTCACACAGTGATCATCTTGGATTGGCCAAGAAAAAGTCCGGAAATGGCAATAGAAATAACGGTTAGATCGTGTACATCAGAAGCTAAAATTGCTCGACGACTTCACCGATGATAAGAAGAAAGATCTTTCTCCGTTTACTCGTTCATTCAATGCAGTGTTTCGGTAACTTTATGTCCGTAAATGTTATCTTAATTAAAAATAGGTCTTTGTGGTTTAGCCAAAATGTCTTGAAATTGCAGGCATCCTCCCTATGAGAAAAGGTTGTGTTCATTTTCTTCCTTTGCTCAAAGTGAGATGACTATAATGCCTTTC
This sequence comes from Chrysanthemum lavandulifolium, assembly GCA_022545495.1. NCBI lineage: Eukaryota > Viridiplantae > Streptophyta > Magnoliopsida > Asterales > Asteraceae > Chrysanthemum > Chrysanthemum lavandulifolium. Next base: position 250,505,976 of record CM040242.1, read on the forward strand.
CATGAATATATATATATATATATATATATATATATATATATATATATATATATATATATATATATATATATATATATATATATATATATATATATATATATATATATATATATATATATATATAGTCATTTCACTTTGAGAGAAAGACAAAAATGAACCCAAACTTTTCTCATAAAGAGGCTGCCTACAATTTCGAAACCATACAGCTATAATTTGCAATTTGGCCAAACCACAAGAACGATTTTTGCATTTTACTCTTAAAAACACATAATCATAGTGTAGGGATTACATTCACTTATATATTTAAGTTACAGAAATCATGGATGAACTCAATAAACACATACATATCATGTTTGCTTTATGTATCAAACTTACAACCATTAAGTTGATAACTTGGCATCACAAAGTCGAAATGGAGTTTCTAGTTTCTCACCTTAACATCGTTGTTTCGCCAAAACCCTCCATCCATCTTAGGTTTGACAATTTGATTCACAGTCATGGTCCGGCCATTCTCTTTAGAGTGTCAAGTTACTATTAAGGTCGTTGTGTTGTTTAAATAAGTAAAGTGACAAGGTTTTCCCTGTTCAAATTACCTGAAAAAAGCGAGTTAACTCAAATGCACATTGTGTTGTTTGAATGGTCCATATCATTTCACTAAGTGTCATTAAGTATTCCCATACAGTTCAAACAGATAAGTAAACGATATATGCATTACAAGTACTGCATTATAGTATATATTAGATGGGTAAAGAGAAAAGTCAACATCCATGTCATACTTGATTATTTATCCCGTTGGTACTTGGTACCATGGTGGTACTAGACTAGACAAGTGACTCCATTCATATATTGAAAACACTTGATATAAGAAGCTTTGATTCAGGGCCCCGGACAAGAAAACCTAGTCTGAACCAATAATATCAAATACTAAGTGATGTCGGGTCAAGTGTTGGTTCCAAATTATGTCGTCAAACCTTTAGATTTTTCAAAAGTAGGTTTTCGATTCAGGACTGTTTTGTCTAATTCGTGATATGAATCATAGTATTATTTTCGTATTTATTATTACCTATTTAGTAGATAAGTATTAATATTATTTTATGAGTAAACTACACCGTTCGTCCTTATGGTATACGTTGACCATCAAGTTTCGTCCCTTGACCAAAAAAATTGCATCGTTGGTCCTTAACTCCGAATCGTTAGTCATCGTTGGTCCCTCACACTAACTAGATGGACTAGCGGGCGTTAAGCCTTATTAAGTGGAGGGTATTTATGTCTTTTCCCACCCACACCAGTTTTCCAACCCTAAAGATTTTTCCCGCTTCTTTCTTTCTCATTTCCCACCATATATAACCATCCCATCACACCTAATTTTGTATTTTTCTTGCTTTCTTCCATTTACAAATGTATTCACAATAATTGAAAACACAGAAATGGTGAATTGTCACTGTGGAAGACGAGCAGTGGTGAGAACATCATGGACCAACATCAACCCAGGACGAAGGTTTTTTGGTTGCCCAGATATGGTGCGCATCATGTTATTTAGTGAGTAAGAACATGGTTTTCAATGCTTTTATGATGTTATCAACTATTATTGTTTAATCTTTTTAACAGGGATCAGATTGTCCTTTTCTTGATTGGGTGGATCCCCCAATGTGTGCTCGATCTGTTAACATAATACCCGGACTATTGAGATCACTGAACAACCATCGAGGACAAATCCAAGAGTTGCGGGAACAAAGAGCAAGGATGAAGAAGTGTCTATATGTTTCTTGGGCTCTTTTGTTGATGTCTCATTGTGTACAATCTCTTGACTTAAATAAGATTTTAAGTTAGGTTCTTTAATGGGTGTCTAGTGTAAGTTAAGGTTATTTTGTGGTGTTTAATGGATGTTTTGTGGTTTCTATGAATGAATCAAATGAAGTTGTTAGTATTCTTTTGTGTTGAATGTATTGAACCAAACCATATGAAAAAGTGACCCATTACCGTAAACCTGGAATAGACCCATTACTTGTTAAGTCAATCAATTTAAAGTCAAAGACTTGTGTTCTTTGAGACATCGAATTACAAAAGTGACCTATTACCGTAAACCTGGAATAGACCCATTACTTGTTAAGTCAAATGGAACCATAACAAGAAAGTGAAATTACATATTCTTGAAAACACGATTCTTGACACATTAACTACTAGTACAAGAAGTCAATGCATATTTAAGTGCAATAACACCATTACCATTACAAGATACAACCAAATACAAAAGAAGTCTAATAGAACCATTACCATTACGGATGCAAGTCTAATAGAACCATTACCAATCTGCATCATACAAAATAGAACCATTACCGGACACAAGTCTAATCCTCATCGAAACCATGTCCAAATATCGATAAGTAGTCATAATCCATAAACAAGAAACCTAAATAAGTATACATAAATGAAATATCAACCAAGAACAACAACTTTCTTCCTTGGTGGGCCTTTCTTCTTCTTTCCATCATCAACTGCAACTCCTTTACCTTTATCACCATCACTGTGTCTTGTTGCGAGTTGTCATCTTCCCGTAAGCACCTCTAGTTTTCCTCTTCTTACCACCTCCCTTTGATTTTGAATTTCTTGGTCCGGGTAACTCCTTGAGTTGTGACCTCTGTTCCACACTTGTCACATGTCACAGTTTTGAGTTTCCTTGTCAGCTTGCCATGCTTGGACATATGCACCACATCAACCTCTGCCCTAGACTTCCTCCTTTGCTTTCTTGGTCTTCCAACCTGTGGTTGATGTTTTGGTGGTAGCAGAGTTGTTGGTACATTACACTTAGGCCAATGAACTGGACCTCTGATTGGGTTGATCTTGTATGAGTAAACCTTCTTCCATGTATCCAGCCTATTAAATGGAAATGCATTAATAATCCTACTGAATTCAGGCAATGTAAATGAAGTAATTGCACAATCAAAACAAGTTATTACATACCTATAACATGGATGTACCCATTCCTCTGGTAATCCTACTGTTTGATTGTTAAGTGCCATATTCCAGTTGGTTGCTATGGCATGTTTACAAGGTATCCCAGTTAACTCCCACTTTCTACAGGTACATGTCCTTTGTTCCACATTCACCACACACTGATCATTCCATGGACCACTTACCTCATAATAAATACCTCCTCCCAAGTAACTGTATACTTACTTGCTTCATCACAGTTCAACTTCAAAATGTTTGTAGCAGTAGGTGTGAGTGGACCATCACATCTTTCAATAATTTTATTCACATTAACTATTCTTTTCATTAGATAAGACCTTGCAAACCCAATGTTGAAATGATTGCCTTATCTCTACCACCAACAAGCTTTCCATTAAAAACCTCACACATATTGTTCACCAAGACATCTGTCTTAGCTCTCCATATTAAAATTCAAATTTAAGTTAAAGATTGTAAATGAATTTCAAATATGTATGCTTATTAATGCGAAACACTTTTACCTATATGCAATTTCATGCTTCTACATTTGGACTTTGCAAGATTATTGCAATTCATTGTTCTACATTTGGACTTTGACTATTGCATTTTCTCACTTTTTCTACATTGTTCAATGAATCAATGCAACACATTTTAAGTTTAGTGGGTCAATGAATCAATGCAACACTTTCTACATTTGGATCAAAGTATGAATGTATTACCACACCTCTATATAAGTGGCACATATGGTTAATACAAAAGCATATCAAACATCTTCCTATCTAATCATACTTGCGCAAACATGAGTTCAGGAAACAAGGGTTCCAACAAGAGAAAAGGTTTTATTGGTTTTTTTTTTTTTCGTATAATCTGCTAAACATACTTATATTTTAGTGTTTTTTTGTTTTGAGTAATTTGCATTTCGGTGATACGAGATGACACAAGTTGTGTAACACATGGACGGTGGTATTTTCCACCTCGCTTTATCAACCAAAGGTGGGCTCAAGCTCACATTATGTTGCAAATGGACTAGCATTAACTGACTCAGACCCATTATGTGGCCCATTATCAAGCCCATTAACAGACCCAGCTTCACATGTGGGCAAAGTTGGTATAATACCCCTGCAGACAACCCTCACTCTTTCCTTATCATTTTTTTCCATCCTAAGTTCCCTCCTTGTTTCAATTGAATGCTCCTTAACTAGGTCTTTTACTTGTTCCCTGTTTCCAAAGTTCTATCCCACATAAAAGTATGTCTTGTACACCTGGGTTGAAGCATGTGCTGTTTCCTAACTGCTTTAACTTCCTTTTCTCAACCTATCAAGTTCATTTTCTTCATCCAAGCACTCTCAAAATAATCATTATCCATAACTTGTATATCCTCTTGTGCTTCTTCATTATCGATATTTCATCTCTATTCCTACATCCCATGAACTCAAGGTTTCATCAATGTTGCAACGGAAGTCTTCCATGTCAACCTCAACCTCGGGAACATAGTTTTCTTCATCCATAATGTAATCACTATCACGGCTATCATCATCATAGAATCGAGTCCCGATTCCTTCACTATCCTCACTAGACTCACGGGTTTCATTCTCTACATCATCCGTATTATCAACATCTAATGTAACATTTTCCATACTATTTAGATCTAAATCAACATTTTCGTGTCCATGTTCTAACATATCATCTAAATCAACAAAAGGATCAAGGTTTAGGTCCATCAAGCAACATAAGGGTCATAAGAAGAATAAAATCATTCACAAATTCACTATCTCACGACTAGGTACAACCTTAGCAAGACTACCTTCACCTACATCTTTAGTGACACCACTACCTTGACCTACATTGACACTAATTTGTGTACCTACATTGCATGCATTCTCATCTCTAATGCATTTCCTAACAACCGGTGTAATACCCGCTTTGGACAAACTTGGTTCATCTAACTCTTCTATCAAAACCCTTTGTTTTTCACTTTGGAGTAAAATAAAGGTCACCATTATTCTTTCATGCTCAACATATATTTCAATGAATTTGTGACCTTCTTCAACATATTTTGCCAAAAAGAACATCTTGGTCATTGGCTAAAGGTTGTAGGCCACTATCTAAATCACCACCGTGTTTAAGAAAATGATAAAACATTACTTTGTGGCCATCATTACCTAACTCTTCTATAATGGCATCCATCTCATGCACGTAAAACTCATCGAGTCTAACTCATCTACAATCTTTGAAAAGCCATTAATGTACCTCCTATCAGGGGCTACAGTGAAAGAGCCTCCATAATGCACCCTTATTGAAAACGCAGACGTAGGCGGTGAAAAAAATTATGATTAGGGTTTATTAGGGTTTATTCAATGTTGGATCAAATTAACCCAACAAAAACAGAGTATCAGTTACAAGAACTTTGGATAAACAAAAAATTGCATAAAATAAGAAAACTTACCATAAGCTACATTTGGATCAAACTCAACTTGTGATTCTCAGATTACATACCCCATGGGTAGCACCATTTTGTCACATTCAAGGTTGCAGTTGGTGTGTGTTGGTGTGTGTTGGTGTGTGTTTTTTTGTTTCGGGGTATGTGATTGAAATGAAAGGGAGATGAAACAATTAATAGTGGGTGGGAAAAGACATAAATACCCTCCACTTAACAAGGCTTAACGCCCGTTAGTCCATCCAGTTAGTGTGAGGGACCAACGATGACTAACGATTCGGAGTTAAGGACCAACGATGTAATTTTTTTGGTCAAGGGACGAAACTTGATGGTCAACGTATACCATAAGGACGAACGGTGTAGTTTACTCTTATTTTATTAGATGAGTCTTATCGATAATGATTAGGAATTAGAGTTTTATTATGAATGGTCTTGTTTAGAAATCTATTAATAGGGTATTAGAGTTATAATCTCCTTTATGTTGAATTATATGAATGGATTAGTGATTTAATATCTTTATTGGGATAACTTATTCGACCTCTCGGCGTCGATTACTTTATCTTTGTTCTTTATTACGTAATTATTAATCGTTTATATCTCATTATCGATTCGGTTTATATCAAATTGGTATTAGAGATGTTCGATTCTAAGAATACCCAAAAACAATAACGAGCTATCTGTTGATACTAGAAACACTGTTCACGCCGGATTCATTATTCATCACCCTCGAGTTATTGTTCATCCATAGAGTAATTTTAATTCTCGTGATTCGAAGGAATGGCGACCAAGAGTCGTGAAGACCGGTTAACTAATGTTGTAGAGATGATGAAACGGTTTCAATCTGAATGAACGGAAAGTTTAGTGCAACTCTAATCTAAATTTGAGGAAAGTTTAACGCAGTATCAGTTTAAAGTGGATGAGCATATTACACAAGCGCGTCAAGAGTTCTCATTGTTGTCCAATAAATTCTACAAATCAATAGAGTCTGCAATAATAGATTAGAAGGGCAAGTCCCTTCGGGGTACAACAAACCAACGATGCCATAAAAAGTAGGTTGAAGGCAAGGTTGTTATGGAAAAATCCGTGGGTGCTTTGTGCCAAACCAGAAAACCTAAAATAAATATTAAAAGAAGATGTGATCGTGAGACATGGTCCTTCTTTGGATTGACAGAAAATACCCTATTTGTATTGTTGTTTAGGCTGGGACACCATCATCGAGGGTTTGCACATTGGCACATCCGAAATCTTGGGATGAATGTAGGAAGAGAAGTTAGACAACATCCTCCTTGACATGTCTACTGTGTTTGTTATAGGCCGATTTTACACTACAAGGAAATCAAAGAGGTTTGGGATCCGGGAATTAAGATCATTCAAAGCAACACCTTAGGACGGGTGTTTTAAGGGGAGTATTGAGATGAATCATATTATTATTCTCGTATTTATATTATCTAGTTAGTAGATACATATTAATATTATTTTATTAGACGAGTCTTATTAGATAATAATTAGGAATTAGAATTTTAATATGAATGGAGTCTTGTTTAAAAATCTATAAATAAGGTATTAAGGTTGTAATTTACTTTATGTTGAATTATATGAATGGATTAGCGATTTAATATCTTTATTGGGAGTCTCGAAGATTACTCTATCGTTGTCCTTTATAAATCGTGTATATCTCATTATCGATTCGGTTCATATCAATTCACAAGTGGGACCAAACCGGACTGTTGTTCGATGTTTTAAAATTTTGAAACTAAAGCAAACACGAACGTGTAATTGGTTCGTGTTCTTGTTAAGAACCGAGTTGGTTACAAGTTTGTTTTTTTTTGTTTTTTTTTTTTTTTTTTTTAAAGGTGGAATCAAGATGAATTCAGATTGTTATAGTTTGTGAGATAAGTTGGAAGGAATGACTTGAATTAATGAAAGTTGTCAAACCAACCACTTAAAAAGAATCCATTTATAAGTCCTAACCAAACTCTCATCTCAGCAACTGAATTTATGTGTATGCAAATATATGGTTACACAACTTAAATTACAATGGTGCTTCATAGCAACAACCCAATATATCTCTTTGAGTAAATGTGGCTGCATTTCCCATGATCTTAATTAATTGTCTCATCTACAGTCCCTTATTAAATAATCCAACCAATAACATTTACCTCATCAGATTTTGGAAATTGCTTATTTGTCATCACGTGCTTACACCTCAACTGCAATGTTAGATATTCAGATTTTGAAAATTGCTTATTTACTCTTGTACACTTTGGTTTCGTAAACCTACACGTTTGTAGGTTTATGAAGCCAAAGTAACATCGGAAAAGGAATAGAGAAGGCTTTGTCTTATTCGCTTAAGCTGAAATATATTTTGACTTGCGTACCAACACACGAGATAGCTAGAGCGACTATAGACGTACGTGATTCTTAAGCCTTTGTAGGTTCTCTTTTTCATGCTTGTTCTTTTACTCTCCTTTGTCGTGTTTGATCCATACGTTTCAATTTCCCAATACAAAGTATGCGCCAAAATGACATGTTTCAACCCGAGCTAGTTTCGACCCCTTCCCAACTCGCATGTCTCATCATCTCAACCTTAGGCCAATTGACATCCGATAATATCTTCGTTGTACACATGGCGCAAGGGCTTAAGCAATGAACATATATATTTGATGCTAAAAGACTTTGGGATGGTACTCACAAGACCGAAGGTAAACAGTATATACAAAAAACATACCATTGGCTTCATTTACTCTCTTTTAGAAACTAGAAAAAAGAACAGTAGATTTTATCTACTTGAACATGATGTGCCAAAATGCATTCAATGTTCAGAACCTCAATTCTTGTTGGTACCGTTACACGTTCCGTAATCATCTAGTGATCTTAATGGTCACATATGCCTCCCTACTGTTACAAAGTTAAGAGATACACAAGTTAGGTGTGCATCTGATTTTGACCCACCAAAGGACCCATCTTTTCACTTTCAATTATCCGGGTCGTTTTTTCTGTTAAACAAACCTTCCACTTTTCAGATTGTTAGGGTGCGTTTAGTTAGAGAAAAAATTTCTTAGTTTTCTATTTTCAGGTTTGTAAAAAAAAGGAAGGGGATCAATTTTTCACAAAACATAGAAAACGCTTTCTATTCTCAAATAAAACAAGGGGGTTACAAGAGAAACAAGGAAAACAAAAAAAATGTGTTATGTAGTTTCCCTTGTTAAAGTAAGAAATGCAAATTTTCTATTTCTTAGAGAATTTGACGGGAACATTTGATTTGAACGAATCTCTTTTTTACTTGTTTTGTACAAAATATTTTGTGGAAACAAGGTGTTTTCCCCTAACTAAACGCAACCTTAACATCCCAGAAGCGGGTCAAAAGGCTCCCAAGAATTGGGTTCTTGATAAGGTCATGTGAATCGATATTGGAAATTTTACAGTATTTTAAAATTTCCAAGTAGACAATAACGAAAAGTTAAGAGGCATCCATTAAATGATATCCAATTGATGCACGATACGTATCAATGGCAGTGTGTTATTAGCCACCAAAAATTAATAATGATGGCAACATGTTACTGGTTACTGGCTTTGATTAATTAGCCTAGTCGAACATCTCAAAACCCATGTAACTTGCAAACAATATAACTTTTTCTGGTATTATATCAAGATGGATGGTAGCTTAGTGTATTGAATGTGCACATGTTCTAAAACTAAATACAAAGACTACCAGCTACATATATAAATGCATACATTAAGATTACAATTTATGAGCACAACCCATTATCATGAAGGGTATAGTTTGACGACTAACCTGCTTTAGAGGTGAATTCAAACACTTCATGGATAAGGAATCTGACTATTCCTAATATATAATCTGCCAAAGAAACACACGGGACACAAATTTGTATTAGCACTCTAAATGAATCCACTACAGTGTCACTTTACTTGCAAAGCATGCTAAATGAATATATTTTTTTTTATAAAAATACGGGATGAACATCAATACAAATTTACAGATCTAAAACTTAGATTTAAATTTCACACTTTTGCACAATCGTAATAAAAAGTTTATTTTATCAAGCCATCATTGATGTCTACATCTGAAGTAGTTGTAAACAGTCAACGTCATAATAGAAACTTCTTCAAATATAAGATAAAATCAGAGCACTATAGCCAAACTATTTGTGCACAATGTTTATATACATATTAAATTGTTCCCAGCTTCAGTGGGATTCAGATGCCCCTCTGTCCTATATATTCAGGTGGAAATCTTGAAATAAAGACTGTCTGAAACTAAAACAGACTTACAGACATCAACAATCGAGGCTGTATTTTCTTGATCTCTCTTAATAGTGAGGTTGTTGCACATTAAATTGTTATTTGTCTAAGATATACATTAATAGTAGCTCGCTCAATGTCGACATATCAAATTTCATATTAGCATCCGTATTGATAAAGGTTGACAGATATTTACATGAAACTGAGAATTTAATGACAATATCACTTACACAGACAAGGCAATATTGAGTTATTGACTACTCAATAATTTGCTGCTGTTTCAGCTCATTAAATAGTCCAGTCAAAGAGCTCGTAGTGTCATTCACAGCCTCGTCCTTTCCCCCACACTGCTGCAACTGTTCTTGGAGACTATGCACAAGTGTTTTGAGTTTCTGAATTTGTTTCTCCTGTGATAGTATTATCTGCAAAGGCAATATACAAGATTTTCATAAACCAGTCATATAAAAGCCCATTGAAAGTCACATCTAAACTTGATACGATTAGTCGATTACCATTCTAAGAATAGTTAACTGAAATGTATTAGCACACCCTAGGAATGGTTCAGCAAGCATTTACCCAACTCGAGTTCATGAAAAAGACATATGTGAAGCAAAAATATACGTATGACTACATTTATGAGCAATTCACCTTCTAGTGCTTACATATGGTCTGTTGCAATACAGTACAATTATATTTTCTGTTAACTCGTGGTTTCTTTTCACTTTATTGGTTAAATGAGAGTAAACTAGCTAGTCAGTTAGTGTCTTTCATGTTAGAAAGCAGAGACAAGTTTGATTAATTCTTTAGTGAAGAGGCATCCAACTGTAACAGGAATTCTGAGGTCTCAAAGGAAAATTATCGCATGGAAGATGTCCTAAAGCCGGAACTTATATTAAAAAAGAACAGAACTCCTGTTTCTCATCTCATCTACTTTTGGACCATGAATCGCTAGTTGGATTATTACGAATTATAAGCTATGCAAAGAAGACATATTATCCTGGATTTTGGGGCTAAGCATGCCAGATGTTAGAATCTTCAAACTAAGTGCTTAACTTGATTGATCTGTGGATCCAATTACTCGTGCAAGAAAATCAATACTCCCACTTATGGGCATAAAAGTGAGAGCCTAATCCACTATTCCACTTTATGGGAGAATATCGGAATCCCTTGGCTCCATATGGTATTGACGACTCTTGGTTTGCTTAAAGGTCCAACTGTGGTATTTTCTCTGGTTAATTTGCATGATATCATTCTTAGATAAAAACAACATCACGGTCCTTCAAATCTCGTGTTGATTTTGAACAAAAGAAAGAGTTCATGATGGATAGAACCAACTTTCTCCATATTGTGGTTTAACCCTTAACTTATTAGGCAATGTTTCCATCCCAAAATTTATTTTTTACTTGTAAAAAAAGTTTGAATAGTGGGGTTTAACAAATGGTTTATACAAGTTTGAATCGTGTAAAAAACACAGGGACTACACAACTACAAAATTGGGTTTATGGACTACAGACTTGCACCACTACAAAGAGTCACGGCACTTGATTAATACACCTAACATGTGCACACTGCACAGTGGGCACATATTAGCAAAACCCATACATGAGAAATACTGGATCCTCCTTAAATTATTCCTACTCAATCCTCCTAATGACACATGTGAGTCATCTACATGTCTAGAAAATGGACCCACAATCTCCCACTCTTATGGATGATCGACATGGCGATAGGAGGACAAGCAGGAAAAATATTAGGAGAATTTAGCATTTCTCTAAACATAATGACGGAAGTTGATCCCAAAATAAAACATATATCGGTTTTAACAAGACGAAAAACAACATAAGGGATTGAATCACTGTCAGGAAATTGTAGAGATTAAATGCCAAAAAGAAGATTTGAGTATACAGCAGACATAGGGTATTGACATTCTAACATTAAAAATCAAACCGGCTTTCTAAAACCCTTGATCATAAGCCTTCCGTAATCAATGAGCACCATATATGGATCATTTCCGCCTTCAATATCCTCATATCTTTTAATTAAGTATTTTGACAAGGATATGTCAACATACGAGAACTAAATGCTAAGGAAAGCCCAACAAATTAGAATATTTGGAGATAACTTATACATTTTGTTTGATAAGTATCTATTACAGGACCAGGAATGTGATGATAACAGATTAGCACCTACACTTATAAAAAAAAATGGTTTTTGGCGAGACCATTTCAAGCCCGTGTACCTTTTGGTACCCATCAACCCTACCCAACAAAGGTTTGATGCCTGTGAATTACCTGATCGCGATACCCACCACCATGCTGCAAGTCGGATTCGAACTTGCGCCTTTATAGCATCACATGGGAGGGCCCGGATATTTGCGGTAGTTGGTGGCCATCTGCGCTAGGCAGATGGTTGTACCTACACTTATATAGGACTTCTCTTGCAAGATATCAGTTCCCAAAGTATGCAACTATGCCTTGTGTATATCAGTGAATATACGGGTTGCCCACGAAGGTGAGTCTTTGACTCAGAGGTACACGGCCTAACCGGGCTATCCCCATGACCTTTCCCGACCCTTTCCCTGGCCACCCCCAAATATGTACCAAGGAGGTTTAACTCTAGACCTCTTGTGAGGACATCAGGGACCTAGGGACGCTTGTAGTATCCATTATAAAAATAACAAATTTCATAATAAATTATGAAATTAGACAGATTAGTGTGTAATTGTCTCACTTGTCTGTCAATTGCCTGGACTAATTCTTGTTTTACGGAACTAAGGAACATATGCGCACAGTAATCCATTGGTTGGATGTTGGTGCAAGATTACCAATTGATAAATCCCTAACTTCAACATTCTTCCTATACTACATCATACATATCCATAATCGCATTCTATTTTTGTTCAAGTATTCTAATAGAATAATATCTCTACATACGATAAAGTGACTGCATATGCAAAGGAAGGCAGTAAGCACAATGAACCAGAATATCCAGCACAGCTTCTATATTTTGTTTGTGTAGTATCCACTAAAAGATTATGAATATAATAATAGAAGATTAGCGTTAACAATTTTATAGGACTTCCCCCTCTTAATTTTGATCCCAAGTATTCTTATAAGGGATATATGTCTACGTACGATAACTTGTTTGCAGATTCTAAAGAAGGAAAACTGAATTAATATATGAAGGAATAATCTCAATTTTGTTTGATAAGTATCCGTTACAAGAATTGGACTTTCATTATAAGACACTTTAGTTGGATGTTGGGGCAACATTACCTTGATAAATCCTTAACTATAGATAGTCAAAAATTAGCACACACAAGCTTGGTCATCATCCAGCACAGTCATTCATCTCGTAAAGACGTACACTATTTTCTATCACCATGTTTACATCTTTTATCTTCAAAATCTACACGCTCACTCAGTCACACTAATTTTATTTTTATATGAGAGAAACCCCACCCGATCCACATTTGGTGACCTGTCACGGTAGACCCTTGACTCCACAGGCCACCCTGAAAGACCGATGGAGCCTGGTAAGTCACTAGCCTTCAACGATTCCAAATTATAAGGCTAGCGGGGTGCTCCCGACGGTCACTCTAATGCAACCTCCCTCCAAAAGACCCAAGCAAAGGCAACATTGTGATGATAATAAAACTAATGGCATCATAAATTAGTACTACACTAATTTGGGAATCACACTTGAACTAAATTATTCACGCGTTTAACTCACTTTACATCAACACAAGGTAATAGAGCACATAATACAACATAGCAGTTTATCCAAAAAAACGATACACAGTACTTGCCTTCTCTTTAACAGAATCTTGCCTGTCCAAAATATACTGCTGCTTTCGCGAAACAACAGACGACCTGGCATCGACCTCGTTAACAATCTTCTGGTTCCAATCCAATTGAGTAGTCAACACCATCAACAACAACAATGTAACTAACAAAAGTGGCCTGGACATTCTTAAACCAACCAACTTTCCTAATTAATTATTACCTGTTACATTAAAAAACAATTCAGGCATATTTGTTATCAGTTTAACTTAAATGTAATTAAATTATAAAATGAAGTAAAAAATATATAAGAGTTGAAGAGGGTTACCTTAAAAAAGGTCGAGGTTAAAGAATATGTGTGGATCGTCGGTGGTCGGGCAGTTTCAAAGGTTGTCAACAGCTAACTGGTGTAGAGTGTTTCACTATCTAAACCAAAATTAAGTAAAAATAATTGTATTTTATTAAAATTGGTATGAAAATGTTTATTTTCTATTTTCTTATTTTTCTTTACTAAAAAACTTTTGAAAAAAAAAAAGATATATTTCATTATTGTGGAATTGAGTATTTTCTTGCATTCCAAATTTTTGTAAAACGATTTTTGTGATAAAAACTTAATATATTTCTCATAATATTTTCTAGCATTTCAAATTTTTATAAAATGATCTGTGATAAAAACTTAAAATGATATGTGATAAAAACATAAGGGTAAATTGCAAATTCGTCCTTAATATTTGTCAAAACTGCAAATAACACATCGAGAGAAAAAAATTGTAAATTAGTCACCGAGAGCTAAAGTTCATTGCAAAATCGCCACCGAGAGCTAATGAGCGTTCTTTCTCTCTGTCAGTGGACTAAGCCGATTATGTCCTGAGGGTAATCTCGTCATTTCATATTTTTTCACCAATTTACCCACCTGACAAACTTCGGTCCCCAATGGTAGACTTTCTTTCAAGGACTAAACTTGCAAACTACAACTTAAACTCACAAAAACTCATTAACTAAACATTTAAAACATCATTTAGTCCCAAACCAACCTAGTTACCTCTAAAAGACAAATCTTTTTTATATAAACTAGTGAACATATATACTATTTCAAAGCAAAAATCAACAATACAAAACATCCAAAACACAAAAATCAACTATGGCAAATAATGATAAGGGAAATGCTTTGTTCACTGGGACGGATCAGTCGTCGGAAAAGATGTGGGCGAAAGTTGTATTAAATGATGAAGTCTTTGAATAACTTCTTGCTACATGTGGTGATGAAATTATTGCCAAATATGGATTGTATAAGAACATATGGAAGGAGATGATAGAAGTTATTCTTGAATGGTTGTGGAAAAAAACTTACAACGAATTGCCTTTGGGTGTTAGTGGTGCGATATCTATTCCTACACCTAGAAGTGGAAGTGGAACCGCTAATGACGTTGTTTTAAAGACAAAGAGATGGAGGGAAAGGCCTTTCAAAAAAGGTAAGCTTTTGGCACCAATACATAATCCGAGTACAATGACACCAAAAAAGGAAGAGGGGAAGGTTTATTGGGAGTGAAAGGAAGAGGCAGGGGAAGCAAGAGTCTGCGATGTTTGTATGTTAATATGTTATAGTTTATTTATGTGTCGTGATTGGTAGTTTTAGGATAAACATAATGTTATACTTCATTTATAGTTCATTTATGTACATGATCAAAGCTGAAAAGTAATGGTGCATGACAATTTCAAACACCACCAAATGATATCATAAAAATGGAACATACAAATGCTAACTCAAACACTCCTTCTACACAGTCGACTCAAATGTCAAGTGTGCAATGACACCAAAAAGGAAGAGGGGAAGGCATGTTGAGAGAGAAGGAAGGGGCAGGAGAAGCAAGAGTTTGCGGATGTTGTTATGTTAATGTATTATAGTTCATTTATGTGTCATGATTGGTAGGTTTAGGATAAACATAATATTATTGTTCTAAGTAGGTGTTTACAAATAGGAAATGTAGTCAATTCATTTGTCACTAGTGTATAGTGTGACTAATGTCGCTATGGTGTTTTAAGTTGGGTACCACAGTAGTTCAAGTGTGCAGAGTGTTTACCAAAATGCCAAGCATTAGCTGTATAAGTTAAATTAGTTGATTAGCTAGCTTAGTTGAATAAGTGTGCAGAGTGTGTTACAGTTGTAGGGTGTTGATGTTTGAATGTAAATTGTTGCAGGTGTAATGGCTTATCAGGATAAAGTTGTTTTCAACATGCACAATAATGGATTATTTGAAATTGGTCCATTGAGGTATGTACAGGGTCTGTTTTTAAACTTTTTGCATTTAATCGTGATAGACGTGTCTTTAGTACTGGCCTGGATCATATGTTGGCACGCATTAAGGAAGAAAAATGGGCATTGTTCTTTTGTTTCCCCGACAAATCATTAGAACAAGGTTTTAAGTTGATTAACATAGACAATGATGTGCATACAATGTTGGAACTGGCTTCAAGAAATGGTTCCATAGATTTGTTTGTTGCTCACAAGAAACATAGCCTAGCTGAGTATTATTTAAAAAACAGTGATTTAGAGGGTACATGTGGGGAGGTTGTAGGATGGGTAGAAGAAGATGCTAGCTTGCATTGCTCTAGTAGTTCAACTCCTTTTACGACTAGATATAAAAGGAAGAGAGATGCACCCTTAAAAAGAAAGGTTGTGGGTGAGGGTGAGGCTGACTTAGGGAAGAAGAGAAAGGTGGTGAAAAGGGTTGTGGAAAAGGGAAATCAATCATGGTTGATGATGATCAGGAGGTTAACAAGAAAAAAATGGTTCTACCAAGGCCTACTGGTATTGTCATTATATAGGTTGGTTCTATGAACTAGAAAACAGGTGTTGATTCAGTGAATGTGGGAGCAAGGGTTGTAGGTATTTTAACACCAAGAAGTGATGTTAAAATCACAAATTGTGTATTGGGTCTAAGAGCACCAAGATCAATGGGAAACAAAGTGGTATTTTTTTGACTAGGCGAGTCTAATGAATTGTTTAGCATATTTTTTTAATACATTGCATTGCATATTATACTAACTTCCTTGCTTTACATATTTTGAGTGTGCATGTATAGTTGATCACTTGTTGGTTCATTTAGTAGAAGCTTTTGAAGTTTTACAAATGGGTTTATCTTTTGGGATTATGTACTATGTAGAAACAAAAACAGTTTTAATTTGGTTGTATATTACGTATGTAATTTGGCTAATGTAACTTGAAGTATACTACCTTTGTTTTGGATAGAGCAATGGTTGTGGGTTTTTTAACATCAGAAGATAGTATCTCTATAACACTGGATTGTTTGAACTATTTTAGAAACACCAGTGGATGAGTATGCTCTATCAGTTTAGTTGTATCATGGTCTTGGGCTTGTCCAAGCCATTTCTATTTTTATTGATGTAAATGTTGGTTGATTAATATAAGTTCACAAGAAAACTATATTACCTCAGATATGAACAAGAAGATAATATGTTCCCTATTAACCGACACTAAAACAAGTTTTCTCACGATCAACGCAAGAAACTTAAAACCAAAACCCTTATCTACATCTACATCCATGCAATGAAGATCCGAGGAGTATAGAAAGTCTCCCGGTCGTTATGTCCCAAATGAGCTATGCAATGATTTATCAAACGCATAGTGATCGAGGAGTTTGAACGAAAAAGGATTTGGTTATGATTATAACTACGGAAAAAGCCAACAAATTACAACGGCTTAAATGCAAATTAAAGAAAGTTAAAAGATAAAATCTATTAAATAAACGCTATCACTATATTTAAAATGATGTTTTTGTTTTATGTTTTATAAACCGAAATTAAAATCTACGCGACGCACAAATTAAAAAGTGAAACTAAAGCAATATTAACCCTAAAAATATGAAAATGATATTTTTACAATCCTAATGATAAAAGAAACTTTTAGAAAAAGAAAACTATTTTATAACTAATTATCTAATTATTATTAATTAAAAACTAATTTTAACTATTTAATAATTAACTAAAATACAAGAAATTAGGAAATAAAGCTAGAAAAATAAAATTATGAAATGGAAAAGTCTAAAATATCAAACTAGAATTTTCAAAACTATTTTTGTATTTTTTCGATTATTTTCTATTTTTATGAATTTTAAACTATTAAAACTAATTAAATTACTAAAATTACCAAATAAACTATGAAAAATCTGGAAAATTACTTTTTCACTTTTTATATTTATCTAAACTTAAGAAAATTGAAAAATTATTTTTTGAACCTTTTTCGAATTTTTATATTAAAAGCTAATTAAAATGCTTAAAAACTAATTTAAATTAGGAAAAATAGCAAAACAACTTAGAAAAATCTGAAAATTTCAGGAAAAGTCTAAAATTATACTAGGAATATAAGAAAATGAAAAACAGGCACTTGTGTGGAGAAATTAAGAATGCTATGGAAAGTGCTTATTGGAATAAGCACTAAGAATAAGCTAAAAGCTACCAAAAGCCACCAAACAAATTACGAAGCTCAAATATGCTAAAAGAACCTTAATGCAACTTAAATCAACAGGTTATAACAAGAATAGCAAGCTAGATCAGATTTTGATGATATGAGTTACAAGTTAAAACAACAGATCTGAGTGCTACTTTAAGCTTATGCAGAAGCTTAAGAATAAGCTTAAACTAAAAACTACCAATTAGAACTTAGAAAAGACCTGGTTGAGAGTATTTAGACCAAAAATCAGACCATGATCAGCTCTTTTGAGCCCTGTGCACCTTGCACAAATTCTGAGAAAAACTCAGTACTAGCTGAGTTTGGAGCAGGGCACTGTGTGCCTAAAAAGAAAGCTTATTTGAAGCTTTTAAATAAATCACAAAATTCTACAAAAATGCTTATAAGTACAAAGACCATTGAACTTTTAAATACCAAATTTCACTAAAATGACTAAAAATGAGGCCATGAAAATTCCTTCTATCCGAGCTGAAAAATGATTTTAAGACTTTGACTTTTGAAGATATTTAAGAATTTTGACTTAAGTGAACTTTGGATCCAATTTTTGTCACTAAGATTGATGTAATATGATAGAACAAGTGTAATGCAAGCAATGTTGATGATTTCTAAACACAAAATAATGAATTGCAATCCTAAAATTCCAACAAGAAAGCTAAGAGTGAGATCAGATTTGAAATAATTTTGACTTTTGGCTTGCAGCACCAATTCTTTGACTCAATTGAGC
This sequence comes from Chrysanthemum lavandulifolium, assembly GCA_022545495.1. Lineage (NCBI taxonomy): Eukaryota > Viridiplantae > Streptophyta > Magnoliopsida > Asterales > Asteraceae > Chrysanthemum > Chrysanthemum lavandulifolium. The sequence continues at coordinate 250,524,620 of CM040242.1, forward strand.
TCAAATACACTTATTAAACATGAACCACTAAAACTTAACTACCGAATTAACCATAATGACAGATAGAACAAGAAACCCAAACACCCCTATATAACCCGATTTTGCAACTAAACAAATCCAAACACGTAACCAACTTATTTTATGATCAAATTAACTTATTATAACCTAATTACTCGCTATTAGAACAGATTTTAACAGATTTAAACTACAAATACAGATTATGCACAAGAACTTGAAAATTACTTACAACTTGTCCAAGCCACAATGGCATGCAAACTATGAAACAAAGACCACTAACCTATACAAACCAACCCAATAAGCTCCTATTCAACCCATTCCATGCCCGCATCAACCCATATCCATTCTCGCTTCAATTTTTGTACCCGTGTTGACTTTTGTTGACCAAGGTTCAAAAGTGAGTGAAACCGAATTGTGAGCTTATGGAAAGCTTTTATGAGCTTATATGAACTTATTTGAAGTTGAAATTGAATTGCTACAAGCTTGACAAATGAGTTTGAAACTTTAAAATTTCAACATTAACACATTATATGGAGATTTGAACTTGAACTAAAATTGATACTTAAAACAAGTTGAAATACACTTAGAAACCGTTTATTTGATACAAATAAACTTAAAATACAAATTCAAACTATTTAAGACATGGTAATAAGTGAAACGACATACATTTTAAAAAATAAAAACTAACTCCTCCTTGATGCTACTCTTGGCCTTTTATACATCCAAAGCTCCTTCTCTCACCTCGTTGAATAGTTCCCAGCAATAAAAACTACCATTGGATCACTGAAAATGATCTTGGCCGTTTAAAACATTTTGGCGCCAATTTCTTTTTAACCGTTTGTGAGATGATTGAGTGTTAGGTTTAGGGTATTAAATGAGCCTTGGCTTCTTGTGTTTGGAGGGGGGGTGTAGGTGATGATGGAGTGGAGGTGGAGTGTGATCAGGTGATATGCAGGATTGTGATGATGGACATGGTTAACATGTGAAGGAGAGAGGGAAGGGATGGGTCAAACCCATTTGACCGGGTTTTAATAACAAAGGGGGTTGGGTTGGATTCGGGTTAAAAACGGGTACAGGGTTTGGGCTAGGGGTTGGATTGGGCCAAATGTAATAAAGGGGGGTCCAATTGGATAGGTAATAACACAAGGACCATAATTGCAATTTCCACAAAACCAAAGGACCAAACCTGTAATTTTGCAAAGGTATTACAAGGACTGAAATTGACAAGTAACAATAGTTTAAGGACCAAAGTTGCCACTTTCACATTTTTCCAAGGGCCATTTCTGCCAATTTGCAAACTTGAAGGACCAATTTGTAATTTTCTAAAAACTTTTTACATTTTTCACCAAAGGACCAAATTTGACAAGTTATGATTTTAAAAGGACCTTTGATGATTTTTCTTTGAAATTTTGACTCGTGGACTATTTTTGACAATTTTTGAAACTTGGGGACTAAACCGCAATTTTGCAAATTTGATATGTTTTTCATCCGATTTTGATATTTTGCATTTAAAACACATAAAACACCGATTTGTGATATTTTGATCATTTTGATGTGTTTCGAGTGTTTTCGATGATTTTGCAGCTTTATTTTGTACAAAAATGATGAGTATTTACACACTCATCAATCCCCACATCGAGATATTGCTAGTCCCTAGCAATGATTTGAGAAAACATAATGGATTTTAATCTCTTTACCAAAAGCCATTACTCGAGTAGCCAAATGTTTCAGTTCAAGTAAGAACCATGGTACACCGATAACCATGTGATTTTGAGCAAACCACCGCCTTTCAACGGATTTGATTTTGTCTTTACCAAGCCGCACTTTCCGGACTAGCCAACTCTTAGATAAATTATCAATATTATCTTTGGTGAGTCGATTACCAATTATGGTTTTTCCATCGCCTTTACCACAAGCCATAATCTTCATGGCTAGCCAACTCTTCACTTTTTAGGATATGGTGAGTGAATACCATACAATTTTGGGCAAATTGCAAGCCATATAAACGGATTTGAGAAATCTTTACCAAGAGCCGTTTGCTCTCGGATTAGCCAATCCTTTTGTCTTACGTATATGGCGGATCGATAACCAAATGAGAAAGTGTAGAACACTTACTCCAAAAAAAAATTTTGGCCAAAACGGGAATTGGTATAATTATATGATAAAATTCGTGAGAATTCCCCACACTTAGAAATGAATATTGCCCTCAATATTCAAAGTACCGCGGTTATGCCGAAACAAAGAACGAAAAGGAAATACTACGCCATTATTTAGAAAGAAGATTTTTTTTTTTTTTTTTTTTTTTTTTTTTTTTTTTTTGAAACATGTGGGCAACCCCCACACTAGGGTGGTAGAAAGAGGTAAGAAGACGTAAATATGGGTGAGAACCCATATGGCATGCTACTGTTTTTGATTCCCGAGTCGCTAGCTTGACTCGATCCCCGCATTCATTTGTTCATGGGGAAAGTAACGTGGAAAACCAATCTCGATCGGACTTTCGTTCACAATGTTAATGAACATATGAACATCAGAAAGTTCCACACCGACGAGATATAACCGCGGTATTGTTTAATAGTAGAAACTATAAGGGATGATACCGGGTCAAAGATGGTGTCCTCATTCCCGAAAGAGAAAAGGAAAGAGCAACCACACCATCCGTGAAGAATGGAATAAAGACGCACATGAGAATGCATGTCCATTCCTCGCCAGAGAGAAGCAAATCACCGCTTTGACATCTTTAAGCTTAAACTTGAAGCTTAGATGGTGATTGTCAAGAAGATGTCCGGGAGGAGGGCGGAAATGGTTCTTCAATCAACAAACTTTCCGTAAAAGGATGTCTCCTCCGGATCAAGGTAAGTGTTATCAATTCCCGTTGGAATTGACTCATCACTAAGAAATGCATCGACTTCATTCCAAAGTTGTCATCTTCCTCATCGAGTGAGAGAAGGGATGGAAGAGTCGGAATAAGACTAGAAGATGATGGATCATTTTGAGCAATTCATCAATGGGAAGAATGTCTCCCATTGGATCACAAACATCATCATCCAACTCGGATGAAATCAAGAGAGTTTGGTTTCATCCACGAGTTAACAATCTCGATGCGACAAACCGATGCCGGAGGTGGGACAAGTGGTGTGCTCTTAGAGCTAGCAGCTTCCACCACTTCCGATGAAGTCTCCGATTCTAGATCATCGTCATCATCAAGAACACTCTTGACTTCCCCGGTACAACTTTCAAACCATTTGTTTGAACGTGGGTAATTTTCAAAGCTTTGAGCTCAAGACGCTTTTGGTGAACACTCTTAACCGTGAAATTTGAGAGTGTTGCATTGATTCTTTCGATTTTTGATCAATTGTGGCAACACTGCTTGTACAGAGGTTTGGAGTTCGTTGATATTTAACGCGAGCTCTTCGTTGTCAACCCGTATGGTCAACTCTTCAAAGAAACACATCAATCGAGCACGACTGCTCTTAAGAAAGCTCTCCCAAGATGAGGGAACTCTAGGATCCGCATCAAGTCTACTACAACAAAGTCAAGATGAAAGTGAAACTTTCCCACTTTCATCACGACATCCTCGGCTATCCCAAGTGGACGAGTTACCAGACGGTCCGCTAGCTCGAGTGTCATACGAGTGGATGAAAGTTCGTGAAGAGATGTTTCTTCCATACCGAGAGTGGCATGAGGTTAATGCTAGCGCCAAGATCGCCAAGGCGGAGCATTGAAACATCCCCAAGAAATCACACGGATTAAAACCGCGTGGTCTTCAAGCTTTTCGGAAGCTTATTAAGAATGGTCACGAGCATTGCTCATTGAGAGGAGTTTTAGCCATCTCGATAGCTTATCTTTGTTGGTGAGTAAGCCTTTAAGCGTGGATGCAAATTTAGGCATTAGAACGAGAGCATCAACGAAGCTTATATCAAAGTGAAGCTCATTGAAGATTTGGAAAAATTTTCCATTTGCTCTTTGTTTTGTCTTTGAGCTTCTCATCATTCATTCTTGATGGGTAAGGAAGTCGACTAGACTTTTGAGCCGGATGGAAGTGTTTTTCGCTCAAGATTTTCTTTGGAACATCGGGTTCCGGACTTAAAGCTTGACTACCAAGGTGGGACGCAGCGGTACTGTGGGCTTGAATAATGCACCTTGTCCGTTGTCTCCTTGGTAACTTGACTAAATGCCACAGGAGGAGGGGCATTGGAGTCTTAGGTCCATTGTGCGCCTTACCACTACGAGTGGTGACGGCTTTCAACTCGGCATTTGGATTGGGAATAGTATTGCTCGGGAGTCCTCCGTAAGATGGTGAAGCTTTGTTCATATTCATGTTCATGAAACCGCTCATCATATTCTTTAACTCATTTGTCCGCCGAGACATTGTGGTATCAATTTCCTTTTAAGCTCAACTCTCATGTTATTGATCCGAGTTTGCATAGAACGCATGTTTGACTCAGTCATTTTCATGAAGTCATTTGGCATGGGAGCTTGAGGAGGTGGTTGATAACTTTGATGATTAGGAGCTTGATATGGTTGAGGTTGGTTGAAATTGTTCCGGTTTTGATTGAAATTTTGTCCTTGATTCGGAACAAAGCGATTTTGATTGCCATGGTTTTGATTGCCATGGTTTTGCACAGGAGGAAAACCAGGTGGTGTCATACCGCTAGGTGCACGGTAGTGAGGATCAGCTTGTGGTCGGTATTGATTGTGGTTTACCAAGCTACGGAGCTTGGTAAAAGGAAGCATCGGTTGCTTGACAATCATAATACGCATGTGGACCACTACAAGTTTCACACACCTTGTTTACGGCTTTGATTGGTTCCGCTTATGAATTTCGCTTTTGATTTCCTTTACCTCTTTTATCATACAATGGATGATGTCCGTTAGAGCGGTTAACGGAGCGGCTAACTCGGAAGAGTTACCGGATGAAGAAGGAGTGTTCGAACATTGACTTTGTTGCAGAAATAGGAACTTTGATTTTGCTCGCAAATCTCAATCACATCTTTAGGTTTACGATTCAAGATATTGCTACTGCGGCTGCATTCAAGGAATCTTGATCATTACCGCTCAACCCATTGTAAAAGATATTGACTTGTTGAAGCTCCGTGAATTCATGATGGGGCATTTCCGAGGAGATCTTTGAATCTCTCCCATGCCTCTCCAAAATTTTCATCGAAATTTTGACGAAATCCGAAATTTCATTTTAAGATTAGTCGCCTTTGATGGAGGAAAGAAATAGTTGACAAACTTTTGAACAAGATCCTCCCAAGTTTCGATAGATCGAGGGGTTCTTTTTCCACCAACCGGCCGCCCCTCAAGAGAGAATGGAAATAGCATCAACTTGATGACTTTTGAGGTACATCCTTGAAATTGATAGTTGAGGTTAACTTGTTAAACCAACGGATGTGTGCATACGGTCTTCTCGATCGCACCGCGGAATTGATTTGTAGACACAAGTGGATCAAATGTGTCTTCAATTCAAGTGATCGAGTTGATAACGGTAAAACGATGGCATCTCCATAACCCCGGTGGGTGCTCGAGCATTTCCGCCATAGCACGCTCGTCGCCATGTTGTTGCTTGAAATAGTACGAATCTCGGGTTCGACTATTTGGGCAAAGACGCTCACGAGAACGCCTTCTAGGAATTTCGCTAGATCACGCAAAGGACTCAATGATCTAGAAGAACGAAAAGATGCACTAGAGATAACTCTAAGGGATCTCGAGTTAAGAAGAGAAATGGAATTATGAAAATCTTTCGATGAGAATGAGAATTATGAAGACGTTTTATAAAATGGTGGTGAGAAGAATCTTTATGGGTTTTCGCGTTCAAACGTCGATATCACAACAAAATCAATTAACACAAGATCGAGGCAAAACAACAAATGAACTTAACCAATAATCCAAGATGAATGGCTTTTTGAAAAGGTACACCAATCACAAGGACACAAAGGCAAGTTTTAAATCTTTAGTTCGGGAACTTATTATGGTCGCACCCCGCTAGGTAGTGCACCGCCTTGGTTTATGTGGTAATCTTTTAAGTTGTTATTATTAAAGAAAACGACGAATCTTTTGTATTTTTATTATTTGATACATATATAGAAACAAAAGAAAAATATTTTTGTGTTTTATACGCTTTTGGATGTTTTGGGTTTTGGATTTTTATAAGAAAATATGGATATATATAGATGGATAGATGGATGATATAAACAAATGAGTGAGTATTCAAACAACTAACTGCTAGACGAAGACAAATAGCACAACCCCCAAGAATGGCGCTTAAAATTTGATCTCACAAGAAACCGTCAAGTTTTCTCACGCAAGCAAGAAACTTAAAACATTTTAAGCACGAAATGCAATGAAGATCCGAGGAGTATAGAGTCTCCCGGTCGTTATGTCCCAAATGAGCTATGCAATGATTTATCAAACGAATAGTGATCGAGGAGTTTGAACGGAAAAAGGATTTGGTTATGATTATAACTACGGAAAAAGCCAACAAATTACAACGGCTTAAATGCAAATTAAAGAAAGTTAAAAGATAAAATCTATTAAATAAACGCTATCACTATATTTAAAATGATGTTTTGTTTTATGTTTTTATAAACCGAAATTAAAATCTACGCGACGCATAAATTAAAAAGTGAAACTAAAGCAATATTAACCCTAAAAATATGAAAATGATATTTTACAATCCTAATGATAAAAGAAACTTTTAGAAAAAGAAAACTATTTTTATAACTAATTATCTAATTATTATTAATTAAAAACTAATTTTAACTATTTAATAATTAACTAAAATACAAGAAATTAGGAAATAAAGCTAGAAAAATAAAATTATGAAATGGAAAAGTCTAAAATATCAAACTAGAATTTTCAAAACTATTTTTGTATTTTTTCGATTATTTTTCTATTTTTATGAATTTTAAACTATTAAAACTAATTAAATTACTAAAATTACCAAATAAACTATGAAAATCTGGAAAATTACTTTTTCACTTTTTATATTTATCTAAACTTAAGAAAATTGAAAATTATTTTTTGAACCTTTTCTCAAATTTTTATATTAAAAGCTAATTAAAAATGCTTAAAAACTAATTTAAATTAGGAAAAATAGCAAAACAACTTAGAAAAATCTGAAAATTTCAGGAAAAGTCTAAAATTATACTAGGAATATAAGAAAAATGGAAAAACAGGCACTTGTGTGGAGAAATTAAGAACTGCTATGGAAAGTGCTTATTGGAATAAGCACTAGAATAAGCAAAAGTGTACCAAAAGCCACCAAACAAACACAGAAGCTCAAATGTGCTAAAAGAACCTTAATGCAACTTAAATCAACAGGTTATAACTTCAGATTAGCAAGCTAGATCAGTTTTGATGATATGAGTTACAAGTTAAAACAACAGATCTGAGTGCTACTTTAAGCTTATGCAGAAGCTTAAGAATAAGCTTAAACTAAAAACTACCAATTAGAACTTAGAAAAGACCTGGTTGAGAGTATTTAGACCAAAAATCAGACCATGAAGCTCTTTTGAGCCCGTGCACAATGCACAAATTCGAGAAAAACTCAAGATTCATCGAGTTTGGAGCAGGCACTTAATGCCTAAAAGATGAGCTTATTTGAAGCTTTTAAATAAATCACAAAATTCTACAAAAATGCTTATAAGTAAAAGACCATTGAACTTTTGAAATACCAAATTTCACTGAAATGACTAAAAATGAGGCCATGAAAATTCCTTCTATCCGAGCCTAAAACCGATTTTAAGACTTTTGACTTTTGAAGATATTTAAGATTTTGACTTAAGTGAACTTTGAATCCAATTTTGTCACTAAGATTGATGTAATATGATGTAACAAGTGTAAAGCAAGCAATGTTGATGATTTCTAAACACAAAATATGCAATCGCAACCCCAAAATTCCAACAGCTAGCGCTGAGATAGATTCAAGAGCAATTTTGACTTTTGACTTTGCGAGCACCAATTCTTTGACTCAATTGAGCTCAAATACACTTATTAAACATGAACCACTAAAACTTAACTACTGAATTAACCATAATGACAGATAGAACAGTAAACCCAAACACCCCTATATAACCTGATTTTGCCACTCGAAACAAATCCAAACACAGAACCAACCTTTTTTATGATCAAATTAACTTATTATCACTGAATTACTGCTATTAGAACAGATTTTAAAAGATTTAAACTACAAATACAGATTGTGCACAAGAACTTGAAAATTACTTACAACTTGTCCAAGCCACAATGGCATGCAAACTATGAAACAAAGACCACTAATCCTATCAATACCAACCCAATAAGCTATAATTCACCCCATTCCATGCCTGCAACAACCCATATCCATTCTGCTTCAATTTTTGTACCCGTGTTGACTTTTGTTGACCAAGGTTCACAAGTGAGTGAAACTGAATTGTGAGCTTATGGAAAGCTTTTATGAGCTTATATGAACTTATTTGAAGTTGAAATTGAATTGCTACAAGCTTGACAAATGAGTTTGAAACTTTAAAATTTCAACAGTTAACACATTATATGGAGATTTGCCTTGAACTAAAATTGATGTTTAAAACAAGTTGAAATACACTTAGAAACTGTTATTGGATACACATAAGCTTAAAAATACAAATTCAAACTATTTAAGACATGGTAATAAGTGAAACGACATACATTTTAAAAAATAAAACTAACTCCTCCTTGTTGCTACTCTTGGCCTTTTATACATCCAAAGCTCCTTCTCTCACCTCAATGAATAGTTCCCAAAGAATAAAATGACCATTGGATCACCGAAATGATCTTGGCCATTTAAAACATTTTGGCGCCAATTTCTTTTTAACCGTTTGTGAGATGATTGAGTGTTAGGTTTAGGGTATTAAATGAGCCTTGGCTCTTGTGTTTGGAGGGGGTGTAGGTGATGATGGAGTGGAGTGGAGTGTGATCAGTGATATGCAGGATTGTGATGATGGACATGGTTAACATGTGAAGAGAGAGAGAAGGGATGGGTCAAACCCATTTGACCGGTTTTAATAACAAAGGGTTGGGTTGGATTCGGGTTAAAACGGGCAGTGGTTTTTGGGCTAGGGGTTGGATTGGGCCAAATGTAATAAAGGGGGTCCAATTGGATAGTAATAACACAAGGACCATAATTGCAATTTCCACAAAACCAAAGGACCAAACTCGTAATTTTGCAAAGGTATTACAAGGACTGAAATTGACAAGTAACAATATTACAAGGACCAAAGTTGCCACTTTCACATTTTTCCAGGGCCATTTCGCCAATTTGCAAACTTCAAGGACCAATTTGTAATTTTCTCAAAACTTTTACATTTTTCACCAAAGGACCAAATTTGACAAGTTATGATTTTAAAAGGACCTTTGATGATTTTTCTTTGAAATTTTGACTCGTGGACTATTTTTGACAATTTTGAAACTGGGGACTAAACCGCAATTTTGCAAATTTGATATGTTTTTCATCCGATTTTGATATTTTTGCATTTAAAACACATAAAACACCGATTTGTGATATTTTGATCATTTTGATGTGTTTCGAGTGTTTTCGAGATGATTTTGCGCTTTATTTTAGACAAAATGATGAGTATTTACACACTCATCAAATCTTAAGAGTGTGCTTGGGGAGTGTATGTTTGGGGGGGGTGTGGTAATAAATGAGTTTGACTAAATAAGTAGAGTGTTTGGAAGTTAAGTCGTCCATTGCAAATTTAGCCATTGAAATAAAGTCGTGCATTGGGAACTAATTTAGTCGTGTGAATTAATAATCGGGAACAATGTTATACCCATCGACTTAGTCCACTTAACGGAGAACTAACGTCGTTAGCTCTCGGTGGTGATTATACACCTGAAATTTAGTTCTCGGTGGCTAATTTGCATATTTTTTCTCGGTATGTTATTTGCAATTTTGACAAACATTAGGGACTAAATTTGCAATTTACCATATTCTTAACTTTTGTTCCTAATCATCTTCCGACTAGTATGTGTTACAAATTAATTGGATTGTGATAAAGTGAGCCACTTTATTTATCTTGTAAAATCTTGACATGTAGCATTAGGAGAATTTAAGAAATGTTTTAAGGACATCTCTAATGCATTTGGTCTAATACACGCCACATCACCATCTCATGAATATATGAGAAATACTCTATATTGCGTTATACTTTAAAAAAAATACACGTGGCTAGATAAATGAAAGTAAAAAAGGTGGGAGTAAAACATTAATGATAGAAAAGTACAACAAAGGGACCACCATTAGCATATATACACGATGTGATCAAACAAGAACAAATATTAAACCGTATTTAACGATGAGCTATCATTTAGTGCTTTTGTTACACTCTGCCACATCAATGCATTATGGATGTCTTAATAGGCTATAGCATAACTCATTTAGATGTACTAATTTTTCATGCAATGCGTGACAGTTTAGACATACCTAAACATAGAAGTCACGACAAACGGTGATGCTCGTTGCCTCGTATAAAACATAATCAACGATGTATTATAATATATACGTGTATTTGTCTCTGCTTACATATAACTCACTAACTCTATGTAGCCTAAATGTAAGGATGAGCAAAAGACCAAATCCTAATACTAAAATAATTGTTGTGTGTACTTACTAGATAACTAATATCATTTATGAAATAGCATTATATGCACACCACAAATGTATATGTGTTGTTGTACTATATGCATTGCATACGTGATTTTGGGTGTTAACATTTTGGTGATGTGCATATCCATAAAAGTGTAGATCGACAGGGACACCTTTGACCCCAGGCATCATCGGGTGCTGGCATGGCCGCCTCATACAATGATCTCATGTCCCATCAATCTAATTAATTAGTCAAGAGTTTGGGATTGAAATCGGGTCATTTTTCACAAAGCCCATTAACTGATCAACTAAACGTTTGCATATCACCTCCCTTAATCAATAATCAATATGGTTTTGGATTTCTAAACATTTCTTTTTACTATTGAGACTTGTGATTTACTAAAGTCATATATGTCTTGTTAAGAATGTAATTTTATATTGCTTGTAGTTTATAGAAAAAATAATATACAATACAAATATATATTCCTTCTTTTCAAATTATAAATTCACCTTTTTATTTTGGTTTGTCTTAAAATACATACTCATTTTCATATTTCAACCAGTTTTTCAAATATCAACGTAAGATATTATTGGTGTACAATATAATGGCCCTCACTTTTCCATAGCCCTCTATGATAAGATCGATATTGTTGTTATTTTGTTGATAAACTGTAAATATGATGGTACTTTAAATATCATACGAGGCCAATTATACATGAGAGTTACAGAGTTGAGTCAGACATTTAAGAAAGAGTAAAATATACACAAGCTTTGAAAACCAGTCCAGTTAAGCCCAAATAGGTTTGGACGAAGCCAGTTACTCAAAATAGGCCCAATATAATAGAACTCGGCTAGTTAAGCCCACATAGGTTTGGACGAAGCCAGTTACTCAAAATAGGCCCAATATAATAGAACTCGGCTAGTTAAGCCCACATAGGTTTGGACGAAGCCAGTTACTCAAAATAGGCCCAATATAATAGAACTCGGCTAAACCCACTTGTGAAATTAAGTTTCTTTAAACATCAATTTATTTTTTATTAAGACAAATTAAAGTTGTGATGTTATAAAGCTCACAAGCTCAAATCACAAATTTAAATATAGATAATACATCAATAAACGGTCTTACACATAACATTTCCCGATTTAGAAAGTAGTAGCTTCGTAAATGATCTTAAAAATCAATAAAGCTCAAATCACAAATTTGGATCATTCGAATGAAAGTTGTAGCTTCTTAAGTGAAGAAACTATTAGTCACCCTTGTAAAAGACTGATTAGTTGAACTATAACCACCATCAATCACCAGATTAAGCCCGCTAACAAACTTACTCTCATCGCTAGCCAAATAAAGCGCGGCCTTTGCCACATCATCAGCTGTGGGCACCGCCCCTTTCAACACTGCCGATTCACACAATAGTTTCTCAACAATCTTTTTTTCCACCCCCATTGCATTGACCAAAAGTGGAGTAGCAATAGCACAAGGCGAAATGGAGTTAACTCGTATCCCATACTCTCCTAATTCCGCACACAAACCCTTCATTAAACCAATGATAGAATGCTTTGAGGCCGAGTAGGCGTATGGCACTCCACACGCGATCACAGCTGAAACACTTGATGTGAAGAGAATTACTCCACTTTTGGCGGGAATCATGACGGGCTGCGTGTTTGGCTCTAAAAGGAACCAAACACGCTTACATTGAAAACCTGTTTGAAGTTTTCGACACCCGAGCTCAAGATTGTGTTATTTAAATTTGTGTCGCCAGATATACCTGCAATGACCAAGTAAATTAGTGTGGCAACATATGATATATCATAATATAAAAAGTAAAATACCAAACTCGTACGTGCATGTGGTTTTGTTGTTGAAATAACCGAAATAGCCACATCGATATATGGTTCCTAATGAATGTTTTTACATTTTGCATATTTCTTTTAAATGTAATAACTATCTCACAATATTTATATAAATAATTAATACACAATGTTCTAAGCAGGACTTGAAATAGATAAACCACCAACGAAATGACTTAGTCGTTAGGTACCCTAATATACTCAAAAGAGATGTTAAGTTCAAACATCATATGTACACCGGAGGTGCAGTGGCACTCGGAAGGGTCAGAAATGGTCACGGAAATACACCAGTTGGATCATGTACAACTTGGACAACCTGTGTTATTTTAGCTTAGCTTAATTTTTGAATATATAGAACCGCAAAGAGTACCTGCGTTATTGAACATAATATCGAGCTTCCTGTATTTGGAGACTGTCGTGTCGACAACGTTCTTAACGTCCGAATCATTAGTAACATCACAATGAATATACATAACATTTCCTGATTCAGAAAGCAGTTCCTCACAAAGGAAATCCTCGTTCATCTTGGACATCTGCGATCACAACTTTTGCGCCGTGTTTAGTGAAAAGCCTCACTGTGCATTCACCAAAACCGCTAGCGCCCCCAGTGACTATAGCGACTTTGTTTTCTATTCTGTATAAATGAATTATGGGTTAATCAGTGAATATGTAAATAGATGATTAAATACGTAAAGATTTATAGCTTGGAATATGGAACCTTTTGGCAAATGTTGGTGATGAATCATGGCAGAATATGTTGTTCGTCTGCATGTTAATTTCTATATATGATATAGAATGTTTAGGTTACTTGGAGGGTATATGCGCATGTATATATAGGGATCAAGAATCCAAAGAAACAACTGGTATACGTAGTATTTATTATCTCTTAAATAACTCCAAATATTAACAATAACAACAAGAAGAACAACACCCTATTCTGTTATAGCGATGTATGGATCTTGCATGTAGGCTTGAATGTAAAATTTTGTTTGAAATGACAAATTTTGATAAATTTTAAAACTATACTACAAATTAATTCTTAGAAAGGGCAAAATACGAAAAAACCCAAATATTTAAAAAAAAATTGCTATGAGGGCACGTGCCCCCTGGCCTCCTCCTGTCTCCGCCCTTGGAGAGTTATATACACAGTCACATCTCTATCTAATTAAGAAAAACGAATTGCTTTTTAGAAAAACAAGTAGGGTTGGATCAGTTGGAAAACCCCTTGCCTCTCAACAGAGAGGTCAGGGGTTCGATCATCACTCTTACAAAAGGTCGGAGGTCCTTTCTACCTTTGGTAGAACCGAAGCAGCCTCTACCTTAGGTAGGGGTAAGGTCGCTCACATCTTAACCTCCCCCATACACCGGAAACGGTATTGGGTATCCATAACCCGTGGAAGACGGCATTGGGCGTTACTTTACTTTTTACTTTGGATTGCTTTTAGAAAGATCACCAACAAGATCATTTGTTGGTGTATAAGTGTGTGTTTAGCTAAACTTAGAGGTGGCAAAATGTGCCCAGAAGCAAGTAGGGTTGGATCAGTTGGAAAACCCCTTGCCTCTCAACAGAGAGGTCAGGGGTTCGATCCTCACTCTTTACAAAAGGCCGGAGGTCCTTTCTACCTTGGTAGAACCGAAGCACCTCTACCTTAGGTAGGGGCGTCGTTTCACATCTTAACCTCCCCATACACCGAAACGGTATTGGGTATCCATAACCCGTGGAAGACGGCATTGCAAGCTTTACTTTTTACTTTGATTGCTTTTAGAAAGATCACCAACAAGATCATTTGTTGGTGTATAAGTGTGTTTAGCTAAACTTAGAGGTGGCAAATGTGCCTGTAAGCAAGTAGGGTTCGATCGGTTGAAACCCTTGCCTCTCAACAGAGAGGTCGGGGTTCGATCCTCACTTTACAAAAGGTCGGAGGTCCTTTCTACCTTTGGTAGAACCGCAGCGACCTCTACCTTAGGTAGGGGTAAGGTCGTCACATCTTAACCTCCCCATACACCGGAAACGGTATTGGGTACCCATAACCCGGGAAGACGGCATTGGGCGTTACTTTACTTTTTACTTTAGATTGCTTTTAGAAAGATCACCAACAAGATCATTTGTTGGTGTATAAGTGTGTTTAGCTAAACTTAGAGGTGGCAAATGTGCCTGTATAAAAAGATGGGCTAAATGGGCACATTTTAGAAGATTTAGGCACATTTAGCCCCTTCTTTTTGAAATGGGCACATATAGCCCATTGAAAACTTAAATGGGCACAAACGGCATTTTTTTCTCTCAATTGTTGAACATTAAAGATCGCTTTTAAAGATTTTTTATATAATATATTTATTTTGTTAATATAAATAAGATATTACGCTTAAGGAATTTATTTAGTCGCTTTAGGTCTTTTATTAAGCGATTTGTATAACATGTGCCTGCTTGGTCTGTGCCTGTTTAGCTTGCGTGCCTGCTTAAGCCCGTGCCTGCTTTTAGCCCTTGCCCGTGCCCGCCCGGCCCGCCTGCTTTGCCACCTCTAGCTAAACTTATAACTCGTGCTTATGCTTATGTTTTATAAGTCGCTTATTGCTTATATATCATGAGCTCATAAGGTTTTGTTAAGTGTTTGACTTTGCTTATTATAAATAATAAGTTAAAATGACAAAAAAGTATATGAACAATAAGGTGTAATTATTTAATGGGGATGCATAAGTCTTTTCATACAATATTGTTATATAAGCACACCTCACCTTAAATAAGCCACAAAGTTTAAGCTTATCAAAACCCTCTTATATAAGCTCATAAACCCACTCATATAAACTTAGCTAAACACTTATATAAGCTTAACTAAATACTTAGTTTAGTCTTATTTAACACATATAAACTAATAAACTCATAAGCACATCATATCACCTCAACCATACACCCCATAAGTGAGAAAAGAAATATACTTGATATATAAGTATACGTATGTAGGCGTATGTATTGACATAAACACATAAAAGGTTAAGAAAACACAAAAGAATAAGAGCATACCGGCGCATATTTAAGGAATATACATGTATATTTATGTATATTCACTTTAATCAATCTTGATATTTCAATTACAACCACAGTCGTATATGTTAATGTAACACCCCCAAATTTCAGTACAGCGAAATACTTAAACAAGCTTTTGGGGCGTTACTAGATTGGTACATCACACAAGTATAGCAAAATAAGATAATTATAAATAGTTCTCAACTTATCCCATAATTAGTTATCCGAATACAATCATCCAAAAATAGTAAAATATAAGGCCCAACATAGATTATAAAATAGGCCCGCATAATATTATCAGAGTTTAATTATAATCCTTCAATCATGCTTCTCTGCCAAGCCTCCATAGAACAAGCATTCCAAACATCAATTCAATTACCTGAGAAAATCATGCTAAAAGGTCAGCTAACGCTGGTTAGTTCATAGGTTTAATTATAAATTCAATAGTGAACTGTAAGAGTTTATTTGCTATGCGAGACTAAGATAGATACATAATAAACATACCAATCACAAACCAACAACACAAACGATATCTCAACAGGGCCCCAAGCGACTGTAGCCATCACAGTCGTAGCAAGGCCTAGAACAAATGCTACCCTGGACTAGGTCGGAGTAGATATATATTCTTAGCTAGGCAACATAGTTATAGCAAATGATTGCTACCCTAGACTAATGCAACATCTACCACATATCTATCTAAACTAGTCAGCACATAAGCAAATCAAAAGAGTTTAAAAAGGTCCAAAAGAGTAGCATGATTTCTCAACCCAATTTAGTTAAAAACATAGATAAAAGTGGGGCTATGAAACTCACCTCAAACAAGCAAAGCACAAACAATCACTAGCAACGCAGATAACAGCTAACTCGGCTCAGCAACTACTGACTCGGCACAACCTATTAATATAAACCAATTCTTAATATATATTCCCAATTTCAATATTATCTACTCCGAATATGTTCCAATTCTTATCTCCAAAAATGCCTCGTTTCGCTATTTAGTTATAAGCGTTTAGTATCATCGTGTGTGTGGTATCGACCCGATAAGACTCCATGAATGCACTATATCTCTAACAATGCGACTCATAACGACACAATGAGACGTCTAAGCGATAAGCTTTATAGTTTAATAAGTTTCGAAATAATTCGTTAGATCTTATCGAATTCGTCAACTCGATAAACTCAACCATTTATTTATGTCGCTTATTATCCCAAAAACTAGTCACATCCTAACGAGTCATAAGGATTTACCCATTAATAACGCTATCCTATGCACATAACATTCACTTATTAGATTCGTCAACCTATTAAGTCCGCTATCCACGTGGATTAATGCTATTAATGTTAAGTCATTCGTAACCCACGCATAACACAAAATGGGTATTAAATATTCATAAATGACACATTTCGGTAAATATGCCCTTGAAACATTTAATAACTCATTAATTACAAAACATTTCCATTTTTAGACGTTAGTTCCCTTTCTAAATATCGAATAACAAGGCGAGTCTTGTTATCAAATATTTAATATAAAAACCCTTTATTATCTATATTTTCTAGTTTTATTTACAAGTTTTATATATATATATATATATATATATATATATATATATATATATATATATATATATATATATATATATATATATATATATATATATATATATATATATATATATATATTACGTCAAGTTTCAATATTAGTTTCGAGTCATTATCCGTCCGAGTTCACAAGCACGAGTCATGACTCGGCTTTACACGTATTGTCCAATAAATACTAAAGTCCATGTTACGGCGTTATCGTGGTCAATCGAGACTAAAAAGCCACGATAACACCGACGTTGCTCAAAGTTGACATATATAATATTAAGTTCAAAATAAACAACTCCACAAACTCCAATCAACCTCCAAACAATCTCATATCAATCCCGCCATCCGATAAAGTACCAAACACACCAGAATAAATGTTATGACCCTAATGGTCTTGACACGGTCCCGTTACGACTACGTGAACCAAACGAGCTCTAGAAGCTCTTTGGCCCCAACGCCTCATCCAAACCCAACAACAACCCCAATATGTTTCATTAATGACTCGAACCGGACCCACGGGTCCTCGAGGTCTCGTTCCCATCCTAATGCCACTCATATGGACCCTAGCGGTCCATGTGGCTCGTTCCAAGCTTCCCAACTCCATCCAAACACACCCAAATGGTTCTTTCACTTCTCAAACACAACCAAACAACATTCAAACACCATCAAACATCAAACCCCATCAACTATCTACAACCAAGACCTCATAACATTGATAAAAATGCAATAACACATAACCATGACACAACACACGATACCAACACGTTTGTTTTTATGTTTTATTAGTTTTAAACACGTTTTAGGTCTGTTTCCATCAAAACCCACCCACGAAGCCCATGTATGCGAGCCATAGGTCCTCGTAAGTGGCTTCAAATGACTCAAACGAGTCGGTTCTTGGCTCCATTTACCTTTATCTAACCCGATCTACTAACTTATCACAAAACCCAAGATGTTCGCCATGTTTTCACGCTGCTTTGAGGGGTCAAAAGAGGGTTTAGGGGCGTGTACTATACCACAAGAAAAAGGGAAGACGATCTACAAGATGGTGGTGTAGGTGAGGGGTGACGCCATCGCTTGGCCGTAAAGACACGGTGGCCGCTAGGTTTCGTTTAGAGAGAGAGTAGAGAGAAAGTTAGGTTTTAGGTTTTAGAGAGAAAGTAAAGTGTGTATGTGTGTAGGGAGAGAGTACATGTGGGGAGGAGAGGACTAAAATAAAAATGATGTGGGAGGGTGGCTGACTAGGAGGAAAGGAGGGCAAAACCCGCAAATTTTGTAAATTTCATGTTTTACCTCTCCCGAGCTCCTACATATCCCTATTAGTGTCCAACAACTTTTATTTATGGCTCTATTGTTTTATTTCCGCTTTTTCACTTAATTTTGATCATTTACATACGTTTCGTGTTACGGTTTAAAAGTTACGTTCTCTCTCGTTATATGATTTTATTGCGCCGACTAAGTAGTGTTTAACGAACGGGCTTTAATTCATACCACAGCCCATACGATAATAAAATAAATTATAAAACCAATAAACGATATCAAAACAAGTAATGGTTAACCGAATAGCTCCTAAAGGCAACTACTCGGTCTAACTTAGCGTAATGCGATTACCTAAAAGGGCTCCCTAATTGTCGGTTGTCAGCTTAAATAATCAAAAGTCATATGTGAGCATGACATTTAGACAAGGATGAAAAACAAATCATGTATAGTAAAGTGTTGTTGAGTGCGCATTATGATAAAAGATACTTTTAAAAAGTAATCATACTTGTTACTATTCATCCAAGAATCTAATATAGATTAATATTGTATCTTATTAGTTTGATTTGCATACAATGTTAGATTTTATTTTTATTATCTAACAATTTACCATTTGAACTATCTCTACTATATATAAAGAGAAAACTATTTCTTAAAACTTAAAACTTAAAAACTTAATAAATAAAGTTCAATTACTAATATACCGTTGGAAATTCTACTAAGTAAGAATTATGTTGAATTTATCATGATGGATTCTCTTGAAGTGCAAGGATTCTCAAGAAGTAATTATCAAGTAATAAAACCGTAGTTGGTTTCTCGGAGATAGATATTCCGCGATTCAGAAGTTAGTTAGGATATGCATGAGCTTTATTAGGAAGTGATAATCTATATCTTATTTAGTTTTATGTTTATACGTTTCTTGGAAAACGGGTTAGGTGATAAGGTCTTAAAATGTACCTTTTGAGGGTCGCTTAAGCTCTTATTTGATCACTTTGTATCCGTTATTGCTTAATATCATTCCTTTTCACTTTTAGGTCTCTTGAAGGCAAAATATTGGAATGGCACTTATTTGGACGAAAATGCGAATATACGAAGAAAATGGCCAAAGTCGAATCGAGACACTCAAAGTCGCCGAAAACATAAGGTGAGGCGCCACGGCTATACGCGACGCCTTCGGAGGATTTTGTGACGGACGAAGCCAAAACTCCTATTTTCAAGTGACGACGCAAGTTATAAAAGAGTAGGTCGTCGCAACTCGCACGGCCTAGATGCAATCCAGACGGCGCCGAAAGTCAAGAGGACGGCGTCACAAGCATAAGGTGACGTCGTCGCAAGTCTAACGGGCCCAAGACGAAACCCTAATGACGAAGACGACGACGGCCACAAAACATAAGGTGACGCCATCACATGTGTAATCTTATATATAGAATCCAAATTTTCAAGATTTGTGTGTAGTCTTTTGGAGTAAAAACCTAAACCGAACCAAGGTCTGTCTTGTACAAGATTTTAGGGTTCCAAACCCTATCTTACACCAAGATAAGTGTTTTACTTTATTAATACAATTATGTCTTTGATTATTTGTGTGTATGCTTGCATGTTCTCCATGTCCCGCTAATTTACTTGTGTGTTTGCTTAGGAATATGAAACTTAATTATTGAATATTGATTGGTTGTCTCTTATCTTAGTTGATTAATGATCTAGTAATGCGATAGGTCATTCGTTGTGTACTTAATGCTTGATTAAATCTTTGTGAACCTTAGAATATAACTCCTTGAGTAGTTGTAAGCTAAACCATCCAAAAAGTGCCTTAGAGTAAGAGTTTATTATCCCTAGTGGGTTTTGTAAACGAGACCCTTTGGTAAGTTCAAAGAGTTAGGGAGAAACGCATACCCTACAACTTTAGACACACAACGCAACGCAACTAAGAATAAGGACGTGACAATTCAACCACCAATAGGAGATAATTAAGGAGTAGTAAAACCTAAGTAAACACATCTTCAAACTATCATACGAGCACACAATAATTAGACATAGACTACATACACCTTAGATTAGATAATTAGATAAGTAGAGTAATCGGTAGCAATACCAACCCCCAAATCCAAACCCCGAGATTCGTACCTTTCCTTTCCTTAAAAATATAAAAGATAAAAAATAATCTTCCTCAACCCCAACCTTAGCATAGTAACTTCTCACTAGCATTCCTATTCCCCAGAGAACGATATCAATACCGTGGCTTACCCTAATACTACACTACAACGATTAAGTTCAACGCCTAGGGTGTTGAAAAATTTGCTCGATTTAAAAGGAAGTTCCTTTGACCCCGAACGACGCGTGTAGCGTTATCAAGTTTTTGGCGCCACTGCGGGAATAGAATAGCTAGTTAGTAGTCCACCTCGCTTAGGTTTCTTTACTTGATTCCTATCAAGTAAATTTTTCTCATTTTTAGCTTCCTTGTAGTCTACCCCCTTCTTTGTTTTTGTGTTCAGAAACCCCTTTCATTTGTCGCTATGGCAAGTGAAGTTGCATTTGAATCATTAACAAATGAGGAACAATTGAATTTCGCAAGTCGGGTTCGTTTTCATTGTTCGATAAATTTGTGAGTGATCTTAAAGATATCCAACATAAGAAGGGTGTAAGATTGGATGGATTTGATATATTTTGTGTTTGTGGCTTTATTCAACGATCGTTGTCAAGATCAACTCCTTTAGTGACACCATCTTTAGAATTTTTCGTAAAAGCCTCCTATGCATAAACCTTCGCTTGTTACAACTTGAGGAAATGGATAAGAAGGATTTATCTAACCTTAGGCATCATGATCAAAAAGACCTAGTTTTAAGAACATGGAACCTAAACCCGAACAAGATTATGAAATGGTTGAAGCTAAAATACCTAGTTGCATGTGTGGGATAGATTTCAAAACATATGACACACGTGAGGAATCCTTTAGGCAAATAGAACATAGTGGTCAAGTTTTTTAGAGCAATTTTTATGAATCGGACCAAGAATTTGAAATGGCCAAAGAAGGATTTGAGATGCTTAGGATCGTATTTGGGTTAGATCATACTAAAACACATGAACATTTAGGAGATCTAGATATAATAGAAAATAAGATGGAAACCCAAGCCCACAAGCCCTACCATCACTGAGGAACACGACGCCTATAACTTACTTGGAAGAAGTAGCTATAGGAACCCCAATTGTAGAACCTTTGGACCAAACGCCACTAGAGAATGTAGGTTTAGATGCTTGTTGTCATGACCTCTCTTAGTCCTAGGAAGTTCCTAATTTTGATGAACCGAGCCTCAACTAAAACCTTACCCAATTTTCCGTCTTTAGATGTGAATATTGGAATTGAATTAGGCCTCAATCCACCCATCAAAGTAGATAGTCCGGGTAGTTGCTTGATAAAGGTGGTAGATTCTAGGCCATGTAGAGTGGAAGCTAATATAGGAGTAACCCATGACCTTACACACTTATATCACCCATTCATAGTTGATAACAAGAAACACTATAGGTTTAAACCGGGTTTATTAGGTCAAGATGGATCCTTAACTAAGAATCTTTTGAAGTTGATAGAAGATGATCCATTTTTAGGAGAGAGATTTGATTCACCAGCTACACCAATAGACTTAGGTAAGGTTATAATGAATGGAGCACACTCATTTGAGCATATAAATCACCCATCACCCTCTCCTCACGTAGCAAATTTTCATCCTAAGGGTGTGTATCGCTACTATCACCCGCACTTAAACCTAAGTGTAGCGAAAACCTCCTCTTTATCCGTTAAATAAGGGTAGAGTCGGGCTCGTGACTCGAACAAAAACAAGCGCTTCTTGGGAGGCAACCCATGTGTATTTGTTTCTCATTTTATTTGTAGTGTCGATATCTTTATTGATTGTTTATTCTCATGTTTGAATTTGTAAAATGCTTTATTTTGTTTTTAACCTCGCCTTAATTGCATATAAAGGTATTTTACATAAGGGATAAGTGTAGGGAGGATTACACACGTTTTCAAAAGAAACGTAAACATGAGAATAACAATTCATTAAAAGATATATTTGTGTGTTTGTTCGAGTCAAATGCTTGTATCGAGTCATAATGGATGTTTTGCGTAAATTTTTCCGATTCTAAAGATGTAAATTTTCCGAATTTTACCGCTTTTGTCGGGATAACCGACGCGCCAGATCGCAATCGACGGCCGGAAGGAGTAAAACAACATTACTTTTTTCTCGTTTCTCGAGCTACTTATAAATTTTGAATTTTCCGTGTCTTAATTTTCAAGAAATTTCAGAAACATCCATTCCACAAGCATTATATCCTAGTTTAAATCGAGTCTTATATATATTATTACCACCGATTTTACGAAGGTTTCGTTTGTTTTCTTCAAGTGTGCGTGTTTAATTTATCAAGAAGAAGTTACATAAGATTGGAAGGAGCTTTTCACGCATAAATTCTTCTTGGAAAGGATTTAACCACTACTTCACACACGAATCCTACCGAGCTAATCGTGAGTACTAGTTTCTTTCGCTTTTAATTACCTTCCATTATCATAACTTTGATATTTTCGGGAACATTGGGGACAATGTTCGGTTTAAGTGTAGGAGGAAAAATAAATGGGAACTTTGAAACTATGCTTATCCTTGAATATTTGCTTTGTCCAATTGTATTTGTGTAATAAACCATGAGAATATGTCGGTTAGGGTAATTTTGGCACCAAATTTAAATTTTTTCATGACATATAGGAGTGGGCCATTAGTTTTAACAAAAGCGCCTCACGGATAGGAAGTTGCATGACTAGCACAAAATCCTTTACCACCTAAATTCCACCCAAAATGTGAAGATCGCCTTAGATTAGTAGGAATTAAAGCATTCATCTTAATGCTTAGAGTGTGAACCGTAGTATAATAGATTCTAGAACTTGTTTTGTGATGCATTCCGAGATCGCTAGTAAGACTACACTTGTGTAGGTAGGAATAACTAAATGATAAGAGGCATTAGAATAACCCTTGTTTGATACCCATAATATAATTACTTCTTCCACATCGGTTGAGTAATTCCCACACCCTTTGCGTTGTACTCATCTTTAGTACACGATACCCCTAGTTAACCCCTTAGAGCCTATCCTTTTCGCGGTTCTCGTGATGTTTCAGCTTTTTCCGAATATCAATGAAGAGCATTGTTTACACCCCACCCCAAATATACACCCAAATCGCCTTAGCCTACCCTCAGATGCACTCACTTTTAGTGCATTATTGTTATCACCCTAAACCCTTAGTTCAATTATCCGTTGCTTGCATGAGTTGCTAAGTCGAGTCATATCCTTTGTATACGCTTTGGGACGATTGGGATTCATGGGAAAAGTTAAAGTTTATGAAATGACGGGAAGGGAACGTTAAATTGAAATTCCTTTGTTTGCGTAATAATGTACCCCAAGTGTTTTGATCTTTTCAAATCGGGTCAAATTAGTGTTAGAGTAATAAAAATCAAGTGTAGGGATGTGCCTATAAACCCTATCATTTTGATGTTACCGTAGAGGATGGTAGAGTAAAAGTGTATGGAAAAAAATCGAAAAAAAAAAGAGAAAAGAGAAAAAAAAAAATAGAGTGAAAAAAACAAAAAAAAAACAAACACGGGCTACCATCCTATATCTATCCTTTAAATTTATGTTTGTTTATTTCGCTTAGCTAGAGTCTAGAGTGTCGAGTCTTGGCTTAGCAACGCCATTCTTCGTATGCATTTAACATAGAGATTTTTGACTTGCTACCACTATATAGCCTATCCGACCAAACCCTTTGTTTCCCTACCGTAAGCCTAACGTTACAACCCTTTAAAGACCTCTTTGATAGTCTTTCCTAGGTGCTTACGCCAAAGCGATGGAGGTTTGATCTATCCTCAAGCCTATGGTAATCTATGTACTAGGACCGGTTAATGAGTGTTTATCTTCCATTTCCAATTTGTTATATTTCATATACACCCGAGAGAGATGTGAGTATCCAAACACCCCATGTGAGGTGCTAGTATGTGATTTCCATTCTTGTTATAACTTTTGCAGGGCTTATATGTGTTGTGGACTGTTTTAAACCAATGCTTCATGACCTCTAACTTATAAATTAATTGGCTAAAAGCACATTTGCTTAAGGACAAGCAAATACCAAGTGTAGGGATATTTGATAAGGTTTTAAAAGGTACCTTTTAAAGGGGTCGTTTAAGCCCTTATTTGATCACTTTTGTATCCGTTATTGCTTAATATCGTTCCTTTTCACTTTTAGGTCTCTTGAAGGCAAAATCTTTGGAATGGCACTTATTTGGACGAAATGGCCAAAGTCGAATCGAGACACTCAAAGTGCCGAAAACATAAGGTGACGTCACAAATTATACGCGATGCCGCTGGCGGATTTTGTGACGGACGTAAGCCAAACTCCTATTTTCAAGTGACGACGCTCAAGTTATAAAAGAGAAGGTCGTCGCAACTCGCACGGCCTAGATGCAATCCAGACGGCGCCGGTCAAGAGGACGGCGTCACAAGCATAAGGTGACGCCGCCGCAAGTCTAACGTAGCCAAGACGAAACCCTAATGACGGCGACACGATTTACGCCACAAAACATAAGGTAACGCCGTCGCATGTGTAATCTATATATAGAATCCGAATTTTCAAGATTTGTGTGTAGTCTTTGGAGTAAAACCTAAACCGAACCAAGGTTGTCTTGTACAAGATTTTAGGGTTCCAAACCCTATCTTACACCAAGATAAGTGTTTTACTTCATTAATACAATTATGTCTTTGATTATTT
Source organism: Chrysanthemum lavandulifolium (assembly GCA_022545495.1). Classification (NCBI taxonomy): domain Eukaryota; kingdom Viridiplantae; phylum Streptophyta; class Magnoliopsida; order Asterales; family Asteraceae; genus Chrysanthemum; species Chrysanthemum lavandulifolium. The sequence continues at coordinate 250,549,749 of CM040242.1, forward strand.
GTGTGTATGCTTGCATGTTCTCCATGTTCGGCTAATTTACTTGTGTGTTTGCTTAGGAATGTGAAACTTAATTATTGAATATTGATTGGTTGTCTCTTATCTTAGTTGATTAATGATCTAGTAATGCGATAGGTCATTCGTTGTGTACTTAATGCTTGATTAAATCTTTGTGAACCTTAGAATATAACTCCTTGAGTAGTTGTCAGCTAAACCATCCAAAGAGTGCCTTAGAGTAAGAGTTTATTATCCCTAGTGGGTTTTGTAGACGAGACCCTTTGGTAAGTTCAAAGAGTTAGGGAGAAACGCATACCCTACAACTTTAGACACACAACACAACTAAGAATAAGGATGTGACAATTCAACCACCAATAGGAGATAATTAAGGAGTAGTAAAACCTAAGTAAACACATCTTCAAACTATCATACGAGCACACAATAATTAGACATAGACTACATACACCTTATATTAGATAATTAGATAAGTAGAGTAATCGGTAGCAATACCAACCCCCCAAATCCAAACCCCGAGATTCGTACCTTTCCTTTCCTTAAAAAATATAAAAAGATAAAAAAAATAATCTTCCTCAACCCCAACCTTAGCGTAGTAACTTGTCACTAGCATTCCTATTCCCCAGAGAACGATATCAATACCGTGGCTTACCCTAATACTACACTACAACGATTAGGTTCACCGCCTAGGGTGTTGAAAAACTTGCTCAAGAAAAGGAAGTTCTTTTGACCCCGAACGATCGCGTGTAGCGTTATCATTAGGGTTCCTTGTCTATAAAAGGAACATAATAGTATGAATGATGTACATGTTGAAAAACAAGTTTTAGTATTATTAAAAGATCTATAGAGGATCAAGGAGTTCTTAGTTATTTGTGTTTATACTTGTGTTTCATTTCCGCTAAAGAATACAAGTAATAGAGATTTTCTATTAGTGTGTTTGTGATTACATAAGCATTACTAACGATCTACGAGTGCTCAAAGATCTATCAAGGTCTTAGGTTCAACAAGTGGTATCAGAGCCTCGGGAGAGTCTCTACGATACTAAGAACAATCTTTTCTTTACACCTATACAACCAAAACAACCTTCACCATGCCTAGATAGATGATGAAATCGAAGTCACCAACAACCAAAACAATACATCTCTGCAACAACTCGCCTCTTAAACAAAGAATGCAAAGTTCCCATACCTAAAGAAGGAGGAGTATGATTTGTGGGCTATGAAAATGCGAATTGGATCTCCAACATTAATTGGAATCTCGGGAAATTGTGAAGAAGGGAACAATTTTGAAAAGGCATGTCACGAGATCCCGATGGTACTGTTACCATCGCTCCTCCCAAATCTGCTGATGAGATATTACGTGCAGAGAGAATAAAGTGAGAACCATTCTCCTTTAGGCTATACCAGAGGATCATTTGGGTGACTTTCACTACATGCAGGATGCTAAGGACATATGGTTGGAAATCAAGGCTAGGTTTGGTGGGAATGAGGAGTCAAGGAGAATGAGGAAATCAATTTCAAACAACAGCTTCAAGAATTCCAAATCTATGAAGAGGAAGGTATCCACAAGGGGTATGACAGGTTTCATAAAATATTGAGTCAATTGAATCAGCTGAAGGCAAAGCCAGATAATGATGACTGCAATTCAAAGTTCTTGCGATCTTTACCTTCATCTTGGTTGCAAGTAAGCATTGCCCTCAAAGCTAAAGGTGGGCTAGATATGCTCACTTTTGATGAACTATACAACAAACTTAAATCTCTTGAGCCTGATGTCAGAAGTCCCTTTCGTTCATCCACTCCTAGTCACACAACATTTGTTGGGGTCTCCTCAAATAAGATGACATATGCTCCAAGCCCAACTTACTTCGCATCATCATTATACACCACCACTACATCAAATTCTCAACCTAAATCTAGTAGTGCATTGGAAGATGTGATTCACTCTTTTGTTGCTGATTATGACACTCAGCAGCAACTAGCCTTTGAGGACTTTGAACTGTTAGGAATTAGAAGTTCCAGATATTAAAGAGTCGGTCACCTCAAGTAAATGTAATCGTTAGAAAGCTCGTAGTCGTAGTTATTTTAAGTTAAGTAGTATTTAGTTATGTAACACCGTGGAGGATGGACGGGTCTTTACCCACTGTATGCCTGATCCACAGCCCGCATATTGTAAGACTATAAATACTCTCTACCTTCCAAGGTAGAGAGTTGGAGCTCATAATAAGAATTTTCTTTCTCTCACTAAAGTTCCCTAAACCTCTAACTTTCTCTTTCTAGAACTTCACTTATACGCCCACTTTGTGTTATGGTTTGATGTGTATGTGAAAACCAATATCCAACAATTGGTATCAAGAGCCATGGTTAGATCATATCTTACACATCTTTGGATTTATAGTGGTTTTTAGGTGGTTTTTGAGTTTGAAAAAGTTTAGTGGTTTTTGCATCATTTGGTTGATTTCTTGTGTTAAAGCTTGGATTTTGTTAGTACTTTTGTGTTTAGAATCATCACAAGTGTTTAGGTTTTCATTTGGTAAGCTTGAATCATCTTGGTTGGGTTGTTTTTGGATTGAAAAGTGATGTTTGTGAAGTTTTCAAGCTAGCGACTTGACCTACGGATAGCTTTTCTTGCTAGCGACTTGCTTTACATTTTGGTAGCGAGTTGCAGTTTGTGGAGGTAGCAATTATCGACTTGTCTATTGAGACAAGCCGACAAAAAGTACAGTTAGTGTATTCCCCACTACGAGTAGCAACTTGGTTAAGTTAGCGACTTGTACTTTACATTGTTAGCGACTTGGTGTTAGCGAGTTGGTACCTAGCGAGTTGCTATTTAGCGACTTAGTGCTTAGCGAATTGCTGCCAAAATTCTGTTAGCGACTTGGATTGTAGCGAGTTGTTATTTAACCACTTGGAACTTTAGCGACTTAGCACTTAGCGACTTGGTTCACAACTTTCCTAGCGACTTGAGTGATTTCCTTTAAATACGGTTTTCTTAATTGGTAAAATCCGTGAAAGAATCTATTTCCGGCTTAATCATAGATTTATAAAATCCGCTTAACTTGTCATCATGTCTACCAACGCTCCTACAATCATCTCCATCTGTTGTCGAGGATGTTCAAGCAAATGGTTCGAGATACTGCCCACCCATGCTTGATGAGAACTCACTATGACTCTTGGGCTCAACGAATCGATTATCTTGTCTTGGAAAATAAAATGGGGTTAACATACTCAAATCCATTGATGAAGGACCCACCGAGTTGAAACTACTAGAGATGTACTTGATATCTTTCAAGATGGAACTTTGATTTACTGGAATGGATGGACCAAAGATGTATGATGAGCTTGACGATAAGGAGAAAAGAGATTCGATGCGTATATCCGAGCTTCCAACATTATACCGAAGGTCTACCAAAGGACATCTACAAGCTTATCAATCACAACACCGAGGCAAAATCAGATGGGATAATGTCAAAATGCTTCTTCTCGTTTCGAGCTAATCAGAGAAGATCGAGAATCACAATTGTATGATGAATTTGAGCACTTCAAGATGAAACCAGATGAAAGTGTTTATGAGTACTATGTGAGATTTCATAAGTCGGTGAATGAAATGAGGAACATCGAATGACTATGCCTAACATTCAATTTGAACTCAAAGTTTGTAAACAACATGAATCCGAATGGCACAAGTTTGTCACTACGTGAAGCTCACTAAAGGATTGAAGAATACAAACTATGAGCAACTCTATGCCTTCCTTCTTCAAAATGAGAGGCATGCCATGTTTGAAAAGAGGATTCTAGATCGGCTCAAAGCTCGGGGAGAAGCAAGTTCAACAAATGATTCAACCGCCTTTACTCAAACATCGGAATCACAACCAAAGCCTCACAAGTCATACCCATGGGTAATGGTAATCACAAACTCATTCCCGACCCTATGTTCAAATAAGTCGATGTCGATGCACATGTGGAAACTTCATTAATCAACTAGCTCTTCCGATTAGTCAAAACATGAATTCTCTCCCACAAACCAAAACAACTTCGTAGCAAAGATCTAACCCACACAATCAAGCTAGTGTCGAGATGGAAGATTGTTGTGCAACCGTTTAGGAAAGACAAGATGATCATGGAAGAGGGGAGCGGTAGGGTTTATGTTGCAAATCGTAATCGGGAAGAAATGGAAATCAAGGTCAAGCTAAGTCGATTAAATGCTATAACGTGGTGGTGAGGGACACATTGCAAGGAACGCACATCTCCAAAACATCCACTGAATCGTCGAAAGTACTTCAGTGGATAAGATGTCGCTAGTACAAGCTCAAGACAATGGAGCGACTTTGGATGAAGAGGAGTTACTATTTCATCAAGGAAATGCCAAAACCTATGATGTCGATGTTGATGAGCAGCCGATTCAAGAGATAGGTCATAATCATCGAATCGTTTCAAGTGGTGATTGTGACGATACGATTCTCGATGTTGATGATGGACCTTCTGACAAACAATTTTCATGGCAAGCATTTCTCCAATGGTCTCTCCTAAGGTCTCTTCTTCACCACCACCGGCACATCCAAAGACAAACTCATCTCGAGGTATTAAAACTATACGATGATGTCGATGTGCAAAAGATGCATGACAAAGTACAATCAATGAAACTATTGAATCCAATATTGAAAATATGGGTAATATCAATGTTGTCCCATATGATCAATATGTAAAACAAAGTGAAAGTGAAGTTGTACCAAGTGATGCATCTTCTCGCGATCAACAATGACTATGTTTTGATGAATACACCGCATGTGCCCTCGATGATTACGTTATCTCGTAACCGAATGCCTATAAAGAACGTGTTGCTATTTATGAACAACGTGCAAAATTTGAGTTGACCACTCGTGAGCGTGAAATGGATGACCAAGTGCGTATAATCATTAGAAAAGTAATTTTAGAAAAGAAGTATTAAAACAAGAGTTAAATTCCTTGCAAAAAATCTTTCTAAAGCGCTAGCAAAACAAGAACTTCAAGAAAATGTGAAAATGCTTAAGCAAGAATTTAACGCAAAGGAATCAAAACTCTTGAAAGATTTTTCTAATCTGAAAACTTTGAAAAACAAACTTGAAAACAAGTTGTACATACAAGGGAACACCATTCAGACTACTCACTTAATCACTAAGCATAGAGTTCTAAGCGATAAGCATAGTGTTCCCATTATAGATAAACCCAACCCTGAGTACGGGAAGATTGCAAAAGCAGCTCAAAGTGTAATCTATGATGGCAATGAGATTCTTAAACCTAGACAAAAACCTAGTTGCTTTGAGTGCACAGAGGAAGATAAGAAATTAGATGAAATCACTAGGGATAAGATGTACAAGAAACTAGATGATCCTAAATGTAAAAAGAAGAAAATAATTATCACACCTCATGACTACAAAAAGTAGAATTGGATCTCATTGAACATGTTTAAGCCTCAAACATTGTTGACTCCTAACAAGTGTTCGGAAAATGGACTTAGATAAGCGTAAAGTGAAAATATTGTTGAAACAAACCCTCCCTTAGGAAAATGCCTAAAGCAACCGTGTATCCTCCTAATACACCAATGCATCTAGTTCCTAGAACTATTGCTACTAGAAGCAAGACCTTAATCGGTCAATATGTTATTTTTCAACTATTTGTTGATTTTGAGAAAACTTGTAAGAAAGGATCACACCATCGGGATAATCAAGGGAAAGGGTTTTGAACAAACAAAAGAATGCTATTTAAGCGAGGTCATGCCTTTCTTTAAACCGCTAAAAGATCATTTTGAAAGTCTTAAAAGGGAATGAACTTAAACATTAAAAAATGGAAAAGGAGTTTGATGCAATGATAGTTGAGGTTAGTGACTATGAGCGAGCACTAAAATATAATGAGATTGAGAGGAAGAACTTGCATACATTAAATGAGACTCTTATTCTTGAATGTGTTGCTCAAGATATGTTTTTCATCGCTACAAATTGTTCTATTAATGCTTCCCAATTTCATGAACTTTCTGTTCTCGAAAGTCTCCCATGATCGTGTCATTGAACTTGAAAAAACTAATTCTGAACTAAATGAGAAAATTGAACTGGATGATTATGACAATTTGGTTAAACATTTTTCTAAACTAGAAGTTGAGCATTTTAATTTACAACTAAAATATCAACATCTTAAAGAAAATGTCAAAACTTCAAACGTCAAGACATCCTCAGATGCTCCAGAGTTTGATGTAGTTTTTCAAATTAACAAACGTGATGAACAGATTCAAGCTTATTGCAACACAATCAGAAAGTTGAAAGCCCAAATCTTTCAATTAAAGGATCAAAAGAACAATATGACAGGCTCCCAAATGCCTCCTCCTTTAGATTCTCAGAATTCTCAAACGTTTCATTTTCAAAACTTAGTAAATGCATTACAAAAGGAAAACAAAAGTTTTCTAGAAGAAAATGAAAAGGTTAAACGTCATTTCAATGAGTTATTTGAATCAATAAAGGTCACTCGTAACAAAAATAACGAACAAATAGCTTCATTGCAAAAGGAAATCGAGAATCAAGAGTCGTAAAAGGAAAATGCCAATGACCAATGGGGAGAATGGTGTATCAAAGGTTCACTCTTGTAATAAATATGCTTTGTCTGTGAAATATGTTCCCCTCATCTCGTGAATAACAAACTTGTTATTCAAACATATTTCTCATCCCTTAAGGATTGTCTAGAATGTCTACGTGAGATTGTTGAAGAGGATAAATTAGAGAAACCACTGGACAGTGCAATTAGGCATGCATGTTTATATGCCAAACGATCTCAAGAAATTCTAGAATGCTTAATCACAATATGCCCAAAGTCCTTAGGTGAGAGAGTTAATCCTTTGATTCTATGTTCGATGCCTAGTGCCAAGTATGATATTCATTCGATGCCCAATGTTTTGAATGTGAACCTTAGTGTGCCTAGATTCCAGATCTGTCAATACTAAGAAAGAAAACTCTAGTGTGCCTTTTAGGAGTACAAATCCCAAAGACTTCTAGAGTTAAGAAAGTGAACCTTGGTGTGCTCGCATGTAATTCGGATCCCGTAACATCTAAACAGGAGATGCAAAGAGTAGCAAAACCAACTAATGTTCCCATTCCCTCTACAGAGTAATCGGTGACATTAAAGCAAGGTGTCAAAGTCTTAAGACAATACAAGGAAGGACACGACCTCGCAAGCTAAGAATGTGCATTGGAAGAGAGTAGAAGACCTACCTAGGAACTTTAAGCTTGAGTTGAATAAAACGAATCATGTTGATTCTAGTATTAGCCTTAGGCGTACTGTAATTAATTCGAATTCTGATACTATTTTCAAACCTTGTAATGATGTCTGCTTGAATTCTGTTACTAATCATGAATGTGGTGTGAATGCTTTGTCTAATGCTGTCAAATGCCCAGTTAAAATTGTTAACGCTAATAATCGTGCAAAGAAGGCAAAAAGGCAAAAACGAGTGATTGTTAGAAAACAGTGGAAACCCACAGGAAGAACTTTTATAAAGATAGGTTATTATTGGATACCTTTTGGCCATAAGAATAATTAGTTTTGCTCTCAAACTGCTAAGATTATGCCCACTAGAAAATGGATGCCTCTTGGTAGAACTATTCCTTAAGAAGTGAACATACTTTGAATAGGTCAAATCTGAGACCAAAGATTGCATCTATTCCCAATGATTCCATTGCTTCTACTTCGATATGGATGTTTCTATCTCGATGTGGGTGTTCCAACCATTGTTACTAACCAAATGGAACCCATTCTTGCATGGGGATCCCAATTATCCAATTATCCATTCTTGTCTCGTGTTCAACCGCAGATCGCTCAAATCGCTCGTGGTACCGGACTCAGTTGTTCCAAGATATGATCATGCGATCATCGCGGCTCATGAACTTCGTGAGCAAATTCATCGAGACGATTAGATTCGGAATGATCACTTGGTGCTATTATGGGTTATGGAGATTATGTTGTTGGCATAAGTGTTATCTCTAGGGTTTACTATGTAGAAGGTCTTGGTCATAATTTATTCTCTCGTTGGTCAATTCGCGATTCGATCTAGAAGTAGCCTTGGAAAACATACTGTTTCGTTAGAGAACTTGATGGTAAGGAACTTTTAAGAGGTTCACGTGGTTCAAATCTATACACCATCTCTATCGAAGATATGATGAAGTCTTCTCAATTTGCTTGTTGTCAAAGGCTTCTAAAACAAAGTCATGGTTATGGCATCGTCGTCTCAATCACTTGAACTTCGGTACCATCAATGATCTCTCAAGAAAGGACTTAGTTGTAGGTTTACCTAGACTAAAGTATGAAAAGGATCATCTTTGCTCAGCATGCCAATTGGGAAAAAGCAAAAAGTATGCACATAAACCCAAACATACAAACTCAAGTATAGAAGTTCTTCATACCCTTCATATGGATTTATGTGGACCAATGAGAGTGCAGAATATCTTTGGGAAGAAATATGTGTTAGTTGTGGTTGATGATTAATCTAGATTCACCGGGTCAAGTTCTTAAGGACAAAGGATGAAAACTCGATATCATCATCAAACTCATCAAACACCACAGTCCGACTTAACAAAACCGTCGTAATTATCCGGACGGATAATGGAACCGAGTTTGTTAACAAACAACTTAGTGAATTTTATGAAAGCATTGGAATCGACCATCAAAGAAGTGTTCCACGAACTCCTCAATGTAACGGTGTAGTTGAAAGACTAAATCGAACTCTTGTAGAAGCCGCTAGAACAATGTTGATTTACTCAAAGGTTCCAATGTTTCTCCGGGTGAAGCTATTGCCACCGCATGCTACACACAAAATCGCTCCTCGATTCACACCTGCTCATGGAAAAACTCCATATGAACTTGTCACAACAGAAAACCTAATCTCTCTTTCCTTCGTGTGTTTGGTGCATTGTGTTATCCAACTAATGAGGGTCAAGACTTAGGCAAACTTAGAGCTAAAGCAGACATTGGAGTATTTGTAGGGTATGCACCAAACAAAAAGGGATACCGAATCTACAATAAAAGAACCCGAAATATCATGGAAACAATTCACGTTAGGTTTGATGAGCTGACCGGTCAAACGGCTCTTGGACAATCAAGTTCTGGACCCGCACTTCAAAACAGTCCTATTGGTTCATCCCTTGTACCATTTCCCTCCCCATCAGCTTCATATGTACCTCCATCAGAAGATGAATTAAGAAAACTGTTTGATCCTATGTTTGATGAACAGTATGAGCCAAGTACTAATGATCTGTCAACTTCTACAACAGAGGCTGCTCCTATCCAAGTAAATGATGTTGATCCTTCGCCTCAATATCATTAAGCCAAGCTGCTGCCGATCATTCTATTTCATCAACAAATCATCAATCGTCGAGTGTACATCGTGGAATGGTATCTCGTATCAACAATGAAGAAAATCCTTTGCTACTCGTGAAGATGCTCCGCTTGAAAATATATTTGCTCCGAATCATCATCGAACCGTCTTCATCGGGAGAAAACAATTCCAAGAACTTCGGTCCTTCAACCACAACCACATGAACACCTCGTAAGATGGACTCATGATCACCCATTAGACAACATCATTGGAAATCCCTCTCGCCCAAGATCACACGGAAACAACTTGCAACCGATGCCTTATGGTGCTTCTTCAACTCCGCACTCTAAGATCGAACCAAAAGATGTTAAAACCGCCATGAATGAAGATAATGGTTCAATGCCATGCAAGATGAAATTCATGAGTTTGATCGACTTGATGTATGGGAGTTAGTACCGCTCGAGGGCGTGCTATGATTATTGCTCTTAAATGGATCTTCAAAGTGAAACTTGATGAGCATGGTGATGTGTTGAAGAACAAGGCTCGATTAGTTGCTAAAGGATACCGTCAAGAGGAGGTATTGACTTTGAAGAATCTTTTCCTCTGTTGCTCAAATCGAGGCAATCGTAATCTTTTGGCTAATCTTGCTAGTAAGAACATGGTAGTCTATCGATGGATGTAAAGACGGCATTTCCGAAGCGGAGATCTTAAAGAAGTCGCTCACGCCACCAACCTGAAGGATTTGTAAATCAAGAGCATCCTACCACGTTTATCGTTTAAAAAAGGCTCTTTACGGTTTAAAGCAAGCTCCAAAGGCATGGTATGATACACTGTCAAAGTTTCTTCTATCTATCGAATTTAGCAAAGGAGCAGTTGATCCAACATTGTTCACCAGGAAGTCAAGCAAACATTTAATTCATGTTCAAATTTATGTTGATGACATCATCTTTGCCTCAACTGACCCCAATGAGTGTGACCGTTTTTAAATGAAATGAGTTCAAAATTTTAAATGTCAATGATGGGACAAATGTCATTTTTCTTGGGATTACAAATTTCACAAAGTCCCGGAGGCATTTTCATAAATCAATCTAAATATGCAACTGTTGAAACAAACAAAGACCTTGATAGATCTTGAGCTCGTGGATCGTTATGTATGCCTATGTAATCACAAGCACAATAAAAGACAATCTCTACTACTAATGTTTATCGTGAATATAAACACAAGTAACAAATAACTAAGAACTTCTTGATCCTCTATGGATCTTTATATTAACTAAACTGAATTTTCCAATCGGTACATAACTTTTTCTAATGTGTTCCTTTTATAGACAAGGAACCCTAAACAATATCGCTAAACCGCTTCCCAAGAAACGATAATCATAAAACTAAATAAGATATACACAATCACTTCCTAATAAAGCTCATGTATATCCACACTAAATAAACTAAACACAAAATAAATACTTCGCAGTAAACAAACTAATAACTATTATACTTCACAGATTATGTCTTCTGAGAATCCACTTCACTTCAAGAGAAACACTTCGGCATTAATATCAAGATAATCCGGACTTCACATAATTCCCAACAATCCTCCCTAAACCGGAATTTGACTTGTTAAGTTCCAGCTTTTGATAGATCTTACTGACACCTGAGGATTGAGCACAAACAACAAGAACAAAGAATCCAAAGAACATCTCTATGATGAAGAAACTCAAACTCCATATCTTTGCATCAACAAATGACAAGAGGTACATCAAAAGTATTAGTTTCATACTATTCTCATCACATCCGGTGTGTTAACTCCTCGTGAGAGGTGAATCATTGAAAATAAATGGATTTGATGTCTCTTTACCAATAGCCATCACCACCGGAGTAGCCATATGTTTAAGTTCAGTAAACTATGGTACATCGATAACCATCTCGATTTATTGGCAAACCAAAGAACCATATAAACGGATTTAAATGTCTTTACCGTAGCCGCTTGCTCAGACTAGTCAATTCTTAGAATTGGTGAATTGAGAACCAAATATGGAATGCCACCGCCTTTACCACACACCATATACATGTGGGCTAGTCAATTCTTGGATTCCAAAAGGAATAGACCATGGTGAATTGAAACCATACAACACTCAAGAAGAAAGCATAGGTGGTTGCATACCCTATGATTTTTAGCAAATCATTACGACTATCAACAGATTTGATGTGTCTTTACCAAAGTGTAGCACTTTGGACTAGCTAACTCTTTGACATACACAAAGTATATCAAAGTGAGTCAATAACCAAGAAAAATATACAACAAACCCGCAAGAAAAGTTAGATAAAACCAAAAACACAATTTTTTTTTTTTTTTTTTTTTTTTTTTTTAACTAAGAAAAGAAAACAATTATTACAAAATAGTACAATCAAGATGAACCTTTATGTGATAGAAGCTGATTCTTAATCAAACCAACACATTGAAAAGCATGAAGTTCATCATTGCCAACAGGATTAGGAGGCACTTCCAACTTGTGTTTCAGCAACCCTTCCATAAATGTAACGAATAAAGGATAAAGCTTATCTGAGAGCATACACAAAATCATCCCACATGTGGTCTGAACCACATGAACACAAGGCAAAGGATAAAACCTCCAACTCTCAATCTCCCACTTATGAGAATTCTTCCAAATAGAATACCCTTTACCATTTGGAGAATGAAAATCAAACATAACTCAAGATCACCCAATGATATAAACTAGAACCATTGTTGAATGAAACTTATAATAATTGAATAACATGATCATACAAAGATTTTCAAATCATGTCTATTCACTAAATGAAGAATATCCTTCAAGAAGTTGAACTCAAGAATAGTATTATCCGACTGTAAACACTATTAAGCTTTCCGCTTCCAATCAACTAAAACCACATGATTTCCTTCGTAGATTCATCACCTTGAGATCTAAATCATTATTCCTTGAAGAATGTTTCTTAGCCAACTGTCGAACTCCTTGTAACAAAGCTCGCTGTCCTATACCAACAATGTTATCAGATCACGTCAGATCGGTCCCCCGAATCGAGAATCACTTAGCTCCACATCGACAACATTTCGTAAGAAACCAAAGAAGATTCAAAGAAACAACCATATCAAAAGAAGGAGTAGCATCGAAGTTGTGTCGAAGAAACAATCAAGATACCATCAAGGCAAAACAAGATCAAAATTATCCACAATTTCAACTGCTTTTCGTCTCTTGGTTGTAGGAACATCGGTCATTGAAGCAATATTTTCCAATTTAGAAGAAGTAGAACCGTAAGAAGAAAACTTCATAACCATATGATATTGTCTAATCAAAGCATCATCGATAAAGCCATGATTTGCTTCATTGACATACCGTAATTATAGATAGCAAGATTCTTCACAACTCTCCTCATACAATTCCTCTTCCGAGCAATAGTCATAGGTTTTCTCTTTGGCTTTATTTCTTTGATCAATAAGAGCTCTTCTCTTTGCGCAGATTCTTGCTTCCTTTGATTACCAAGTGCCACCATTTTATCCACAAAATTATCATCATCAAAAGATTCTCCTAAGATAAGTTTTGCAAGATTTGGATCGATGCACCTTGAGAAATATAACCATCCCATTGATCATCGTGATCGTAGGAAAGAATGCATCAAGTTCTAATTTCCTTTCAGAGACAAATCGAAGCATACCGATCTTGAAGAAATTTAGCCACAATGCGACTCTTCCGCATATTCTCATAATCAAGAAACAATCTAGCTTCGAGCTTGATTTTGTTCTTCACCACTATTCCCGAATTCAAGCAGATCATTAATCACGGTGGTCCCGTCCTTTCTCGGAAGATGTCTCGTGCAGAACCAATTTCAGCAGAACCAATGTGAGCTTGAGAAGAAACAATCAAACCCACATCGAGGAAATAGGTTGAGACAATTCCTCAACAGGTGTAGAAAAAACTTCAGATGAAGCATTCAACTTATACATTCTTCCAGCAATAAAAAACTCTTCATCATCTACTGAAGGCGAAACATTTGAATATTCTAGTATAGATGAAGCTTGACCATCAGTAGTAACCTCCTCCACTAGAACATCAGTAGATGCATCAACCATATTTAGCTCCTTTGACTTGACATCAGATACCTTATTCAAATATTGTCTTCTTCTTTTGCTAGTATATATAACAGGCTCCTTGCTAAGCTCTTTGCTTCTTGAAGATTTAGCAATAGGAGAAGAAACATCAGATGTAAGTGCCACATCAGCCAATATCTCAAGAGATTCATTAAGATTCTCTTCGTCCTCCTCCTCAGAAGAAACCAAACTTCTCTTATTTCCTTTCTGACTTAGTAATTCCTCCAAGTGCTCAACTTTAGTCTCCAATTCCACAATCTTATTACCAAGAATAGACTTGGTTTCTGCAAGTTCTTTCTTAAGACCAGTCACCTCACCTGTAAGCTTGTTCTTTCTTAAGAAACCAAGTGTATCTGCTGAAGATTCTGATGACTCCTATAAGGAGGGAACATCTTACTCCCAACCCCCAGCACCTAGGCCTCAACAAAGGCCACGAGCCAAAAATCCACCACTTCCTATGGGAAGAAAGGTGGTGCTTGGCCTCTTGGCATCATGTTTTGGTGCATCATCACATATCGTATCGAGGAACGGAAAAAGGAAAATGATGTAAGTCGTTGTATGATGGAAAGAGTAGATGATGCATAAATGAAAATCTTTCCTTCTCATCTCTACCACAATCGCCTTGACTTCTTCGCTTTCATCAATCCATCCTCTCCATTTTGATCCTTAGCATCTGTTAGGGTTGGTTATGCTCATCACGAAAGCATAGCCAAGATTTAGTGTGAAAGATGTGAGCAGTCATACTCATCGTGCTCATCTTCTTTGCAATTTAGATGTTGGAACGGATGATATGTAATAGATTAGGACTAGTTGATCATGTAGATGCTTTTGATGTTGCTAGTACTCGTAACTCTGAAGTCAGAAACTGTTTCTTGAATGAATGAATCAATTTGTTTCAAGACTTCTTTTGATTGAATCATATAACTTTAGTACTTCAACTTGGAGGAAACAAATAACACACTTCAAAGACAAAGAATTCAAGAGAAACAAGCTTAAGCTTTCTTGACCATATCTCAACCGATCGGGGACAACCATTACGCAAAACAAACACGAAACATACACAAACCAACAAAGAAACACACTAAAATTACATTAGCGAGTTAGAGTTAGTTAAAATCAACCAAATATACAAAATTACATAGCAAAATGAAAAGTTATACACAAATCCTCCCGAGGCATATGCCTCCCCGAGGCCTATGCCTCCCTCAAACTTTGATTAAGGGTTACATGCCAATATGGACCACAAGGTGTTGAAACCTTGGTCCTTCAAAAGCCTTTGTTAATGATCGCCACATTATCATCAAGATGAATTTTGACCACATTTATCAAATTTTTATCATATGCATCTCTTATAAAGTGGTGCCCGATTTCAATATGTTTTGTTCGACCGTGAAAAACGGATTTTTAACAATGCATATGGTACTTTGATTATCAATAAAAATTGTTGTGTTCATGAAATTATACCCATAATCCAACAAGCGATTTTGAATCCAAAGAACCCGTCTCACAACAATTTAGCAGACCACATACTCGCTCAAGAGATGAGGTAGCCACAATAGTTTGTTTCTTGCATTGCCAAGAAATCAATCTCTTTCCAAGGAATTGGCAACCTCAGGTGGTGGACCTCCTATCCGATTAGCACCAAAGATAGTCACTATCACTATAAGCTTCCAACTTAAAAGGAGACTCTTTGGGTACCAAAGACCTAGAAAAGGTTGGCCTTTAAGGTACTTAAAGATCTTCTTAACAAAGATTGAGATGGGAAGTCGGTGGAGTAACTTGATGTCGCGAACAAACACTCACAAAGAAAAGTAATATCGGGCCCGGAAGTCGTTAAATACATCAAAGACCCAATCATAGACTGCACAAATGAACATTCACGGTGGATCGACTTCATTGTTTGTCTTTGTCTTTGAGCTTCATAAGGTGTAGTGGCGATCCTTACACCCTCCATGCCAAACTTCTTCAAGATGTCCTCACATATTTGTCCCGACCGATAAAGATACCATCGTTTCACGAACTTGAAGACCCAAAAGAAAGTCATCTCTCCCATTGCACTCATCTCGAAACTCTCCTTCATAAGCTCCTCAAACTCCCGCACCAAGCTTCCTTTGTGGATCCAAAATAATGTCATCCACATACACTTGTACAAGAATTATGTCATGGAATTCTTCTTTAGGAAAAGAGTCTTATCAATTGCACCTCTTCGTAACCATGCTTCAAAGCAGAAATGTAGAGAGCCTAGCATATCGTGCTGGGTGCCTCGATGTAGTCCATAGAGAGCTTTGACTACCTTATAAACATGATTAGGATGATCCGGATCTTCAAATCCTTTAGGTTGAGTGACATACACCTCCTCTTCAATTTCACCATACAAGAATGCTCCTTTAACATCCATTTGATAGACCATAAAGCCCATATAGGATGCATAAGCTAAGAAAATCCGTATAGCCTCAACTCTTGCCTTTGGTGCAAACACTTCATCATAATCGATCCTCCTCTTGTCTATAACCCCTGCAACTAATCCGCTTTGTTTTTAATGACAACACCTCGAGCATCTCTCTTATTCTTCGTAATCCATTTAGTCCCAATAGCATACTTACCATCGTGTAGTGGTACCAATATCCAAACCTCGCCGATTTTGAAATTGTTGCATCTCATCCCGCATAGCTTCAAGCCAAATTGAATCATCAAGAGCCCGAGTAACACCGGTTGGTTCCACTTGAGAGAAAACAAGCAAATGACAATGTTGATAGTCTCGTGTGATTGTCTCTCTCACGATTTGAGACATAAGAGACAAAAGCCACCGTCCATATTTAGAACGCGCCACGGTGCCTCTTGTTCTAACAGTGCATTAGGATCACCAATAATATTAAACGTGGATGAACATTGTTGATCCTTGTTGTAGTGGTGGTGTTGACATCAATGGAAGAATCAAGATTAGTCACATGAGGTTCAAAGTCAAGATCATAGGAAGTGTGTTGAAGATGCCCGCTTTAGGTTGATGATGACCAAGATCCAAGGTTTTGGAAACCTTGTATAGGGTTCACCAAGATCCGTTGACACTTTAGTAGACATAGGAGTAGAGTCAACATGTCTTTCAAATTTAATTGGAGAGGTGAGGAGAAACAGATTCCCTTTCAAAGAATTGAGTTTCGCCGAGTGCTTCATTTGAACTTTCTTCAACATTCCTCTCAAAGATCTAATTTGGTCGCATACTCTTGTTTCTTGACCGCAAGGTCCTCAAGATAATAGAATTCATCTTCACCCACATCAAGATAAGTCGAGAAGTGTCACCTACAAAATTGTTAGGAGAGAAGGAAGGCACTACAATGGGTTGTTCATCATCATCGACCCACTGTCGAATGAGCATCCAAAGTGTCTCGCATTAGTAGTTGGAGATGCTTCAATCTGCATTTTGATTAGCCTTATGTCTAGCATAACCCAAGTAATCATCAAGTAATCAAGATCAAATGACCAAACATGACCCCGCCTTGAACATTAGGCTTGTCCTCAAGATACCTCGATTCAATGTCTCCTCAATTTTCTTTGCGATACATTGTAAACTCAGATGCCTTACTATGAGCGAGAATACCCACAATGTAACCATCATCGCCTTTCTCATCAAATTTGCCCAAAGGATCACCGGTATTCAAAATTGTCACTTGCGTACCAAACGGTTTAAGGTAATGAATAACGTGAACTTTCCCAAAAGAAGTTCATATGGTGTTTTAAGATGTGGTCTAGTAATGGATACTCTATTGAGTACATAACAAGTCGTACCAACAAACCTCACCCAAAACATGGTAGGAAGTTTAGAGTCGCTAGCATTGATCTTGCGGCCTCTATTAAGGTTCTATTTTTTCTTTCTCGCCACCTCATTTTGTTGAGGGTTCTTGGAGTGCTATAGTCCCTTTGATTCCCTTTAACCGCAGAGTTCTATTAGAATGGCATTTTGAACTCGTACCATTATCACACCTAATTCCTTTCACCTTCTTGTTCAACCGATTCTCAATAAGGGTAATGAAGTCTTTCAATACTTGGATGTTTCATCTTTGGTCCTTAGAAAGAATACCCAACAAAATTTGCTAAAACCATCGGTGATCACCGGACAAAAATATTTATGATCAATGCTTCTCACTTTAGTTGGACCAAACAGATCCATATGAAGCAACCAAGAGGTTCGAAATAATGGTTACTCATTGTAATAGAACACCTTTATATGAGGCTCAGGTCGCTTTCCTTTGTTGCATGCAACACGCTTATGATCATTGGTGAATACTTTGGCGGAAGACCTTGAACGAGGCCCATCTTAGAGAGTCGGTTGATGGTCTTGAAATTGACATGGGCCATCCTTCGTGCCATTTGGTGGACTCATCCACAGATGCTTTAGCCACCAAACATG
This sequence comes from Chrysanthemum lavandulifolium, assembly GCA_022545495.1. Lineage (NCBI taxonomy): Eukaryota > Viridiplantae > Streptophyta > Magnoliopsida > Asterales > Asteraceae > Chrysanthemum > Chrysanthemum lavandulifolium. The sequence continues at coordinate 250,567,613 of CM040242.1, forward strand.
TTAAGTCACCTTTGGTTGGACATTAGTTAAGTTGAATGTATAAAGATTATGACTTGAGGAACCTTCATGAGAATTGAAGTATCTTCGGGAGTTTGAAGTCTTTAGACAAAGACAAGACATTCATCCTCTGTGAAGAGTACTTTGTTCTTAGTGTCACATATTTGTGAGACCGAAACAAATTGAAGTCTTGAAGTTCCTTAACATAGTAAACATTCTCAAAGTCCGGTGAGGTGTTTTGATGGTCCCTTTTCCAAGAATTGTCCATCACTTCCTCCAAAGGTTACATTGCCTCCTCCTTCAATGGGTATAAAGTTATGCATCATGTCCCCTGTTTCCCGACATACTTCTAGAACAACCATCGCCAACAATTCCAACATCTTTATGCTTAAGGGATGATCCTACAACAACAACAAAATATACTGAGAATTAGTACACTATGGAGGCTCAAGTCATTGTCGACTTGAACACGCTTATGGATCATATGAGTTGTGCCATGTATAAGTATAAGATCCACTATTGTTCTTGGGTTTCAATGAAACTTAGGTCTCGTTTATTCCAAGAACAACTCACGAGGTCTTGACAAAGAGATCCCAAGACCCTCTCCCATCGGTCATAGGGTTAACATATCTAGGCCAAAACCATTTTTAAAATATTCACCGGTTGGTTGAACATATGGTTTTCCAATTGATCTTCTCCAAGGAAAAGAAGTATCATAATTAGTAGCTTGTGGAACATAAGGTGGTATATCATTAACATTGGTCCACATTGGTCTAGTATGCCTAGAATCACCACACCTACTCATTCTTTGCTCATGATAATCACAATCCTTAATTAAATGAGATTTACTTCCACACACAAAACATTTCTTCAAGAGAAGATTTATTCAAACCAAAAGAAGTATTCTTACAAGCGAAGTATTCAAACCAAAACCATGAAAAGAATTGTTTTAATGTAAAGATTATTATGCAAAGAATTAAAAGCAAGTCTTCGTGAGGCAACTGTCTTGGAAGTGCATTCCTTGGCAAGAACTCACATGCTTATTGGTAGTCTTGGGTGCGTGTGGGTGAAGACTTGGGAAGGGCAGACTTGGGAAGGTCGACTTGTCATTTGAATCACACTCTGTAGACCTGCTTGGAGGACTTGTCATGTTAACACAAGAGACAAAGTCATTAGTAGAAGTATTAGGTCCGCAAGTCTCTTGACTTTTGCCATACGAGATGGTGTGATCCATCAAAGTCATTAAGAGTGGAAAGGTCAATGGGCATGTGCTCACCTCTAATTGGTCCACGACAACATGTAGGTCACCTTCTTTCACAAAATTAGCTAGGCTCCGGTGTTGATTTACGTGTGTCATCCCTAGCTTCTAAGCCTACATATTTCTTAAAACCTAAAGCCATCAGAGAATTGGGAGGTTGACTACTATAAATGAGACTAGCCAACTTATTACCATTCATCATCCATTCATTATTCCTAGCAATTTCCTCCTTAACTTTCTCGCTTAAGCTCTAGATTTTTCCGACTCTACATCCGCTCTTAACTTCTCGCACCATTTTAATTCATTTGTAGCACATTCGAGATCTCTTTCTAAAACACCTATTTTCTCATCATAAGCTATTTCATTCTTCCGAAACCAAACCTTTTGTCTTTCTAGTGTTTTTAAAACTTGTTTATAAGCTTCTACTTCCACATAGCATTCATTATATTTAGGTTCCATAATATCATAAGCTTGTTTGAGTTCATTATAACGCTCACTACAACCAAACAAACAGTTTTGTACCGAGAGATGCCCATCAAGGCAATCGATCATGCCTATCCTCCAAGTACGACTTGCAATCAACCCAACATTATCGGGACCATCATTATCGACTCCTCATGTTGCTTCCACCTACATTGCTATCCGAGTGACCAAAGCGGTTGATCCCTTTGACGTTCTCGCCTCATTCGTCTGCGATAAGAAGTGTATCTTGTCTCATCACCGCCTTTCTGTCTTTGCATTCTCTAGAAAAGTGACCCATCCGTTGGCATGTGAAGCATTTAACCTTCCTCTTGTCAAACCTTGCCGGATCACGTCCTTTGAATCCAAACCTTCTTCCACTCTTCGCTCAAAACTCTTGATGTCCATGGAAAGCATAGCCAACCGCCACTTGACTTCATCTCTTCCATCTCAAGTGGGTCCACTGATCAAAATCTTCATAGGCCGATCTCGCCGAGGATCATAATCAAGAAAGAAAGATCCAAGAACATCTTCCATAATTCCACCGGATCTAGGAAGAGAGCTTGATGAAGGAGCAAGATAAGATGATGAAGGATATGGGCTTGGACCATAGCTAGTCTTTGGAGTAGAGGCTCCAACAAATGCAAGATGACTAGCGGGCGAAGATGATCGAAAAGGGCTTACATCATGTTCAAGAGCTTTAAGTTTGTTGTATAGCTCATCAAAGGTAAGCATATCCAAACCACCTTTAGCTTTTAAAGCTATGCTTACATGTAGCCGTGGATGGAGGTAATGACCTCGAAACTTAGAGTTACAAATCATCATTATCCGGCTTTGCTCAGTAGTGATTCAACCGACTTAAGATCTTGTGAAACTTATCATAGCCCTTGTGAATTCCTTCCTCTTCGTAGATCCGAAAGTCCCAAACCGTTGTCTTAGCATGGACTTCTTCGCCTTCTAGACTCCTCATTCCCACCGAACTTCTCCTTAATTGCTAACCATATATCCTTAGCATCTTGCATGAAGTGAAAATCACTCAAGTGATCCTCGGGAATAGCTTGCGTAAGAATAGTTCGACCTTGGTTTCTCTCTCGAATCGCCAAGAACTCTTCAAATAGCTTTTGGGAGGAACATTCATCATATTACCCAAAGAAGATCCGTGGTAGTTCTCTTCAAATTGTTCCCTTCATAATGATCCGCCATAGATTCCAATCAATGTTGGAGATCCAGCTCGCATCTTCATCGCCCAAAGATCATATTCCTCCTTTTAAGGTAAGGAAACTTAGCATTGCTATTAGCGAGACTTAGTTGTTGCAGATGGGTGGAGTTTGGTTGTTGGTGAGTTCAAGATCAACATCGAACCCTGCATGATGATTTTGTTATGGTTGTATGGGTGTTTAGAAAAGCTTGTCCTTAGTATCGTAGAGACTCTCACGAGGCTCGATACCACTTGTTGAAACAAACAAAGACCTTGATAGATCTTGAGCTCGTGGATCGTTATGTATGCCTATGTAATCACAAGCACAATAAAAGACAATCTCTACTACTAATGTTTATCGAATATAAACACAAGTAACAAATAACTAAGAACTTCTTGATCCTCTATGGATCTTTATATTAACTAAAACCGAATTTTCCAATCGGTACATAACTCTTTCTAATGTGTTCCTTTATAGACAAGGAACCCTAAACAATATCGCTAAACCGCTTCCCAAGAAACGATAATCATAAAACTAAATAAGATATACACAATCACTTCCTAATAAAGCTCATGTATATCCACACTAAATAAACTAAACACGAATAAATACTTCCAGAAACAAACTAATAACTATTATACTTCAACAGATTATGTCTTGGCATAATCCACTTCACTTCAAGAGAAACACTTCGGCATTAATATCAAGATAATCCAAACTTCACATAATTCCCAACAAAGAATCGAGATCTTAAAGAAATTTGGATTTGATTCAAGTGACCACATTGACACCCCATGATTGATTGAACCAAACTAGATGAGGACCACTCTGGGATCATGATTGACCAAACAAAATATCGTAGTATGATTGGATCCCGATGTACCTCACCGCTAGTAGACCGACATCTTGTTCGCCGCTTGCATGTGTGCTAGATAATGTGCTAAGCCTACTAAAAAGCACCTTAAAGTAGTTAAACGGGTCTTTCGGTATCTCTAAGGAACCATCAATATGGGTCTTTGTGTAAGCTCCCGGAAAATTTCAATGTACTTAACGTTTTAATCAAGAATTGATCACGATCTATTTCGTCATGAAATTTTCTAAACATCACTTTTGCATATCATTTGGCATATGCATGATCAACGCAGCTTGAGCGTTCATAAATATACCGTTGTGATCTAAATAAATTTCCCACTATCCCGATAATTCTAAAATACGTAATGAATACGTAAAATTTGTAAAATTTAATTTAATTATAATAAAATATATTTAATAAATGAATATAGATTATAATTAACTTGGGCCGGCCTAAACACCCACCCGTGATTTCTTTGGGCCTCCATTTGATCCGAGCCCAACTCATACACGATAGCTCCTTGGGCCGCCGACCCATGCCAAGCCCAATGAAACATCCTTTACCTTGGGCCCTTGTCGAATTGTATCTCTAGCCCAACACCATTTTTATTTCTTTCCTTTTGGGCCTCGCTTAACATGATCAAAACCCAAGCCCAAGACTTTATTTAAAGAGTTAGTAAAATGTTTTGTGTCCTTTCTTTTGTAATCGAACAAGCAGACAAGAAACCAAACTGGGAAACATATTTCACTTACTTTGACCTTGCTCTATTGCGTGTGTACATGATCAAAAGGGGACAAACCCTCAAGCTTAGCCACCCTAACATATTATTATAATACCTTGAACCTACCAAGACTACTTTGACTTCCTCTTGACTCTTTTAACCAAGAGGTAATGTGTCTAGCATGCTCTCATTGAGGTGACTATACCAAAATCATGCTCTAAATCTTGGCTGCAACCATCGCATGCCCACAAACAAACACCCTTGTCTTTCTACTTTCTTGAAACCAAGGAAGAACAACAATAAGATATTCAAACTCCATACCTAGTTTTCCTTTATATATCACACTTCTAACACCAAGTAAAACACACAACTCAAACAAAAACACTTCACTTCATTTTATTTTCTCTTTTGGTTTCACGAGCAAGGAGAAAAAGGAAGAAAAGAAATATTGGGTTACTAGCAAAACTAGGAGGTTACAGGATTGTTGTTGTGAATACTCGGGTTATTATCGGTTGTGTCTTTCTCGCGTGTCTCTTCCCATCCGAGTTCCCACACCACTCTCTTGAGTGATTGTAAGTTTTCCTCGAACCTATTTCGACACGACTCATATCATGCTTGATGTCTAGTATTACATTATACTAGTTAGGAACACTTTCATCGTAAATATATCGAAACTTTGCTAACACACATGCTAAGGTTCTATGAAAACTAAATGAAATGCAAGTCACTTTAGTTCACCGAGAAGAAGAGGAATAGAAACAAAGATAAGGAACCATGCATGCATCTCGACTTAAAGCAGAGCATGTTTCAAAAGAAAATATAACACTGAGGTACATCTTAAATATTGTAACGAGTAGGAATATAACACAAAACGAGCCTAGCTCGGTTGGTAGGCGCGTGTGTGTTTGAGCTTGAGGTCACGAGTTGAAACCCACCCTATGGCGCTTTTTCTTCTTTTTATTTTACAACTTTCACGGTTTACAACATATATACCCTACACTTCCAATAACTTATAACTACACAAAGTAAATATTTAAAAGTGTAACAAAAATAAGTTTTCAAAACATTTTTGCGAAAACAGATTTTTATAGGGACTAAAGGTGTCAAAACTGAAAACTTTGAGCCTATAATATTTTGGGTACAAAGTGTCATTTTCTAAAAGTATAGGGACTAAACTTGTACTTTTTGTAACTCGAGGGTAAAAGTGTAAATTCGGAAAAGTTTAGAAAACTTATAAACCCATAATAACTTCGTAAAACAAGTATTTTGATCTTATGAGTCATTTATTTTCGGATAACGTTAAAGCATTACGTAAATATATATATATATTTATAAGATTATAATTATATATATATGTCAAATCCGATAAACACACGGGAATTTATTTCAATACGTTAAAATACTCAACAAATTTATTACGATCACAACGGGAAAAACATTTCACTTATGCATAAGTGGCGATCACTAGTTAAGACAATGTAGCATGTAAATTAACTTAAAACGTTAATCACGATCGCACACTATTGGATTCGACAATCCAATGATCTATTGAATAAGAATATTCAATGCTCTATTATTTTGGTCATGAACCAAAATGCTCATTCTCGAGACTCGCCATCTCATCATTTTAGGTTTCGAGTTGGAACCTCCGCTACATTGTGCTTGATCTATTTTTGCGTGTGCATTATCATCAAGGTGAGTTCATAGCCTCGCTTTTACTTTATTTTTATAAACCCATGAGGAGATACATGCTCTAAACTAGAACACAAGGGTTTTTCATAAATGCTTGATCTTCTTGATTATTGGTCCGCCTAAGTTGTTAGCCACAAGTCCCCCGATCATGAACCATTAGTCACCGCGAGTGAACGAGATATCGTGAATAGTACTATGGGAATAACGAACCCGTTTGGTTATAGAGAAATAACCGGGCGCACTATATCGAATATCTTTAGGTAATTGGCTATTACCTCCTTTGGGGCATATTTACGCACAATCGGTAATTCGATTGTATGCGGTTGAGTTTTGGTTTCATGAGCTTAGCGCATAATAATATGTGATATTTTTCTTATGATATTGTTAGTTTACAATGATCATGATCTTATACTTGTGTTCAACTTATTTTAAACCTATGGACTTCACTCAACATTTTGTTGACCTTTTAAGCATGTTATCTCGTGTAATCGGTGAAGATTATGACCAAGGTGCGGAACGGGGCATGGCAAGGCTTATCTGGTGGTGTAAAACATAAAAGTTATCATTTCTTTCAAACTCATGATCTTTCTTTTGGGAAAAACACTTGATCTATTTGCAATATTTTGTAACAAACAATGAGTTTTCGATGAATGATAACTATTTTAATAAAACGTCTCTTTTGAGTCGTTTTCTATAATTATTGACTATGATCTCCATTCAAGTAACACCCGAATTAGTCTTCCGCTGTCATTAAGATTTTCTGGGTGTTACTGATTAACATCGAGCCAAGGTTATAGAGAACCAAAGAGTTTTCAAAATCATTTGGACTATAACCGCACTTTTAAAACGGGACTATTTTACACCACCGCTTTACGCCCTTCCGTGACCGCCTATGCATTAGGATTGATGCATCACTAGATCATAAGTAAATTGCATTCATTTTAAGTTAGGCATGGAGATTTTCTTAGCTAACTAAAATAATTATATTATTTGGCATTTACTTACATTAATTTATGGGTTGTTACAAGATTACCATGTCCGCATCCCACCCAGCTTGTTACGTCTCGAACATCGAGATGGATGATACCATGTCCTCTACGATCGTCACTATGCTACTCATCCCGATCTGTCATACCTACCGTTGTTTTGACGAAACCGAACCTTTGAGGAAGGTGAAGTTGCCCGAACTCCTACCGCCCAAATTTATGACCTCATCCTCAAGAGTACAATGCTTTTGCTTCCATGACCCTAGATCAAGACTATGAGTCGCAACAATGGCTACCGCTTCAGATGTTGCCGTGGATGATGAATCATCCAAATCATCGAGAGCACCGACCGCTTCATCGATTCTTCCGATCATCTTCCCGAGCTATCCGTCGTCGTCGACGAGGATCCGTGTTCTTAAGCCATATGAACTCGAGCCGTTTGGGGTACCTTATAGATCGCATCCTAAGGGTAAGACCTTCAAACACACCGCTAGGAAGCGTGTGCAATCCATCACTATGACTCATGTGATGCCACCACTCACCACCATCATTTCCACCACCCGCTCGGTCATCACCAGTTTCATTGCTCCACCCATCGCTACTTCACCACCACCGCCACCATCGTGTTCTACCATCGGACCACTCATCGCCTCTGTTTCATCACCACCTACAAGATCACCTCCTTTGGACACTTTTAGTGAGCCACTTTTACCGCTTTGCATCAAGTGCTATTCACCATCACCATCCGATCCCGACATGCCTACTCAAGTGGATAATGAGACCGGACCAAGGAAGAAATCCGTGCTAGGCGATGGTCATTCTTGATACCTTTACTCGACGTTGGAGAGAAGAGAGGAGCACCTAGTTCGCTTGAGCTTGAGAAAGCTCAACCACCGCATCGACTCGATTCACTGTTACGGTGAACCCAGACACCACACTATCCCCGCTGCTACGAGACTTGTCGAGCACGAAGACCGTTGAGTGAGCTCATGGCACATTATGATGAGATTCCACCGGTTAGGATAGAGAGCTTGGAGGAAGAAGTCGAAAACCTCGTGATAGGTCGCTACTCCATTGAGATTGTGTTTGATATGATGAGTACCCAGATTGTGGAGGCGAGAGAGGCCGTTAACCGATTGACTCAGAGGTTGGAGACTACTGTCCGAGATGCTAGTACGTTGAGAGTCACTACTTTAGGCCGAGAGTTAGCCTTGCTTCACGAACTTGCATCCGCTCATGCTCACACTGCTATCCTAGAGGAGAGGATTGGTGATCTCGAGGCGAGAGATCGAGCCCGTGAGCAGCAGATCCGAGATTTGACAGCCATGGTTGAGAAGATTCGTTGTCATCATGACGCATCAAGAGATGCGTAGATCCTAGTCATCTTTATCTTAGTATGTATCATAAAGCCGCCATATGAAGCATTAAGGCTTGTATCTTTTGGGTTTGTAACCTTGGAACAAGAATTATGATGATGTAACCTATGGTTGTGAACAATACTATGTAATGATGTATTCCATGTATCCTATGGTTGTATTTCTTATATTCTTGTGTTATGATATTATTCCTCGGTAATGTATGCCGAACCGATCCTTATGTCCTTATACATATATTATGATTTGTTGAGAAAAATCATGATTCACTTGTTGTTCATATCGATATCATATCATTGATTTAAAGTGGTGATCTTGACTATTATGATATTTATAATATGTAATCACTTCTATCATCGATCGATAATTTCTTAATCTTGGTGTTTATTCTTGGAAATTTTAAAACTACCTCATCCACCATCACTCCCGCAGCTATTCGAAAAATGGTCGCTGAAAGTGTTAGCGCAACTATAGCACATCATTTTGTATCTACTACTTTTTCACCATTACTTGAAATATTCCCAATCGCCTTAGATACAACTTATGAGATAGAACTTGCCGATGGGAAAATAATAGGAACCAACACCGTAATCCGTAATTGTCCTATTCTATTACAAGATCACTGTTCCTCATAGATCTTACGCCAATCAAACTTGGAAGTTTCGATGTCGTAATTGGCATGGATTGGTTGTCCAAACACCGTGCTAGGATTGTTTGTGACGAGAAAACCGCTCATATCCCGATCAACGGTGAAACCTTAGTCATCCAAGGAGATCAAAGTAGAAAGTACTTAAGTATCATATCATGTGCAAAGTCAATAAAGTACATGGAAAAGGATGTTATGCCTTCTTAGCTCAAGTAACGGAAAAGAAGTCGGAAGAGAAACGACTAGAAGATGTACCGTAATCAAGGAATTTTCCGAGGTGTTTCGTAAGATTTGCTCGGACTTCCACCGCCGACAAGTCGAATTTCAAATCGATCTTATTCCCGGAGCTACTCCTCAGAAGACGAGCACCGCATCGCTTAGCACCCTCGTAAATGCAAGAGTTATCCAAACAACTAGAAGAGCTATCCGAGAAAGGATTCATTAGACCAAGTTCCTCACCCCGGGAGCACGGGTATTATTCGTTAAGAAGAAAGATGGATCATTCCGGATGTGTATCGATTATAGAGAATTGAACAAGCTCACAATCAAAACCGCTATCCCTTACCAAGAATCGATGATCCGTTTGATCGGTTACAAGGCTCGAGTGTATACTCAAGATTGATTTAAGATCCGGATATCATCGCCACGGGTAAGAGAAGAAGATATACCAAGACCGCATTTAGAACTCGATATGGCCATTATGAATTCCAAGTAATGCCATTCGGTTGAACTAATGCACTTTCAGATTTATGGACCTCATGAATAGAGTCTCGCAAACCATATCTGGATAAATTCGTCATTGTGTTCATCGACGATATTCTTATCTACTCGTAATAAAGAAGAACATGCGGAACACCAAGACCGTCCCCGGTTACTCAAGGATGAAAATTGTACGCAAAGTTTTCCAAGTGTGACTTTTGGATTGAGACAGTCCAATTTCTTGGTCATGTGATCGACGGTGAAGGAATCCATGTGGATCCCGCAAAGATTGAATCTAAGAACCGCGGTGCCACTCCACTAACCCCATCGAAATTGGCCAATTTAGGACTTCTTCGGTTATTATCGAAGATTCATCAAAGGTTTCTCGAAAATAGCTAAACCATTGACCGAGTTAACCCGTAAAACGAAGAAATTCGAATGGGGAGACGATCAAGAATCGACTTTTCAACCCTAAAGAACAAGCTTTGAAGCACCTATCTTGGCACTCTGGGAAGGAGTCAAGATTTTGTAGTATATTGTGATGCTTCACATATGGGTTTAGCGCTTGTTCTCATGCAAAGGAACAAAGTGATTGCTTATGCGTCACGACAACTCAAAACTCATGAGAAGAATTATACTACTCACGATCTAGAACTTGGCGCCGTGGTATTTGCACTCAAGTTATGGAGACATTATTTGTACGGAACCAAGTGTATAGTGTGCGATCACAAAAGTCTTCAACACATCTTAGATCAAAAGGAATTGAATATGCGCCAACGTCACTGGCTCGAATTGCTTAGTGACTATGATGCGAGATCCGTTACCATCCCGAAAGGCAAACGAGTTGCCGATGCTTTGAGCGTAAAAGATCGCCCTAAGCCACTTAGAGTGAGATCATTGGGAATGGTAATCAATTCACCTCTACCATCGAAAATTCTTGAAGCTCGGATCGAAGCCCTTAAAGAAGAAAATAGGCCGAATGAGAAGATTTATGGCATGCCGGAGAATGAGAATGGATTTATGAAGAGATCGGACGGAACGCTATGTTTCAAAAATGTTGGATTCCACTCTTTGAGGTATCCGAGAACTCATCATGCATGAATCACATAAATCAAAGTATTCCATACATCCTGGTCCCAACAAGATGTATCAAGATCTAAAGCTTTTGTCTTGGTGGCCTAATATGAAGGTCGATATCAGATCACGCCAAGAATGTTTGACATGCTTGAAAGTTAAAGTCGAACATCAAAAGCCATCCGGATTGCTAACTCAACCGTAACTTCCGTGTGGAAATGGGAAAGAATCACAATGGACTTTATCACAAAGTTGCCAAAACTTCTAATGGTTTTGACACCATTTGGGTTATTGTAGACCGCCTTACAAAGTCCGCTCATTTCTTGCCAATCAAGGAGAAGCACGAGATGATTACACTTGCTAGACCTGTACATCAAAGAGATTGTTTCTCGTCACGGTGTACCAATCTCAATCATATCGATCGTGATAGCCGATTCACCTCAAGATTTTGGCAAACGCTCAAAAAGCCATGGGTACCAATTTAGATATGAGTACCGCTGCACCATCCTCAAACAGATGGACAAAGTGAAAGAACGATCCAAACTACGGAAGACATGCTAAGAGCATGTGTGATTGATTTCGAAAAGGATGGGATAAGCACTTGCCTCTCGGTGAATTCTCTTACAACAAAGGTTATCACGCCAAGATTAAAACGCTCCTTTGAAGCACTCTATGGAAGAAAATGCCGATCGCCGGTTCTTTGGGCGGAAGTTGGAGAAGTACAACTTACAGTCCCGAAATTGTCCAAGAGACAAGCGAAAAGATAATGCAAATTCGGCAAAGATTGCAAGCACTCGAGATAGACAAAAGAGCTACGCAGATGTTCAAGAAAACCAATGGAATTCCAAGTCGGAGACCGTAATGCTTAAAGTATCACCCGAAAGGGATGGTCGATTGGAAAACGAGGAAAGCTCAAACCTCGATACGTCGGACCATTCAAAATTCTTCAAAGAATTGGTCCATGGCATATAAACTTGATCTTCCCGAAGAACTTAGCCGAGTACATGACACGTTCCATGTCTCGAATCTTAAAAGTGTCTTCGGATGAAACTCTAGTCGCACCACTCAAGGACATCCACTCAATGACAAACTTAGTTTTGTCGAAGAACCAATCGAGATCATGGACGGAGAAGTTAAAAGGCTTAAGCAAAGCCGCATTCCTATCGTTAAAGTTCGATGGAATCATAAGAAACGAGGTGCGAGTTCACCTAGGCGCGAGGATATAATGCGCTCCAAGTATCCCCACCGCTCATCTAGATCATCCATGACAGCCTCTGCGAGTTTTAATCATGGACGCAGTTCTCTTAAGGGTAGGTACCGTAAGCTCCGGAAAATTTCAATGTACTTAACGTTTTAATCAAGAATTGATCACGATCTATTTCGTCATGAAATTTTCTAAACATCACTTTTGCATATCATTTGGCATATGCATGATCAACGCAGCTTGAGCGTTCATAAATATACCGTTGTGATCTAAATAAATTTCCCCACTATCCTGATAATTCTAAAATACGTAATGAATACGTAAAAATTTGTAAAAATTACGAATTTAATTATAATAAAAATATATTTAATAAATGAATATAGATTATAATTAACTTGGGCCGGGCCTAAAACACCCACCCGTGATTTCTTTGGGCCTCCATTTGATCCGAGCCCAACTCATACACGATAGCTCCTTGGGCCGTCGACCCATGCCAAGCCCAACGAAACATCCTTTTACCTTGGGCCCTTGTCGAATTGTATCTCTAGCCCAACACCATTTTTATTTCTTTCCTTTTTGGGCCTCGCCTAGCATGATCAAAACCCAAGCCCAAGACTTTATTTAAAAGAGTTAGTAAAATGTTTTGTGTCCTTTCTTTTGTAATCGAACAAGCAGACAAGAAACCAAACTGGGAAACATATTTCACTTACTTTGACCTTGCTCTATTGCGTGTGTACATGATCAAAAGGGGACAAACCCTCAAGCTTAGCCACCCTAACATATTATTATAATACCTTGAACCTACCAAGACTACTTTGACTTCCTCTTGACTCTTTTAACCAAGAGGTAATGTGTCTAGCATGCTCTCATTGAGGTGACTATACCAAAATCATGCTCTAAATCTTGGTCGCAACCATCGCATGCCCACAAACAAACACCCTTGTCTTTCTACTTTCTTGAAACCAAGGAAGAACAACAATAAGATATTCAAACTCCATACCTAGTTTTCCTTTATATATCACACTTCTAACACCAAGTAAAACACACAACTCAAACAAAAACACTTCACTTCATTTTATTTTCTCTTTGGTTTACGAGCAAGGAGGAAAAAGGAAGAAAAGAAATATTGGGTTACTAGCAAAACTAGGAGGTTACAGGATTGTTGTTGTGAATACTCGGGTTATTATCGGTTGTGTCTTTCTCGGTGTCTCTTCCCATCCGAGTTCCCACACCACTCTCTTGAGTGATTGTAAGTTTTCCTCGAACCTATTTCGACACGACTCATATCATGCTTGATGTCTAGTATTACATTATACTCGTTAGGAACACTTTCATCGTAAATATATCGAAACTTTGCTAACACACATGCTAAGGTTCTATGAAAACTAAATGAAATGCAAGTCACTTTAGTTCGAGAAGAAGAGGAATAGAAACAAAGATAAGGAACCATGCATGCATCTCGACTTAAAGCAAGAGTATGTTTCAAAAGAAAATATAACACCGAGGTACATCTTAAATATTGTAACGAGTAGGAATATAACACAAAACGAGCCTAGCTCGGTTGGTAGGCGCGTGTGTGTTTGAGCTTGAGGTCACGAGTTCGAAACCCACCCTATGGCGCTTTTTCTTCTTTTTATTTTACAACTTTCAGCTTGGCAACATATACCCTACACTTCCAATAACTTATAACTACACAAAGTAAATATTTAAAGTGTAACAAAAATAAGTTTTCAAAACATTTTTGCAAAACAGATTTTTATAGGGACTAAAGGTGTCAAACCGAAAACTTTGAGCCTATAATATTTTGGGTACAAAGTGTCATTTTCTAAAAGTATAGGGACTAAACTTGTACTTTTGTAACTCGAGGGTAAAAGTGTAAATTCGGAAAAGTTTAGAAAACTTATAAACCCATAATAACTTCGTAAAACAAGTATTTTGATCTTATGAGTCATTTATTTTCGGATAACGTTAAAAGCATTACGTAAATATATATATATATTTATAAGATTATAATTATATATATATGTCAAACCGATAAAACACACGGGAATTTATTTCAATACGTTAAAATACTCAACAAATTTATTACGATCACAACGGAAAACATTTCACTTATGCATAAGTGGCGATCACTAGTTAAGACAATGTAGCATGTAAATTAACTTAAAACGTTAATCACGATCGCACACTATTGGATTGGACAATCCAATGATCTATTGAATAAGAATATTCAATGCTCTATTATTTTGGTCATGAACCAAAATGCTCACATCGAGACTCGCCATCTCATCATTTTAGGTTTCGAGTTGGAACCTCCGCTACATTGTGCTTGATCTATTTTTAGTGTGCATTATCATCAAGGTGAGTTCATAGCCTCGCTTTTACTTTATTTTTATAAACCCCGCGAGGAGATACATGCTCTAAACTAGAACACAAGGGTTTTCATAAATGCTTGATCTTCTTGATTATTGGTACCGCTTAAGTTGTTAGCCACAAGTCCTCGATCATGAACCATTAGTCACCGCGAGTGAACGAGATATCGTGAATAGTACTATGGGAATAACGAACCCGCTTCAAGTTATAGAGAAATAACCGGGCGCACTATATCGAATATCTTTAGGTAATTGGCTATTACCTCCTTTGGGGCATATTTACGCACACGGTAATTCGGTGTATGCGGTTGAGTTTTGGTTTCATGAGCTTAGCGCATAATAATCTGTGATATTTTTCTTATGATATTGTTAGTTTACAATGATCATGATCTTATACTTGTGTTCAACTTATTTTAAACCTATGGACTTCACTCAACATTTTTGTTGACCTTTTAAGCATGTTATCTCGGTAATCGGTGAAGATTATGACCAAGGTGCGGAACGGGCATGGCAAGGCTTATCCGGTGGTGTAAAACATAAAAGTTATCATTTCTTTCAAACTCATGATCTTTCTTTTGGAAAAACACTTGATCTATTTGCAATATTTTGTAACAAACAATGAGTTTTCGATGAATGATAACTATTTTAATAAAACGCCTCTTTGAGTCGCTTTTCATAATTATTGACTATGATCTCCATTCAAGTAACACCGAATTAGTCTTCCATTGTCATTAAGATTTTCGGGTGTTACACTTTTGTACCAAGGACACCGTATGTCACTAACGAATTTATGCGAGATGCCGATCATGCGGTGTCAAGATACTCGTCAAGTACATCCGAGGTGCTCGGTTTTGGGTGATAAGCTTGTGAGTCGGTCTTCAAAGAAGCAAATGAGTACTTCTATTTTCTTTACTGAGGTTGAATACATAGCCATGTCATCTTGTTGTGCTCAAATCTTATGGATGAGATCTCAATTATCCGACTATGGCTTTGAATTCAACAAAATCCCTCGCATCGTGATAATAAAGTGCTATTGCTCTCTCATGCAACAACGCTCAACACTCAAGAGCAAAGCATATCGACATTCGACATCATTTCATCGAGAACAAGTGGAAAAAGGTGTGGTGGAACTATATTTTGTGAGGTGCGAATACCGGTTAGCGTACATCTTCACCAAAGCTCTTCCAAGAGAAAGTTTTGAGTTTATTCTTCCACGACTTGGCTTGAAAAGCCTTCAACCGAAACACTCAAACGCCTTGAGAGGAAGACGAGGAGTAAAGGTTTCCTTCATCTATCTCTTGTATATATCTATTCGAAAAACAAAATACAAAATTATAAAACCTTCAAAATCAAATATAAAATTATAAAACTTTCAAAATCCATAAAATTTGTAAAATTCAAAAGCCCTCAAAATATTGTCTTTTGTCATGTTTTTCTCGATTCGATAATATCTACGGTCTTTGTCTTTGTCATTCAAAGAATAACACGGACTTTAGATATTGTTCGAATTTTATTTAAAAAAAAAAAAAAAAAAAAAAATTGAGAGAAAGAGAATAAGTGGTTTATTGTCATGTCGTGCAAGAACCCGCTTTTTCAAAGAAAGAACGAGCCATAATTTATCATGTTTTCAAAATTCCATGCTCGATTCTATGAACATTTATCTGTGAAAACTAATCGCTTTGAAAAATAACTGGACTCTATTTATTGATAATCATCTGGATTTATTTGTCAAATAAATCTCAATCAACAACATATGTCATTGATTGAGGGGGAGAATGATTTCAATTAAATTAAAAAGTTATTTGGCATTCAATTGTTTTCAAAAGATATTCATGCATGTTTAATCAAGGAGTTTAAAGTCTTAATATCCGATCCTTATCAGTTAAAACGCTATCATAATCAACTCACAATTCTCCTTAAAAGCTTTCAAAATCAATTTAAATCTATAAGAGATCACAAATCTCAAATGATTTGACAATTGTGATCGGGGGAGAATGTGTGATTTAAATTGGATTTAAACTGATAATTCGGTAAATGGTTTTATAAGGATGTACAAGCTCTCCTTCCCACATGTGACAAACGATTTCAAAATTTTCCAAGCACATGTTGAGGGGAGCATCTACCTTAAACCAAATATTTGAATCGTGATCAATTTATCTCAATGTGGTTTTTCCTAATATGTGCAAAACATTCTCATACATCAATGCACATATTGAGGGGAGCAAACTTAGAAAACCTCATCCTTCCCAAAATGCTTTATCTACTTGATTCGATTAGGAAGTGATGTTGATATTTTTAGAAAATGGTAATCAAAGAAGTTAATTCTTTCTCTTGCCTCCGTGTGGAAAACTATTTCGGATACTTGATTCACATGTTGAGGGGAGTTCTTCTTCTAAAAATATCAAAACAATTCAGTACAAAATGCTTTGATAATATATCACAAGTATCCGGATTGATGTTCAAATGGTTTTCAATTGGTTCCTATGGCGTATGAACAATACCAAATAGACCGACCAACTTTACTTTATGTACGGTGATATAAGGATGATAAGGTTAGGTATTGGTTCCCATGATCCGCCGTAATCGGAGGGATCTACCTGTGGACAATCCACTAGTTAGTGTAGAAGTCCCAGGTATGATGATATAAGGAGAAAATTAGGATATGGGAAGAGTGCGGATGAGGAGAAAGCAATCTTGGAACAAACCCAACAAGGTTACCGCTATGAAGTCTCGGTAAGCAGAAGGGGTTGAAGAATTAAAAGAATTGAATGAGAAAAGGGTGAAACAAATAGCCCTACATATATTCAACCTTAGGCGTAAACCGGGTTTAATTCATATGCTACCGATGGTAACATCGGTATTGAAGACAAGACGTCATGAACCCAAAGGACGACCGCACTTCAACTTTCCAAACCACTCAAGTTCCTCTTAAAGGACTTGTTTCATTCTCACGGGAACCAAATTATCTATCGACTTCTCTTAGAGATTGTTGATATTGAAGAAGGAGACCTCTCCCTAGTCTCCGATACATGATCCAAATATGCACAAATTGAGTCTAGAGCCACGAGATCATCTATCAATCTCATTACGACACTTTCAATGAAGACTCTCTGCTTCACACAATGTGGAAAGAGAGATTATATCTTGAGTCCCACGATTATCCTTGTGGTATTGCCGTAACATCCGAGTGATGTGTTTACATATTCACAATGAAGATGGAAAGCCTTCTTGAGCCAACATCAAACAAGCTCCTGGTGGGTGGCATGTGAGATCTATCAAATAGATCAACCATGTGACAACCGAATGTAAACAACGGGCGATTCAATCTTTTGAATCAATCACGTTCGAGTTATGGATTGACGAATACCTTTGAAAACCGGTCATTGTGCTTAAAAACTCTTTTCTTTAGCACATCGACCGTGTAACGAATATTTCAAATCAAAATGTGTTTTATGATTGATAATTGATCTTCATTAAAACCTTCGTTGTATTGCAAAAACAATTTCTATTGAGCAATACACGATTGTTTTTCAAATATCTTTCATCAATCTGAATTTCTATTCGCCGTTCACTCACCCGTGTTGTCTTCTTTGAGACGTTCGGTTTGAGAATAGCTAGAGCATTGCGAAACCGTCAAGGAGATTCTTAGAATCCCACCGATCACGAAAAAGATTTGTATCGATCAACGGGAACCGTGGGTCGTGTACCTCAATTCAACAAAGTGATCAAAGACACTTTCGTGCGATTTATTGCTAATCGTTGTATGCGTGTACACCCCACGCTCATAGATGATCGTAATGAAGCGGTCAATCCATAGTCGCATGCTCACTTATCACATTCATCTCAAAAGAAATCATGATTAGTGCATCAATGACTCGATATTTTCACCCTTGCTTCTACTACGCCGCCAATATCATGAATCAACGAAAGCTTAGTTACTCGATAAGAAGATATCATGATCCGTAATGTGAGCATGTCGGTCCAATGTCACAACATCACATAATACCAACACCACAACGAATGTCTCGTAGATTTTTGTTAGTCGATGATCTCAAAACCTCGCTCAAAATTATTATCACGTGGATCACTAAAAGACCTCCACTTGGATTAACCAAACATGCAATGAATGGAATCAATGACTACGAGCTTCAAGCAAAGTACTACATCAAGAATGCAAGAACAATTGTTAATGTAAAACTGCTTGAATTCAATGTAATTTTAGTACATGATTGAGGTGACCTCCTTGGGAGATTGTTAGAATTAGAAATTCCAGATATTAAAGAGTCGGTCACCTCAAGTAAATGTAATCGTTAGAAAGCTCGTAGTCGAAGTTATTTTAGGTTAAGTAGTATTTAGTTATGTAAGACCGTGGAAGACGGACGGGTCTCACCCACTGTGATGCTCGATCCACATCCCATTGTGTGGCGTTTATTGTAAGACTATAAATACTCTACCTTCCAAGGTAGAGTTGGAGCTCATAATAAGAATTTTCTTTCTCTCACTAAAGTTCCTAAACCTCTAACTTTATCTCTAGAACTTCACTTATACGTCCACTTTGTGTTATGGTTTGATGTGTATGTGAAAACCAATATCCAACATGAACAGGTGGATCCATTTGACATGAAAGAGATGAACTTGAAGTAGCAACTGGCTATGCTCTCAATGAACATCAAGAAGTTTGAGAGTAAGTTTGGGAGAAAGTTTTGTTTCCAGGGAAGAGATCCAACAAGATTTAACAGAAGCAAGGTCAAGTGCTTTACTTGTGGTTAGATAGGTCACTTCTAGAGAATGCAAGGATAGGAAGGTCGGTGATGAGGTGATATATTCTTCCTATCAAGATATTCAAAAGGAAGTCGGAATCAAGGTCGGACCTCCACGCCTCTTGTCACTATGGATGACCATGTCGATCGGACGGTGCATGAGCATAAGAATGATGAAGGTCCCGGTTATGAGAATATTGATTGTCGGGCAAGTCGTACTTCGTGAGGATAGGCATGATCAAGTTCCCTTGATGGGCATCTCGTGCACGTAATTATGCTTTTGGTTGTAGTGAAAGATATAATGAACTTAAAGAAGTTCATGATGAATTGAAACCTAAATATAATGAATGTTATGTTGAAGTTGAGGCTTATAAACAAAGCTTTAAAAACATTAAAAAGACAAAAGTTTGGTTTCAAAAGAATCAAATGGCCTTTGATGAAAAGATAAGGGTGTTAGAAAGTGATCTAGAATGTACTAAAATTGATTTAAAACGCACCGAGAAAGAAAAACCGATGTAGTTTCGAAACCAAGTGCTAAAAGAGAAACTAGATGAGGAAATAGCTAGGCATAAAGAATGGTTATTGAATGGAAACAAGTTAGCTAGTCATATCTATGCTAGTCAAAATCCTAATACTGCAATAGGTTTAGGCTTTAAGAAGTATGTAGGGATAGAAGCTAGGGATGACACACGTAAATCTACACCAGCAGGATTAGCTAATTTTGTAAAAGAGGGTAAATTACATGCTGTACATGGACCTATTAGAGGTGAACATATGCCCATTGACATGTCCATCACAGTTGACTTTGATGGATCACACCATATTTATGGCAAAAAGTCAAAAGACTTGCTGACCTTGATTCTTCATCTAATGACTTTGTCTCTTGTTCTCGACAAAGGACAAGTTCTCTTACCAAGGGTCTAATACATACACCGGCCAGATTCAAGTGATAAGTCGACCTTCCCAAGACCTCACCCAAGCCTACACCTAAGACTACCTACAAGCCTGTTAGAGTTGTCATTGAGGAATCAACTTCCAAGATTCTCAAGACTTGTCTTTTAATTCTTTGCAAAATAATGTCTTTCATCTTGTTAAAAACAATTATGTTAATGTTTATGGTTTAAATACTTCTGCATGTAATAGAACATCTTTCAATTTAAATAAATCTTCTAAAAAGAAGACATGTTTTGTTTGTGGAAGTAAATTTCATTTGATTAAGGATTGTAATTTTCATGAGCAAAGAATGGGTGTAAGTGCTAGTCAAAAGAAACCTAGGCCAATGTGGAAAAATGTTAATGATATACCACCTTTTGTTCCACAAGCAACTCATAATAAACCTTCTCCATTTCCTTGGAGAAGATCTGTTGCTAGACCATATGTGCAACCAACTAGTTCATATTTTCAACATGGTTATTGGCCTGGATGTGTTGACTCAATGTATGATGGGAAGGGATATAGGATACCACGTGAAGCCCTCACAGTTGTTCTTGGACCAAAAGGGACCTAATTTTCAATGGAGGACCAAGAACAATGGTGGATCTTCTACATCTATATGGCCTAAATCTTATGATCACATATGTGCTCAAGTCGGTGATGACTGAGCTCCATAGTGTAGTAATATTTTGTATATATTTTTTGTTGTTGTTGTAGGATCATCCTCTTAAGCATAAGGAAGTTGGCATTGTTGATAGTGGTTGTTCTAAAAGCATGTTAGGAAACAGAGATATGATGCATAATTTACTACCCATGTAAGGAGGAGGCAATGTGACTTTTGGTGAAAGTGATGGTAGAATCACCGGAAAGGCACCATCAAAACACCTCATCGGATTTTTAGAATGTGTACTATGTAAAGGAACTCAACACTTCAACTTGTTCTCGCCTCACAAATTTGTGACACCAAGAACAAAGTATTCTTCTCTCGAGGATGAATGTCTTGTGCTATCTAAAGACTTCAAACTACCGTAAGATACATCAATTCGCCAAGAGTTCCTAGAAATCACAATCTATACACATTCAACTTGAATGATGTTCAACCGTAGGTGACCTAACTTGTTTGGTGGCTAAGCATCCCCGGATGAGTCTACAAATGGCATAGAAGGATGGCTCATGCGAACTTCAAGACCATCAACAAACTTTCTAAACTTGGTTTAGTTGAAGGACTTCCTTCCAAAGTTTTCACCAATGAACATAACTGTGTTGCACGAAACAAAGGAAAGCAACACGAGCCTCTTACAAAGCCATTACATTTGTGAGCATTATTTTAGAACCTATTCGATTGTCGCATATGGATCTCTTTGGTCCAACCCAAGTCAGAAGCATTGATCACAAGTATTTTTGTCCGTAATCACCGATGACTATAGTAGGTTTTGTTGGGTATTCTTTTGAGGACTAAAGATGAAACATCTTGTTGGGTTTTAGGTTCCTTGAATCAAGAATTACTCTAAGTACTGGAACCACGGACATAATTGATATAACCACGGACAGAAGAATGTAATTGCTGATGAGGACAAACCGCGGCTAGTAGTATTGTGTAACCACTGATATCGATATGTAACCACCGCTAGTCTTGTATAGTCGTTTAGTTTATTGTATTAGATAAATATGGAAAAGATATTTATCTTGTAGGTTACGTGTTGTATAATGTAAAGGACTCCTTAGCCTATAAAAGGAGGTCCTAGGTTAGATTAGATATATGAATGTTTTATATCTAAGGTCGATACACTTCAAGGTTACAAAACCCTAATATCGTAAGAGTATTTGTATTATTAAATAATATTGAGGTGTTGAGTGTTTATCTATTCTTCTTCTTAAGATTAAGTGTTAAATTCGCATAATACTTAATAAGTTCTTTGTTTAAGTCGGGCTTATATTAAATCGCTTGCTCAACTGGGATCAACAAGTGGTATCGAGCTTGTAATCTAGAAACTGTAACCAAGAAGAAGTTCTAAGCTTTATTCAAGTAAGTAAAGATGTCGTTAAACTCACATGGTGATCGCTTCAAAGGTACCCATGCTCAAGCATGGTGAGTATCAAATGGAGAATGCGAATGAGGCAATACATTCGTATGATTGATTATGCTCGGGATGTCGTTGAAAAGGAGACACTCTTCCCAAGAAGGGTGAGGATGGTCAAGAGATAGCTATTGTTAGTGAAATTGATAAAGCAAAAGGAAAATGGAGATCAAAGCTCACAATATTCTCTCTATGGAATACCCAATGACTATGCTTTGGACTTTGAACAATGTGAGTCCGCTAAAGATTTATTGGATGCTCTTGAAATAAGGTTTCTTTGGTAATGAAGCTACTAAGAAGTCAAGGATGAATATGCTCAAGCATCGCTTGAAACCTTCACCGCTTCTTAGTGGAGAAAGATGGATGGCACATATAATAGACTTCAAAACTTATCGACCAATCAAGTAAGTAGATTATAAGGTTCTTCAAGAAGATATTAATTTGAAGTTCATTAGAGTTTATCATCCGATTGGGCTATTCATACAATTGTGTGGAGAAATAAGGTGGACTTTGATAAGATGACTCGACAATCTCTTCAACAACTCAAGGTTTATGAGTCCGAGAATAACTTTACTAATGCATCTTCTCGCTAATCAAAACATTGCTTTTGTATCCACTAATCTCAAGAGCCCACAACATGTATCCACACCGCTATGGTATAACCATCGCTATTGCAAACAATACCACCGTTAGTGATAATGTTAGTGATGGTGCAACTGTGCTTTTCGGGCCGATTTAACTACTAGTGTTCTTGTGTTGAATCAAGATCCGGATCAAATTGATCCCGATGATCTTGAAGAGATTAATCTTCAATGGCAAATGGCAATGTTGACTCTCCAAGCAAGGAAGTTTCGAGGAGGACCGGAAGACAAGTTAAGTATGATGGTCAAAGGAGAGCTGGTTCGACAAAAGCAAGATGGAGTGCTTTAACCGCAAGAAGAAAGGGCACTTTGCTGGGAATGTCGAGCTCCTAAAAGAATTGAAGGCATTAAGAAGACTACGAAGAGCTCCGCCGCTTCTTCATCTTTTGGCTTTCGGGATGGGATTGGTGATTATGATTGAGTGATCGATTGAAGAAGGTCCCAATGCGACTTTTCTTGCTAGTGAAGCTTCAAAACAAAGATAACTTTGCTCTAATGGCCTATGCTTCATCTTCCGGTTCAGATTCGAGGTATCTAATGATTCTACTTGTTCTTTTAAATCATATCATGATAACTTAGAGTCTCAAAAGCTATCACTAAGAGTATGAGGAAAGAAGTAGATGACCGACTAGGGACAACTTAGGTTATAGAGTTGGTCTAGAGAGTGTGGAAGAGAAGCTTAAATCTTGTATTAAATGTGAGTTTGAGATGTAGATAAGATCAATATACTAGGTGGTGAAATTGATCTTAAGAATAGAGATATTAAAATGCTCAAAGATAAACTAGCGAGGCAGAGAGTATAAAACAAAAGGCCCTAGAAAAAAAGAAAACATGTTGTTAGGGTAGCTAAAACACAATTTGCTCGATCCGTTCATAAATCTATAGAGTCATTTAATGAAAAGGGTTCGGGATAGGATACAATAATATGCCACCACCCACTCTTATGCAACATGTACCACCCGCTAAAGAACTGTCATTTAGTAGTAAATTCGTTTTAACAAACCTCAGAGAAGCCGGTTCTGTTCCTTCCATCATTAACAAGCAAGGTCCCACTGATGATGATGTTCTGAATAATGGAGGCAATGTTGATCATCATCAAGATAAGGATGAGTTGTTAAAAGATAACTCAGTATCGGTAAAAGAAATTGAAAAGAAGAAAAGGCATTTTGCAAGCACTGCTAAGCCAACTGAAAGCACTGCTAAGTCTTCTAAAACCACTGATAAGCCATCTTCAACCACTGATAGGTCAAGTGAAAACCCGGATACATGTACTGGTGATAGTACTTTCTTTGGACCACATCCAAAGCCATTATTTGGTGATGAGGAGTATCCACATGATCCTACTATGCTCGCTTTGATTGAAATTGATACTCCCATCGATGATAAAGACATGGATGATTTCTTCAATGCCGATTTGTCTAATTTGGAAACCGTCATTCATGAAAGTCCAATCACCACTACAAGGATTCACAAAATTCATCCCAAGGAACAAATACTTGAAACTTGAATACTCCGGTTCAAACAAGAAGCGTAGTTAAGAACATCGAACCCTTTCCCGAACATGGGTTCTTTGCAAGATCACTTCACAAAAGAAAGGTCATAAAGATCCGCAAAATTGTCATTTGCTTGTTTTCTGCCTCAAAAGGAGCCTAAGAGAGTGGAAGAAGCTTTATCGAAGAAGGCCGGGTAGAATCAATGCAAGAGGAGTTTTTGAGTTTAAGCTTCAAGAGGTTTGGACATTGGTTGATCTTCCTAATGGTAAAAGGGCAATTGGGACTAAATGGATGTTCAGAAACAAGAGGGATGAACGAGGAATTGTTGTAAGAAACAAATCAAGATTGGTTGCTCAAGGATACACACAAACTGAAGGTTTGGATTATGATGAAGTATTTGCTCCAGTTGCAAGAATAGAAGCTATTAGATTATTTTTGGCTTATGCTTCATTCAAGATTTTGTTGTGTATCAGATGGATGTTAAAAGTGCATTTCTATATGGCACAATTGATGAGGAGGTTTATGTTTGTCAACCTCCTGGTTTTGAAGATCCTGATCATCCTAACAAGGTTTATAGGGTGAGAAAGGCTATGTATGGTTTGCATCAAGCTCCTAGGGCATGGTATGAGTGTCTGTCTACTTATTTGATGGACAATGGGTTTAAAAGAGGGCTGATTGATAAAACCTTGTTCATTAGAAAGCACAAAGATGATATTTTATTGGTTCAGGTTTATGTAGATGACATTATCTTTGGCTCAACTAACAAGGAGCTATGTAGGATTTTAGAAACTTATGCATGATAAGTTTCAGATGAGTTCTATGGGTGAACTCACTTTCTTTTTGGGGCTACATGTTCAACAAAGGACCTGATGGTATTTTCATTAGTCAAGACAAGTATGTAGAGATGTTTTGAAGAAGTTTGGGTTTCGTGGATGTAAAGAGTGCAAGTACACCCATGGAGACTCGTAAACCCTCGCTACCGATGATGGAAGTCCCAAAGTTGATTTAAAGTTGTACAGATCTATGATTGATCTTTGATGTATCTCACAAAGATCTAGGCCGATATTATGTTCTCGATGTGTATGTGCAAGATTTCAAGTCACACCAAATACCTCACACATGAATGTTGTTAAGAGGATTTTAGATATCTTAAAGGTCATCCTAAATTGGGTCTTTGGTACTCTAAGGATTCTCCTTTTGAGTTGGTGGCCTCACGAGATAGTGACTATCTTTGGTGCTAGTTTGGATAGAAGTCTACTACTTTCAAGGATGTCGGTTTTGGGAAGCGACTAATTTCTTGGCAAAGTAAAAGCAAACTATTGTGGCTAATTCTACAACCAAGTCAATATGTGGGTCACGCTAGTTGCTATGGTCAAGTTCTTTGGATTCGTAATCAATTGTCGGATTTTGGGTACAATTTATGCATACTAAGATTTACATTGATAATAACAAAGACAATTTGCATTATTAAAAATTGCATTTTACATTTTAGAACTAAACATATTGAGATAAGGCATCATTTCATTAGAGATTGTAATGAGAAAAGGTGATTCAAATGGTAAAAATCCATACCGATTTCAATGTTTACGATCTTCTCACCAAAAGCTTTTGATGTGGGAAGGTTTCAGACTTGTTGTTAGTATTGGAATGATTAATCTCTAAACCTCAAATTGTTTAAGTATTGGATCGTTATTATGTAATCTTAGTATTGCTAATTTTGTTTCTAATCACTGATAGTTGTGTTCAAACCACTGCTTGTTGTTCTGTGTTACTAACTATTTTGCAGATACAAGAAAGATCATTATAGAAGCTAAAGAAGTACTGAAGTTAATTGTTTATTCATCAACACAGTTTACAGCTTACAGCTTACAATGAAACTTCAAGTGCAAATTAAAAGACTACTTCTATACATGATTTTCTACTACTATCCTCAGCTGTTGGATATGCATGATAAGCTAAGGATCAAAATGGGAAGGATGGATTGATGCAAACGAAGATGATGAAGATAAATACAAGAGATGAAGCACAAAGGACATAGTCATATCATACTTGCATTCATTGGTTTCACCAAAAGCATCATTTCATTTTCCTTTTTCCTTCCTCTACGATATGAAGAAGCACCACAACTTGGTGCAGAAGACCAAGAACCACCTCTACGTCTTTTGGGAGTGGTGGATTTCTTGTTTATGGTCTTGGTTGGGGTTGGGATGATGAAGGTTGGGAGTTTAAAGTTATCTTCTTTGAGGAGTCATCAGAGTCCTCGATGCATCACTTGGATTCACCACACTATTATCTTCTGATGATGGAAGAAATGGGGATTTTCTTGGTCTTGGTTCTTGTGGAGGAAAGTAAAACTGCCATGGGTTAGTATCTTCACTTGATGATGAAGATGATGATGAAGATGAGGAGGATGTTAGATTCACAACTTTTGGTTTATTCCAACTAGGGTTCCACATGGTGATTGTAGTTGATTGGGGATTTTGGAGAAATTAGGGTTTTGATATTGATTGGTGTGAGTTATATGAGATTAGGGTTCTTTATATAAGCGAGTTAAGGGTTATGGAAGTAAATGAGGGCGGGTTAAATGTGGTTGAGGAGTTAATGAGATTCTTGCTACCGTACTA
The DNA here is from genome assembly GCA_022545495.1 of Chrysanthemum lavandulifolium. Classification (NCBI taxonomy): domain Eukaryota; kingdom Viridiplantae; phylum Streptophyta; class Magnoliopsida; order Asterales; family Asteraceae; genus Chrysanthemum; species Chrysanthemum lavandulifolium. The sequence continues at coordinate 250,594,675 of CM040242.1, forward strand.
ATATTCATTCTAGAAGTTGACCATATTGACTTAATTGTTCTAAACCACGGATTGGTCATTTGAAACCACTTTTGGCTCTTTTCTAACCACCGACAACACTAACCTTCTTCTCTGTGTTTGTTTTGTGTTTTGTGTTTTGTCTTGCGGTATGAAGGATTTGTGTACATAGGAGTCGTGTGTTAGTCGCTTATGTTTGGAAAAAACATTATGTGTAATCCTTCATATTTTGTAAGATATCTCTTATTCTGTCACATATTTTCTTTCTATAACTCTTGGACATTTGGTTGATATGCTACCATGTATCCACTGATGGTGTGTTTTTAACCGCGGATAGAAGTTCTGCAACCTCGGATGGCTTGTTGCTTTGTTTTGAATACTACAGGGGCTGTTCGGTAACTTTGGCGAAAGTATATTATCTCCCCAAAATCACGGATGGATCATTTATTTGATCTTCAAACCACTATCACTTGGCGCTTAACATAAACCCTAATCACTTTACTTTGCATATTTCACAAAAACCCACATCATACCCATCATTCATAACAATGGCGGAAAAGTATTCAAATACACATAACCTTGTTGCTATTCTCACCAAGAACGATCGATCTGAAGGGTTTCATCAAATGATTGATTTTCTTGTTCACAGTCCTATTCACTATGCCTTAACTGTCACACCAACCATTCTTAAAGCCTATATAAATCAGTTCTGGAGGAATGCTAAGCTTGAAGAGGTTGACGGAGTTGAAGTTTTTAGCACTGTTGTGGATGAGAATGCTATTTCAGTTGATGAGGAGATCATTAGGGATGTTTTAAAGTTTGATGATGTTGATGGAATTGATAATCTCTCGGATGTTGAGATTGTAGCTGGTTTAGAAAGGTTAGGATATACACACAGGGGTGATAAGGTACAATTTTTTAAGAGTTTGTTTTCACCACAATGGAAGTTTCTTATTCATTCCTTGTTGATGTGTATGAGTAATAAGACCATCGGCTTTAATGACTTTTCTTCCAAAATTGCTCTCGCTATTATTTGTTTATCCGATGGAAGAAAGTTCAATTGGTCTAGGATGATTTATGAGGGTTAGTACAAAACATTAGAAAGAAGGGTAAATACTATTTGTATCCTAGGTTTGTTCAACTTATTGTAGAAAGCCAAATTGATGAACCTGTTGAGCATTCTAGGGAGTATGAAGTACATCATATGCTTCCTAAGGTTTTTGCACATATGAGGAATCAGAAGCCGAATTTGCAGATAAGAGATGTTCGTTTGTTTCGCCATATGCTTACTTTGTCTACTGATCATAAGTTTGATGAAGGTCTTGCATGTCAACCTATTGTTACTGAACCCACTGTTAGTACATCTGAACCCACTGATAGTACACCTCAAACCACTGTTAGTGAAACTCAACCTACTTCTAGTCAAACCGAAACCACTGTTACACCCATTGTATGGACTAGGAGACAAAAGGGCACTAAGCTTCCTCAGGCTAGTGTTAGTGGTGTTGTTAATGAGGCTGTCACATGGAGTGGAGGTGACATGATAGGAAGGGCTTCCACTATTGCTTCATGCTTAGATGCTGGTCAGGATAGTGGAAACATTAATAAGACCCAACCATTGGTAACTCCTAATGTGGAGTTCCTTGAACTTAACATAGTGGAGGAATCCCAGCCAACCTGGTTGCTACGGGGTGCATAGATGATCGTGCAAGGTCCGATGCTATGTTTACTATATCCAAGGATTCACCTCTGAGCGCTTAACACGGATCAAGTGATGAGGATAGTTTGGAACATGAACATGAATTAATGATTCTAAGTCGGTACATGATGACTTTTCCAATGAACCACCTCTCGGACCAGCTTAACATGGTCGAAGTGGGAGGATATTCTTGAACATTTAAATGAATTGACACTAAGTGTGCCAAAATGGAGAATATAATTTCAGGTCTATAGGAGTTGGTTGTGTTTCAGGGAAAGGATATTAGGAGATTGAAGCACAGAGTGTTGGTTTTGGAAAAAGTAAGAAGACCTGGGGTTGCTGTTTTGAAAGCTATGAGAAGAAATACAAAGAAGGTGGACTTCTCTTCAGCTCTGAATATGAAGGATGTATCTAAACAGGGGAGGAGTGAAGGCATAAATTCAGGGGAGGGTGCTGATGGATCTATGGAAGAAGATAGTAGAGATCAAGAATTTTTGGTATCTGATAAAGATGGGAATGAGGCAGTTCTTGAAAATGTGAAGAATGTTGTAGAAGATGTAGTGCAGGACACAAACACTGATGGAATGTCTAAAACCACGGTTAGTACTCTTGAAACCATCACGTAGCTTTCAAACATGACAATTACACCCACTACAATCATACCCACTACTATCATACCTAGTGCTATCATAACCACTTCCACCGTTGTTACAACTCTCTCAGATTACCACCTAAAACTAAAGAAGTTGAGAAAGAAGTCGCAAGTACATTGATAAATCTAAGTAAAACCTCATCTATTTCTACACCCAACATTGCACCTATTTTATCTGTTCAATCTACTGCAACTAAACCTAAAGGAAGAAGTTTGGTTATTGGTGAACCTTTGAAGAAGAAAGTGGTTCAATCTGATATTGGAAAAGGTAAAGGAGTTGCGATCAGAGTCAAGTTTAAAAGTAAAGCAGATCAAGAAGCTTATGATGTAGAGTATGCAAAAAGTATTATAGCTGATGAACAAGCAGCTTTAGAGAAAAGGAAGCAAGATGAAGAGGAAGCTAGTCAGAGATGGTTAGCTACATGGTATGAATCACAAAATTATCTTCAAGCTTCTGAATTAATAAGTGATGAGTATACTGCACAAGAATGGGCTTTGTTGGATGATAAGGAAAAAGCTAGACTTTTGGGTGAATGGGCAAGGAAGGTCAGTAAAGAAAACAAGCAAGTTGTAAGAAAGAAACCTCCTATAATTGCACAGATGAGGAATGTATTGATGAAAATTATTAAGAATTCGTGCATTCATATTCTCGATAATCTTAGTAAATGTTCATTTGAAAGAATTTTGGAGATTTATGAGAGATGTATGAGGATTAATAAAGATGATTTCTGTCCAATGAATTCTAAAAAGGAAGAAGAATGGATTCAAAAAAATGAAGAGTGGATTCAAAGCAAAAGAAAGAGAAAATCGAGGTTCAGAGACATCCGATTCTAAAAGACCGAAAGTAGTTGAAGATGTTAATCAAATTATTTCTTATGAGTTTAAGCTTAAAGTTGGAAGTGAAGGGTGTGGAAAATTCAAAGACTCAACAATGAAGTATTTCAAGATAATAAATTTTCACAGATGCTTCAGTATTTTGAAAGAGATGATTTGATGAATCTTTGGATATTTTACAAGAATAAGTTTGGTGAAGTACATCCAAATTATTATCATGAGAGACTAGTTTATCATCACTTGAAGATTCTATTTGAACCTACTCATGATGAACCTGAATGGCAAGGACTCTACAATGGTCATGTTACAAGATGGTTTTTATATCAAACTTGTGGAGTTCATGTTTTAACTGTTTCTGGAAAGGTTATTCATATGCTTGTAGAAGGTGATTATCCTCAATGAATAAGCATCCGTGAATTATTGCTCGATGTTGAAGCCCGGTATTATCAAGATGTTGTTACCCTATGATGGTCAAGCTTACAATTTGTTGTCAAGTATGAGAAAATTCTTAAATCTAGTAAGTGTTTGACTACATCCTTCAATTCAGATGTTTTGAGCTTAAAGGAAACTTGAGGATTCTATTGAATGTATCAAGTTTAGGGAGGATTGTTGGGTTTTAGGTTCCTTGAATCAAGAATTACTCTAAGCATCGGAACCACGACGTAATTGATATAAACACGATGTAAGAATGTAATCACGATGAGGACAAACCGCGGCTAGTAGTATTGTGTAACCACCGATATGGATATGTAACCACCGCTAGTCTTGTATAGTCGGTTTAGTTTATTGTATTAGATAAATATGGAAAAGATATTTATCTTGTAGGTTACGTATTGTATAATGTAAAGGACTCCTTAGCCTATAAAAGGAGGTCCTAGGTTAGATTAGATATATGAATGTTTTATATCTAAGGTCGATACACTTCAAGGTTGCAAAACCCTATTACTGTAAGAGTATTCGTATTAATAAATAATATTGAGGTGTTGAGTGTTTATCTGTTCTTCTTCTTAAGATTAAGTGTTAAATTCCGCATAATACTTAATAAGTTCTTTGTTTAAGTCAGTTTCTATATTAGATCGTTTGCTCAACTGGGATCAACACATCTCAAGTGTTGAAAGAGTTCATTAACCTAGTTGAAAACCAGTTAAACAAAAAGGTTAAAGGAATTCGATTGTGACAATGGGACGTAGTTCAAGAATGTCAGACATAGAACTCGTAAGTCTAAAGGGATAAAAAGGGACTATAGCACTCCAAGAACCCCATAACAAAATAGGTAGCCGAAAGAAAGAATATGACCTTACTAGAGGCAAGAAGATCCATGTCATGGACTCTAAATTACCCACTATGTTTTGATCAAGCACTAGCATGCATTTTGTTATGTACCGAACAGGTATCCATTACTAGACCTCATTTCAAGACACCTTATGCACTTGTCACGTGGAAAGTTCCCGCTATTCATTACCTCAAACCTTTTGGATGTCAAGTGACCATTTTGAATACTAGTGATCCACTGGGTAAATTTGATGAGAAAGTTGATGAGGGTATATTGTGGGTTATTCAAATTTCATAGTAAGGCTTATAGGTATACAATTTTTACGCTAAGAAGATTGAGGAGACTTTGAACCTGAGATTTCTAGAAGATAAACCTAATGTTTAAGGACAAGGTCATGTTTGGTCTTTTGACCTGGATTACTTAACTGATTACTTGGGTTATTCTAGACATGTGGCTAACCAAAATGCAGGTACACAAGAGTCTCCCACTGAGAATGCAGGTACCATGGATGCTGACTCAGATAATGAGTTTGAGGATGATGAACAACCTATTATTGTACCTTCCTTCTCCCCTAACCATTTTGCAGGTGATAATTCTAAAGTTACTTCTAATGAGAGTCAAGATGCATCACACTATGCAGAGGACCTTGCTAGGCTTCAGAAATAAGAACATGCAGCTAATCTAGAAGCTGAGAGACTTGGTGGAGAGGTTACAAGAGAAGCAGTCAGTGGAAACCATGATTCTTCTAACAGTGATCATGTTTCTCCCAATAACACCAAATATGCTGATAGCGCTGCTGTTTCTACTCCCATTTCTACTAGAGTGTCCACAGACTTTGGAGATCCTTATACACGCTTTCCAAGTCCTTCGATCTTGGTAATCATCAACCCAAAGTCGGCATCTTCACCTCACCTTCCTATGATGGTGATTTTGAGCCAACTATGACTAATCTTGATACATCTATTGAAGTCAATCCCACTGCTACAAAAAGGATCAACATTGCTCATCCTCAATCCAATGTTATTGGTGATCCTCTAGCACCTGTTAGAACTAGAAGGACTGTGACAAGTGCTAAATATGGTCAAGTTGTTTTTCTTTCCTATGTCTCAAACCAGCAAAGGGACAATCACACAGACTTTAAGCATTGTTTGTTTGCTTGTTTTCTTTCTCAAGTGGAACCAACCAGTGTTACTCAAGCTCTTGAAGATTTAAGTTAGCTTGAAGCAATGCAAGAAGAGATGCAACAATTAAAAAATCAGCAGGTTTGGATCTTGGTACCACTACCTGATGGTAAGTATGTAATTGGGACAAAATGGATTTTGAAGAATAAAAGAGATGCAAGGGGTGTTGTGGTTAAAAACAAAGCAAGATTAGTGGCTCGTGATTCGTGAAAGAGGAAGGAATTGATTATGATGAAGTGTTTGCACAGAGCTAGAGTAGAGGCCATTTGAATCTTCTTGGCCTATGCATCTTACATGGGGTTCATGGTATATCAAATGGATATCAAAGGTGCTTTTTCAGATGGTGAAATAGAAGAGGAGGTATATGTCACTCAACCCAAAGGCTTTGAAGACCCGGATCATCCCAAACATGTTTACAAGGTTGTAAAGCTCTCTATGGACTACATCAGCACCCGAGCATGGTATGCTAGACTTTCAAGATTTCATTGAAGCATGGTTATAGAAGAGGTGCTATTGACAAAACACTCTTCCTTAAGAAGAATTCCACAGACATCATTCTTGTGCAAGTTTATGTGGATGCCATTATCTTTGAATCCACTAAAGAAGATTGGTGCAAGGAGTTTGAGGAGCTAATGAAGGGAGAATTTCATATGAGTGCTATAGGGGAGCTTACTTTCTTTTTGGGTCTCCAAGTTAAATAGAAACCTGATGGTAATTTTATCAGTCATGATAAATATGTGAGGGACATTTTGAAGAAGTTTGATATGGAGAATGTCAGAACTGCCACTATACCTTATGAAGCTCTAAAACCAAAGAACAACATTGAACCAGATCCAACTGTGAATGTTCACTTATACAGATCTATGATTGGTTCATTGATGTATTTAATGACTTCTAGGCCCGACATTACCTTTGATGTGAGTGTTTGTTCTAGACATCAAGTCACCCACTTGCTTCCCATCCGAATGCAAGAAAAAGATCTTTAAGTATCTAAAAGGCCAACCCGCTTTAGGTCTTTGGTACCCAAAAGTGTCTCCTTTTAAGTTGGAAGCATATAGTGATAGTGATTATTTGGTGCAACCGATAGAGATCCACAACCGAGATTGCCAATTCCTTGAAGAAGATTGATTTCTTGGCGCAAGAAACAAACTATTGTTCTACCTCGCTCATCAAGCGAGTATGTTGTCACGCTAATTGTTGTGGCGGTACTATGGATACAAAATCAATTGTTGGATTATGGGTTTAACTTCATGAACATAACAATTTTATTGATAATCAAAGTACCATATGCATAGTTAAAAATCCATTTTTTCATAGTAGAACTAAGCATATTGAAATCAGGCACCACTTTATAAGAGATGCATATGAAAAACATTTGATAAAAGTGGTTAAAATTCACACTGATGATAATGTGGCAGATTTATTGACTAAAGCTTTTGATGGACCTAGGTTTCAACACCTAGTTGTCAATATTGGGATGCTTAACCCTTAACTGCAAAGTTTGAGGGGAGGCATAGGCCATACGGGAGGCATATGCCTTAGGGGAGGATTCTTGTTGTAAACTTTGTAGATTATTGTTTATATTTTTGTTTGCTAACACTAACCAGCTAATGTTCTTTAAGTTTTGTTTGTCTTGGTTTGGTTTGTGTGTTTCTCGTGTCTGTTTTGCGAATGCATCTATAAGTTGAAGTTCACCAAGTTTGGTTTATTGAATATGGTCAAGTAAGCTTAAAGCTTGTTTCATCAAGAGAAATCAAGTGATCTAATTATTTCTCTTCAAGAGAAAATCAAGTTTAATTGTTCATTCATTCAAGAAATGCTTTACACCATGACTTACAATCAACTTCAAATGCAATTACAAGACCATTTCTATACAAGATCTACCAAACATATACTAGCTCCTATCATCTATTACAAAAGCTGGTGGATATGCATGACCAGTACGATGAAGAAGCTGAAGATGAAAATGGGAAGGATGGATTGATGAAAACGAAGATGAAGCTGGTGGATATGGTAGATGGATTTGTGATATGAGAAATCTTCGGTTGTTCCATCTACTCGTTCCACCATAAAGCATCACTCCATCTTCCTTTTGCCCTTTCCCTTACCGATATGAGATGAAGCACCAAAACCTGGAGCAGGAAGAGATAACACCACCTCTCGTGTTGTTGGAAGTGGTGGATTTCTAGCACGTGGCCTTGGTTGAGGTTGAGGTTGTGAAGGTTGGGGGTGTGATGTCCTCTCCTTGTTGAAGATTGGATCTAGACGCTCTGTGGAGTCATCAGAGCCCCTAGATGAATCACTTGGATTCACTACACTATCATCTTCAGAAGAAGGAAAAAAAAGGGATTTTGAGGGTCGAGGTTCATCTTGATGGGGGTAGCGAAACAATGGGTGTGAATCTTCACTGGATGATGATGAGGAGGAGGAGGAAGTGAGATTGATTACTTCTGGTTTGGTAGACATTGTTATTGTTGATGATTGAGGAGTTTTTGGAGAAATTAGGGTTTGTGAAGTTAATTGGGATTATTTATGTGTGTTAAATGTGCATTGGGACTATTTTATAGGCGGATTCAAGGCTTAATGAAATTTAATGCGAGTTGGGTGGCACAGTAAAACTCAAGATATTTACTGAAAATACTTAACCAGTTGAGTTGTTTTCACGATTGACCTCCTTCACAGATTGACCATACTTTCTCAAGTGTTAATTTAAATTTGGTTGGAGTTGATTTACACGCCGATATGGTCAACAACTTGTTCGATATTTTGACCATCAATTGGGTAACTTCTACTAATACCTTTTAGCATATCTTCGCCTAAAATTAACCGATTCCTCTTCACTAGATTTAAACACACTTCCAGTTGCGTGAATCATAACCCATTCTCACAATTTCTCACATGGCGCTTCAATTTAAGAAAAATCATAACAAAGTTGCTTTTTTGAGAAAAGCAAAGGGTCATGAATTATATGAACCAATGGTGGAGTTCTTGAAGCGATCCAAGATTCATTATGCTTTAACGCACTCTCCAAATGTGATATATGAATCATTGGTTGTACAATTTTGGGCATCTGCTAGGAAACGGAGTGACACAGAGATAGAAACTACGATTGATGGAGCAGAGTATGTCGTGACTGAGGAGTTGATTCGGAGACAATTTCATTTGGATGATGAAGATGGGGTTTATCACTCTAATACTGTGGAGATACTTGCTGGGCTAAGAGCTATTGGATACTAGAGTACGAATACAGATATGTGGCACAAGAACAAGCTCTGTCCCATGTGGAGATTTTTGGTGCATACATTGCTGCAGTGCTTAAGCAACAAGTCTGGAGGATGGGATCAGTTCTCTACCCAATTGGGTTGTGGTATTGTATGTCTTTCTCAGGGGTTAACTTATAACTTTTCTAGGTTTATTTTTGATAATATGGTTGAAAATATTCAAAGGAAAAAGCATAAGTTTTTAATGTACCCAAGGTTTTTGCAAATGATTTTAGACATAACAACCCAAGTCCAAGCCTTTTGTCCCATAGGAGCTCTAACTGCTAAACTGTTTGCTTCAATGAAAAATGATTATGAGGGGGAACATCATCCTTTGCTAGCAGCTATGTTGCCTCAAGGCAGTGAGGTTGCTGATGAGTGTAATGTTGTTGGTGCTCCACCCTCTACCAATGTTGCTGCTGGTGGTAATCCATCAGTTGTCATTGATGAGGGCCCTTCCACCATCGCCAAGCATCACATGTTTCTCCCGACCACCTCCACCTACACCTTCACCTAGACCTAGTCCTAGTCCACCACCTTCTCATGTTACTCCCGATGAGTTTGAGCATGAGCTTAATAGACAGCCACACCTAGTCCGGTTAGGGAGCCATTTGATGAAGGCTCTCCTATCATTGAGCATGTCCATATTTCTCCCGAAGGTCCACCAAGCTCCCATTACCACCGAGCAACTGTTTGGTGGAGCCGAGGACCCTATTACACTTACATCTCAGATATGCTCTATTGAATGTGTATGTGGCGAGGTTGCCGATCTCAAAAGGAGCTTGTCGATACTAAATCTACACTTGGTGGTGAGATTGTGGGGTTGAAGAGAAAGGTTCAGAGTTAGAAGACCAACTTGGGCATACTAGCAAAGGAGGTTTCGATTTCTTCCGATGAGGATCAAGAGGATACTCATTTGGATTCACTTGAAATCTTGGCTGATGTGGCTCAAAAGACTCATGTTTCTTCTCCAATTGTTGCTGAATCTTCAAAGAACAATGAACCCATTCAGTTTACTAGAAGAAGGAGAAGAAAGTATTTGAACAAGGATTCCACTGAATCTTCAAATGAGCCAAGTGTGGTCAATGTTGCAACTGCTGATGATCATGTTATTGTTGATGCTCAAATGGTGGATGATGCATCTGAACTTGGTCAAGCTTCATCTGTACCAGAACAACCAAGTCCTCCACCTTTAGCAGATCATCATGAAGTCTTTGTTGCTGGAAGAAAATTTAATTTGGATCCTAATGCTGATGTCTCTTCTACTCCTGTTAAATACACTTATCATCATGTTACTTCTGGTGCATCCATTGGTGTTTCTTCTGAGCATGTTCATACAGTTCCCATTGTTGAGATTCCTCAAGATGATTCTGCTCATGAGCCTGCTGAAAAAGGGAAAGGAGTAATGGTTGATGAAGAGCTTGGTTCAAATCTTGTGAGTGAACAGGAAAGGAAAGAATAGGAAAGAATGCTAGGCGAGTATGCGATATGAAGAAGAGTCATGCATTGGCTCAAAAGCTTGAAGCTCGGTTTACTACCAATTTGCCTCCGAGAGATAAAGAGAAATCGTTGAACTATTCACACAGTTCATCGATGAGCAATGGGATGCTTATACTCATCAAGTCGCATCAAATCCTACTCTTGCACAAAGTATCTTAGGTGTCGCTTTTGATAGTGACAACTTTCTTCGCACAAATGGTGGCTCTTGGGGAAATAAGGAAGCTAGTCAGAATCGCAAGAAGAAAGCCATTGATGCTCAAAAGGCTCAAGCTAAGAGACAGAGACCACAAACTGCAGCTCAGAAGAGAGCCTATATGAGGAATGTGGTGTATAACCAAAGTATTGCTATTTATCAGTCTGGTTTAACAAAGAAGCAAGTCTGGGCTTTAGATGATTCTGAGTTGAATATCAAGTATCATAAGATTATGAAGCAGATTACACCACCTTCTAACTTGAAGAGGATTGCTGGTAGTACAGATGCTCCAAAGGCCAAGAGAACCAAGAAAGTTGAGATTGTGGATTCTTTTGATGCTGTTACACCAAAGATGAGTTCTCATACTGTGTCTGCTGAGGCATCTACTGAAAGAGGTCACTCTGCTAAACCTCTTGTTGTTTCTTCTGAAGCATTACCTAGTGTGGCTAATCCATCTATGGATTCAAAGGGTATGCCTGCTTCTATTCCACATGTGGCACCTATTGATAAAGAAGGAGAAGATATGGTTAGGAAAGCTGAACAAGCAGCAGCTAAAGCTAAGAGGGCCAGAGAGGTGCTTGAGAAAATGTATGCAATGCGTGGTGTTGTTCCCATTTCTTCTACTTCTACTTCTTCCATTCCTGCTAAAGATGTCCCTGATGAATCTGTGAAGGTACCATCTTCTGTCTCTATGGGGATTTATATACCAAGTAGGAGGGGGAAAAGGATGTCTAAAAGAAGACACATTTCTCTAAGGAGATCTGTGATATCAGCTGGGACACTCATAAGTCTAACAAGGGTAGTTCTTTGGATCTAAAGGCTGCTGATTCAACTTTCATTCAAGAGGGATCTGCTGATGCTTTTCTTGAAGGGTCTCATGGTGTGTTGACTACTTGGACTTTGATTGATGGACAGCTTAACACCATCTTTAGGCTGGATAACTCTTCTATGCAGTTTAACTTCTTGAAGGACATACTACATATGGTGGATAGGAAGGACTTGATTACTCTTCATGGCCTTGTCACAAAGCATTATGATAATCATTCACCACAGGGTTCTGGTTTATACTTGTTGGGTGATCTTCAAGTTTTGTTAGACTCTCAATCTCCAGATGGTAAAGGGTATTCTATTTGGAAGAATTCACATACGTGGAAGGTTGAGTCTTGGAGATTTTATCCTATGCCATATGTGCATGTGGTGGAGACAAAGTGTGGGATATTTGTGTGTATGTTCTCGGATAAGCTTTATCCTTTGTCTCGTGTCATTGATGCAAAAATGCTTAGAAAGAAGTTGGAAGTTCCTCCCGATCCGATTGGGAATGATATGCTACATGTGAACAATTGATTGGATTGATTAAGACTCGACTTTGCAAAGACCAAGGTTCTTCCCGATTGTGTTATCTTGTATTATTTCTTTCTTTATCTATTTGATTCTTTGTTTCTTTGTTTTATTTTTAGTTAAAAAAAAATAAAAAAATAATAAAAATAAAAAAATAAAACTATGTATATTCTTTGTTTGTCTAACTTTTGCTTGCAGGTTTGTTGTACATTATTGATGGTTATCGACTCACCAGCTGTGCCTTGTGTACATCAAAGAGTTGGCTAGTCCAAAGGGTACAACTTTGGTAAAAACACATCAAATCTGTTGATAGTCGTAATGGTTTGCTCAAAATCATAGGGTATGCAACTCACCCATGCTTAATTGTCGAGGTTGTATGGTCATCAATTCACCATGGTTTATTCCTTTTGGAATCCAAGAATTGGCTAGCCTACAAGTATATGGCTTGTGGTAAAGGCGGTGGAATACCATATTGGGTTTTCAATTCACCAAAGGTGATTCTTTCCCTAAGAATTGACTAGCCCCGAGCAAACGGCTACGGTAAAGACATCTCAAACCGTTTATGGTTCTTTGGTTTGCTAATAAATCGATGGTTATCGGTGTACTATAGTTTTCGAACTTAAACATATGGCTACTTCAGTAGTAATGGCTATTGTAAAGAGACATCAAATCCATTATTTTCAATGATTAACCTCTCACGGGAGTTAACACACCTGGATGTGATGAGAATAGTATGAAACTAATATGTTTTGATGTACATTTTGTCATTTGTTGCCGCAAAGATCCGGTGTTTTCAAGTTTTGTCATCATAGAGATGTGCTTATTTTGGTTCTTTGTGTGCGATGTTCGAGTACAATCCTCTAGTTACGAAGTGTTAAAGATCTATCAAGAACTGGAACTTAACCTAGTCAAATTCCAGTTTAGGGAGGATTGTTGGGAATTCTACTAAGTAAGAATTATCTTTCAAGTTATCGCCGATGGATTCTCTGAAGTGCAAGGATTCTCTTGAAGAAGTAATTCTTTCAAGTAATAACACCCGTAGTTGGTTTTCATGGAGATAGATAGTCTGCGTATTCTATAGTTAGTTAGGATATGCATGAGCTTTATTAGGAAGTGATAATGTATATCTTATTTAGTTTTATGTTTATACGTTTCTTGGGAAACATTTTAGGGTTCCTTGTCTATAAAAGGAACACAATAGTATGAATGATGTACTTGTTGAAAAACAAGTTTTAGTATTATTATTAAAAGATCCATAGAGGATCAACGAGTTCTTAGTTATTTGTGTTTATACTTGTGTTTGATTTCCGCTAAAGAATACAAGTAATAGAGATTTTCTATTAGTGTGTTTGTGATTACATAAGCATTACTAAGGATCTACGAGTGCTAAAAGATCTATCAAGGTATTAGGTTCAACAATACCTTTTATTAAAAATAGTAATAACAACACCACTAAATAAATAGTTTAAATATTTTATAATCCTCAAACATTTATTATTATTTTTTTCTAACCTATAGACTTTTTTTCGCAGTGACTACAAATTGAACTCTTAAGCATTGCATCAAGGGTCACACGAAAACTACAAATTCCTAAGTATAATTACTTGTCGTTATACAACGTTGCTATGTGCGGGCAATCGTCTAATAATTAGTAGCTTTTACAAAAGATTAAGTTTCATGTTTACAATTGTTATCGGGATGGAGAAGATATGTAGATATTTTGTTAAACGTTTTAGTAATTTTATTGACTTGAAATGTAAAAAAAAAAAGTTTATATTTTTAGCAAGATTACCAATCTATGCCATAATATATTAATTTTGCATTTCATTTATGTAATGATGTAAAAATATTAAGTGTTCTATTTATAATTAGATTAAATGGTCATAAATCCACATGTTACATTAAAAGTGCATAGGTGTTATTTTTGTGTGTGATCTTAGTAAAACAAATGATAAACTCGGATATTCGTCTAGTAGTTAATAGCTTTTAAAAAAGACTAGTAGGGTACTCACGCGTTGCGGCGGCAGATATTTTAAATTTAAAATTTTTGACGTATAATATATTACTATTATATTTTACCGTGACAATAACTTTATAGAAAAAGAGATTTTTTCTTGTAATATCTTTAAGCAATAGCCTAGTATTTCATATAAAAGTATTAGTGCACCCACGTATAATCGCAACCAAAAGAAGTATTGATAACTCAAAAAACCATTACCCAGTGCAACTCATAGTACTCGGCCCAATATAATTTTTTTTAACAAACATTAATACAGACCCATTATTGCAAATAACCCTAAATGATACTAAAACTAATGTTGCCCTATTTTCTTATTCACTAGCCATCTATTATCTCCTTTCTCTCATCTCAATCTCATAAACTCACAAAAGTCACTATCTCATCTTCACTAAATTTTAAAACCGAAAATCCCACCACGAAAATCCCCGCGTTCTCTAATCCAAACGACAAATAGAAACTTGTCACTGGTGATTCTCATTTCTTGTCTTCATATCGAAAGATAAACACAATAAGCACCCTTCTATCTCTTATTTTTGACCCACGAAAAGGAAAAACAACAATTCTTTTGAATCTTGTTTGTGACTCGCAAACCAGGTAGGTGGTTTCGAATTTTGTTTTTTCCAAGATCAATGAATGATTTGTTGGATCTTTAAGGATCTATGAGTATTTCAAAAACAAATACCAAGATTTTGTGCTTGTTCTTATATTTATTATTATTTTTTCGTTTAAAATTTTTGAGAAAGACGAGGGTTTTGTTGTGGTTTGTTGCTGGTTGAAGTTGTAACTATGTAGTTGTTGTTGATGAGATGATGTGTTGTATCATTTAGAATAAACAAAAGTAAATGAAGAATATGTTGTGGCATCCATACACAACTACAAATCATAAAAGTTGGTTTACTACAAAGAAAATAAGTGGAGTTGGAGTAGTTTTTTTGTACATTTGTGCTACATTTGTGTGTACATTGTGCTTAATGATTTGTATTTATTGGTGAAGGGGTGTATTAATTGTAAGTAAGAAAGATAGTGTTTTAAGATGAGCATACTTGTAAATAATGCTTTTTCACTTGTATTTGCTTAAAATCTATATTAGGAAATCTTAAAAATTTAATAGGAGAGAAGTGTTTAAATGCATTATAAGTAGTATAGATATAGATTAACTTTCTTGGTTATAGTTGTTATTTTAATGGAGAAGATAATAGATACTTTATTAAATGTTTTAGTAATTTAATTGACTTGAAATATAAGAAGAAAGTTTATTGTTTTAGAAATATTAATAATTTATGCCAATAATATATTAATTTTGTCTTTTTATGGTGGTGTTAAAAATTTAATTATTCTATATATAATTAGATTAAATGGTCATAAATCCACATGTCAACATAAAAGTGTATATATATTATTTTTTGTGAGGGTTTAGTAAAACAAAGGATTATTAGATGATAGATGGTCTAAGCTCATTTGTGAGTTTAGGGTCTGTTAGAATTTTCATTACGTCTAATATATTGTGTTAGAATAATACATCATATCACATAAGTTTTATGAATCTAACATGGTATTATGAGTAGGTTGATTTTGAGACCTACTCGGTCATTAAGCCGCCACTTCTATACCACTCTGTCACAACTACATATCTTTTAAAAACAACTCCTAAACCGTAATCTCCAATCTCCAATTATTTATTATATTTTTTCTTTCAGCCGTGTTTTTTATCTTTCATTATTCACATAAAGTATCTCTTTCTTTCATAACATAACACCCTAATATCATGTATCCTTCATCATATATACTGCAGGTTCATTATAAAACACCATATCCAATACATACTACAGGTCCACCTCCTTTGCATACACTGTTATCAACATGGTTACAAATGTTTTCAAGTTATGCATGAAGAAGACTTTGAAAATTTGTCCATGCTTCTGCTTGCTACAATAAGATTTGTTTTATTGTGAAAAAAGAAGAAGTTATAATTGTTTTATTGTTTGTACGTCTCTAATAAAGACTATATTAGTATTTGAAATTTATTTATTAAGTTGAACGTAGGTACCATTCTCTAAAGATTTGTGCATCAGACTTTATTCTTAGTCATTAAAGTTGACCGTGGGTACCATTCACTAAAGTTGATCGTTGGTTCGGTTTTGTTACCAGTCGACTTAGTCGAATGTTGGTACCAGTCGACTAAAGTC
Source organism: Chrysanthemum lavandulifolium (assembly GCA_022545495.1). Lineage (NCBI taxonomy): Eukaryota > Viridiplantae > Streptophyta > Magnoliopsida > Asterales > Asteraceae > Chrysanthemum > Chrysanthemum lavandulifolium. The sequence goes on from CM040242.1 coordinate 250,610,808, forward strand.
GACCATTGGTACGGTTTAGTTACAAGTCGACTAAAGTTATACTTTTATTACGTTAATGTTTGTTTTTCTTTTCTTTTCTAGTTTACTACTCCAGTCTGAGTTTTCGCGATTTTGTTGCTCGGACTGCGGGGAAGTATTAGATGATAGACGACCCAAGCTTGTTTGTGGGTATAGGGTTCCATTATGCCTCTTGCATTCTCTATATATTGTGCTGAAATAAAACATCATACCCATGAGATTTTATCAATCTAGGATAAACTTATATATTCTAGGTAGATATAGGTAGGTATCTCAGCATATATAATCGGGATAATAACTTAAAAAAACATCATACTTGTCTAAAATTACACTTTTGGGTTCGAACAAATTTTTTTGCTTATATGGGTACTAAACTTTCATTTTTGGACTTTTTGAGGTACTTTGTGACAAATTTGCCCCTCAAATTAATAAAATTCGAGGCAAAATGTCACAAAATACCTCAAAAGTCCGAATTTTGAAAGTTTAATACCTCAAAAGTCCGAAATTGAAAGTTCGGTCTCAGATAAGCAAAAAAATTATTCGACACCAAAAGTGTATTTTTGAACAAATATAATGTTTTTTAAAATTATCACGAAATTATGTACGTATACATTGAACCGAAGATGGTGTATTTGATTCAAAACATATAATACGATATCCCTTTTCCTCCGTCTAGATATAAGTCGATCGCATAATTGCGATCAATGAAAAATCGTCAAAACCTTTAACCAAAACTGTTGTATATATAGTCGTGTTGTATAATACAATCATATTTATCTATTCAGTTTTAACATTTTGTAAAAATGCGAGGGTTGAATTATAACTTTAAACAAAAATATGACCCCACAACCTCGACTTCACCTTAAAATCTCCATTAGAGCAAGATTTGAAGATCTGCTTTCTCATGTTTCATTAATCCATTAACTGTCTTTCTTTCTTCTTTTTTAAGTGTAAGGTGCTTCCCATTCAAATTTTAAGGTAGGTCCAAAATTTATTTATGCATGGCTTCTCAAAAGTTTTAATTTCTAAGGTGGTTCCTGGAAACCACCCTGGTATACTGTAGTTCTTTTATTTTTGTCCAACATTTTTTTTTGTTTTAAGATGAATATATATATTATATCAACTTATAATGATGTAAAATAGGTGATCGATATCTAACATGACATTGATGAAATAGATAATTTGTTGGATCAAAACAAGATATGATAATGTCTTGTAAAGGTTGTCTAAATGCAACAAGTGACTTCAAAATCGAATTTGCCAAGTAAATATATTTATTTTGAAAGTAAAAGCTAATGAAAAGAGGGTCAATGACAAGTGACTTTTAGCTGATAATAATATTCATCTTTAGTTCTTTACAATGATATGCCAAATTTGCAAAGCTTCCAACTTGATTTTCATTTCTAAATAATAAATATGTCCATATATATGCATTGTATTGAATAATATTGGTTGGATACTATTCGAGTGAAACTGGCACGGCACTTATTGATTGTTGCAGTTTATTTTGCATGTCAGAAATACTTATGGCTTTTAAATCTAACATGTTAGTTTATTAAATAGACATGAAAAATAGATAAAGTATTTGTTTGATGATCAACGTATTAGTGGTTAGGAGTTGCGTATGGTTGTGCTCATGAAGTACAGTTGAAAGTGTGATGGAATGTTATTGTGTTTGTGAACTCTGAATATATGCTTTATTCATACAACAACCTAATACTCTCACAGTATTTCATATACATCTAAGAGCATAAGGTATCATGCTAACGAATAACACGTTATTGGTATGCTACATCACCGCCACATTACCTCCTTCCAATAACTAAAACACTCATCCCTCATAACACATCACTAACATATTATTGGGTCCCACTTATTTATTTCATTTACTCATTCAACATACCAAAACAAAAAAAGGTTGTTTTTTTACTTTTGGCGTGAGTGAGTTGCTTGGCTGAATCCCATTTGGCACAAATTGGCGTGTTGCCTAGTATCGAGAATGGCAAGCCATTCATTCAACTTGAATGCATTTGGCGTGTTAATATGCACCGTACCGAGTGCTCTAATGTAACAAGAGACTTGTAATAGTCACGTCTTTTGAGGTGACATGTCATTTTATGTTACATGTAAATTTTACATGTAATATGTCAGATTGCTACTAATAGAAGAACGATATTGAGGGTCTTTAACGAATATTAGCCTCCATTATTAACGTTGGTGGGATACGAGACTAATTTCTTCTCAGGAGTCGACCTCAAAGAACAAAATCTTGTGCAGCGTACATCAAGTTCACATGAACATTGTAGGCTTGCATATTGTATATATTGAAAGTGTTTCATATTTTGTTGTGTTTAATCTGGGACCATTCACACCCTTTTATAGTTAATTTTTGGCGATTATAAGCCAACCAACACGACTGTTGGTTTCATCATACCTATTCAAAATAACTGTCATATAACTGTAAAAACAGAAATAACTGTTTTTATTCATGCAATAAAAAGGTATGAAGAATTTATATTAAGGCAAAGGATGTTAAGTGCTAAATCTATGATTAATTAAATATATTATATTATAAATATAATATAAACCAAAAGAGGGTGATACTTACAACATCTTTTAATACATGCATAACAATTTGTTCATTCTGATGACCGCATCTGTTGTAATGCGCAAAATGTGATGATCGTCATCAAAGATGTGATGTAAGTATCAATTCCTAAACCAAATTAATCATTCACTAATTTTCCTCTAAAAGCCTCTTAAAGACATTTAAATAATTGAGTGGAATGACACTTTATAAACCCACTTTCACTTCTCTATCTTACCTATTTGGGATAGATACAATATACAACATTAAAACTCATAAGTTCTAACAGTTAGAGTGATAGGTGCGGTAGGGTTATTCGGAAGATATTCGCAATATCTCATCTTTTACCATATAACATCTTTATAAATCAAAAACTGAAAAACATCCTCTCTAGTATAACCCAAGTTATAAGTACACGTAAGTCTCAATTCTTATTTTTATTTCAAAACAAACAAACTTCATTAATAATAAAATAAAAATACATATTGCAAAAAAAATAATAATAAAAAAATAAAAAACACAATTCATATAAAACTTACAACTCATACAGAAAAATAAAAATAAAACTATCAAGCCTTCGAAACTTCAAAGACCTGAAATGTCAGTGATTTATTTACAAAATTACAAAACGAAAAAAAACGAAAAAAAAGAAGAAGATGCATATCCATTTTTCTTATTTGTTGGTACCTGCAAGTCAAAAATAAATAGAGAAAAAAAATACAACTTTCGCTTACAAAAAACAAACACAAATATAACACAAACACAAACCCAGGTAAAGAATTAAAATAAATAGAAAACACATCGAAATGACCCACTATAGCTAAGGCTTAAGGGTCTATAACGTGCACATAACGCACACACTAGTGTAGTTTGACGTCGTTGTAGGTGCTTGATGTTGAAGCGTATAACCTACTGCACCATGCACTCTCATAACATATACAATATAGACAATTGCTACTATTATAGTGGAGTTTTGAAAATTTTAGGGTCTGTTTGGTTTAGGGGTTTGGGATTCAAAAGAAAAAATAAAGGCCCGTTTGGTATGGGTGTATGGGAATGGTGGTATGGGTGTGAGAATAATAAAATGTGTTTGCTTGATGATAAGGGTATGAGAAAACCTTTCAGACAAGTTTATCCGGATAGGTGTTTATTTTTTGTGGTTTGAGGATACCCATGTTTTCTCTATCAAAAAATAAAAGAAAAAAAGGCCAAGGCCTACCACTAATCTCTCAATTGTGCTTTTAATAATTTTTTTATTTGAAGTCATTTCATTTCAAATCTATACTCAAACCATATCAAATTATCAATAGTGATTTATTTGAGCAAACTAAAGTACCAAACGGCCCCTAAGTGTTTGGTTAAGTATTTGAGATTAGAATCTTGGTCTAAATACTAAATTTTAATACTATTCAAAAAAATAGGTAGGTAGGGTTGTTTTAAGTAGTGTGGGCCCATTTTATATTTTCTCTCTATCTCTTATTTTTATATTTTTCATTTAGTTAAAAAATTAATTGTGTACGTTTTTTTATACTCTCTCCGTCTCAAAATTATTGTCATGAGACAAAAATCACATAATTTAATAAAAATAGAACTTTAATTTTCAACCACTCAAATAAAATATTCTCTCATTAAATTCTCTAATTTTTACTTTAAAAAAAAATGAACAATTATTTTAAGACATCTAAAACGAAAATATGAACTAAGACAAAGGTAGTAATACATTTCTCTTTTATATATGAAATTCAAATCTTGATCCTAATCCTCAACCCATGTATAAACCAAACGGGCCATTAATATCAAAGCATAAAAGTATTATGGTCTTGGAAGTTGGAACATCAAAGCATATTCAACTCTATCCATGGTGACATACGAGTACCAAATCACAGACATGTGCTTGAATTATCAAACCATGTTTATGTGCATCATATAAGTGCTAGTTAGGTTCAAATGAGACCCACGTACATGTGCACGCATACTGTACATATACATTGATTTTCCACGTAGTAATTGAGATACCTAATTCTAAGAGGGAGAGATATCACAACGAACGGAACTCGCCAGTTCTAGGTGGAGGGCTCGCCACCTCTAGCCACGACACCACACACCATCGCCACTTTAACTCTCGTCACCCCCACGGAATGAATACGACAAAAACTTTTTAGAAAACTATCCGTTGTGTTTTGAAGTGAAGAAATAAAATGAGGGTGGGTGGGGCCTAAGTAAAGAGGTTTGGGTTAGTTGTGAATGTGAGGTATTTTTAAGTGGGTGTGTTGAAGTGATGTGACACATGTGAGGTCCAAATAAAGAGGCATGACTTAGCCATGATACCTCTTGCTCTAAGCTTAATTTTATTTTTAAAGTTGCATGTCAATAATTCATTGGTTGTAATAATAGGATCCACTAGTTCACAATCTAATAAGGTAACTCCACATATATTAGGCATACAATTAGACACGAGTTTTAAACTTCTCCATCATTTTCCTTTCCTGTACACTATAAACTACCATTAAAACTTGATTTTCCTTTCCTGTACACTATAAACTACCATTAAAACTTGAAAACACGGTACATGTGCACGCATAATGTACATATACATTGATTTCCCTGTACACTATAAATTAAACAATTAAACTTGAAAACGTACCAAAATTCTGTACCACTCTTGCTAACTAACCTAACCTCATAACTAGAAGTGTACAAAAGGACCTACACCATAGCCCGGCCCAAATTTCTTGATAACTGGAGGAGTCTACTGCAAATGCCCCAGTTACTATTTCTGATCGATATTGTCTTCTTAACAAGTTTTGTTCTTTTTAAAAAGAAACCGAATTTGAAGCGGATCAAATCGAACAAAAAACCAAAGTTGAATTCATTTTGCTTTCGGTTTTCACCCAAATCTCATTTGTACTTAATTTTGCGTTATATCATTTATAAAATTTTGCCGGGGTAAAGACCTTTTTACCCAAATGTATTATCTTATAAAATGTATTAATCAATAAAGCTTAAACAATATACACTCTAATATATAGTGATTATAATGGAAAAACATTTTTTTTTTTGCTATTCATGGATTTCGACTCAACATTGCGAATAGACTAATCCCAAGAGAGATGAATCTCGTGATGCGATGATGAAGTAAACAAGGTTGAGAATCGAACCATAAACCTCCCAAGTAGGGCATGCTTCACTTTACCACCCTACCACCTTCATTAACTACACTAAAATTTTCTACCTTAAAATTTAAGTAGTACTGTACAATTTATTGGACTTAATGTAAAATCATTGATAACCTACCATTTGTTCCGTATTTTTAATGTAATATTGTTTTAGCTAAACATATTAATTGTGGTAGTTTTCAAAATAAATACATTATAATATACTTTCTGATATTTTTATCCCACAAGTCTTTAAATTCAATTATGTAACTGTTTTACAGCATTAATTAAAGTTACTTAAACTAGATCTAACTAAGCCTAATGAAAACAAATATTTTTGTGTGATGTTTGAACATTTGGTTTTTCTTTTCACTTACAAACATTATTCACTCACCTATGTGAGACAATGCAATTAACAAGCTTCTTAATCATATCAACAAGTTAAAAGAATATACAATGTGTATATATGTACTTTTTTGACATTGCAAATACGTTCTACAATCTGATATCGTAGAAATATTTTTATGATAAAATATCATGTTTAGTGATTATGTGGAGCAAACTTCTATTCCTTAGAGTATTTACATCAATAACTTGGGTTAAAGTTTAACATCGTCCACGTCAGCGCCACATCAGCTTTAACATTTCACCTTAACATCCCCAAAAAACACCCACATCAATAACATCACAAGTTAAACTTTAACATTTCATATTTTCAATTTTAACCCCTAAACTAAAACAAACACTTCATTTATTAAATTAAACATATCATTAAATTTGAAAACATGTGACAATACGAAAAAAAAAAAAAAAAAAAAAGAAGCTAAAACGAAATTAAAAAGACATCGAAAATTAAACGTTACAACATAAAGGAAATGGCGAGAATACAATCTCGACGAGGTTGCAAGTTATATTTTTTGATGGTTCGGTCTTTTTCGTCATTGATCCAAGCCACTACATTTGGATCTTTCCTTCAAGATCAACCATAAAAACTTCATCTCCTCCAACCCACGACATTTGGATCTTTCCCTTCAGTATCAACCATAAAAAACTTCATCTCCTCCAACCTTGTTATCGTTTCATCTTTTTCCTGCTGGGTCCGATACGTCGCTGCGGCGGTTTCACGTTTGATACGATACTCGTTTGCCATAGTTTCAGTGAAATAAGTTGACGATTCCTCCGGTGCTTGCTCCCCCAGTTCTTGTCGTGCTCTCGGATCTTGCTTTCTTGGTAGCACGTTTCTTTCCCATGGGCCGTGGTTGTTCATCATGACCAAACAAAGCTTCGTTTGTTTGGCTTGGGGTATCGCCGGTTAAATCAACCGGTTCAGGAGCGTCCCATTTCTTAAAATGACGCTAAACCTCCCAAGCGTCATCGAGAGCAAACAGTGCTGCTTTGGTTTCCTCACGATACCATTGATTTGCCAGTTTCATCACATCCATCTCACTTTCCCCGCCGTTGTTCCCGTTGCGCATGTTTGAAAAAGAGTTGAACTTTGTGCAACATCGCTCAACGCTTCCACTAGCTTGACATCATATCCTTGTTGCGCCGTTGAAAGTTGAGTCTATTGAACTCATTTGTGACCTGATACCAAAACGTATCTTTGAGTTGTGCACGCCCAACTTTCGGATCCTCCGTAACAGCTATGTAACACCTTACAAGTAATTCTTCCTCTGATGGAGTCCAACGCCCAGTAGCGAATTCTTCCTCTTCATCATCATCGATTGGTTCGGGCTCGGGGTCTTTAGATTTTTTTTTTACTTTCGTTTAACACGACCTTTGGTTTTTTTGGAGGAGACGTGGGTGTCTCAGGAACATCATGTGTTTCAGTTTGTGAATGTTGTGAGTGTTGTGAGAATTGTAGATTTTGAAAGTTGGAGTTTAAGGTGCTTTGTTGGCTTTGTTGTTGCCAATACAGATATGCTTGATGTTGTTGCCACATTTCTTAGCTCGAGAAGCCTAGTGGGTTGGGAAGAGACATGTTGGGGTTTGAAGATGAACCCGCGTTCGGGTTAGATGATGAACCCGGGTTTGAGGTATTCCACCCACCACCGAGAAGATTCAAGAATGTATCATCGTTGCCTCCCGACATTTTTTTTTCAGTGAATGAAAGATTGAAGATTGAGAGGATTGAGTAGTGGAAGTGTGAAAAAAATGGTGTTTTAGTTGGGTATTTATAGTGGTAAATTTTTATTATTATTATTTTTTTAATTAAAACTAGCCGTTAGGGGGTTTTTTGTAATTTTTTTAAATACTAACGGTCACTAGCCGTTGAGGGGGTCAAATTGTAAATTTTTTGATTTTTTTTTTGTTTTTGTTTAAGCCCTTTAACGCCCGTTGCCCACTTAACGTTGGTCCCTTAACGCCTGATTAACGCCGGAGGTCCAAGGGTATAACGCCCGTTAACGGCGTTAAATGCACACTAACGCCCGTTATGGCGTTACCGTTGTGCTTGCTCTTAGAAGTATTAAACTTTTATGTCGTATAAAGTTTAATAAAACTTATCACACCTGTATATTTGTGACTATAAGTCACATTCAACCACTTTGACCTTTTACATTCATACTATTAGTGGCCACCCGCTTATAGCCTTATATATTACTTTAACATTGCGTGGGTGTCATACTACAAAAGTAATTTAGACAACAAAATTTCCGCTTTCCGAATTTCATAAAGAAGTTAAATCTGAAAAAATTATATCCGGATTCCAAATCTGAATGTACCATATAGATCCTCGGAGTACCCACAACATATTACAAGGACGAAAACTCCATATCTGTAGAAGTTTTAAATCTTTATCCATTAAACGCCTACGACCACTTATCCATGCTCTTCTTCAAGTAGTTTGGTCAGCCAACCCGAACCATCCCTTCAGGAAGGTGCAATGCTAGCACATGATGCAGAAGATGGTTCGATATTAAAATATCTTGATAAAATCGTCATTTGGCCAAACTACTCCTCTAGTGACATCTACTTCAGAATTAATTTTAAAAGATGTTGATAACCTACTAATACTATGCATATCACTTGCCCGTGTAGGAATGTTAAAATTTTTCGATAGACTTTTGTTGCATGGGCAAACTTGACCCAATGAGCGGTGGTCAAGCTAATCCCGACTACACCTTTTCCCAATAGGAAGATTACATTAACTCCTATCATCTTCAAGTAACAAAGTAAGGCCTCTTTACGTATCTAGATTCAACCCCACCTACTTTATACTACAATTATATGGTCAAGCCGTGAAAGCAACCAAATTGGACAATCAACCAACACTAAATCACGTTAAGTTTTCTTAATGAAATTATAACTTTATTTATGTTTTCCGCTTAGTTGAATGAATCTCGCATTGCTTTTAGTATACCTAAAGTATCGTCGATTCAATATCCAAAGCAGATGTCGGATGGGCGTTGATAGTACTTGAGTGAAATCTATAGTAATGTACAAAGGTTTGATAAACTCATGAATCCTTGTCGAAAGTGAAATCAACAACCGGCTTGTCGAAATAACTCCATTTGCTCGGTTAGTAAGGAATGTGATTGTGTACATTAAATATATCTTAGACCAAAGACCATTTGGCTCAGTAGAGGCGATACTCTATGTATACTAAATATATCTGAAATAGTAAATCAGTTATACACATTTGAACCATCATTGTTCTCACGTCGAGCCAAGCTGAGCCGATGGCTTAGTAGGATTAAAGTATTTGGTTAGTGCGGTTTATCTTAGTGGGTGCCTCACTAACGGGCTACTTAATTGTTTGGCCTAATTGCATGTGTGACACCTGTTCTTCATTATCAAAGAGTGTGTGATGTTCGTTGCATGTTGTGCACATGTTTTCCATTATCAATTTGAGAAGCTTTTGATTAAGTTGCGTTTGTGTTTCATTTGTTTTTTTTATACGATACCTCACACGCACACAATATATTCCGACTACCACATGCAGCGCTGAAATCACAAACTTTAACGCGAGGTAAAATTAAAGTTTTACATATCATTCCCGATATTTCAGCAGGTTATTTTCAATATTTTTTTGATTCAGCAGATTCTTTTACAAATTGAATCAACAGTGCAAATTGTGAATGTAATACTCGAGTTCGGTATAATTTTAAGATCTAATTGGTTTTATATATTCGCCTTGACGTTAAGTTTCATGTGTTTTTTATCTTTACTTTGATAAAATGAATATGAAGCATATTTGATATCTGATATGTTCGACACTCGAGTTTTATGTGTTTTATTTAGCCGTCTTGATGAATTTGTGTTTATGCACAATTACGTTGTTTGTATCATGTGTGTGATGTGTTTTTATGTGGTATTGTGGTTGTTTCTTCACGGCCATAACGCAGTCATCATATATATGTTTTGTTGGACTGTGGAAAATCACATGTAGTTATTAAATGTAGCCATATTTTAAAAGATATTCCTTTTAATATGGGTTTGTGCATGATGTTTTGGACGAATTTAAATTTATACTTATTATTCATGTTGTTGTTGTTAAGAATTTGGATACTTTCTTATGTTAGTGTTATATGCATGCTTGACTCGGGATCTGTTTGCGGTGGAATTGTGTAAGTGGGTAGCGTATACGTAGTCCAGGTGATTTTATACTTCTTTTTGGGACTTTATTTGTTTTACGTCAGCTTCTAATAATCTCATGTTTGTTGTGCAAATTAGTGTTTTATAATGTTCTATAAACTTATGATGATTACTTATTATCTGCATATAGCTATAGGGAGTTGATACTCACACTAAAAGAAAATGATTGACACACCACAATATCAATGACTATTACACAATCATGATTGACACATGATTGTGGCGTGAGAATCAACTTTTTTTTTTTTTTTTTTTTTTGTATCAACCCTGACTATATTTGCTTGCATTGTTATACTAAAATATGGGAAGAAAAGAAAACATGAAACCGAACTAATCATGAATATTTTGGTTTACGCCTCACATCTAAGAAACAAAGTTTAAGAAGACGTGTTTTGTACAATTGTTTGTGATCATTTGATGCCAAAGTTGCGCCTCGCTTAGAGGTTTTTCATGATGATTTACAACAAGGAAGTTCTTATGTTAGTGTAACGTCCCATGATGCAAATATTGAGCTAGTGGGATCGGCCGTGTTGATGTTGAAGGTGAATAGGATTTTCGATTCTTTTTTAAACTATTCTCTTAAGTTTAGTATACACTTATAGAATAGCCTTTTATATTAATGACTTTTTTTCAAATAAATTGTTTGATTTAGTTGTGGCGACTCCTTATTATTTGGAATCAGAAAAGAATATGTCGGATGATGGCGTAACAGACGACGATCAAAGTTTGGGCCATCGCCTCACATCTAGGAGACAAGATTTTAGAAGGCGTTGGTTGTACAATGGCCAGAGGTCGTTTGATGGAACTATTCCAATGGGGGCAGAGAGTGTTATAGTTCAAGGTGAATAACACTTTTTCTTAATGTATTATATGTCCTTGAAAGTATGTTTTCAATGTTTATTGTTATAATTAATTAACCATTGTTTTGATTTCGGATACAACTATATCTGGTGCTGCAATGAGGGGAAAGGTTTCTCATTGTCCAAGATTGTTTCTTACCGATGGTTTGCAACAAGGCGGTTCAATCGGTTCTTTATTTTAACGTATGGTATCCACATGTGTCGAATCTCACGCATCAACTTCCACTTCCAATAAACTTTTACCTCTCGACTTTTCTAAATGGTAATATGTTTAGCGACGATTTTGTCGTCATTAGTCTTTCTCAAAAATAAGTTAATTTGTTTTAATAAATAAAAGAAATACATAAAAAATTAAAATAAAATTAATGACGACATTGTCGCCGCTAAATTTTGTGGGTCCCATCAACATCCGTGTTGGGAATTATCTGAGTAGGATTTCTGCGTCAATCTCGCGAAGGTTTCTGCTGAGTAGAAGCGAATCTTGAAGAAGAGATTCTCTGAAGTATAAAAGCCGTGCCGTGTTTCTACTTGAAGGGTGGAAGTCGACTAGGATCTGCATGCGCTTTATTATTTAAATGCTAACCCATCATTATTCTTGAACCGCCCGAGGTTAGCATGGGTATTATTGTAACGCTCAATATTGTTTAGTGTTTAGCCATTAAATGCATGCTTGCATGCTTAGTCGATTGAGTAGTAATAGTTTAGGGTTCCTTGTCTATAAAAGGAACTTCATAGTATGTAATAGATAACTCATTGAAACATAGTGTTTGATTAATAAAAGATCCATAGAGGATCTAAGTGTTCTTAGTTATAACAACTTGTATTTACATTCCGCTATAGAATACGAGTTGTAGAGATTTTCTATTAGTTTGCTTATGATTACAGAGGCAACACTAACGATCTACGAGTGCTCAAGATCCGCAAGGTGCGTGTGTTTTCAACAAGTGGTATCGAGCCTCGGAAAGTCTCTACGATATCGAGAACCATATTTAACCTCACCCCATACAACCAAAAATACATTCACCATGCTCAGGCGATGATGAATCCAAGTCACCAACAACAACATCAAGAACACCACCTCTATGCAACAACTTAGTCTTTCCAACAAGAATGGTAAGTTTCCTTATCTAAAAAGGAAGAGTATGATCCGTGGACAATGAAGATGCGTAATCGGATCTCCAATATTGATTGGAATCTTTGGGAGATTGTGAAGAAAGGAAACATTCAAGAAGACTATCCCGGATCTTGATGGTAAGTTTACCATTGCTCCTCCCAAAACCGCCAAGAGATTTTAGGCGTGCAAAGAGAGCAAAGTAAGAACCATCCTTCTTCAAGCTATTCTCGAAGATCACTTGGGTGATTTTCACCACATGGATGATGCAAAGGACATATGGATGGCGCTTAAAGCAAGGTTCGGTGGCAATGAAGAGTCCAGAGAATGAGGAAGTTCATGCCGAGACAACACTTTCAAGAATTCGATATCTCGGAAGAAGAAGGTATCCACAAGGGATACGACAGTTTCATAAGATTTTGAGTCACTAAACCGGTGAATGCAAAACCTGATAATGATGATTGCAATTCAAAGTTCCTACGGTCTTTGCCTCCATCATGGTTTGTTAGCCTTAATAGTTTTATTAAAAGTGATGGTCATTCACATTTAGGAACTTTGTAACTCGTGTTAGATATCGTGCTAGAATAGTCAACGGGCTCGTGGATTGGACTAAGCTAAATGGGCTTTAGTTTAGTTAAGCTAGCATTGAATAGTGGCGTGTAACCCATGTCCAAACCCAAGTCCACGAAGCCAAGCCAAGCCCATGGAAAGCCTTTAGGCAACATGTGTCTTGTATTATAAATACCCTCAAATGGTCATTTGAGGGTGTGTGAAAGTGTGTGTGTGTGTGTATTTTTCTCTCAAGGAATATACAACTTATTGTTTGCATATCTTATACTCATATACACGGTTTTATAAACATCAAGTCACCATCTTTCTCATCTTATTTCTAAGCTTTGTTTGTGTTTGTTTCACGTGGGTATACTTGTATACGTGTTGGGTTTGCTTGGTAAAGTGATAAGGTTGATATAAATATAAGGTCCTACAATTGGTATCAATCGCCTAACAATGGTTTAGAGTGTTTGTGTTTGGTTTGAAGGTGTTACGCAGAAAAGCTCTCGTTATACGCTTTTGTCACGCTTAAAGCTTTAATTTTGCACTCAAAATTCAAGATTCTTGTGGTTTAAGGTTTATTTGGTGCTAAAGTTTTAGTTTTTGCAAAAGTTTGAAGCTTTACGCGCTTTGGTTAAGTTTTAAGCTCGTTGGATCATTGGTCATTTCTACTCAGTAACTTTTCTAGGCACTTTGGGTGAAAAAGGTCTATATTTTGGGTTCTACGCGTAAGCTTTTTCACGCAGAAGATTTTCCCACGCGTGAAGCTATTCCTACGCGTAACCTCTCTTGTTACGCGTAAGTTGTGTTCTCACGATAAGCATTTCCTACGATAAGAATCCCACGCCTAAGCATCCCACGCCTAAGGATTCCTACGCCTAAGATCCCACGCCTAAGTTTCTACTGTAACTTGTGTTTCTACGCCTAAGCTCTCTTTCACGCATAAGGTTAAAAAAAAAAAAAAAAAAAAAAAAAATTTGGTATAACTTCATGGAAAACTTGAGTAAAATTTAAATTTTGAGGAGACTAAACGCTCAATTTTTACGAGATTCAAATTTTGGTATAACTTGAAATTTTGGTCAAAATTCAAATTTTGGGCCTAAATTCAAATTTTTTAGGTCAAATTTTGCGTCAAAATTGTCATAACTCAAAATTTTCATACGTCCTTAGAATTGATTTTTATAGTGAATTTCAAATTTTGGGCTAAATTTTTAAGAACCGAGTTTATTTAGCACGACTTTCGGAAAAACCTCAACCGAGCTTAATCTTCATCAACCACAACTCCTTTATCGTTGAATCGATCCTACATCAACTTTATCGATCCTAACTTCATCAATGGCTACTCAACAAGATATTCATGCGGTAGGTGCGAAAACCGACCTCCTATGTTGGCAAAAGGTGGTTATCTTCAATGGACAAGTCGAATGCTCCGCTACATCAAGACCAAACCTAATGGGAAACTCATGATTAAATCCATTCAGATGGACCCTTCCACCGACAAGTTAATGTACCGAAATCTCGATGCAACACCTCCCACCGCACCATCTTCTCGCCTTCAATACGAATCAATACACCGCAGAGGATCGAAACAAGTCGAAGCAGATGACATGGCAATTCATATTGTCCAACGGGTTTACCAATCGACATCTTTTTGCGGTAGCGGTTGTGAAACCGCTTCGATATGTGGGAGCGTGTTAGAAGGCTTTGTCATGGAATGTAAATTGGTCAACAAGACATGGAGAACAAGTTGCTAATCGAATGGGAAAAGTTTACTTCAACCTGTGAGAATCCATTGAATCATACTATGGAAGGTTTTGCACTTTGATGAATGAGCTAATCGTAAACAAGTTAGCACCCGTAACTATCGCTCAAAACATCAAGTTCTGAATAATCTTCCGTAAGAATGGGACGATATGTCACTATTGTCAATCAAACAAAAGACCTTCATCGGTGAACTTTGATCAATCGAATGATTTTCTAAACAAAACCAAGTCAAGCTAATGAAGTCGCAAGAAAAATTAGCAAAGATTCATGATCCATTGGCACTCATTGCTAAGACTCTATCTTCGTGAATACACAACAACAAGCTTCATCATCTTCCAACAACAACAACTTGTACCACAACAACAATCCTATCCGGATCCACAATACCAGAACAAGAAATCACCGATCTCGAATCGATCAAGAAGACCCTATGTCCCAAATAATTCTCTCTTGGGTCAAGTAATCAAAGGTCGCTATTCCACACCTACTAACAACAACCAAAGGATATCATCAAACACTCGCAATAGCAAATTGCACAGGGTGTGAATATGGGTAATCAAGGTCAAATGGTTGAGTTATTGGGAATCGGCAGGATATGCTCTTGGATTTCGCATGGGTAATCAGCGGTTCCGAATCGGTAATCGGATGAGGCAGAATAGAGCGGTGGGTAATCGAATCGAATGTTGTACCCGGTCGTTGGGAATCATGGAAATGTGAATCGTGGTGTCGATTAAGTGTTATAACCGTCAAGGAATGGGTCACATGGCAAGGAATTGTCCTTCTAAGCCGAACAAGAACGATCTTGAGTATCTTCGTAAAACCATCTGTTGGTACAAAAGGAACGCTACTGGATTTCAGTTGAGTGTCGAGGAACATGACTTTATGGCTATTATGGACGATTTGGAAGACCTCGAGGAAATTAATGCGAATCGCATCTTCATGGCTAATCTTCGTGAAGCTAAGTATGACACCGAGTCGACTCACCTCCGCCTATGACGCCAATACCGTATCTCGAGGTACCAATCATTGATCCATGTTATAACAATGTCATATTTGATGTGTTTACTCATGACGAACAAGATTTCGCGACGCCAAGACCTACTTATGATACATACCGATAATCCGAGTTGTAGCAATACCAACTCAAGCTCCGTATGTGGATCCTAGTGGAGGCCGCAGTGGCACAAAATACCGAGACCGATGAGGAAACACGTGCTTATGTTGAATCATTAATCAATCAACGTGGCATTGAAGTCGAGAAAGTTAGAACGGTCAATCGCGGGTTAAGGCCGCGAATGCTAAATTGACCGAGCTTGAGAGTTACAAGGAGCATGCCAAAGCCTATGAATTTCATACAAACAAAATGTCGAATTAGAAATTGGTTATCGAGATTCGCTTTTAAGAGAAAACAATTGCAACTCAAATACGATACACTTGATGTGAATCAATTTGAAAATCAAATCTTTAAACAAGGAAATTTCGATCTAAATGACCAACTTTCTAAACAAAAAGCAATGCTTTTCGATCTTGAAAAGAAAAGAAACAGTTGATTGTCGATTTTTCAAAACGAGAAGATTTCTTCTTGATGAAATTCTTGATAAAACGGAAAAATCAAAACATTGGACAATTTGCTTCTTACAACGGGTCATTCACCTAAATCAAACAAGATGCTTTCTAACCAAGTAAATCCACGCTTTCATACTTCACATAAGATGGCACTTGGTAATGACCCTTCTTCGTTTCTCAAGAAAGCTCGAAATCTCGTAATGTGTTGCACAATGGAAAACCTTTGCATGAACCTATAATTGTGCATGATTCTCTTGAAACGTTGGAACTATCCGAGGAGAGTAGATCTAAATGAAACAAAACATCCGGAAATCAAACCGATTGATTATAACAAATGGAACCAAATTTATGTTCTTCCTTTGTTTCTCAAAAGAACAATCAACGTTTTCCACCACACAAAGTGTTTCAAACAAAGTGTCAACACAAGTTTCAAAATCGGTTTCAAAACCGCTTGTTGTCTCCAATTCTCTTTCGAACATTGAACAAATGTCTTCAAACAACTTTTAACACAAGTGAAGCCAAGTATTTTGGAAAATGTGAAACGAGAATTTCGATCTTCAAGAGACCGTTAAAACTAAAACCAATATTAGAAACATCCGGTTTAATAGTTTTGATAATGAATGTAAAAGTTTTTGAAACTCAAATTGCCCTCACCGAATAACATCGGTGCAAGGGTAATTCATTTTGAACAAGCGTTTTTAAAGAAACAAGCGACTTTGTCAAGGACCATAAATCCACGTAAAGCAAGCTAATGAAAGTGTTAAACACATCAAAGTTTTGGAAAAGTTTAATGACTCTCTCCAAGATGTTCGACCACCGATATTATGTCCATCATTTTGCAAACATATTTCGTTGAAGATCATGAAAGACTCCACCGAGACCTCCAAATTGTTTCAAAATATGAAAAGCTCTTATGAAACTTGAAAAGAAAATATCTCATATTTTAAACAACTTGATCGAAAACCGAGGAATGCAAGTATGACAAATTGTCGATGAGCGTGCCTACAATGACATGAAAGCGAAAATGATTTTTGAGGGCTCACCGGACGAAAAAGGAAAGGCGAAGGAAGCTCGTGATTACAAAACCATTGATCTGCGGAGAAAGCAAATGTTCCCAAACCGTTTCAAAACCAAAATGTCTGCTTTTGCCTCCTCCAAAAGTCAATGAGAAAAATGTTTCATCAAAACGGTCACTCCACCGTCGTGCCTAAACAAAATGTTGATAAAGGAAAGCGGTTATTGAGAATCCTAAAGTTTTAGCACCGGCCTTTTAAGATGAGTACCACTAATGCGCCTCGCCTCCACATCTAAAGAGACCAGGATACGAAACCACCTCCCTCATAAAAATGTGAATCCTAATGTGTGCCTCACCTTCACAGACTAGAAAGCACCTCTAGGAGCAGCAGACTAAAGCCTAAGAGCAATACAAGGAACAATAGAGTCTCGATCGCCTCTAGGAGTAGTAGCTTGAATAAAGAGAAGAAAGTAGAAGAACACCCTAGGAATTTACACTTTGAATAAGAAAGACATTTCATCCGAATGTACCGAATCTGTGAAACTTGCTAAGTCTAATGAATGTGTTGAATCTCTTTGTTTAACTTGCAAGAAATCTTTAAATGTTCAAGATGATTGTGTTTCTAAGAATGTGATCGATAAGCTCATAAGAAGAACGTCCCAAAAGTAATTACGCTAAACGAGTAGGAAGACTAGTTGCAAAACTTAGGCTTTACACTCATCGACAAGAACCAACGTGTATACTTTAGGGATGATATTTGAAACCCACGGTAGAACTTTCACACTCCGAATGGTACAATGAGTGATAAACCGTAATCCCAGAGAAAACCTCTCGAGTGTGATAAGGATTTTACCTCTAACCCAAAGGAACCAAAATCAAAACGGTTTCCACAATATTCTTTTTCTCAGAATCGCGTGTTATCGAAATTTGTCTTTGGATCGTCGACTCGGGTTGCTCCAAGCACATGACGGAATCAAGTCACGATCAATTTCGTCTGAAATTCATGGAACCGACGTTTGAAATGATCATGTAGCATTTATCATGGGTTATGGAGATCTACCTTTTGAAATTATTTGATCACTCGGGTTTACTATGTCGAAGGGTTGGGACACAATTTGTTCTCATCAGGCGGCCTGCGTGATGCGATTTAGAGGTTGCTTTTAGAGAAATGCTTGCTTCGTTAGAAACTTGGATGGCACCGATCTCTTAACCGGGAATCGTGATACAAACTTGTATGCTATCGACATCAATCAAATGGCCTCTTCATCACCAATATGTCTTATGACACGAGCATCCGAACACGCCCTGGTTGTGGCACGACGGTTATCTCATCTCAATTTCGACACCATCAACAAAATTGCCAAAGACAACATCGTCAATGGACTTCCAAAGTTCAAATACACCAAGGATCACTTATGTCCATCATGCGAACAAGGAAAAGCAAAAGAGCATCATATAAACCCAAACCGCACCTAGTTCGGAAGCAAAGTTGCATATGTTGCACATGGACTTATGTGGCCCAATGAGAGTTGAAAGCATTAACGGAAAAGTATATTCTTGTTATCGTAGATGATTATTCGAGATATACATGGGTTAAGTTTCGAGATCAAAAGACTAAACACCGTGCATCATCATCACCTTTCTCAAACGCATTCAAGTACTTCTTCAAACCCGCAGTGGTTGTAAGAACCGACAACGCACGTAATTCACTAATCGTGAGTTAAGAGCTTATTTTGAAGATGTTGGAATTACTCATCGACATCACCGTTAGAACTCCACGCAGAATGGGGTAGTTGAAAGAAGAAATCGAACTCTTGTGGAAGCCGCCGACAATGCTAATTTATTCTTGTGCACCGTTATTTCTCCGGGTCGATGTTGTTGCAACGCTTGTTTCACACGTAACCGATCCCTTATCCATCCAAGATTCAATAAAACCCCATATGAAATAGTGAACAACAGAAACCGGATATCTCTTACTTTCACGTGTTTGGCGCTTTGTGCTATCCTACGAATGATAGAGAAGATCTTGGAAAACCGAAAGCAAAGGTGATATTGGAATCTTCATTGATATTCAGATAACTCGAGGGCATTCGTGGTGTATAATGAGGCTAAAGAAAATCATGGAGACGATGAATGTGAAGTTTGACGAACTTTCACAAATGGCTTCGAGAGACTCGCCTAGAACCCGCACTAAACCGGCTGACTTGGACACATCGATTCAGACTCACCTCAAAGAGCTCAATCAACTTCGCTTGACAATCCTAAAGAACAAGAATGGGAGAATTTCTTGAGTTAATGTTCGATGAATACTATGGTGGAACTTGACAAATGCATCAAACCATCATTCCGCCGCACCCGCCAAAATCATCCTCCACCACCAATGAAGATGCATCTACAACGGTCGAAACCAATGCACCAACTCCATCAACATCATCTACATCTACTCAAGGTCTTACACCCGCTCTACCAAAGAAGTTGATGAGCAAAACCAAAACCGAAACGATGCACCGTTAGATGAAGACTTATTTGAAAACCCGCTTGCTACGGAATCACCGAATCTTCTTCAAGCTTACGAGAACCATCTAATTCGCACACGATAACCAACGGTATCCATCTACTCAAGTGGACAAAAGACCACCCAATTGAACAAGTTATTGGTGAACCTTCAAGGCCAATTCGGACGAGACGCCAACTTGCCACCGATTGCGACTTGTGCATTTACCTTTGCTCAATCGGCAATATTGAACCAAAGAACATTCGTGAGGCAATGGCGGATCCCGCATGGATAGAAGCAATGCAGAGGAACTTCTTCAATACCGTCTACATGACTCGTGGGAAAAGGTTCCAAGACCCGTTGACGTTCGAGTCATTGATCTTAAATGGTTATGGAAGAACAAACGGATGAAGAAATGACCGTTATTCGCAACAAAGCTCGCCTTGTAGCCAAAGGATACAGACGGGAAGAGGAATAGACTTTGAAGAGTCATTCGGCGGTAGAGCTAGACTAGAAGCGATCAGATATTCTTGGCCTATGCACCACAAAAACATCACGGTTTATCGATGGACATTAAGACCGCATTCTTGAATGGAACTCGAAAGAAGAAGTGTACGTGAGTCACCGGAAGGCTTCATAGACATGGAACATCCGACCACGTCTACAAACTCAAAAGGCTATATATGGTTTAAAACAAGCTCCGAGAGCGTGGTATGACGAATCGTCTCTTTCCCGATCCAAAACAATTTCACCAAAGGAACAGTTGATCCTACCTTGTTTACACAAAATGCAAAACGACATTTTGATTGTTCGATTTACGTGGACGACATCATCTTTGGGTCCACTAATCCGAATCTTTCAAAACATTTGAAAATCTCATGAAAAGCAAATTTGAAATGTCCATGATGGGGAACTAAAATTCTTTCTTGGTTTACAAATACATCGTCCCCTCGTGGAATTTTTATAAATCAAGCTAAATACACAACCGAGATTTTGAAAATCATGGTATGGATAATCGTGACTCGGTCGGAACACCAATGGTAACATCACCAAAAATTGGAGCCGATTTGTTTGGAAACCTATTGATCCGAAGAAATATCGGAGCATGATTGGTTCTCTCATGTATCTTTATCGCTAGTCGACGGATATTCATTTTGTCGCTTGCTTATTAGCACGGTTTCGTGCTAAGTTTCATCGAATCGCACCTCAAAGAGGTTAAACGGATCTTCGGTGCACCAAGACATCCATTCACATGGGACTTGGTATCCGAAGGAACCGGATTTGATCTAATTGCCTTTTCGATGCGGACCACGCAGTGATCAAGTTACAAAAGTACATCCGAGGAGCACAATTTTGGGAGAAAAGCTAGTCATTTGGTCTTCAAAGAAACAAGATTGCATCGCACTATCAACGAAGTCGAGTATGTGTCTCTATCTGCGTGTTGTGCTCAAGTTCTATGGATGAGAACACAACTCACGATTATGGCTTTACTTTCGATAAAATACCTATGTATTGTGACTCGAAAAGTGCCATAGCCATATCATGCAATCCTGCTCATCACTCAAAGACTAAGCATATCGAGTCCGCTATCATTTCATCAAAGAGTGCGTCGAAAATGGTGCTGTTGAATTATTCTTCGTGAAGATCGATACCAACTCGCCGATCTATTAACTAAAGCCCTTCCAAAAGAAAGATTTGAGTATTTAGTTCGATTTAATTGAATGCGAAGCCTAACCCCGAGGAGTTAGAACGCCTTCTCGAATCTTCTTGAAAATGATTTTCAAAAGTCATTGTAAATATTTTTGAAAACAAAATACAAAATTTGAAAACCAACAAAAGCAAAATATAAAAATATAAAACTTTCAAAAATACAAAACAATAGAAAATAAAAAATCCAAAATATTCTTCTCACGACATGTCTCTTGTATAATCGATATTCAGACGTTTCTAGAAATGTCATTCAACAATGATACGGGCATGTCATGATGCTTGAGCGAGAGTTCTTTAATTGTTTTCTAAAACATGTCGTTTCTCAAAATTTCTTAATAAAATGGCTTTCGTATACATCAAGACGAAACCCGGACCGAAATGATGACTTTTGATTATTTTCAAATCAAAACTCGTGCTTTGATCGAAAAATGAGGTGTACGCGCTCAAAGGCACTACATTTAAAATGGTGAAAATCATCATCATCTTGAGCACCTTTTCAAGATTGTGCAAAAGATTTTCAAAATCTTTCAAAATATTTTGTGCTCAAGATAACTCCTCTAAAACCCTTTAATTGATTATGCTTTATTAAAGGGGAGTATAAAACAAAATGTTCCAAATTCATGCTTAAATCAAACCGTTTGTCTCCCCAAATGATTCTAAATGTTTTTAATCCGTGGATATCAAAATATCACAAATATGCTATTTTTGAGGGGAGGAGACGGATTAAATGTGATCAAAAAGTTTAATGATCGTGGTTTGAATCTCAAATGAGCTCGACTCAGACGGAACCAATGAATTGACGAGCAATTATGTACCATCTCGAGAAACTTTCTATGACTTGACCGGGACGGTAATAATTTCAAGCTAGTTCTCTAGTGATGTAAACGTGTCTCGAATCGGTCTTGTTCATTTAAAGTCAATCAATTCAAAACGTGCGAACTCTACCCTCTATGTGCGATTACGTCAAAACTTATGAGCACATGTGAAGGGGAGTATTACGAAAATATAAAACTCACTTGAGTGTTTCAAACATGTTTTCTATCATAAACACTCGAGAGATTTTCAAGAAAAATGGTTTTATGGCAACAATAGGACAGCCATGGAGTTATAAGGTGACTAAGGATAGGAAATTGTCCTATGATCCGCCAGAGTCGGAGGATCTACCCAAGGACATCACCAATAGTGTAGAACTAGAAGTCCTTAGGAATGATTAAAAAGGAGTAATGTGAGAAAGGAGAAAGAAGGGTTGAAGAATTAAAAGAAATGTATTGAAAAGGGTGAAAAGAAATAGCCTCCATAGTCAACCTTAGGCGTAAACCGGGTTCAATACATATGCTACCGGTTGTCACTAGATGACACCGGTATTGAAGACAAAGACGTCATGGACCCAGTGACGCACTGCACTAAACCTTCTAGCCACTCAATTCCTCTTAAAAGGATTTGTTTCATTCTCACTGGGAACCCTACATAATCTATCGACTTTCTCTTAGAGATTGTTGGTATTGAAGAAGGAGACCCTCTCCCTTGTCTCCGCTCAGGAAAACCAAAATGCACTATTGAGTCTAGAGCCACGAGATTCATCAAAAGATCTCATAGGAACACTTGACATGACATCGCTTGTTGTTCATCAATAAGGACACAAGTGATATATTCTAGAGTCCCACGCAGTCTTAGCAATTTGCCGTAACATTTATGAGAAGTTTCACATCCGTGATCTTCAATGATTGAATGGAAACTCCCGCTGTGGTCAACATCAAGCGACCAAAGCAGTCACGGTAATTCTCCGTGGATTACGCTTAGTGTGTCTCAAACGGTCTACGATCGTGAGGTGATGCTTGGTGTACCTCGGCGACTCATCCGAATCAGATGTACTTGGTATATCGTGTTATCTCACTTATGGGACTCCGGTTCAGAACGGCCTCTGAGAATTAGAGGCGTGTTTTCACACTATGTGTTAACACCCTCGAAATTCAAACTTGTAAGTGCGGAATCCGCTTATTACTAACAATGTTTTATGTTTTCTTCTTATGGAAGCTCGGAGCGGATGGATCGTGAGACTTGCCACATGCTCATACCAACAACACATGAAAGTTCTCACCGTAATCAAAGGAGATGATTCTTCGTCAATGTCAAAGAATCTACAAAGTTTAAAGACTCTGTAACTACATCATTGGTAACCAAAAGACAAATAGAAGTGTGAGCATGGTGGAGAAAGAAGTGGAGAATGACGTGGAGACACCTAACCAACGGTTGACAATGGCAAACAACCACATTATCTCGATCACAAAGCATGAAGGAACAAAGAATCAAGACTAGTCAATATCTACACACAAAGTCTTAGCTCAAGAAAAGTAGAGACCTAATCAAGTGGAGCATCGTTTGAATGACCACCCCCAGGGGAGATTATTAGCCTTAATAGTTTTATTAAAAGTGATGGTCATTCACATTTAGGAACTTTGTAACTCGTGTTAGATATCGTGCTAGAATAGTCAACGGGCTCGTGGATTGGACTAAGCTAAATGGGCTTTAGTTTAGTTAAGCTAGCATTGAATAGTGGCGTGTAACCCATGTCCAAACCCAAGTCCACGAAGCCCAAGCCAAGCCCATGGAAAGCCTTTAGGGCAACATGTGTCTTGTACTATAAATACCCCTCAAATGGTCATTTGAGGGGTGTGCTTGAAAGTGTGTGTGTGTGTGTTTTTCTTTATTGAATATACAACTTATTGTTTGCATATCTTATACTCATATACACGGTTTTATAAACATCAAGTCACCATCTTTCTCATCTTATTTCTAAGCTTTGTTTGTGTTTGTTTCACGTGGTTATACTTGTATACGTGTTGGGTTTGCTTGGTAAAGTGATAAGGTTGATAAATATAAGGTCCTACATGGTTACATGTAAGTATAGCTCTTAAGGCTAAAGGTGGGTTGGACATGCTCACTTTTGATGAGCTGTACAACAAACTCAAATCTCTTGAACCTGATGTCAGATCTCCCTACCGTGCATCCTCTTCTAGTCTTCTGGTCATTCAGCCTTTGTTGGGACATCTCACTCCAATATGATGATACATGCTCCTAGTCCAACTTACTTACCATCATCATCTTACAATCGTCCCACTCCATCATGTCCTCAAGCTAAAACTGGCAGTATTTTAGAGGATGTTCTTGATTCATTTGTTGCTAATTATGATACTCAGCAGCACCTTGTCTATGAAGATTTTGAGCAGGTGGACCCACTTGATATGGACGAGATGAAACTGAAATGGCAGGTGGCCATGCTTTCGAGAGATATCAAAAGGTTTGAGGAAAGGTTAGGAAGAAAGTTTGGCTTCAAGGAAAGGATCCGACTCATTTTGACAGGAGAAAGGTCAAGTGTTTCTCTTGTCACCGATGGGTCATTTCTCTAGGGAATGCAAAGATAGGAAGAGTGGAGAGGAGCTAACTACAATTCCTATCGCAGAATTAGGAGGAAGTAGCGTCTGAGAGAAGCTTGGATCTTTGGAAAGATGTACTTGAAGATAGGCATGATCAATTTGCCTTGATGGGACTTTCTCGGTACACAAGCTCAGATATTTGGTTGTAGTGAAAGATACAATGAACTTAAAGAAGCTTATGATACTATGAAACCTAAATACAATGAATGCTATGTTGATAATGAAGCTTATAAACTTTTGTTAAAAACATTAGAAAGACAAAAGTATGGTTTCAAAAGAATCGATAGCTTATGAAGAAAAGATAAAGGGTTACAATTTGATCTAGATATTGCAAACATTAACTTAAAACGCATCGAAAAGGAAAAAGTCGATACTATTCGAGAATCTAGAGCTTAAAGAGAAACTAGTGAGGAAATAGCTAGACATAAACAATGGTTAATATCGGTGACAATCTAGCTAGAGAACTCTATAGTAGTCGGTCAATGAACTCGGAATAGGTTTAGGTTTTCAAAAGTATGTAGGTTTGGAAGCTAGGCAAGATGGGCGTAAATCTACACTGCAGCTTAGCATATTTTAAAAGGAAGGTGATTTACATGTTGTCCCCGGACCTATTAGAGGTGAATTCATGCCCACCGACCGTCCATTATTGTTGACTTTGATGGATCACACCATCTCGTATGGCAAAAGTCAAAAGACTTGCTGGACATCGATGCTTCATCTTATGACTTTGTCTCTTTCTCCCGACGGTGACAATTCATCGGATCAAGGGTCTACTTTCATTTGTGATTCAAGTGATAAGTCGACCTTCCCAAGCCCTCACCGAGCCTACACCCAAGCCTGCACCCAAGTCTATCTACAAGCCTTCTAGGGTAGGCTGTTGAGGAATCAACTTCCAAGACAGTTCCTCTCAAGACTTGTCCTTTAAATCTTTGCATAATAATCCTGTTAAAACAATTCATTTAATGTTTCGGTTTAAGTACTTCTACATGTAATAGAACATCTTCTTTGTTGAATAAATCTTCCAAAAGGAAGACATGTTTTGTATGTGGAAGTAAATTGCATTTAATTAAGGATTGTGATTTCTATGAGCAAAGATTGGGTGTATGTGCTACTTTTCAGAAACCTAGACCGGTGTGGACCAATGTTAATAATATTCCACCTTATGTCCCATTAAGCAACTTATACCGACTCTCCTTGGAGGAGATCGGTGATAGACCTTATGTGCAACCTACTAGCCCATACTTTAAACATGGTTATTGGCATGCATATGTTGACTCTATGAATAATTGTTGGGCATCTTTGTCAAGTCCTCGTGAGTTATTCTTGGAATAATAAGGGACCTAAAATTCAATGGAAACCCAAGAACAATGGTGGATCTTACTCTTTTGCTAGACCTAAATCTTATGATCCACAAGGCGTGTTCAAGTCAAGAATGACTTGAGCCTCCTTTGTATACTAACATTCTTTTGTATATATTTTTGTTACTATAGGATCATCCTCTTAAGCATAAAGATATTGGTATCGTTGATAGTGGTTGTTCGAGAAGCATGTCCGAAATAGAGATATGATGCACAATTTTGTTCCTATTGAAGAAGGAGGCAATGTGACTTTTGGTGGAAGTGATGGTCGACCATGGGAAGGGCACCATCAAGACACCCCTCTCGAACTTTGAGAATGTGTACTATGTTAAGGAACTTCAAGATTCAACTTGTTCTCGCCTCACAAATTTGTGACACCAAGAACAAGGTACTCTTCTACGAAGATGAATGTCTTGTGCTTTCTAAAGAGTTCAAGCTTCGGAAGATACTTCAATTACGAGAGTTCCTCGAACTCACAATCTATACACATTCAACCTCAATGAAGTTCATCCTGAAGGTGACCTCACTTGTTTGGTGGCTAAAGCATCCTTGGATGAGTCTACCAAATGGCATAGGAGAATGGCTCATGTGAATTTCAAGACCATAAACAAACTCTCTAAATGGGTCTTGTTGAAGGTCTTCCTCAAAAGTTTTCTCCAATGATCATAATTGTGTTGCATGCAACAAAAGGAAGCAACACGAGCCTCCTACAAAGCTATCAACGCTATGAGCATTATTTACGAGCCTCTTCATTGTTACATATGGATCTATTTGATCCAACTCAAGTCAAGCATTGATCACAAGTATTTTGTTTGGTTATCACCGATGGCTATAGCGATTTTGTTGGGTGTTCTTTCTAAGGACTAAAGATGAAACAACTCTAGTGCCGAAAGACTTCATCACCCTCGTTGAAAATCAGTTGAACAAGAAAGTTAAGGAATTGATTGTGATAAAGGGACGAGTTCAAGAATGCTATAATTATAGAACTCAGAGGTCTAAAGGGATAAAGAGGACTATAGCAATCCAAGAACCCCGCAACAAAATGGGGTAGCCGAAAGAAAGAATATGACCTTGATAGAGGTCGCAAGATCATTGCTTGCAGACTCTAAATTGCCCACTATGTTACGGATCAAGTTGTTGGCACGACTTGCTATGTGCTAAACGAGTCTCCATTACTAGACCTCACCTCAAAACACCATATGAGCTTCTCTTTGGGAAGGTTCCACCATTCATTACCTCAAACCTTTTGGTTGTCAAGTGACCATTCTAAACACCGGTGATCCATTGGGGAAGTTTGATGAGAAAGTCGATGAGGGTTATATTGTGGGTTATTCACTCATAGCAAGGCTTCTGAGTGTACAATTTATTCGCCAAGAAAATAGCGGAGACTTTGAACCTAAGATACATGGAAGATAAGCCCAATGTTCAAGGGATGTGGTCATGTGTGGTCTTTTGACCTTGACTACTTAACCGATTATTTGGGTTATTCTAGACATATGGCTAACCAACGTCGTGTTCTCAAGAGTCTCCCACTAACAATGCAGTACCTTGGATGCCGACTCGGAAAGTGAATTTGAAGATGATGAACAACCCATACTTGTGCCTTCTTTCTCCCAACAATGTTTCGTGTAACACTTCTAGAGATACTCACGAGAGTGAAGATGAGTCACACTATGTCGAGGACCTTGCTAGGCTTCGGACTCAAGAGTTTGCGCTAAGCTTGAAGTCGAGAAGGTGAATGGGAGCTTACAAATGAGGTCGTCGCTGGAAACCATGTTTCTCACGACACCGATGATCTCTCCCATCGTCATCAAATCTGCAAAGCTCGACTGCTTTACCCTATTCCTTCTAGAGTGTCCACGGACTTTGGTGAACCCTATACCGCTTTCAAAGACCTTCGATCTTGGAAATCATCAACCCAATCGGCATATTCACCTCACCTTCCTATGACACAACTTTTGTACCAACCGTGTCTAATCTTGAACCGTCCATTGAAGTCAACCCCATCGCTACTAAAAGAATCAACATCACTCACCCTCAATCCAATATTATTGGTGACATTCTAGCACCGTTAGAACTCGAAGGGCTATCTCAAGTCCTAAATTTGGACAAAGTTGCTTTTCTCTTATGTCTTAAATCGACAAAGAGACAATCACACGACTTCAAGCATTGTACTGCTTGCATGTTTTCTTTCTCAAGTAGAACCAACCAAGGTCTCTCAAGCTCTTGAAGACTCAAGTTGGGTTGAAGCAATGCAAGAAAAATGCAGCAGCTTCAAAACCAACAAGTTTGGATTTTGGTACCACTACGATGACAAATATGCTATTGGAACTAAATAGATTCGAAGAACAAAAGAGATGCAAGGGTGTGGTTATTAAAAACAAAGCAAGATTGGTAGCTCAAGGTTACGAGGCAAGAGGAAGGGATTGATTATGATGAAGTGTTTGCACTGTTGCTAGAGTAGAGGCTATTCGAATTTTCTTGGCCTATGCATCCTACATGGGCTTCATGTCAGATCGATGGATGTTAAAGGTGCTTTTCTATATGGTGAGATAGAGGAGGAGGTTTATGTCACTCAACCCAAAGGATTTGAAGACCCAGATCATCCTAATCATGTTTACAATGTGGTTAAAGCTCTCTATGGACTACATCAGCACCAAGAGCATAGTATGCTAGGCTTTCATCATTTTTGTCAAGCATGGCTACGTAAGAGGTGCCATTGATAAGACTCTTTTCGAAGAAGAACTCGACAGACATCATACTTGTGCAAGTGTATGTGGATGACATCATTTTGGATCCACTAAAGAAGCTTGGTGCGTGGAATTTGAGGTTCGATGAAGGGAGAATTCGAGATGAGTGCTATGGGGAGCTTACTTTCTTTTGGGTCTCCAAGTTCGTGAGAACAAGATGGGATATTTATCTGTCAAGATAAATATGTGAGGGACATGTTGAAGAAATTTGGTATGGAAGGTGTCGAAGCGCCACAACACCCTATGAAGCTCCAAAACAAAACCAACAATGAACCGGATCTACCTGAATGTTCATTTATACTGATCTATGATTGGTTCATTAATGTATCTAACGACTTCAAGGCCTAATATTACTTTTGTTGTGAGTGTTTGCTCTCGACATCAAGTCACTCCACTTACTTCCCATCTCAATGCGGTCAAGAAGATCTTTAAGTACCTCAAAGGCCAACCTCATTTAGGCCTTTGGTACCCAAAGAGTCTCCTTTTAAGTTGGAAGCATATAGTGATAGTGATTATCTTTGGTGCAAATCTGGATAGGAGATCCACAACCGGAGGTCACAATTCCTTGGAACGAGATTGATTTCTTGGCGGCAAGAAACAAACCATTGTGGCTACCTCAACCATCAAGCGTAGTATGTTGTCTGCTGCAAATTGATGTGGACGGTCCTTTGGATTCAAAATCAATTGTTGGATTATAGGTATAACTTCATGAACACAACACTTTTTATTGATAATCAAAGTACCATATGCATTGTCAAAAATCCAGCTTTTTCACAAGAGAACCAAACATATAGAAATCGTGCACCACTTTATAAGAGATGCATTTGAAAATATTTGATAAATGTGGCTAAAATTCATACAAATGATAATGTGGCGGATCCATTGACAAAAGCTTTTGATGGACCAAGGTTTCAACACCTTGTGGTCAATATTGGAATGCTTAACCCTTAAGCGCAAAGTTTAAGGGAGGCATAAACCTGTGGGAGGCATATGCCCTAGGATATGTCTGATGGTTGCGTTGTTTATTTTCTTTGTTTTGTTTGTTATGTCTTAGTTTAAAAAAAAAAAAAAAAAAAAAAAAACTAACTTTCTCTTGCGGTTTGTGATATATAGTTGATGGTTTTAACTCACCGGATATACCTTGTGTATATCAAAGAGTTAGCTAGTCCAAAGGGTAGACTTTGGTAAAGACACATCAAATCTGTTGATAGTCAGTAACGATTTGCTCAAAATCATAGGTCCGGAACCACCCATGCTTAATTGTCGAGAGTTGTATGGTCATCAATTCACCATGGCATATTCCTTGTTGGAATCCAAGAATTGGCTAGCCCACAAGTATATGGCTTGTGGTAAAGGCAATCGAATCCATATTTGGTTATCAATTCACCAATTCTAAGAATTGACTAGTCCTAAGCAAACGGCTATAGGTAAAGACACATCAAATCCGTTTATATAGTTCTTTGATTTGCTAATAAATCGATGGTTATTAATGTACCATAGTTTTCGGACTTAAACATTTGGCTACTCCAAGAGTGATGGCTATTGGTAAAGAGACATCAAATCCATTATTTTCAATGATTCACCTCTCACAGGAGTTAACACACCGGATGTGATGAGAATAGTATGCAACTAATAAGTATTGATGTACACTATGTCATGTGTTTTTGCAAAGACACAGCGTTTCAATGTTTGGTCATCATAGAGATGAGATTATTATTGGTTCTTTGCTTCGATGTTTGAAAACAATCCTCTAATCTGCAGCCTCTAAGATCTATCAAGGTTAGAGAGCGGAACTTAACCAAGTCAAATTCCGGTTTAGGGAGGATTGTTGGGAATTATGCAAGTAGGATTTCTGCATCAATCTGCCGAAGGTTTCTGTGAAGTAGAAGCGTAATCGATGAAGAAGAGATTCTGCTCAAGTATAAAAGCCGTGCCGTGTTTCTACTGAAGGGTGGAAGCTGACTAGGATCTCGTTAGGAATTAGAAAATTCCATAGTGAAGAGTCAGTCACCCCAAATATTATCTAGCATAAGTTAGCTCGTAGACTTGTCATTATTTACGTTACTTAGTAGTTTATTAGTTAGTTTGTAGCGTAGTTTAGTTTAGAGCAACACCGTGGAGGAAGGACGGGTCTTTACCCATTGTATGCCCGATCCATGCCGATAGGAGGTCGTGTAATTTGTAGTATAAATACCCTTCCATCCATGGAAGGGGTGTGGCTTCTTTGAATCTAACCTTTCATTTTCTTAAGCAACTCTCTTTCAAAGTTCCTCCTCTCAACTCTCTTCATCTCTCAAATGGCTTTCTTGTTTAATCATTGCCCTAGACCACCCGAATCATCAAACAACAAATATTAAGATCCTACAATTGGCATCAGAGCCTAGGTTTTGTTGTTTGTTTTGATTCGTGGTTCGACTCATGGTTTATGCGTGTTGTTCATGCGGGTTATGTATGCGGTTTGGTTTACATCTTTTGATGTGTGTTGAAGAATCTTGGTTAATGTTTGTTTATGGTCATTGAGCATGTGTCAAATTCATTGTTTGAAGTCGTTTTGTATCACTTTTATGAATGGGACATTGTGTCTTTCCTTAATGTTTTATGGTAAAGCGCTTTATGTCCTTTTTGATATGGTCAAAAACACACAAGTCACAAACTGTTATAACGTGTTTTTCAAAAATTCTTGTCTTGCGTCCTTTTTAAGTCCAAGATATCATTTGTATGAAAAACTCATATTTTTAATGATTTGTTCATGCACCATTTCTGTGATTATACATGGTCAATAAGGTCTTATCGGGTCTAAATGGGTAAAAAGCATTTCCTTAAAGTTTTTTCTGGGTTGCTATTCGTATACATGGTCAGGTTCTTTCTGAATGCGAGTTGGTCTTTCCTGGGTGCGAGTTACACTCATATTCTTCAAAGCGAGTTGACAGTATTGACTGTCCTGACTCATTGCATTCTTGGTTGCGAGTTGTTATAATGTCCAAATACAATGACCATTATGCGAGTTGCTAAAATGATAACATAAGCGAGTTGTGTCAATCTTTAACTCGCATTTTTGAATGCGAGTTGCCTACTTGCATTATTGAATGCGAGTTGCTTAAATGTACTTTTGTACAAGCGAGTTGATGATGCTAGACAGAAAGGAAGAAGTAAGAGAGACAAGACCCATACCAACAACCAACTCATGACCTCAGTTTTTCTCATACATCATCAGCCATGTCAAAAAGAAATTAACAAAGCAAAAGAAGAACAACCTCTCATCGATTCATGACCATATCCACGATTACAAAACCAGTACCCAAACCAAAAGGAAAATCAAATCATTCAACAAGTGATCTCAGATTCGGTTTAAAGTGAATTAATTATTATTGAACCGTTTCATCATAGACCTAATCTCAAAATGAAAAAAAAGGGAAAAGGAAACTCATATGGATCTCTGTATTCAATTTCGTGTGTCACCAAATGAAACACCTCGACTATCTAGAGTCTAACACACGAAATATTACATCACTGATCTAATATTGTTGTCTGCTTTTCGAAAATCAAAGCTAGATTAAAACAAGATTGTCTTTTCTAGGTCTTTTTCTTTCAGTCATCATAAACAAATACAAGAATGAACTACTTGTTATTAGGATTGTCTGAATATGAAAACATGTTTAACAACTACTGTTAATTTTTTTTTTCATTTGTTCGAGTATTCATATGGTGAAATCAGCTACCCATCTTACCTTAAGTCCGTGAGGTGATCTCAAAGCCGTTTCAAGATCTTGTGCCATCCCTTTGGCAATATCTCGTCTGTTTTGGAAGAAAGGAGAGTGGCGAAAGGTTGTTCTAATATGAGATTAGGGTTTAAGTTGATTGGAATTTAGGTCTTGATAACAAGCTGCGTTAAAGAGGGCAGAGATGAGATGGAGGCGTATTTGTTTTGGATTGTGAGATTAGGTTGAGATAATAAGAGAAATATTAGGGCACCAAGTACTTTATATCCTGTTTCAATAAAACTAAACGTGGATCAGGTTTGTCTTTGGATTTTGGATCGTGGGCTTGGGCCAATCGGATAGTGTTTCTGTTGTTTGGGCCGTGTAATGTTACCTGGGCTGTTATGAGATTATCTCAATGTTGGGCTAAAGTGAAATTGGTGGACGATGGACTATTACGGGTTGTGTGCTGCACTTATTTATGTTATCCAAATTTTGTTTCTTCACATTTTGAAAAATACGGATAAAGATTATTTGGTTAACAAGAGTGGTATATTTGGTCTCACACATTTTCACGGAGGAATACATTCACGGGATATATTCTTATTTAAGAGATAGCATGATTTTATCAGATTGTGTCTTATGTTGACAAAAATCATTTTGATATCATGAGTGGCAAGTCAAAGAGTAAACCCGGATATATGCTTGAATTGATATGTACTATTTTTTGGACCGGGTGCTATTCTTGATGGATTAGGCCGATGATGTATATGATGA
This sequence comes from Chrysanthemum lavandulifolium, assembly GCA_022545495.1. Classification (NCBI taxonomy): domain Eukaryota; kingdom Viridiplantae; phylum Streptophyta; class Magnoliopsida; order Asterales; family Asteraceae; genus Chrysanthemum; species Chrysanthemum lavandulifolium. Next base: position 250,644,253 of record CM040242.1, read on the forward strand.
ATTGGATGACGGTCAGGTGGGCTTCTCAATATGAGATCAGATTTATGTGATTTAATGATGAGATTTATTGATATGATCTGGAGTGATGATAAGATTTGATGTGCTATGAGGCTTGATACTTTGGTTTATGCATTTCCACGAAGGATATTCTATCACGGCTTGAATTGTTATGGGTATTCGGTTGACCACGGGGTTGTTTGTACGGTATTTCTTATTTGGATTTGAAGTAAGGTTTTTCCGGGCACGTTTACTTATTTCTTCTTCTTTCTTTCTACCCTTCCCGAAGATGACTTGTTTGGGCGTTTATAAAGGGTGATAAAGACTTGGCTATTTAATTACGGTTGTGACTCTTTCTAGTTTTACCCACAACGTAACTATCACTTCGGTGTCTCACGCAGCTGAGGATACGTTAAGAGGTTTGGTACATTGGGTACACCGTCTCTTTTTCACGTGGATTTGTACAAGTTTAAGTAACAAATCTGGAGAATTTTACTTCATATTCAAGTTTGATATATCGGGTTTACTTCTCAAAGTGGTCACTGAAATTGCCGACAGATTATGTGGATGATGTGTTTACCGAAGGGCTGAATGGGTGAGATGTGATCAACAATTCGATGCCTCCAATTAATAATGATACTTCACAGTCTAAGCAAAATCCATCAAGAATCTTCAGCGTCAGTCATGACTTTTCAAGATGGTTGCTTATGACAAGATCTTTTCGTGCAAGATGGGTGTGCAATGATACTTCCGAAAGTTCGAAACCATCATGGGGGAGAAACGTGTACTTTGATGTTTTATGGTCAACCTCAGGGGAAGTAGTGTATACTACTCGACTTAGTATGGTTTGTGAAGTTGTCTACATATGGGTAAATAATTGTTGATGATGTTGTTGATGTTGGATAATGAACCGCTGATGAACCGCTGCATGTTCCCCTAAAAAAAATATTCACTGAAACCAAAGTCGTCATAACACATTCAAGCTGACATTGTTTACGGTTTTGTCTTGATTTTGTAAAATCCACGAAAGAACCTATTTCTCGGTTTAAATCATAGACTTGTAAAATCCGTGACAATGGAAACATCCCGATATTAGTAAAGTGCATTTCGGATCTATCTTCTTGCTTATTCTTGGTTTTGTAAAATCCATGAAAGAAACTATTTCTCGGTTTAAACCTTAGAGTTGTAAAATCCCGCAATGATGGAACCATCTTGGAGAAGAGAAAATGTAATTTTGGATCCTATTTGATGCTGGTGCTACGGTTTTTGCTTCAAAGAAGGGATAAAAGGATGTACTTTATGAATTGGATGTGTGTTTGGACTTCCGTCATGGCAGTTTGGTTATTATATGGTTTTACGGGGTTATGTGCTTTTAACCATGGTCGGGATAAAACCATTATCAGAGCTCACTTAAAACGTCAAAGGAGGCTAGAGTTGAGCTTTTAACCAGAATATGTGGCAACGGGGTTAATTCAGCATTATCTATTTGAGGTTGAAGTGAAATATCACGGGCGAGTGTACTTAGTATCTGAAGGTATCGGGGATGGATGGATGAAGATTCTTCATGATCCTTGTTCGAGCTTATTATCAAAAACAAAGACTTGGAAATCTAGTTATTATTGGGTGTCTTTTACCTTTTCTTTTACCACTTGGGGGAATTGGGCTCATACCACCACAAAATAACTATCACTTTAAGGAGTTACGTTGTAGTGCTCAAAGGTCACATTCAATTGTGGATTTTCAAGAGGTAATGTACGTCTTATACTTGATGGTTGGTTGGTTGAAGAGTATAGAGTACATAGAGTACTTAGAGATGCTAATGGAAATCGGCACCGCTCTTTGTTACATATGTGCAAGTTTAAGTCACGAGTTCCGGTTAGTTTACTTGTGGTCAAATTCATCATATTGGGTTTTCTCCATCGGTTGTTACAACAAAGATCCTCATGAATGATAATGGGGTTGATTATAAGTTTGCCAAGAGATGATGAAAAGAGAGATTATGACGTTTGAATACTTCGTTCAAGCCTCGTTCCTCAAAGAAAAGAAATGTGTACGCTTCAATGCAAGATTATCTTGGAAGAAGAGAAATCTTCTTATTATGACCATTCTCATCAACATGATTCATACTTTTCCATGCGCTTGGGTCATCAAGTGAACCGGGCTACCACCGATTGTTTTCTCATTCCGCTTGCTCGATTATAATGAAGATGGCGACATCATGTGCTTATTTTATGGGAGAGAAGTGTGAATAGAACATTCGGATGATTTTCACTTATTTAATCAAGAATGGCAACTCCGTATGCAATTCTTGAGGGGAGAAGAAGTGTGAATTTTACGCATTGTCGATTGATATTTGAGAATTTAAATGGTCATACGGCTCAAAACTCATGTAAGAACCGAGCTTCTTATTATCGGGTCATCTTCACATGGAGTTTTTCTCTAAGAGCCGTTGGTTGACATCTTCACTCGGATTGATGAGTTTATCGACAAAGTGCTTCTGTTAATGCTTCACGTATACATCAACATGATGATTCCAAACAATCTCTGTTCTTGTTTGATGTGATTGGTAGTTTGGCGTTACCATCTTGTGTGTTCGTTCTATGGCCTTATTGTTGATTTCCTTGATGAACATCTTTCCGTTCTTGTTTGATTGGGAGAGATTTTAGTTAAGGGATTTGCAAGATGTAAGTTAATTGGGATGCTTTTGGTGGGATGCTTTTGGTGTGAGTTGAAGATGTTAACTATCTATTCCCAACCGAACAATCTTGAAGAAGGTCGAGTCTACGATGTTTCTACATTTTACGCTACATGTTAGAAGACTAAAGGCGAGTTGCATTTAACGATCTAAAGACTTCTTCTTAATGGGCATTTATCTAATGAGTTGTCGGTTTAGGGAGATCACTAATTGGGAGAGAGTTATAAGTTAGATTCAATCCCAATTAGACTTGCTCATATTCTTTAGCAATGACTCCTCGAGACGTTGTTATTGACTATGTGGAAAACTAGAAGGGGGTTGAATAGTTTTGCCGATTTTAAGTTGATTTCAAAACTTTAGATTCGATATTATGTGAAATCGTATGGATGTTGAGAACGTATAGATCTCACCGATAATGCAAGCAAATAAATAAAGATAAGGGATAGAAATGACACAACCGCTTTATAGTGGTTCGGCTACAAGGACACCTTCCTTGCCCTACTCCACTCCCAGTCACCTACTCGAGAGTTCAAGCACTATGTCAACAAACTCCTTCACTTGGCGGAGAAGCCTTCACAACGTTGCTTACACTTTTTCGGTACAAAGCTAGATACCGAGTCCGTAGCACGGTGGACCAAACCAACACAACTATTACACAACAAATATGTGAAATATCAAATACAAGATCTTCGCTACGAAATCTTATGGAGTGACAAATCAATCAAGGACCCCTTGCTTGGATGACTTGTAGAATGCTCGTGATCTCGCCTTAGAGAAGGACCTATATGATGATCACAAATAGAAAGAAAAGAAGAACAACTCTCTAGATCTAGTGATCTATATGTTAGAAGAGAATGAGAGTCTATGAGAGATTTAGTAAGAAGAGGGGTGAGTTAGAATGAAGAAATGGCTCTTTATTTATAGGCAAATTTCCTCACTGTTCTCACGGATCCCACGGATCCCTTCCACTTGGGATCCGGCTAGCACAAAGCTAGGGATCCGTGGAACGTTCCTCTTTGCCCATGGGTTTTTTGGTTATGGGTCATGGGTTATGGGTTGGTCCATGGGTTTTCTTTAGATTCAATGTATCTAAGTATACATTGTATCTAGTCTTCTTGGGTATGGGTTAAGATCTATGGGTTATGGTTTTTACCCATCCTAATAAACTATTACAACAAATGCTTAATTACTACATTTTTGTATTTAAAAGATTATATGTAAATGCTTTACAAAAATAACATGTATCCTTATAATTATACTTAAGACAACATTATATATGTTATCAACAAAACACAAAGAGATCGCAAAATATTAATAAACGTTTTTACGGTTTATTTGTATTAACTGACTATTTCACGTATTGGACATTTGACACAAGTTGATTACTTGAGTTAATCATTTATCACTTATTTGAGATTGAAGTTGACTTTCACAAAGGCGTGTTCTTATTTGATAACTTGCTCGGGCTTAAGAATTTGAGTTGAAGACTTGGTTTATCTAGTTACCGCAATCGAGGTGGATGGTTGAAGACACAGTTAACTATCACTATTAGGAGTTACTTTGTTTTACTCGGTGTCACACGCATATGACGGTGTGGATAATCGCAAGAGGTGTTAATGTCTCATACTTTGTTTGGGTAGTGAGTACTTAGAGATTTGCTTGAAGCATAAATTCGACACCGTTCTTCCATCATTAGGTGCAAGCTTAAGATACAAATGTGGGAAGTTGACTTCAGTTTCAAGTAGGGTATATCGGTTTTTCTTCATCGCTGGTCACTCAAATTGTCTACATAAGGGTTGATAAAATAGTCACAGATAGTCTTGACAAGTTGATTCTCACAAGAGTTCAAGTGTTCTTCTCATAAAGATTTCAAGTATTTGGGCTTATATTTGTTGTCGATTACAAGTATCAAAACCGGATGGGGCAAGAGACACACATCTAGACACAAAGCGAGTAAACTTGATGAACTTAATACTTCTAAGTGGCGAAGATATCCGGGAAGACAAATGTTATTACCAGAGAAACTCGAGGTTTGACTCATGGCGAGTAAACTTGATGAGCTTAATACTTCTAAGTGATTGAAGATATCCCGGAAAACAAATGTCATGACCGCAGAGAAACTCAAGGTTTTACTCATCAAGGCTTTTGTGTTATTAGTCCAACGACGTGGGGAAGTGATGTAATAGAAAGTTTCAAGATAAATGAGGTACACAAGTGTGTGATTCATTTGGGAGAGAGATTGTGTACATTGGGGATGCTCAATGTTTCACTCGAGTGCTTAATCGTGATTCGTAGATATAATCACTTATCCCGAGTTGACATCCGCAGAGATTGTCATCCGCAGAGATAATCGGTGACTTGGCACGCTTCTTCAATGTTATCGATTATTAATTACTTGTGTATTGGTATACTTGGATACTTGAGCTTCATACACGATCATTAGGGAAGAAAAATGTGAACATGGGAGGTGTTTTCATTCCCTCATGATGTGTATTCGGAGAGCTCTTGGGTATTGGTGTACTTGGGTTCTTGAGCTTCATACACGATCATCCGGGAAGAAAATGTGAACATGGGAAGATGTTTTCATTCCCTCATGATGTGTATTCGGGAGAGTTCTTGAGCATTATACAAAGAGGTCGATCGCATCAATTCAACTACTGGGGAATTGTTCTCTTGACACCTTTTGGAATGGATCGCTTGAGACTTCAAATGGTAATGAAATATGAGAAGAAATTTAAAGAGTGGGATGATACGTTCTTTGTTTTGTTGATGATATAACCCGAACAAAGAATCTAGATTATCGTTCATAAAAGGAGCAATGGATTTATGATAATGGTGTGCTTGGTGCACTGGCTAAAGCAAGCTTGAAATAGAGCTTCAATCGCTCATCTAATGGTTTTTCGGTTTGGGGAAGCGCCAAAGTCTCACTTTCAGATGGTTCAATTTCTTTCAATACTAAAGCCCTTGGAAGATTTGGTGGTGAATGCTTAAGAGATGATGACTTCTATCTTCTACAACGGGGCTGTTGGATATCCTTATCTCGGTACTCGTATCATCGTCTTCTTAAACTATATCATCTACTCTATCTTTGTATATATTTATCAAAAACAAAATACAAAAATATAAAACCAGCAAAACAAAATAGAAAAATATAAAACCAAGAAAAAGAAAATAGAAAAATATAAAACCAACAAAAACCCATAAAATCGGAAAATTTAAAAATACCAAAATATTGTTTTCTCAAGACATGTCTTCGGTATCGATAACATCTACGGTCTTAGAAATGTCATTCAATAATGGTACGGACTTTAGATGAAGTTCGAGCAGGAGGTGTATATATTTCTCTTTAAACATGTCTCAAAATATGGCTTACGATTATTTGATCAGAAACCGCTTCATAAAATGGCTTGCAGTTATTTCAGACTGTAACCCGCGCTTAAACCATGGTTTGCTATTATTTCTGATAGCAACCCGCTCTTCAAAAGAAAGAAAGTGTTGCGCTTAAACAATTTTTCAAAATATTTCGTGCACTTATCCTAAAACAATTTGAGGAAAGTATGTCGAAGGACTGCTGTTCCTACACAAATGTTTTTCCGTCTAAAATTCTTCAGAAAAATATTTGTTGTTTTAAAAAATTGGTGGAAAATGAGTTGCTTGAAAATCAATCAGTTTTAGAGTTTTAGTAAAAATTGAAAACTCAATCAATGACTTCACGCTTTTAAACCTTTTCAAGAAATGAGTCGTTGATTGAGGGGATAATGTTTTCAAATTTATATCATCTAACGGACTTTCTTAATTATCCCACGTGCTTAAATTAAAATGATAATTGCACGTGTCGAAAGACTAGGAATTTAGGATATGACCGTTAGGATTAGATGATTATAGATTGGTTAACACATTATTCCCATACCGCTTATGATCCGATTGATATGTTGAATTGACTTTTATTAGTCGATTCTTTGTTTGGGTGATGTCGACCACCATATATCTCAGATGTGTGTTCACTAACGATTGGTATATTGGATATAAGAATTTTCCCTATCCGGATCCCACAAATGAAGATGATTGGATGCCGAAAGGAAAGGGTAACTATATCTTGGGTTGACAAATGAAGAAACAGAGCTTATTTGGACTTCTATGGAGAGTTGGCATAAATGCAACGTAAGAGGTCTCACCGCATCGCAGATGGTTTTCTTCTAAGTGATTGAAGAAACGGAGCTTAATTTGACCTCGGTTGGCATTCAAAATGCAACGTAAGAAGAAGTCTCACCGCATTAGACGATTTTCTTCCAAACCCCACAACAACAACAATGTAAGCTTCTCAACCACCTAACTTATCTTTGTGCAGATCCCACTTTTAACAATTTTGAATAACTTGATTAAATTGTTTTGAAAATGGAAAATATTGTTTTGAAAATATATTGGACTAAATTTTGAAAATCACCGGACTTCATTTTATCAAAACTTAAGTCACTCAATTATCGACTTCGGTCATCGATTGAGGGGGAGAGTGATTTAATTTAAAATATTTTCAAACAATATATCTTCAAAAGAGTCCGCTTTGTACAATATAAGTGGTGATCTTAAGATTTAATGTTATGTCATGGTATGATTTTTTCTTTAGAATCAAGGTCTTTCAAAATGAAAGTTTTTCTGTTCTTGTTTGATTGTGAAATTGTTTTGTTTTACTTAAAAGATCTCTTAAAAAAAAACTATCATACCCGACACTAACAATCTTTAATGTCTTAAAATGGTCCTTATCGTCATCTTTCAAAATTAAATCTTGCCACGTCTTTCCCAAATTTTTCTAAATGATTTAATCGGTTGGGATCACAAATCTCAAATGGTTTGATATTTCGATCGGGTAGAGATCGTGATTTAAATCTCAAATCTGTTTTAAATGGAATTGGTTTTAGTCCTTTAAAGGCACTCCCGCCTTCATGTGCCAAACGATTTCAATATACATAATGCACATGTTGAGGAGGAGGATTTATCCAAAACCGGATGAGTATTTAAACAAGGCCACATTTTCTCCCATGTTTTTAAACCTAATTAAATCACTTGGGATCCAAAATCTCAAAGGGTTTGATATTTTTGATCGGGGAGAATTTGTGATTTAATAATGAAATTTGATAAAGGTGATCGCTTTGATTTAATTGTGCACGCCGCTCATATGTGCTAAACGCTTTCGAATCTTGAAGCACATATTGAGGGGAGCAAACAAACTATCGAGGTACGAAAGCTTTTTAAAGTAATTTATCAAGTACCTTGATTGTGTTTTAAAATGGTTTCTTAATGGTGCTTGTGATTGTGGATGTGCTTCAAATTAACTCTTGCCTCTATGTGATAAAAATGATTTCAAATATCCTATGCATATATTGAGGGGGAGAATCTACCAAAGAAAATCAAATGGCTTTTTCCATGGAAATTGTGATCAAGAAATTATTTCAAATAAATTATTTCAAAGAACTCTTGCCTCCATGTGCTAAACAATTCAAAAATCATATGCACATGTTGAGGGGGAGCATTTCTAAATGATCAAAACTATTAAGGTACAAAATGCTTTGATCTCGTATCACAAGTACCTTGATTGTTTTTCCAAATGATTTTTCAATTGGTTTCAAGAAAGAATGAACTGTACCAAAAGGCCGACCATTTTACTTTATGCATGGAGTTATAAGGATGGTGAGGTTAGGTATTTGTTCCCACGATCCGCCGTAACCGGAGGGATCTTCGAGGACAATCCACTAGTTAGTGTAGAGTCCTTAGGTATGATGAAAAAAGGAGAAAATGAGAAATGGGAAGAGTGCGGATGAGACGAGCTAATCTTGGAATAAACCCAACAAGGTTCTAGTTATGAAGTCTCGGTAAGCTTGAAGGGGTTGAAGAATGAAAAGAAATGAATGAGAAAAGGGTGAAAAGAAATAGCCTCCAATAATTCAACCTTAGGGCGATGTAGGGTTCAATTCATATGCTTTGGTGGTTACTAAGGTAACCTGGTATTGAAGACAAGGCGTCATGGACCCAGTGACGCATCAGACTACAACTTCCCAAGCCACTCAAGTTCCTCTTAAAAGGGCTTGTTTCATTCTCACGGGAACCGACATAATCTATCGACTTTCTCTTAGAGATTGTTGATATTGAAGAAGGAGACCTCTCCCTAGTCTCCCAACACAGAACCAAATATGCACTATTGAGTCTAGAGCCAAGAGATCATCCACAATATCTTGTTAGGACACAAAATTAATGAAGACATGCTCTTTCACACAATGTGGAAAGTAAGTATATATTGAGATTCCTACGCATTATCCTTGTGGTATTGCCAGAACATCCGAGTGACATGAAAATATTCACGATGAAGATGGAAATCCTTCTAGAGCCAACATCAAACAAGTTCTTGGTGGGTGACATGTGAGATTTTCTCGTAAGATCAAGCTTGTGACAACTGGATAGAAACGATGGGGAGATTCATTCTTGAATCAACCTTGGTCTAGGAATGGAATTGACGAATACTTTTGGAAAAACCGTTCGATGTGCAAACCTTCTTTTCTCTAGCACGTCGAATGTGTATTCATTTCAAATTCAAAAGTATCTCGATTGAAAAATACTTTTAGAAAACCGATTCGATGTGCGAATCTCTTCTTTTCGCTAGCACGTCGAATGTGTACTCATTCTCTAACACAAAAGTATTTTGATTGAAAATTGATCTTTCTCATAAAACCTTCATCGATTGTAAAACTCTTTCTTCAAGCAATACGCGATTGTTTTTCAAATCATTTTCATCAATCGGTGAATCTCAATTTCTTTGGTTCACTCACTCGTGTTGTCTTCTTTGAGATGTTCGGTTTGAGAACGGCTAGAAACCATTGCGAAACCCTATCAAGGAGATTCTTAGGAATCCTACCGATCACAAAAGACTTGTCCGATCAACGGGAACCGTGGGCGTGTACCTCAATTCAACGAAGTGATCAAAGACACTTTCGTGTGTTTTATTGCTAAGCGTTGTTTGCGGTACATTTGGACGGTTGCGACTTATCGAATCGAGGAGTCAATCCAAAGCCGCATGTTCACATCAACCACACTTAATTGAAGAAATCATGGTGGTGCATATCTACATAACTCGGTTACGATATTTTTATACTATGCTTCGCTGTTCTGCGCAAATATCATGAACCGAGAAGGCTTCGCCACTACGATGGAAAGATGTCATGATTCAAAAGTGTGAGCATGTCGGTCCAAAAGTCACAACTTCACATGATGGCAACACAATAAAGGGTGATCCGAGATTTATCGTGGTGATGATCTCAATAAAGCTCGAAGATCATCATAGATGTGGATCGGTTGAAAGGCCTCCACTAAAGTACAAACTATGCGGACTTTAAAGAATCACCGCTAAGCACAAAGATTGCGAAATTGAAGAATTGAAGTCTCACGAGCTCAAGAACAAAGTCAAGAATAGAATGCTAGGATTCAAAATGTAAAACATGGGGTGACCTCCTGGGGAGATTGTTAGGAATTAGAAAATTCCATAGTGAAGAGTCGGTCACCCCAAATATTATCTAGCATAAATTAGCTCGTAGACTTGTCATTATTTACGTTATTTAGTAGTTTATTAGTTAGTTTGTAGCGTAGTTTAGTTTAGAGCAACACCGTGGAGGAAGGACGGGTCTTTACCCATCTGTATGCCCGATCCACAGCCGATAGGAGGTCGTGTAATTTGTAAGTATAAATACCCCTTCCATCCATGGAAGGGGTGTGGCTTCTTTGAATCTAACCTTTCATTTTCTTAAGCAACTCTCTTTCAAAGTTCCTCCTCTCAACTCTCTTCATCTCTCAAATGGCTTTCTTGTTTAATCATTGCCCTAGACCACCCGAATCATCAAACAACAAATATTAAGATCCTACAGATCTGCATGCGCTTTATTATTTAAATGCTAACCCATCATTATTCTTGAACTGCCCGAGGTTAGCATGGGTATTATTGTACTGCTCAATATTGTTTAGTTTTTAGCCATTAAATGCATGCTTGCATGCTTAGTCGATTGAGTAGTAATAGTTTAGGGTTCCTTGTCTATAAAAGGAACTTCATAGTATGTAATAGATAACTCATTCGAAACATAGTGTTTCAGTTAATAAAAGATCCATAGAGGATCTAAGTGTTCTTAGTTATAACAGCTTGTATTTACATTCCGCTATAGAATACGAGTTGTAGAGATTTTCTATTAGTTTGCTTATGATTACATAGGCAACACTAACGATCTACGAGTGCTCAAGATCTGTCAAGGTCTGTGTGTTTTCAACAATCCGACAAAAGAGTGAGTGAAAAAAGTGGGGCCCATCAGCCGTTTAGTGACACCAATATCGTCCCTAAAAAGGTGTCGCTAAAGGTGTTTATTGTAGTAGTGAGTACGGGAAATACTTCATAACAGATGATCTTATCGGTAATAACCACGAAACCATACAAAGGGTGTTGAGATACTCAGATTAGTCGCATGGTGCTTACATTTGAAAAATGAGAGAATGTGGTAGATGTTGATCAGTTGATGTTGTTGCACAGGTCTTGCATCAAACAAGCATCATATATGTACAATCACCATTCAAGAATTAACATTAAGGAAACAAAAAGATTTAGGGTTGAACCCTTTATAACTGCTATGGATTGAATAATGTTTACAGAATTGTAATCCTATATATACTCCATGAAGCGGTACCAATAGTTGAGAGGGTACCGTATCATTAAAAGTAATCGACACCTAAATTTTAACCGTTATAACCATAATCGGTTTTATGACCCAGCCCATAATCAAGTTTCTGTTAATTACGGAACTTATATTCATACATATACTAAACATACAAAAAGGTCCTTGGACTTTATATAAACAAACTTCTGATTATAACATTAGTTCCAACATTCTCCCCCTTAATGATATAATCAGAGGTTTTTGATCTTCAAGAGGCTTCACTTCAAATGATGGCAAGGCCATCGTCTTCTTTCTTGATTTCACAATAATGTGTGTTCATCGTAAGTTTCATACATGAGATGTGCATGCTCCTTGTCTTTTTTCTTCCATTTGGTGCCTTCACGTGCAAAATGACCTAAGCATCTCATTTCTTTCTTTTTTTGTTCTCCTTGACTTCTTTAGCCCTTTTCCATGCTGTGTTGTTTTCTTACTTTTGTTCTTGCTTGCTTTCTTACATGCGTACTTCCTTACTTGCTTCGAAACACTAAAGTTTCTGTTTTCTTGCTCTTGTGTTTGATCAAAAAGATCAAAACTCTTACTTGCTACTGGCCAACTTGCTAACCAGGTTTTCTTGCTACACTTGCTCAATATTGACCAACTTGCTAATCAATATTGTGTTTTCCAGACCCACTTGCTAATCTGGCTCTTACTGCACGTATATGACCCACTTGCTAATCAGGTTCTTGCTTGCTTTGATCAAAATAATTGATCATTTCTTTCTGATAATGAACCACGATGATCCTACTTGCTTGTTGGTTTGAATCAAGGGTTTTTCTTGCTATTTGAATCTTAAGGTTCGGAACTTGCTATAAACCTAAGGATTCGATTTAACTTACTATGAACCACAAGGGTTCGGTTAACATGCTATGAATCACTAGGATTCGGTTTAACTTGCTATGAACCACAAAAGGTTCGGGTCTTACTTCTAGTTTTCTAAGAAAAAATGGTTTTTTTTTCTTTAATCGTACTTTCTTACTTTATTCAATTGATTTGGGATAATATCCTTTTATTTTCTAATCAATAAAATAGAGTATATTGAAAAGATAAATAAATACGTACTTAAATCTTTTACCAAATAATTGCTCTCTAATAATAATTTAGAAAAATTACTAACTTAGAATTAAAAGAAGTAATTTTCCTACAATTATTATATATATATATATATACACACACACTAATAGGATTAATATACAAAAAGTTACTAAACTTTAAAAAAAATTTGTCCTAAGTCATTAATGTTTATCTTGTGTCATCTAAGTTACTATACTTCACATAACCGGTTATATTGGATACCACTAGTTTTGCAACCTATTGTTACCGGTTCACTTCCGACGTGTAAATTGACCTTAATGGGTTAATATACAATCAAGTCACTAAACTTTGCGAAAAATTTGTCCTAAGTCACTAATGTTTCATTCCTGTCATCTAAGGTACTAAACTTCACGAGTTGTTTAAACATATTCTCGAACCTTTAAAATGATGACATTGCACATTTTTTAGTACAAAACGGTCCTTGTGGTTAGTCGGGTGTCACGGAGTTGTTTAAACATGTTCTTGAACCTTTAAAATTATCGTTTATACGATTTTATACACCTTTTATCGTTTTATTCATTTCATTCGATTTTACACGTTTTTGTTTGTTTTACGTTTCGTCCGTTTTACACGTTTTAGTCCATTTTGTCCCATTTTTATCTGTTTTGCCGGTTTTCTTACGTTTTCGTCCAATTTCTTACGTTTCGCCTATTTTCTTATGTTTTCAAACATAAAAAGGGAAGAAACGATGAAACTATAGAAAACGGGCAAAACATAAGAAAATGGACTAAAATGTATGAAACATAAAAACATGCGAAACATACGAAAAAGGAACGAAAATATATAAAAACATACGAATACGTATAAAAACGTAAAAAAAAGGACGAAATCGTATGAAAACATAAAAAACGGATGAAAACGTAAGAAAACATAAGAAAATAGGCAAAAACGTAAGAAAAACGGACGAAAACGTATGAAAACGGATGAAAACGAATAAAAACTTATAAAATTTGTATAAAACGTATAAAAACGTATAAGAACGGACAAAAACGTATAATAACGGATGAAAACGTATAAAAATAGCTGAAAACGTATAAAAATATATGAAAACGTAAAAAAACGGATGAAAACGTATAAAAGCGGTTGAAAACGAATAAAATAAAAAGGGGATGAAAACGGACGAAACAGTAAAAAAAACGGACGAAAACATATTTTAAAGGTTCAGTAACATATTTAAACAACTCGTGTAGTTGAGTACCTTGGATGACAGAAATGAAACGTTAGTGACTTAGGACAAATTTTTCGCAAAGTTTAGTGACTTGTTTGTATAGGTGTCATACGTGGCATACTACAACCGGTTGCCCTTCCATGTAGTGACTATGGTGGCACATATTAATAGAAAATAGAAAGAAGATAGAGATAAGCATGGGGTGCCTCCCACGAAGCGCTTGTTTTTTGATCACCGAGTCGCTAGCCCGACTCGTCCCCGAATTCATTTGTCCTTGGGAAGAAAGTGGTAGAGATACCGGGGTCAAAACGGTGTCCTCATTCGAAGGAATGAGGATCAGGTGGGTTGGGAGGAAAGAAAATGTCGGGCTCCGGCACATAAAGGTTAAATCCTCCCGAACTCACAAAAGGTTTTTCAAGAAAGATTGATCCATCATCCGGTGGTTTTGCGGGCGGACGAAGGGATGACGGAAAACAATAAGAATACTCCATAGAAGAAGGGAGTCCATGGTACAGAAAGGTGTATTTCAAAGGTTCAAACATGAAGGCATCCAAGATAGGATCCTTTTTCCGAATAACTTTGGTGATAAGAATGTACTCTTCGATGAGTATCCCAGGGTTAAAAATCTTGTCCTCGGAGAGGAACGAAATCAAAGTATCATCCACGTGAAAATCCTCACGAGAAAAGGAATCACTCTCGGATAAAAAATAGTGTGGGACCTCTGAATCAACAAGCTCATCAGTCGAAATCTTAACTTCCTTATCTTTCTTTGGGAGAAACGGATCATTGTATTCATTCTTGGAAAGAATCAAGTCGGTGGGAGCAAGTTCATCGGTGAACTTCTCGAAGTAAATCGACGGATCTTGATATAACAAATATTCAATTTCGCGTAAGTCGGCTCTAAAATCAAAGATGTCATCCTCACTTCCCGGTGGAAGAGGATCCATGCGAGCGAGTTCATCGGCGAACTCCTCGAGAAGTAAATTAATGGAAAAATCCTTGAGCTCGGGCTCCGAAGGATTAAAAGACAGCTTGACTTCTTTAATAACTTTTTCTTCCGAAGGAATATAAGAATCCCCGTAAAGCATCTTTTCAATCAAACGAATATCTCCTTCGATGTCGATGTCGGCGTTATCAATTTCGTGTGGCGAATCACTTTTCAAATAAGCTTCAATTTCTTTCATGATAGAATCATCTTCCTCATATTGAGTATGGGAAGGGAAGAATCGAAAGTTCCATATTTTCGAAGAAGGTGGGATTGCCACTCAAAGAAAACTCGGCGTTTTTAGGAACAAGATCAATCCGATACGTAAAGCGGAGGTGGGACAAGTGGTGTGCTCTTAGAGCTAGCATTTTCCACCACAACCGTTGTAGTCTCCTTTTCTAGTTTCTTCTTTTGCTCGACGTATCGTGAGACGAACTCTTAACCGTGAAACGTGAAGACTCGGATCAATTCTCGATGTCTTAGGCCCAACTTTTGAACTACCGGAGGTTGGACGTTTTGGTACTTCCATTATTAGTAGGAATTCCGGGTCCTTTGTCACCTCGGTGTTACTAATTTTGGCCACATCATATTGTTTGGTAAAAGATTTAGAAGTATGGTTAACGTTAAGCGTGGACGGCTTCTTTTCCAACTCTTAAAGTGATTTCTCCTTCATACACATCAATCAACGCATGGCCGTCCTTAAGAAACATCTTCCAAGAATAAGGGGCACACGAGGGTCGACATCGAAATCAACGACAACAAAATCTGCGAGAAAATCGAACTTCCCACTTTAACAAAACATCCTCGGCTATACCGATTGGTGTTGTCGTAGTTCGATCGGCTAGCTCGAGGGTCATACATGTTGGGGTAAGTGGGGCAATGAAAGCTTTTCATAAATTGATTTCGCATCAAATTGATACTCGCACCAAGATCGCCAAGGCGAACCTGAATAATTCCTTGAAAATCGCACGGAATGAGGAACTTGCGGGGTCACCTAACTTTTCGGGAAGTTTCTTGAGAATAACCGAACAATTCTCATTCAAAGACGTTTTGCCAAATCCACAATTTTCTCTTTGTTACTTAACATTCCTTTTAGTGTCGAAACAAACTTAGGCATGAGAAGAAGAGCATCCATGAAGCTAATTTCAAGTGAAGATCTTGAAATATCGAAAGAATTTTTCCATTTGAAGATTTGCTTGTTCACGTTGCTTTTGATCATTCATCCTTGACGGCACGGAAGTGTTGTTTTGAGTTAGTCTTTTCAAGACTAACCGGAGCATCCTTGTGCTCAGACGTCGGGACAACCGTGGGTTGGACATTCTCGGTACTCCCCTTATTAGTAGGAAGCACCGGGTCCTTTGTTACCCCGGTCTCACGGTCTACCACACAAGACGGAGAAGAAGAAATAGTGGTAGGAGCCGTGGGTCCATCGTAAGCAACACCACTTCGGGTAGTGATAGCTTTCATGTCACCTCTCGGGTTAGGAATAGTATTACTCGGAAGAGAACCCGAGGGTTGAGAATAAGACGTAGAAGCTTGATTAGCTTGAAAGAAACTAGCCATCATATCCCTCATTTCTCTCATCTGCTTGTTATTCGTAGCTTCCATTTCTCTTTTGAAATCATTCCTTATACTTGAGATTTGAGTTTGCAAATTTTTAATGGTATTGTCGGAACTCTTCATGTAAGACAGAAACTCGTTGTTTGGAACAGCTTGATGAGGTGATTGATATTGTTGTTGAGGAGGTTGTTGATAAACTTGAGGTGGAGGAGCTTGGTAGTTTTGATTACCATGATTGAGATTGGCTCCTCGGTTTTGATTGTAAGATTGGTTTTGATAACGGTTTTGGTTTTGTTGAGGAACGGGTGCAAAACCGGGTGGTCCCATTTGGTTAGCACGGTATCCTTGGTTCTGAACCGGATTAGCGGAGGCTACGGAAGCATTTCGGAGATCGCCATCGGTGGCTTGACAATTATAGTACGGATGAGGACCACCGCAAATAACACATGTTTCAGTAACGGCTTTGACGGGTTCGGATTTATAAATCTTAAACTCTCTCATCATAGAATTAATAGCATCAGTCAGTCCACTCAACTCACTCCTCTGAATGTAGTTATCATTCGTAGTGATCTTAGAAACAACCGGTCGGTTTCTAGACGAAGAAACTTTTGACTTATTTTCGATAATCGTTCTAATATCAATGGACATACGACTCAAGATATTACCACCGGCGGCCGCGTTAAGCGGATCTTGATCGGACGGAGTAAGAGCATTATAGAACGTATCAATCTGATGAAGATCGGTAAAACCGTGATTTGGGCATTTACGTAAAAGTTCCTTGAATCTATCCCATGCTTCTCCAAAACTTTTGTCAAATTTTTGTTGAAAATTTATGATTTGATTTCATAACATTGTTATTTTTGACGGAGGAAAGAATTGGTTCACAAATTTCTTAGAAAGATCTTCCCATGTTGTAATCGACCGAGGGGTTCTTTTTCTAGCCAAGTCCGGCTGCCCCTCAAGGAAAATGGAAACAATCTCAACTTAATCGACTCATGAGAGGCGCCCGAAAGTTAATCGTAGAAGCAACTTGATTAAACCAACGGAGGTGCGCGTGGGGCTCCTCACGATCTAAACCACAAAAGGTTTATTAGACACCAATTGTATTAAATTTGTTTTTAGTTCAAAATTTTCGGTGTTAATTGGTGGAAGTAAGATAGCATCACCGTAGCCGTCTCACGGAGCTTGAAGTAACTCGTTCATCGTTCGAAGTGTGCGCCATGACGGGTTCTTCAACGATAGTACGTAACTCGGTGCGTCTATTCTTTGATTACGTCTACGTCGTGATTAAGAGCGAGTCGCATGCACTTTAAAAACCAAGGCAATTAAAAGAGACCGATATTCGAAAACACGGTGAACTTAACCAATAATCCCAAGTGAATAAATCACCTCTATAAGACAAAGCACAAGCGAGCGGAGAAGCTTTGTAGGTCGTGTGAAGCTTATTAAAACCCGCTTCTTTTCACCGCAATTTAATGTCGGGCCGTCCTTATACCCACCACACGGTTTGTTTATCCAATAGAGATCAATCAATTCACAAGCGACACAAAGGCAAGTTTTTGATCTTTAGTTCGGGAACTTATTAATGATAACACCTCCGTTGAGAATGTTATATAATTGGTGTCTTCTATTTATTAGCAAAAACACAAGAGAAAATCTTTTTGTATTTTTATATGATATATATATATATACAAAAGAAGAAGGAAAATATTTTTTTACTTTTTTATTTTATAGAAAAATAGTAACTTCACGAATGAAGGATCTCGAGTCACTAATCGTCAAACCTCAAACGATATTGTCGTGACACAACCTCCCCGGCAGCGGCGCCAAAATTTGATAGTCAATGATCCAACCCGTCAAGTTTACTCACACAAGCTAGCCACTTGTGAATGACTAACCGTAAGAAACTTAAAGCGGTTCGATAATCGATTTGCCGATAATGAAGGCTTAGGGGTTATGTGTGTGGATAAAACCTCAATATCGATATCAAAAATAATCACGAAGATAGATTCAAATTCCTTTAGGAAAAGAATAATAAACCAAATCCGTGTGTGATCGTTGAATCGGATTAGTCAAACGAATCGCTTCCCAACGAGCGTGAATCGCCAACGTCGTTCTTGGTTTGGAATTTAATGCTCGATGTATTGGATTAATGATTTGATTTTATTAAACTACGGAATAGGAAAGTAATTAAGGGAAATCTAAACTACGGGAAATCCTAAGTACGAATAAACTAAAACGTAATTAACAAAACGTAATTAAAATGCAACTACGTCTAAATTATATCCTAAAAATGCCTAAAATTACTTTTACTCTAGAAATGCAATGTGAAAACTAAATATGAATTAAAACTATTTTTTTAGATTTTTCTGGATTTTTTTAGAATTAAAAACTAATTTTTAACTTTTAAATCTAATTAAAATACTAAAAATTATGAAAATCAAAGAGAAAAATATGAAACTATTTTTATAAAATCTAAAATACTATAAGAGACTTTTCAAAACTATTTTTTTATTTTTCTGATTATTTTTCTATTTTCTACTAATTTAAAACTATTTTAATCTAATTTAAATTGTGAAAATACCAAATAAAAGGGAAAAATATGGAAAAATCTTTTATGCTTTTATATTTTTCTTAAACTGGGAAAATTGAAAAAATATTTTTTTGGAGCTTTTTCTTAATTATTTGCAATTAAAGCTATTTAAAAGTGACTAAAAATTGATTTAAATAATGAAAAATACTAAACAGTGACAAAAAATTATGAAAAACTCAGGAAAATTCTAAAATCTTATTCTAAATCTATGAAAAATATAAAATCTATAGCTTATGTGTGAGAATTAAAAGTTGTAGTGCAAACTGATAATGAATAAGCTACTAAAGATGAGCTAAAGAGTGAAACAAGAAACCATACTGTAACTGAAGCTAGATTATGCTAGAATAAGCTTAAAGCAACTAATTACACCTAACTCTAACAAGCTACAAGCACTGCTTAATGATCTATGCAAACTGACTAGTATAGCAAAACAGTTTCTAACCCCTACTGTTTGAGCTTGTGCACAAGCTTATTCAATAAGCCAAACTAAAAATCAATTGTGCAGTCCTCAAGACCACCTGGCAAGCTACAATTATACCAATTTTAAGCTTCTAACTCACTGAAATGAACCTTGCACAAGGTGCATAAGTTTGCTGATTCACACTCGGTTTCTTTGAGTGTGAGCAGAGCAGATGACTTGATTTTGAGCGGTGATTTGGAGATCTAAAAGACTTTATCAGATTTCACAAAAAGTTGTTTCCAATACTAGACCATTTTAATATGTAAATTCCAAAGTTACACTAGATTTGGACTTAAATTGAACCTTTGAGAGATCAAACAAGTTTTGTGAAAAACTGATTTGAACCTTTTGACTATTAAGAACAGTTTTTAAATTTTGACCAAAGTGAACTTTAATCCAATTTTGTAAACTGATTATGATATTATAAGCTCAAACAAAGCTACAATGAGCTTATCTAATGAAATATGAACCTAAAACAAGCTAATGCTAACTCAAAATTCCAACAGATTATCAAACTAAAACTGATCTAATGAGTTTTTGACTTTTTGGGTGTTTGAGTGCAACAAGAGGACTGATATGAGTTATCTAATCTTTATTAAGCCTACAACAACAAAGTTAATCCACTGAATCAACCTCTAGCACAGAAAACTGTTCTAAACCAAACACTACTAAATGACAGTGAATGCAAGTCTAAACTACCAAATCATGAATAAAACTTACTAGCAGCTAAAAACTATATTCTAACAATTATAACTAAGCTACTGAATGTAATCAAAACAACATTAGCTAACAGATTAAGACTAAGCTACTTATGCAGTTTAACAGATTCAAATATATCAGATTCTAAAACTTACAAACATCCAGCTCATTTGCAGCTTATCTCAGTTCCAAAACAACACTAAACTAATCATATCCAACCCAAATTCCAATCTGCATAACCCAATTCAGATCCAAAACCAGCAATCCAATTCCAATTCTGCATCAGTTGACTTATGTTGACTAGATGTGAAATTTGTTGAGAATTGAGATTAAGCACACATTAACCTTCAATGAGCTATGAAGAAGCTTAAAAAGGTTTTAGAAACAGTAGTAGAGCTTTATTAAGGAGATTGAGAGTATTTTTTATTTTCCAAATATTTTTCTTATTTTTATGATTTTTCTATTTTTGAGAAATTTAAGTTCTAAAAAGCATTAACTGAATATCAAAATTGATTTGAGATATAATGAAACAGTAATCAAACACTGAATTAACACAAATCTAAACAACTTTATTAATGAGAATTTAGGTTACAAAGAGTGAAATACGAAATTTACTAAAACATTGAAATGAAAATACAGAAATTACTACTCTCTACTCTCTACTATACTACTTTATCTCTCTAAAAACTACCCATTACATCTGTGAATACAAAGGGCTATTTATAACGAGTGAGTGAGCCTTAGAAGGGTCTGGAAGGATTCATTTGTGCTTTCTCTTGATCATTTGCAGTCGTTAGATCACCCTCCACGTTTCCCAAATGATATCAACCCTTGGATTAGATCTTACACGCATCTTCAACCAATGAGAAGGCAGAGATAGGAATGTTGCACGCGGATTGATGACCTGTCATTCCCCATGTGTCAGGTGGTGTCAGGGAAAGTACAAAAGTACCCTTAATCGCTGTTAATTTGACCAATTGACCAAGGGGTAACTTAGGGTTCATGGGGTAGCAGAATTGGGGGTGAAAAGGCGCGGGGTGAGTTTTTTATTATTCTTTGAGTTGGGTTGACCGGGTGTGGGTGAGTTGACTCGGGTAATTTGTGGGTAACGGGTTATAATAACCGGGTATTGGGCGGGTTTGGTTTTGTTTTGGACTTGGACCTGGTATATGCATGTTGGGCCGAGAGGTTTGTTTAATGGATTTAGGATTATTAATTTGGACTTGGACTTGAATTGTAATCATTTAGGCTATTCAAGGACTAAACTTGTCTGTTGAAACTTCAAGGACCACAAATGTAAATCTGAAATCTCATTCAAGGGCCTTTCTTGTCAATCTCAAATTAACCAAATTTGAACTTGCAACTTTTGAATCTTCAAGGATCATTTCGCCAAATACTCAAAGCTCGTGGACTAATCTTGACATTTCTTCAAACTTGATTGTAACTTCTCAAAATCATCCTCAAAGAATAAAATCTTCCAAAATGCACAATCCCGACCTTCCTGGCTCGCTCAAACTCTCTTGATCTCTCGTGCTCGGTTTACGTCCGATTTGGTTCCTTTTGTGTGTTTTACATATCCAGTACTGCACAAGCACAAACTCAAAAACCACAAATATTAGCAATAAACGGCTCTTTCTTGGTTATTTTGGGTCAGTATTGATAATGAAAAGATATGTGTTTAAGCACATATCACACATATAAAAAGGTTTAGTAACATATGTGAAAAACCCGTGAAGTGTAGTAACCTAGATGACAGAAGATAAACATTAGTGACTTAGGACAAAGTTTTTTGAAAGTTTAGTAACTTCTTTGTATATTAACCCTATCCTAATATATATTATATCTATAACTTATAAGTGAGGGGTATTTTTTCGTGGAACCAAATGGTTTTTTTTTTTTGACTCGCTGGCCTTTCTCTATGATTGGTTCGTGCGATGCCCTTCACTTTTCCAGACTATTGTCATGTCTCTGTCTCTTTCACTTGAGACAACGGTTGCTTCTTCCTTGATGGTTAACCGCCGGTGTAACCGTCTTCTAATCTTTCTTTCTTCTCTTTCTGTTTCGACATCTCATCTTCCCATGGCTGCCCTCTTTCTTATTCTTGATTGATACTGTAATTTGCATGGCGTCCTCTTCCCTTTGCTTGATTCTCTTTCAAAGAATATATATATTGATCGATTGCTGTTTGTTCCCTTGCTCTTGATACCAATGTTGCACAGGTCTTGCATCTCTCCAGGATCGAATTCATCAAACAAGCATCAGGTATGTACAATCACCATTCAAGAATTAACATTAAGGAAACAAAAAGATTTAGGGTTGAACCCTTTATAATTGATTGAATAATGTTTACAGAATTGTAATCCTATATATACTCCATGAAGCGGTACCAATAGTTGAGAGGGTACCGCTTCATTAAAAGTAATCGACACCTAAATTCTAACCGTTATAACCATAATCGGTTTTATGACCCACCATAATCAAGTTTACATTAATTCTGAACTTATATACATACATATACTAAACATACTAAAAGGTCCTTGGACTTTATATAAACAAAGTTCGATTATAACATTAGTTCCAACGGATGTATGTGGTCAGAGGCGGAGGCGGGGGGTGGCTAGCGGGTGCTAGGTCCCCCCTAATGAGCCCAGTATGTTTGATATAATATAAGCCCATAGCCTTAAGTTTAAGGAAATCGTGCAATCGGCATCCCATAACATTCAATAATATTCATATTTGGATTGGTCTAATCTTATTAACTGGTGATTCGTGATGAAATATATAAATTATTTTGTATTTCTATTTGTGGTTTCATGGAGATTGGTGGTTACTTTGTTTGTGATAAAATGGGGAAGACAAACAGTAAAAGGGTAAGGTTATTGCTTGTAGACCCCTTTGTTGGCTTATAACTTTATTACTTTGTATTAAATAAAGTTTCACTTTCACCCTTTTTAAATTTAATAATTGTTAAATTGAACCTTGATGTCAAATATCTGAATTCATTCAAAATCCGGGTAGAAATTGGCCAAAAATACATTTGACGTATCGTTTGCATTTCTTTGACTGCTAGTACTTTGTTTGGAATTTAAAGATTTTTATTTTAGCATTAATATTTTATATATTTTGAAAACCAAATAGTTTAAATATTAATAACTAAAAAGAAAACGAACAAATTCCTAACGCTATCAAATATAATGTAAAATCGAAGTAAAATAAGCCATATGTATATTGAATAGCTAAACTTCTTCTTCTTATACTAGCTAGGCCTAAAGCAATTACTTAAAATTGGACCTTTAATCACTAACTAGGATAAAAGAAATATCAATTCCATTTACGAAAAAAATATCGACGTTTGAGTTTGCCTCGGCCCCCCTTAACTTATAATTCTGGCTCCGCCCCTGTACGTGGTATTCTTAAGCGTAGAAAGATTGTTGTCGCTGATCTTTCTTACAACTTCTTAGAATATCCTTTCAAAACAAGTACAAGTGGAACAAACCCAGATGAGCCATCCTTCGAGATTAAACAACGTAATTAAGCATTGCATATTACTTCGTGTTGTAAAAACCATTGCTAGATGTATAATTGTATATTATAGTGTACGATATAGGTAATCTCATATTCTCATGTTTAATTCCGTGGTGTGTAACTGTTTATTGTCATTGTTTGATGTTAGTTTGCTACAAACTAATATCTATATTAGGATACATACCTTAGTACCTTACGCATTCTTTCATGCAGAAATACACTAGTTATAATATATGTGCACGCACAGGGTTTTGACAAAAAAAAAATTATCATGTATTAATATTGAATATTAAGTCTTTTAAGGTAATTGCGTATAATTATATAGTTATAAGTTTCGTGCATGCACGAAGTTTACACATAAAAATTTATGTTATGTAACTCAAGATTTAATTTTATTTAGCTGACAAAGATGTTGATATTGTTATTTAAATTTCACTATTGATATTATGGTGTACACAGATGCAAGTTTAATAGCACATAATGAGTGTTGATAAAGTTAAATTATACTTATTTTATAATGAGTGTTGATATTATGTTGATGTTTTATAAAATTTTTTTTTCTAGATAGCCTTATATAAATAAATAAAATTACATTAATCATTGTTATAAGTACAATTCGTATATTTATTTTTATATTAAAGTAAACCGTCTTACAATTTGATAGTTATATTCACTTTTTCAATAATTTAGCCGTATTTAAATGTAAACTACGTGTCCACGTAGGTTATTTTAAAAATGAAATAAATGAGTCGCTTATTGAGCGTATATAGTAAAAAAATTGATACTTATAATCTTATGTAAATTTATATGTTTTATTTTAAAACAACATATACATTGTATTTTTTAAGATATAAAGTTTAAAATTTATAAAGTATAAGAGGGTATTTGTTTATAATCCAAAATTATTAAAAAACATGGATGTTTATAATATTACACTTAACTCTATATAATTTTTAAAAATCAACCACTAAAGTTTTATTAATTACCTCCTCTTTTTAAGTTTTGTTTTCACAATTTGACACCTATATTTTTATGTGTTTTTTATCAACCAAATTTCTCCACCAAATTTATTAAAGTTTGATAAAATCAATTTAATTTTGACTTTTATTAACCAATCACATCACGTGATTTTTCTTACGTGTAAATTGAGCTCTCTATTGGCCCAAATTTTTTCAATGAGAAGGGTTTTTCAAAAACACTCCGAAATGATGTAATTCTATTATTATATAAACTAGGTATAATACCCGTGCACGCACGAGTTTTAAAAAAAAATAGTTATGTATTATTATTAATTAAAATATAAACAAATGTGTCATAAATGATTTTATTTTTGCTGAAAAAATAAGAAATCTTATTTTTATGTTTTTTTATTGTTTCTAGATAATGATTTTTATTGGAAATTATTTGTCATTATTCAAGCTAGTCATGAATTGGTATTGTAATTGGTACCTAAAAAAAGACTTTTTTTAATATTCCAAAGGCAATTCTTAAAGTGCATTAGGTATTAGCAATAATCATAATTCAAGTCGGGCTACATTATTTGGTCACTTGAATTGAAAGTGTTTTAACCACCGGTTATTATTATAAAACCTCATACCAATTAATAACTATTCCAATTCATTCACTATCAACCTTTCTTTTATTCTTTTGTATGAATATTACCGTTGTGATATTTGCTTTTAAACAAAAGTCAATATTTGCCTAAAGATTAACTTAAGTCTAATTTAATATTCTTGATATAAACAATGAGGAATGTATAGTTTAAGCTAAAAAATAAAATAAAAAATGAAATGATTTTTCATTATCGTAAACTTAACAATGTTTGTTTTGATTAGAAATAAGTAATTAGTTTTGAAACATATCTATACTACATATAATATGAAAATGGTCAAACTGAAAAAGTGAAAAGTGAAATAATTAAATTGGTCAAAGGTGAGAGAAAAAGTGAAATGTTGATAAGTATTATTACGGTAACTTCAAAATACTCTCATCTCTTCCCCTACACGAAACCCTTTCATCTCAAAATACTCTCATCTCTTCCCCTATTCCCACAACCACTACTCATACTACCACTCGACGCCACCACTATTGGACTCCAAGACCACCGAAGTTCACCCCAGCGTCATCCCACCACCACAGTAGCGATACTACCAAGACCTACGACCATATAAAGGGTTTTTCAAGTTTTGAGGTTTTCTTTCGAGTTTTTCAATTGATCTATGAGTTTTGAAGGTTTTTTTTTTTTTAAATCTATAGATTTTATTTGTAGATCTATAGTTTTCTTAATAGATATATGTATATTAATAATTTTGGTGTTTTTTTTGTTAGTGCCGCCACACGGCACCGTAGTATAGCTTTTCGCGGGAAAAGTCATTGCCACATGGGAAGTGTTGCTACTGACAAAACCCAACACCAAATATTGAGGTATTTTTTGTTGAGTAATTTTATGAATCTTTTTTTTTCTTGAGTTTGATTTATCTAATCTAAACAGACGATAGTTGAATTGTAAAACTAATAAAGAAACTATTACAGGAAAGTATTGTTGAGTTACTACGAAAAGTATTCAAGGAAACTATTGCTGGAATCATTTAATTGCAAGGCTGGAAATACAATTTGCTTTGGCTGGACATAAGTATTCAAATGAAAGGCCGACTTCGTGCAATTGAACAAAAAGGAGGCTTCATCTCAAATTAAAACTATATCTTTATTCATTCATATATTCATTAGGTATTTTCAGTTTCTCACTCATATTTCGCTAGACTTTTTTTTTTTTTTTTTTTTTTTTTAATTCAACAGTTTACTTGACAAATCTATGGAACAAAGAGGTATTATCTTTGGTTGTAGAAACTGACTAGATGATCATAAGCCTATCATTTTCATTGTTATAATTTTTGTATGTTATGCAACTTTAGACCTTTTTATATGTTATACTAACTACTTTTGTTGACTTGGTTATATATGTTGACTCGTTAATCGTATGTTTTGTGTGATGTATGTTAGGTTGAAAGTGTAAATAAGCATGTATTCTGTTGGAAGTAGTGCAAGTTCTTTCGGATTTTGACCTTGTTATAACCAAAGCGTATATATAGTCGGATGGGGGGTGGTTCATGGATGGTATGTTGTTTGTGTTTACGTTTGTAGATACTATAAGAATCTCAGTATATTTGTGATACGCGGTTTGTGATTTTAGTTTTTGATTGTATTTTGGTTTCGACAGTTTTCAGTGTTACTTATCGGGATGGAAGCAAAATTAGAGATGAATGTGTTGTCAATTGCATAAAAGAGGTGTGCAAATAAAGCCTTATGAATTTAAGTATTTCAGATGTAGGTCAAAACTTGTTAAAAAGTTAGTCTTGGGTAGTTTAAGTTTGTTTGCTATTACTGGAAATCGTTCTGTTTTTAAATTTGGTAAAGCATTAAAGTTTTTTTTGTTATGCTTTTTTGTTTGTTTTGGCTACATGACCCTGTTTATGTAATCCATAGGCGGAATTTTTGACTTGCTTACTCATGAATGGGTCGATTTCAGTCTTATTTTTTTTATCCCAAACGGTTTAAATATGAGTCGGGTTGGACGGGGAGAAAGTTGCTAAAAGTCTTTCTATAATGACCTATTTCAACTCCAACCAGCTTGAATTGTTACCTAGGTCACCCAATTTCCCTATCTTTTAACCTCTAATGTAATATGGTGTCTTAGCAGGTGCTTGAAAACGATGCATTTTATGTACCGACACTGAGTAGCTCAGTTGGATTGAAGCCTTTAGAAGATTACACACTTGGAGGAGTTCGCCCATCAGTTGTATGGCTATATTTATTTTTGTTTATTTTTTATTTTGTTGCCATCACCTGAAATTATAACTTCGTATTCAACCTTAACTTTGCATATAGCTAACCATGTTTTTTTTATAATGTTATAGTGCTTGCCTATACCGTTGATGTTGGGATAAACAATAAAAAATTACTTAACGATGAGTTCTACATTGGTCTCAAACAAAATCGAGCAAGAGGGCAGGTTTGTAGTTTGCTCTTATTGCATTATCATGGAGTATTTTTTTTATTTTTTTTCCTTTAATGAGCCGTGAAATAATTGTGCATCATTTGGTGTAGGAATATGATGAGTTGTTAGAGGAGTTTATGACTGCGGTCAAACAAATCTATGGAGAAAAAATTCCTTGTCCAGTTTGAAGATTTCGCAAATCACAACACGTTTACATTACTTAACGAATACCGCACAACTCATTTGGTATTTAACGACGATATACAGGGAACTGCATCTGTTGTTCTTGGATTTTACTTTCGGCTCTCAAGTTACTTGGTGGGACCCTCTCAGATCATACATTCTTATTTCTTGGGGCTGGAGAGGTGAGATTGATGATCTTGTTTTTGGTATAACCTTGATTTGCATATGTTGTATTTGTGACTGTGGTTCTATTTCTTTTTTTTAAAGGCGGGTACGGGTATAGTAGAACTTATTGCACTCTAGTTATCAAAGAAGACATGTTGCTTTTTAAAGGCGGGTACGGGTATAGTAGAACTTTGGCTCGTTGACTGTATGAGAAACATATATCACATAATCGAAAGTAGACCACGTTATGAGATGTAACTTTTTAAGGATGTGTTTTTTTTGGCATATGGTTTGGTTGTGAGCGCACGTAAAGAGTCCCTTCAAGACTTAAAACATCCATGGGCTCACGAGCGTGAACCAATGAACAATCTCTTAGATGCATAAAGGTACTAAATTTATTTTTACCATCTTCTATTTCTTTCCAAACTGTTGGTCAGAAGTTTTTTTATATAGGAATCAAACCATCAGTACTAATTGGAACATCAGGTGTTGGGACACAATTTACACAAGAGGTTTTCGAAACCATGTCAGCTATTAACGAGGTCAGTTTTTGTTTTTGAGTAGAGGATTTTCATTTTAAGGAATTTAAGATTGATTTGATCAAATGGCGTGTAGAAACCTCTCATTATGGCTCTATCGAATCCGACCTCAGAGGCAGAGTGTACTGCCAAAGAAGCATGTACATAGAGCAAGGTAAACTGCGAGTACTTCAAGAATTTCCAATTTTGGATGTCATGTATACTAATTTGCCTTTTACATAGTAAATTTGCTAGAAGTTGAGGTGTCGTTTGCTAGATACGACATGTCACAATTCTCAAATTTTTGGTCATTTCTCAAACTCTACATTCATCATACTAGTCATGCATGGGTTTTGCATTTCACATTAAACGCATAATTTCATATTAAATAAACGTTATCGCGTAATAAATTATTTTGAACATTTGATCCGTTACTTCCAAAATTAACACAATATATTTTTATACTCATATTAAGTTTATAAAAATATTATTATTAGTTTACCGGTGTTTTAAATTTATTTCAGTATATAAATTGTTATGTTTATATAAATTCTGACGGTTTTCTTAAATTCAACCCGATAAATATTTATTCACTCAAATCTTTCAAGAAATGTATTTTTATAATTTTATGACCTCAATATATTTTATCTTGACCGTGAAAATTTATTTTATCTAACGCTACCTTAAATATTCAAATGGGTACACAATTTAACACAAGTCTTCAAGTAACTTACATTTTATTATACTTATACATTTAATTACTACAAAGTACTACTTGATCTTTTCTTTCTTTAAGATAAGTCGACAAGAGGGGGGGGGGATGACTCATTGATATTGTTAAATATCTTCTATTGTATATGTATTATAATCTTATAACCAAAAACACACAAACAAATATCTCAAGTGTGAAGACCAAAAGCATTTTCTCTTCTTTCTTTCTTCTCCAAGTGAACCGGCCATCCAAGGAGGATCAAAGGTGATTATCAAATATTTTCAAGACAAGTATTTTACACTCTAGTTACACTCTTTGTATAGGTTTTGAAATAAAAACCTTGGGTGATTAGGATTAACCCTTTTGTTCTCATAAACCTCATCAAGTATTCTTGTAAGCATCTCATGTTTATTTTTCATCTTTCATATTCATTTCATATTCATTTCATCATATTTGAGCAAAAACATGCAAGTCATATGATGTACCACTTTTTCATTGATTTTCAAGAGTTATGATTATATAAGTCATCCTATAATTATTCCATGTTATATATTACTTTTGGTGATGCCTAGGAACCCATGACACCCTAATAAGGTGTATGGTAGGATTAGAATAACCGGAGTTGTTTTAATGGGTTAGAATAGGTTTGGGCGAGAAAAACTCATTTCGACATCGTTTTAAATAGGGTGCATCCATATTTTTAATTCAGGAAAATCCGGCGGTGGGTATAATATTTTAGGCTAGATATTTAGAAAATACACTTTAAAAGCGAAGCGTGGCGCTTGAAGCGGATTAAAGCGGAGCTATAACGAAGAAGATATGAATTTTTCAATTTTGACGATGAAAACTATTAATTTCGAAATTTCGGCATGAAAATGTCACTCTTCTGAGTCAAAATGAGTCTTAAGCTTTATAAATTGTGTCGACTTATCAAAAATATATTAGTATACTTTGACACGAATCTAAGGATGTAGAAAGCGTGAAAACGGACTTGTAACGATTAAATTACGCGATAAACCAAGTTGCCGTAACTTTATTCTATTAGCAAAATTAATATATTCTCTATTAAAACATACTACGGCAACTAAAGGACCAGGTTGGCGGACGTTTTTAACAATGGTGTAGAACTTTTTAAAACGTGATGTCTTCTAGTAAAAGTAAGTTCGCCTAGCATATTTTCCAAAATGTCCAACCGTTTGTTGAGCGGAGTTGTAACGAATAAAATATAGTCACTCAAACTTTGCCGAAAACCATCCTTTAAACTATACTTTTGGGCTAAAGTACCATACTTAATCTATATTTTTCTTTGTGATCGAGACCTCTAGGATGTATACTTAGATGCTAAAACTTTGAGATGATGATACAAGCTTTCCAAAATTATTGAGTTCGTTTCCTAACACTCGGTGTGCACCATTTTGCGACTATCATAGGAGGTTGTTTCAACATAACTACATGTAGAGTATTTTATTTAAGCGATGGGATGTCATAAACATATATTTTGACGATAAACATTATTTCCAAAACGTACAAGTGGTATGGATATCATATGGATTTGCATGCACGACATTGTATCACGCATTCACGACAACATATTATAACTCAAGTCATGACATTCATTTTAGGTCGCGGATAGTTTCCGAGCCTCATTTTAGTGCACTTCATTTTGTTAGCATATCAATCATACCAGGTGAGTTCATACCCCGCTTTCACTCGTTTAAATTCTTACAAACTCTTTGGGGGAGATACATGCTTAAATACTTGTTTTTACTCTTGCGAATTGATGAGTGTCTAAATACTCATCATTTTTATACAATCTAAAGCGCAAAATCATGAAACGCTAAACACATCAAAATGATCAAAATATCACAAATCGAGTGTTTTATGTGTTTTAAATGCAAAATATCAAAATCGGATGAAAAACGTATCAAATTTGCAAAATTGGCGGTTTAGTCCCCAAAGTTTCAAATGTCAAAATCGGTCCTGGTATATCTAAATAACGGAAAATGTCATTTAAGGTCCATGGGATTCAAAGTTGTTAAAACAAACCCTTCAAAGTTTAAAATTTGCAAAATTACAACTTTGGTCCTCAAGTTGAAAAATGTCAAAATGGTCCTGGAAAATTGGAAAATGGCAAGTCTAGTCCTTGTACTTTTGAGATTGTCGGTTTTAGTCCTTGGAGAAACTTTTTAATTGGCGACCTAGGTCCTTGAAGTTTGAATTTACACTAATGGTCCTTGTTTATTAAACCCCTGCAAACCATTTTGGACCCTTGAACCCCAGTGACCCCAGCCAACAAACCCTTTGGACCCTTTCCCTGTTTTGGACCCTTGGTTATTAATACCCACAGTTGATCAACCAAGTCAAACAATACCCACTTGGCGCCATTTAGTCTTCCCTCCAATGCTTCCCACCTCACTCAAGCACAACCATCCCCCTCCTCACCTTATCCTCTCCTTGTCCCTCCACCTCAACAAGCTTCCAAGAACCATTAAATGATCCTTCACCCTTAACACTCAACCATAGCCATCTGTCAAAACCATTTCCAAAAAATGATCCTGTGGCCAAAAATCACTCAAAGTATCAATGGCTTAGAAAGATGGTGGGAATCAATCGAAACAAGTGGGAAGAAGCTTGGAAGTATAAAAGAAGCTAAGAGAAGAAATGAAGAGTAGTTAGCTTTTATTTTTTTTAATGTCGTTTTACTAAATTAATGTTTTAGTTTAAGTAAAATGTTGTAATTTCACTTTCCTTGTATTACACTTAAGTCAAATCATCATTGTAATCGGTTGTTGAGTATCAATCCAAGTTCTTAGATAATTTCCAATTTTCTTGTTCTTTCGTTAAAATTTAGGTTTCTAAACTCTCTTATCCAAGTTTTTAGTATTTGTTTTAAGTTCAAAATGGTTTAGATAAGTTGTTTGACTTTTTGTAAGCTTAAAAGTCGAGTTTCAAACAAGTTTCATTCTTTGGTCAACAAAGTCAAAGCGGGTCAACAACGGATTCGAAATGATAATGGTTGTTCGAGACCTTTGAATTGGGTTGAAATAGACTAGGTAGTGTAGGATTTGGGTTGGTTTAGCTTGTGATACCAGTTGGATCAGTTGTGAGTATCTTTCTAACTTTTCATTTTTAGTCTAATTTGCATATTTTGCTTGTATCTGTTTCTGTGATCATTGTTAGTTTTAATGTGTTTATTTAGTTGTATTAAACATGATTAAGCTCAGTTTGATCATTGAGATTAGCTAGTTTAAAGTTTAGATAAGTTTTTATGGCAAAATCAGTTTTTAAGGGGTGTTTGGATTATGCATGTAATCTGTTTTAGAGGGTTATGCAGTAGTTAGTGTTTGTTGTTTTAAGTTTGTATAACTCTTTTGAACTTATTTGGGTTTATTACTTGTGCCTACAAAGTTCCAAAGTCAAATTTCACTCAAACCTGTCTTTAAGTCTTAATTGTTAGGAATTTGGGTACAAGTTTCATCACAGTGATTCATGAGTAGGTAATCTAGCTTAATCTAGTTTCATTATAGCTTAATACATCATAGTTAATCAGTGGTTTAAGTTTTAAACTCATAAAAGTCAACTTTTAGTTTTATCAAAAAGTCAAAAATATTGAGAAACCTGTTTTGGGGTCAACTAGGAAGATTTTTAGTGGACTCATCTCTTGGTAAAAATCAGTAAGACTTGTTGCTTTAAAAAGATCACTTGGTCTAGTTTATGATTGTGATTTTTTCATATTTTTGCAAATTTTCTTTAAGCTCTAAAAACGACTTGTCCAAATGGTGCTCGGTCCGCATGCGGGCATTAGGCACTGCAGGTTTTTCTGCAGTTTTGTAGAGCTCACAAGAAGCTCATGAGAGCTTGTGTTGAGCTAATCTTTGGTTTACAAGGTCCCAGCTAGGTCTAGTTCAAAGTCCCACTTCTGTTTTGAAATTTCAGCTTATTTTGAGTCCTGTGCAGTAGCTTAAAGTAGACACCCTTTTACTGTTTTGGCTTATCATCTCAATCACATCAAATCTTTTGAGCTTGTGATCCAGAGGGTTTAGCTTATTGTTTCTTGTTGCATGTTGGTTACTTTAGCATATTAGAGCTTCTCTTTTGGTTTGGTAGCCTTTGGATTCCAATTGCTTATTCAAGTGCTTATTCCATTAAGCACTTACACATCAGCTTCAATATCTTGCACATAAGCCCTTGTTTTCCAATTTTCCTAGCTTCCTAATATAATTTTAGACTTTTCCTGAAATTTTCAGATTTTTCCAAGTTGGTTTGCTATTTTTCTTCATTTTATTTAGTTTTAAGCATTTTAATTAGCTTTAAATACAAAAATTAAGAAAAGGTTCAAAAATAATTTTTCATTTTTATTAAGTTAAGAAAATATAAAAGCCAAAAAGTATTTTTCTAGATTTTTCTTAGTTAAAATTGTATTTTAAATAATTTAAGTAGTTTTAATAGTTTAAAATTCATAAAAATAGATAAATAATCATAAAATACAAAATAGTTTTGAAAATTCTATTTTGATATTTTAGATTTTCTAAGTCTTAATATTATTTTTCTAGCTTTATTTCCTAATTTCTTGTATTTTAGGTAATTATTTAATATTTAAAATAGTTTTAATTAATAATAATTAATTTAATAGTTATAAAAATAATTTTCTTTTCCAAATATTTTCTTTTATCATTAGGATTGTAAAAATGTATTTTTCATATCCGTAGGTATTTCTCTTCTATATTTTCACGTTTTATTTTTACGGTTACGTAGTTTTAATTTAAGCGTCGTTTTAGGTTTTAAACGTTCATCACTTTAAATATAGTGATAGCGTTTATTTAATATCTTTATCTTTTTAATTTTCTTAATTTGCATTTAAGTCATTGTTATTTATTAACTTTTTTGATGGCGTAAAATTGATCCAATCCTTTATGATCACTATCCTTAGTGATCATTCTATCCTCGAGTTTGTTTAACACACCATTGAGTCTCCGTGGGACTTAACGACCCGGAATTCATTGTATTCTCAGGACTTCATTGTATTTGTGTTTTAAGCGTTCTAAGCTTCTACGGTTAGTCATTCGAGTGGCTAGCTTGTGTGAGGTAACTTGCGGTTTCAAAGAGATCAAATTTTAGCGCGCCTTGCCGGGAGGCTTTAGCGTGTGTTAAAACCTTTTCGAGACCCATTCTTGCACATACCCCATCTTTTGTAAAAGTTTTTGTAAAGTTTTCAAAATCCAAAAAGTTCATTAACACTTTTCACGAAGTGTTATCAACACCAAAAATATTTTCATTCTTTGTTTTTGCAAACATATTTTTCAAAATTAAAAATATCCATCTTTACCCTCTCGCATCTTTTAATTCTACATTTCTTTATCCTCAAACTGTTTAATTCTCCATTCCTTATCTTCTATAACCGTTTAATTCTTCATCTCTTATCCTCTTATCTGCATTTAATTCTCTATGTCATGGTATTTGACATGTTCACAGTGTGGAGGTCCATTTAACGGTGGAAATTGTCATGATGTACCAATGTGAGTTTGGAGACAAGTTTGTCGGTAATCCCGATCCCATTTCAAATGAAACACCGATTTTTCCTACCTACCTCCCATTATTCTGAATCCTACTCATGCGAGTATTGTGGAATGATTCTCATTACGGTTTGATTGTCCACCACGGGTCCCGCTTGTCTATGAGCGGAACGTGTTACAATCGAACTTTGGTGAAAGTTATTTTCCCAATTATCTCTGTTGTGAGAGTTGCGGGGGTCCTCATGAGACTTTTGAATGTCAACCGATGAATCAAAATTTTCAAAATTCCAATTCTCCCTGTTTTGACAATTTCCAACCCCAAGTATTCCATCGGTCATCGGACTTCGAGCCTTCACATCATTTCAATGATTACGAGAGTGTAATCTTCCTCAAAGTTAGAAGAAATACGCATTCGAAAAGCGCAAATGAAAAGAATGGTGTGTAAGCTTGAGATGAATATAAGAATCGAGATATGATGGCGATGATGATGAGGATAGTATTCAAATGAAGGAATACTATGATGACGACGAGGAGAGTGTTATTCCTTTGAAAGATATCATTTCTCAACTCCCTCAGTCTATTGCTATCACACCTATCTTACCTATTATTGCTTCCAAAGACTCTCTCATAATGGAGGATGATCATCTCAGCACTATTTCGGAAACGGAATCGTCTAATGTTGAGAACTTCGTCCCAATCCCAAGTGAGTCTGAGGATATATCCGATAGTGATTGTGATTTGCCTTTTTGTGATTCTTTCGACATTTCGAGGTTACTTAGGATTTTCTCAAATCCTCTATTTGAATTTAATAATGACTACACTTTTGGGAAAGTAAATCCTCTTTCGATGAAATGTCCGAGGTCGATCTGAGAGACCATCACGAAGTGGTGGAAATTGCTAGCTCTCGAGCACACCACTTGTCCCACCTCGTATTCTATCTTATCTCTTCCATCATGTGATGATGATTCTATCCTCACTAATGAGATTCATGATCCAAAATCATGAATTCTCCTTACGATAATGAGGAGTTAGTCATGATCATTATCATAATTCTCCTTCTTTTCTTCACATCGGTGTGACTTCTCCATGTCTTAACTCCTTGGGAGTGAAGACATTATCTTCGACCCCGCATTTTCATGTACCATCGTGAGCCGGGTGCATCTCATCTCTCTTTATCTCATCGGTGTGGAACTTTCGCGTGCTTGATGTTTATCGAACATCTTGAATGAAAGTCCGATGGAGATTGTTTCTTCCACTTTGCTTTCCCCATGAACCAATGAATTCGGGTCGAGTCAAGCTAGCGACTCGGTGACCAAAAACGAGTACGCACCATATGGGTTTTCACCCATAATTACATCTTCTTACCCCTTTCTACCACCCTAGTGTGGGGGTTTCCCAACGTTGTATATTCTCATTCTTTCAAAAAAAAAAAAAAAAAAAAAAATCTTCTAAATAATGGCCGTAGTATTTCCCTTTTACGTTCTTTGTTTCGGCATAACTGCGGTACTTTGAATATTGAGGCAATATTCATTTCTAAGTATGGGGAATTCTCACAATTTCATATATTATCTACCCAATTCCCGTTTTGGCCAAAATTTTTTTTTGGAGTAAGTGTTCTACACTTACTCACAGTTATCGATCCGCCTGTATCGTAAGACTAAAGGATTAGCTAATCCAGAGCAAGCGGCTCTTGGTAAAGATATATCAAATCCGTTTATATGGCTTGCAATTTGCCCAAAATTGTATGGTATTCACTTCACCATATCCTAAAAAGTGAAGAGTTGGCTAGCCCGCAAGGTTATGGCTTGTGGTAAAGCGATGGAAAAACCATAATTGGTAATCACTCACCAAAGATAATATTGATAATTTATTTAAGAGTTGGCTAGTCCGGAAAGTGCAACACGGTAAAGACAAAATCAAATCCGTTGAAAGGCGGTGGTTTGCTCAAAATCACATGGTTATCGATTGTACCATGGTTCTTACTTGAACTAAAACATTTGGCTACTCCGAAGTGATGGCTTTTGGTAAAGAGATTAAAATCCATTATGTTTTCTCAAATCATTGCTAGGGACTAGCAATATCTTAGTGGGGGATTGATGAGTGTCTAAATACTCATCATTTTATACAATCTAAAGCGCAAAATCATCCGAAACGCTCGAAACACATCAAAATGATCAAAATATCACAAATCGGTGTTTTATGTGTTTTAAATGCAAAAATATCAAAATCGGATGAAAAACGTATCAAATTTGCAAAATTGGCGGTTTAGTCCCCAAAGTTTCAAATGTCAAAATGGGTCCACGGTATATCTAAATAAAGGAAAATGTCATTTAAGGTCCATGGGATTCAAAAGTTGTTAAAACAAACCCTTCAAAGTTTAAAATTTGCAAAATTACAACTTTGGTCCTCAAGTTTGAAAATGTCAAAAATGGTCCTGGAAAATTGGAAAATGGCAAGTCTAGTCCTTGTACTTTTTGAGATTGTCGAGTTTAGTCCTTGGAGAAACTTTTTAATTGGCGACCTAGGTCCTTGAAGTTTGAATTTACACTAATGGTCCTTGTCTATTAAACCCCTTTGCAAACCATTTTGGACCCTTGAACCCCAAGTGACCCCAGCCAACAAACCCTTTGGACCCTTTCCCCTGTTTTGGACCCCTTGGTTATTAATACCCCCTGGTCAGTCAACCAAGTCAAACAATACCCCACTTGGCGCCATTTAGTCTTCCCCTCCAACTGCTTCCCCTGCTCACTCAAGCACAACCATCCCCCCTCCTCACCTTATCCTCTCCTTGTCC
The DNA here is from genome assembly GCA_022545495.1 of Chrysanthemum lavandulifolium. Taxonomy (NCBI): domain Eukaryota; kingdom Viridiplantae; phylum Streptophyta; class Magnoliopsida; order Asterales; family Asteraceae; genus Chrysanthemum; species Chrysanthemum lavandulifolium. Next base: position 250,681,647 of record CM040242.1, read on the forward strand.
CCTCCACCTCAACAAGCTTCCAAGAACCATTAAATGATCCTTCACCCTTAACACTCAACCATAGCCATCTGTCAAAACCATTTCCCGCCAAAAATGATCCTGTGGCCAAAAATCACTCAAAGTATCCAATGGCTTAGAAAGATGGTGGGAATCAATCAGAAACAAGTGGGAAGAAGCTTGGAAGTATAAAAGAGAAGCTAAGAGAAGAAACGAAGAGTAGTTAGCTTTTCATTTTTTTTAAATGTCGTTTTACTAAATTAATGTTTTAGTTTAAGTAAAATGTTGTAATTTCACTTTCCTTGTATTACACTTAAGTCAAATCATCATTGTAATCGGTTGTTGAGTATCAATCCAAGTTCTTAGGTAATTTCAATTTTCACTTTCTTGTTAAAATTTCGGTTTCTAAACTCTCTTATCCAAGTTTTAGTATTTGTTTTTAAGTTCAAAATGGTTTAGATAAGTTGTTTACAGCTTTTTGTAAGCTTAAAAGTCAGTTTCAAACAAGTTTCATTGCTGGTCAACAAAGTCAAACTGGGTCAAATCTGGATTCAGAAATGATAATGGTTGTTGCAGACCTTTGAATTGGGTTGAAATAGACTAGGTAGTGTAGGATTTGGGTTGGTTTAGCTTGTGATACCAGCTGGATCAGTTGTGAGTATCTTTCTAACTTTTCATTTTTAGTCTAATTTGCATATTTTGCTTGTATCTGTTTCTGTGATCATTGTTAGTTTTAATGTGTTTATTTAGTTGTATTAAACATGATTAAGCTCAGTTTGATCATTGAGATTAGCTAGTTTAAAGTTTAGATCAGTTTTTATGGCAAAATCAGTTTTTAAGGGGTGTTTGGATTATGCATGTAATCTGTTTTAGAGGGTTATGCAGTAGTTAGTGTTTGTTGTTTTAAGTTTGTATAACTCTTTTGAACTTATTTGGGTTTATTACTTGTGCCTACAAAGTTCCAAAGTCAAATTTCACTCAAACCTGTCTTTAAGTCTTAACTGTTAGGAATTTGGGTACAAGTTTCATCACAGTGATTCATGAGTAGGTAATCTAGCTTAATCTAGTTTCATTATAGCTTAATACATCATAGTTAATCAGTGGTTTAAGTTTTAAACTCATAAAAGTCAACTTTTAGTTTTATTAAAAAGTCAAAAATATTGAGAAACCTGTTTTGGGGTCAACTAGGAAGATTTTTAGTGGACTCGTCTCTTGGTAAAAATCAGTAAGACTTGTTGCTTTAAAAAGATCACTTGGTCTAGTTTATGATTGTGATTTTTTTATATTTTTGCAAATTTTCTTTAAGCTCTAAAACAGCTTGTCCAAATGGTGCTCAGTCCCCTGTGTAGGGCATTAGGCCTGCACAGGTTTTATGCAGGTTTTGTAGAGCTCACAGTAAGCTCATGAGAGCTTGTGTTGAGCTAATCTTTGGTTTACAAGGTCCCGGCTAGGTCTAGTTCTAGGTCCCACTTCTGTTTTGAAATTTCAGCTTATTTTGATTCCTGTGCAGTAGCTTAAAGTAGACACCCTTTTACTGTTTTGGCTTATCATCTCAATCACATCAAATCTGTTGAGCTTGTGATCCAGAGGGTTTAGCTTGTTGTTTCTTGTTGCATGTTGGTTACTTTAGCATATTAGAGCTTCTCCTTTGGTTTGGTAGGCTTTGGACTCCATTTGCTTATTTAAGTGCTTATTCCATTAAGCACTTACACATCAGCTTCAATATCTTGCACATAAGCCCTTGTTTTTCCAATTTTCCTAGCTTCCTAATATAATTTTAGACTTTTCCTGAAATTTTCAGATTTTTCCAAGTTGGTTTGCTATTTTTCTTCATTTTATTTAGTTTTTAAGCATTTTTAATTAGCTTTAAATACAAAAAATTAAGAAAAGGTTCAAAAAAATAATTTTTCATTTTTATTAAGTTAAGATAAATATAAAAAGCCAAAAAAGTATTTTTCTAGATTTTTCTTAGTTAAAATTGTATTTTTAAATAATTTAAGTAGTTTTTAATAGTTTAAAATTCATAAAAAATAGATAAATAATCATAAAAATACAAAAATAGTTTTGAAAATTCTATTTTGATATTTTAGATTTTTCTAAGTCTTAATATTATTTTTCTAGCTTTATTTCCTAATTTCTTGTATTTTAGGTAATTATTTAATATTTAAAAATAGTTTTTAATTAATAATAATTAATTTAATAGTTATAAAAATAATTTTCTTTTTCCAAATATTTTCTTTTATCATTAGGATTGTAAAAATGTATTTTTCATATCCGTAGGTATTTCTCTTCTGTATTTTCACGTTTTATTTTGTACGGTTACGTAGTTTTTAATTTAAACGTACGTTTTAGGTTTTAAACGTTCATCACTTTAAATATAGTGATAGCGTTTATTTAATATCTTTTATCTTTTTAATTTTCTTAATTTGCATTTAAGTCGCTGTTATTTATTAACTTTTTCAGTAGCGTAAAATTCAATCCAAATCCTTTATGATCACTATCCTTAGTGATCATTCTATCCTCTGAGTTTGTTTAACACACCATTGAGTCTCCGTGGGACTTAACGACCCGGGAATTCATTGTATTCTCCAGGACTTCATTGTATTTGTGTTTTAAGCAGTTTTAAGCTTCTTACGGTTAGTCATTCACAAGTGGCTAGCTTGTGTGAGGTAGCTTGACGGTTTTCAGCACAGATCACGAATACTCAAACCATTTATACAATTGTGTTACACTATACTTCTTATACTCATTGGACATTATGTGTGGTTTATTGCGATATGTGCCTTAATGTGCTAAACTTGTTTTCAATTATGCATCAACATACATAAGTTAGCAATGGTTAACTCTGCGGAGGCGGCGGAGAGGTATTGATAGTACTATCGGTGACGCCCCCACTTGGGTCCTTGATGGCGTGACACAGGGTGAATATATCTGTTATTCAATGAAACTCAACAAACAATTTAGACTTGTCAAGAGGTTCGAGTTAGGCGTGATTCTTTGCATTAAGTACATGTATATATCGTATGCACCTATGTCCTACTTACAAACAAGATTGACAATTCCATATTTTGGCAATGGGTTGTAAACACACGAGTTACAAGTTTTGTATGGCGGGACTTGGGCGGAGTGGATTACAAGGCCTTTCTTTGCATCAACATTCTTTATAGACTTTTTCAACTCATTTCAACAAACTTATGAACTCACCAACCTTTGTGTTGACACTTTTTAGCATGTTTATCTCGGGTTGTAGGCGATAGCATTTCATGGAGCTTTTGGGTCACATGGCATACATTGAGTCTAGTGTTTTATCTATTACCATTCGACATGTTTTGTAAACCTTTATGTATTATCAAACTTTGGGATCTCATGTGTTGTAAACTTTAACTTATTTAATCGAATGGTAAACTCTTTAAACGTCTCATTATAGAGTCGTTTTCTTTATCCATACTTTGTGCTATGACGTCATACCCAATGACACTATCGTTCATTGCGATATTTTGGGGTGTGACACGACATTTCGATAATATTTCTTGGTTATATTTGATTGCATTTTTATGATCCATGTTACAGGTTCAACTTACATGTGTGAGGCAACTCCTACAAGCTTTGATGCAAATAGAGGCTGGTACTATAAAGATTGCAATTAATGCCGCAATAGAGGACTTGTGAAGCAACCGTTGATAATCTTGATTTATAATATTACAAGTATCGAATAAGCATGTCAACAAGCATTTATTTGTTGCAAACAGGGCAAATCAAACAACGATTTATGAATGTTTGAAAAAATTTGAATTGTTACTTATTATCACATAATTGATGGAATGTTTTATTTTCCGTTTTACTAAGTGTTTTTATATGTTCTTTCATATATGTTAAGAATTTTTGCTTGAGTCGAATTATCGTATGTTACAATCGTTTGTGTTAGGACCAAAGATATACCAACCTTATCAAATACCCACGTTATGAACACAAGAATACCACGTTCTACACAAACAGAATATGCGTAGAGATGAAAGATAAAGAATAGAACTTGGTGACTTGAATATGAATTCGTGTATATGTTTAGAGAGATAGAGAGAAGAAAGATGAAAACAATAAGTTGTATATTCTTCAGAAACACACACACACACACACACTCAAGACACCCTTCAAACGTCATACTGGGGGTATATATAGGTAGAGAGATGATGCCCTAAGGCTTGGCCATGGGCCTTGAGATGGACTTGGATTGGGCTTGGGTTTCCTTGAACAAGCAATTTTAACATAACTTAAAAGCAAATCTCACATGTCCAAACCATAAGCTTTTCACAAAATATTACATGAACTTATTTAATACAGTAGTAGTATAAGTTAAGATCTAAACAACAAAACCAGCAACAATTGTACGTCAAGTCAAATCCTAACCTTCATACCATGTACAACATTTTCAATCGTTGGAGGGGCACAAAATTCACATCTGTTTAGCGGGCCACACTATCAAAATTTGTTGTGTGGTTAAATATCTAAAGGTATACATAAATCAATGAGCCATAGATTAACCTACATACCTTAAATTCATAAACCGAGATTCATAACTTGGATTAATCATATTGAACTATGTTTATTAGGGTTTTGGTAGTTGCTTTGTGTTCTTTTCTCTTTGTGCCTTAAATTCATATCCGATTGTTTTCTTCAATTTTAACTTTTGCCCTAAAACTATGAAAAAATGGCTCACAAGTACATGTGTATATCTTTTTACTTTCTCCATAAATTTTACAAACGAAAATTTTAGTAATGGTGACCAAATTGTTTCAATGTTGATTTTTAATCAGCCAATCACGTTGAACGATTTCGCTTACGTGGCAAAATCAAACTTTTCTAATGGTCCAATTTTTTTTTTCAATGAGAAGGGTTTTGCAAAAACACTCTGAAATGATGTAATTCTTTTATTATATAAAAAAAGATGAGGAGAGTTATTTTACATACCAAACTTTTTTTACAACTCATCTTCACCATTCATCTAAAAAGAAATCAATATCTGACATTAAAAGCATTTTATTATTTCACCTATTTTTTATAATTTAAATATCTCTTAAACCGTTAATCGTTTAGAGAAAATATTTACACCAACGCGATGAGTATTTAATTATCTTTCTATAGACGGGCACTTTGATATACTTTCGAAAAAAGAAAAAAAAAATCTTATTTTTCGTTTTTCGTCTTTTTTTTTTTTTTTTTTTTTCACATTCTTTGAAATTTGAATGAAAATTCATATATGATTAAACACTAATTTGAATATCACATGTGATATTAGTGTTAAATCATATATGATATGTAATATCACATGTGATATTAGTGTAAAATCACATATGATATACATATCATATTCATGTGATATTACATATCATATATGATTTAACACTAATATCACATGTGATATTCAAATTAGTGTTTAATCGTATATGATTTTTTCATGCAAATTTCAGTAACGTAAAAAAAAAGAAAAAACTTAAAAAAAAATGTGAAAATACGGGAAAAAAAATTTGTCGAAAGTATATCAATATGACTATCTATAGAAAGATAATTAAATGCTCGTCGCAATGATATATTCTTTTTCGCTTAACGATTAACGGTTTGAAAGATATTAATATTTAAAAAAAATGATTAAAGTGAGTTTTTTAAATTGTTGGAATTAATATCATCCATAATATCAAATAAAAATGAATGGTGGAGATTGATGTAAAAAATCTTTTGTCCTCAAATGATCTTAAATCGAAATATATATCCTTCTATGAGAAAAATTCAATATAGAACTCATATTTGTCATAGAACCAATAAACCAATAATAGTCACTCATTTTTTTAATTAAAATATAAAGAATAAACTTTCACCCCTTTTTTTAAAAATTAAATATCTCACAAACCGTTAATCGTTACGTCAAAAAAATCATACAATCTCGACGAGAATTAAATTATCTTTCTATAGATATGCATTGTTATATAATTTCGACAAATTTAAAAAAAAATTAGTCGGAAAAATCACATGTGATTTCTTAAAATCATATGTGATTTGATTTTCTGAATCACGTGTGATTTTAAAAATCACATCGATTTTTACAAATCACATGTGATTTTTGGAAAAATATTAAATCGAAAATATGTAACAATGCGTATTTATGTAAAAATAATTAATTCTCGTGATAATGTAATATTTTTTAGAACGAAGATTTCTGGTTCAAGATATGTTGTTTTAAAAATGAAAATAATTTTTATTGATTTAGATAAAAAAAAAATGGATGAATGTGATTGGTTAATTGGTTTTATGACAAATTTAAGTTTTATATAGATCTCAACTCATCCTTCTATTAGTTTTATCTTTGTTTCTTTTACGCACATTATAAATTGTCAACATATTTTCATTTTGTGCGTCAAATTTTAACAGCTTATACAAAAATGTATCTGTATTTTCGATTTACAAATGTGATGAAAGAATAATAAATGTACGATAACGATGTGACGTACCGTTTGTAATAAAACTCGAATGGACCCGCACACCTCATGCTCTATTGCAATCCTGAATAAATATTCTCATAAATTTCACCCATCATGCCTAATTCATTTGTGTGATTGGGTATATTACCTGTGAATCTATATAATAGATGTTAAATCTGTTGGAATATGTATAAAACCGTGAATGTTCGGATTCGAACTACGTATTCTGGGATTACTGCGTTAGCGAATGAGAATTAAAGTTATAATTAATGTTAATTATTACACAAAACTCGATTAACGATCGTTAAGTATTTAACGAAATGACTAACGACCGTTAAAATGCTAAAAGGAGAGAATATATAGAATCACTTAAATAAGGAAAAGATTGAGTTACCCTTTCTTGCTCTTGGATGGCCGACCTAGGGGTATTTTACCCCAATCCTTAGCTTTTCCTCTAGCTAACTCCTCACTATATATAAAGCGAGCTAGGGTTAATGTTTTAGGTTAACTTTTGTGCACCAATTAACCTAGATCTCTCATTCTCTCTCTCTTGCATTGAGCGGCGAACCACCTCCACAAGGGTGTTTTGGTTTTGTTTTTCTTATAAAACAAGGGTTTGTGTTAGATCTAGCAATCGTTTTGATTCGCGGTTAATTCGTGTGTACAAAACTGTGGTAGTAAGACACTATTCTTACACCTATTGGTTTGAGTTGTAAAACGGTAAGAGACAACTCTTTAAACCACTTTGTCACATCCATTGAAGAGATCTACCGAATTGCAAGAGGTACGTTACGCATTCTTCAGTTAATTATTTATTTGTTATGATCCTTAGTCTTTCGTTGTGTACTCTGTGGTGTCTATATGTTTAATTGTATATCATATATCATAAACTAAACAGTGGCATCACGAGCCTTGTATAACAAGTAATTAATTACTGAAACACATAAATAAAATAAACATGATTGTTTTATTATTTGTATGCGTAGATCTAGGGTTTGCAAAACCTAAACCCTAATTTTTTTAGGGGGCGTTTTTTTTGTGCCCTAATTAGGGTTTTGTAAACTTGAGTTTTAATTGGATTAGAAACCCTAGGTTGCATGCAATTTTATGTGTATTGCATAACTCTGTTTAATTGCATTAATTGTTAAATGTGATTTATATCCATGATAATTACATGCATGTTTTATCATGGATCTGCTTTTATTGTATGTTTTACTTGGTTAAGTGATATACACTAAATATTTTGATAGATCTAAAATTGGGAAGACCTCAATCATTATTATTTAATCAATTATGTGCTATGTGGTATATGTTTTAGTTTGACTTACATAATCGATGAATCGATGCATGTGGCTCACTTTGTACATTCTTTGGCGGTGAGAGTCTTAATTAAACATATACATATTGATGATATATAATTGATTATTAATAGGATTTATCAAAAGGTTTGCATGTGGCTATTTGATGTGCATGACTTATTATTATGTTATGCATTCATTGTTTATTTTGTTTATTTTTTAAAATAATTGCTTGTTTGTTATGTGTAACAAGGGTATTTTTATAAGAAAAATAAACCGACCTAAACAATGGTGAAACATGTAATATTTTAAGCATAGTAATCGTAATCGTTTAATTGATTGATTTTTATGCACAAAATAGCTAGAACGGCCGACCCATTATTGACAAACTTTGTGCGTCTTAATGGAGCTACCAAGTATTCCTATGAATGTGCATAAAATCTTAAGGGTGAATTGACCTAAATTCTAGGCGCCACTTTTGTGGTAATTATCCGAATAACTTGGGTCTTAGGACTCATGCAGCAGTAGGATATAGTGGTAATTAAAGGTAATTCTTTAATTGGTTGTCCAATACCTCGATTAAAGTTTGATGATGAAAAGCTTAAACATTAAAACAAGGATATGACTGTTTTATTAAAACCTTATGCTACGAAGATGAATGCATGACATCTTTGTTCATATTTGATTGACATCAAAATTATTACCCTTAATTTAAGTTGTATGCCATCCAGCGAAACGAAAACACACGAGTTTACCTTTTATTTGCGTGAGAGCGTGATTTAGATCGTAATAAAGGGTAAAATATCCGCGTGAAGTGAGAGCGGGCATGGATGATTTTGCGTTTCTTAAGTTGGATAACAATTGAGCTTTGTAGTGAGCCGACAACTTAAGGCATAAGATGGGGATAAAACATGTTTACATGGCAATTGAAATTGGCTAGATGTAAATCCCATAAATCTAGGAATTGCAATTTGAAAATTGGCAATTGAGGTTCGACTCGTACCATCTTGAATAATTTCATTACTAGCGGATCAAGCGATGTGATGAAACTATGTCAATTGGATCCTAGTTTTTCGGTGAAAATTAAATGGTTATATGCTTATGAACCATGGGTAATTAATTTTCTTGAAAAGGTTAATTATCGAAAATACTAAAATTGAATTTTGTAATTCTTTTGAATGTATAAATGCAACATTTAACAGTAAGCGAGGTTTAGTCTTTGATCGATGAAATTGATCCATTCGTTTTCAAACAAATGTTTGATCGAGAATAATTTACCGAAAAGACAAACGAAGTCTCTTTCCATGGGAGAAGCATGAGACTCAATCCTATTCCTTTTCATGAATGAGAAAGGTATAATAGGAACATTTAAATTGTCTAAACTCTAATGTAACTCATAGCAATGAATTGCACATCTTATTTTTCATAAAGATTTCATTACCCTCTTTTGGTGAATGAATCCTTTTTAACTAACATGAATGTTGGTTAAGCGGAAAACATGTATATGAGTTACTAAATTAGAAGCTAGATTAATTACATAAAAATTGGTAAAAGGCAAACTAGCAAAATTTATCTAGTTGTTTTGCTTTAGCCTTTAAAGGTGCTACATACCAGTATGGGGATGGTAGGCCTGTTAAGGAAGAAATTGCATACCCAATTTTTCGAGTTAATAACTTTGATGGATAACCCTTCATTCATAGAGTAGAATACACCTTTTAGTACCTTAGTAATGATTACGTATTGATCTGTGCTAAACCGTCAAGTCTAACAAGCTTAAAAGCAGCTTAAACACAAATGCAATGAAGATCGAGAATATAATGAATTCCGGGTCGTTTAGTCCCGAGGAGACTCAATGGTGTGTAAAAGCGATTCGAGATGATGGGTGATCACTAAGGATAGTGATGCGTAAAGGTTATGATTAGAAATATTACACTACTGATTGATTGGAGTGGAATGGAGTCATGATTGGAAAGCACAACAATCGGATAAGAAAAAGCGTAAGCGTAAGTTTAAAAACTACGATACGCACAAAATAAAAAGTGAATCGAGAAATAAAGACCTAAAAATATAAAAATGACATTTTTGGAATCCTAAAAATAAAAGAAAATTATTAGAAAAAGAAAATTATTTTTAAAACTATTTAATTAATTATTATTAATTAAAAACTATTTTAACTATTTAATAAATACTCTAAATTAGAAGAAAATACAAAAATAAGGCTAGAAAAATAAACTTATGAATCTGAAAATTCTAAAATACTATAAAACTGATTTTAAAATTAAAAATATATTTTTCACACTTTTTATTTAATTATTACTAATTAATAACTATTTAAAATACACTTAAATACTAGAAAATAGAAAATGAACTTGGAAAAATAAAATTTTAACTTTGAAAAATCTAAAATATGATAAAACTAATTTTAAAACAGAAAATATATTTTTTAGGCTTTTTAATTATTTATTACTAATTAATTACTATTTTTAACTAATTAAAATTATAATAAATACTAAAAAGATAGAGAAAAATATGAAACTTTTTTTAAAAATACTATAGGATGGCGGAAACCTAAGAAAAATAGAAAAACAAGATTTGCTTATTAAAAGTTGAAAAGAAAAATCAAAAGCTAAAAATATTAAATAAACGCTATCACTATTTTTATATTGATGTTTTTCTGCATTTTCTTTTTGAAAACTACTTATATACTAATAATATGAAACTTTAATAAAGACAAAAAATTTACAAAACACAAATAAGCTGTTTTGATAGCTTAAAATCTCAACAGTGGCTTAAATGAGCTTATTTGGTGGAAATAAGCTCAAACAAGCTTACAACTGAAACAAAAGCTCAAAGTATATGCAAACAAGCTTAATGAACAGAAATGAAGCTAGAACATACAAGGGAGCACACTGATAAGCTAGAATTAAGCAGATAAGCACTTTTGATAATGACAGAAATGGGACAAGCTTGAGCTATTGTTGAGCTACTAGCAAACAAGTTCCAAAGTGAAATCTTAGACTTGACAATCCAAAAGGACCAGTTGGCTTTCCAAAGAACCAGAGAACACAAGATTTGGACAACTAATAAGCTCGATACAAGCTTATCAAATGGAACCAATAAGCGTGCACATGGCACTTATCTCGAGCAGTACTCACAAAAAGCTAAGAAATAAGCACTTAAAAAGTGAGAAACCAAGAACTAGCATTTTCTATTTTTGTTTACCAACCAAACTTTAAAACCCTAAGAGCTTTTGAACTAAAACTTAATATCAAACCTACAATGAAAATATTTGTTTTAATCAAAACGACCCAAGTGAAATTTGACTTTTTGATAAAAACCAAAATGTTGACTAAGATGGATTTTGATCTGATATTAAGCACTGATGATGTTGTATTAGGGTAAGATAAGACTAACTTGAGCAAGATTTTCAACTTATAAACACAAAATGATGATCATAGATCATGAACTGCCAACAGTAAGCAACAGAAATGACATCATATGGAATTTTGACTTTTAAGCTTATGAGAACTAGTTTTCTTGACTGAATTGAGTTTATAGACACTAAAGTGACACAGAGCAAGTATAAACAACAACTCAAACACACTATAGCACAATTTAAACTAGCAAATCAAACACCCTTATTGAAACCGGTTTGATGATTTTCAAAGCAAATCATAGATTTAAACCATGAACTTGATATTAAACCTTGTATTATCATATATTAGGACTAAAGAGACATGAAATAACAACATTAACCACAAGAAATTCACTAATGATGATTATGCAATTTTAAGCGCTAAAACTAAATTTATATAAACTACAACTTTTAAAGAACAACACTATGATTTTAATGATTAAATACACTAGACTACCACTAATGAACACTAAGAACTAGAAATTACAACTAATAATCAACCACAACAATTGAAATGCAAAATTGGTCAAAAGCTTACAAATGCTTCCAAGCTTAAAACTGAGAACCAGGACCAATGAACACCCCTATAGCTTCCCAAGAAGCACTAATCCCAAGGCCATCCAATATCAACCTTGCTCCAGCTGTGTACATCATCTCCAAGTGATTTTTTTATTTTCAAGTATTTAATTTGGATTTTTGGTGATTTTTTTGTTTTTGATTCTAAACTGAATTTTAGGATATCTAAAAGCTTGCTTAAGCTTTCTAGGAGCTTAAGTGTACTATATCAGTCCATACAAACAACAAACAACAACATTTGAACCAACATTAGATTTTGCATAAACATGAGAATTTGCATAAACTTGAGAAATGATTAAGACTTGAAATTGCTAATTGGAAAAGCTTTACAATACACTAGAATACTTAAAACAGAATGCTTGAAGGATTTAAATTACACTTTAACTTGAAAAACACTTAAACGACATTAAGAAATTAAAAATACTCTACATCCTTTGATACATTGCATTCTATCTCTCCTTTATAGACTTTTCAGCATCCTTGATGTCCTCTGAATGTTTCCCACCACATCGAGCCCTTGGATCACTCAAAATAATCGAGCCAGTCCACATGTGATTTTTGGCGCCAAATATTCTTAAGCGGGTTTTGCTTTAATGAGGGTTTGGTTTCAATCAATTAAAGGATTTGTTGTTTAGAGGATGTGGAGGAACATAACATGGAGGAGTTGAAAAGGTGGAAAACCGGGACTGGTTTTGGTGTTTCGAGTTTGGGAGGCGATGCTACGATGCTTATTGTTTTGGTGGCTTTTTTTCTTCGTTTGACTGCGTTGACGAAGCTTTAATGGGTCATGATTGGTTTGGTGGGGTTCACAATGTAATATCACACGGCTCAAGGTTCATGGCTCAAGGTCAAGGGTCATTGGATTGGGCCAAAGGATGGGTTGGATTTGGATTTGGGCTTTGTGATATTAAAGGATCCGTTTGGTTAAGTGGTAACAACAAGGACCAAATTTGTAATTTATCCAAACCTCAAGGACTGATCTTGCAACTTTTTCAAACTTCTCACAAGGACCAAACTTGACAACTTTGATAATACAAGGACCCTTTTTGCATAACTTCCATTTTAAAAGTCCAAGGACTAATTTTGCAAAATTTCAAAGTTTAGGGACCTTTCTTGCCAATTGACCAAAGAATCATTCAAGGATCATTTTTAACAACTTAAAATACTTCAGGGACCTTGAATGATAAAATTCCACATTTTGAATTCAGGACTAGATTTGACAACTTTCAAACTTGGGGACTAAAGCGCCAATTTTGCAAACTTGATACATTTTCATCGATTTTGATATTTTTGCATTTAAAACACATAAAACAATGATTTGTGATATTTTGATCATTTGATGTGTTTACGAGTGTTTTCGAGATGATTTTGCGGTTTAGATTATACAAAATGATGAGTATTAGACACTCATCAATCCCCACATCGAGATATTGCTAGTCCCTAGCAATGATTTGAAAAACTTGATGGATTTGAAAAAACTCTTTACCAAAAGCCATCATACGGAGTTGCCAATTGTTTTGATTCAGTAAGAATCTTGGTACAACGATAACCAAATGATTTATTGGCAAATCATAAACCATATAACGGTTTGATTTGTCTTTACGAAGCCGTACCCTTACGGACTAGCCAACTCTTAGATAAATTATCAATATTATCTTTGGTGAGTGAATACCAATTATGGTTTTCCACCGCCTTTACCACAAGCCATAATCTTGCGGGCTAGCCAACTCTTCACTTTTAAGGATATGGTGAGTTGAGAACCATACAATTTTGGGCAAATTGCAAGCCATATAAGCGGTTTGAGAAATCTTTACCAAGAGCCGTTTGCTCTGGATTAGCCAATCCTTTAGTTTATCAAACATGGCGGATGATAACCAAGATGAGTAAGTGTAGAACACTTACTCCAAAAAAACATTTTTGGCCAAAAGCGGGAATTGGGTAGATAATATATGAAATTCGTGAGAATTCCCCCACATAGAAATGAATATTGCCCTCAATATTCAAAGTCCGCAGGTTATGCGAAACAAAAACGTAAAAGGGAAATATTACGGCCATTATTTAGAAGAGATTTTTTTTTTTTTTTTTTTTTTTTTTTTTTTTTGAAAGAATGAGAATATATAACGATTGGGAAACTCCCCGCACTAGGAGTGGTAGAAAAGGGGTAAGAAGGCGAAATTATGGGTGAAAACCCATAAGGTGCGTGCTAATGTTTTTGATTACCGAGTCACTAGCTTGACTCGATCCCGCATTCATTGGTTCATAGGGAATGTTTGTAAATCCGGGACAACCACGGGGAATGTCCTCCAAAGTAATGCTTAACTCGATGACCATTCACTTTAAAATTAGGACCATCGGGTTGAGATAACTCAACGGTACCATAAGGATAAACCTTAGCGATAGTGAATGGACGAGACCAGCGGGACTTGAGCTTTCAGAAAATCTTCAATGCGGAATTGAAAAGAAGGACTCGATCACCAACGTTGAAAGCAGCGGTTCTTGATCTTGGAGTCATGAATCTTCTTTGTCTTTTGCTTGTAGATCAAAGAGTTCTCGTAAGCTTGATCACGAAGTTCATTTAGTTCATTCATTTGAACTTTTACGTGATCACCGGTACATCGTATATCGAAGTTCGCATGTTTTAAGGCCCGATAAGCCTTGTGCTCTAACTTAATCGGAAGATGACATGCCTTTCCGTACACTAGCTTGTATGGAGTACACCCGATGGGTGTTTTGTAAAATTGTCGGAAAGCCAGTGCGTCATCAAGCTTATCCGACCGGGATGCACGATTTTCGCCTCTTGTCCTTTCAAGAATCCTTTTAATACCACGGTTTGAAACTTCCACCTGCCCACTTGTTTGGGGTGGTATGCGATAGAGGCGGTGGGTAACACCATATTTTGCATGACTCTTTCAAATTGGTCATTACAAAATGTGTGCCACGATCACGATTATCGCTCTCGGAGTTCCAACACAGCAAACAGAGATTTCAAAATTTCACAACAACTCGGGCATCATTGGTGGGTAAAGCTTTGCTTCAACCCATTTTGACAAATAGTCAATGACCACGAGTATGTACTTGTTACCACGAGAAGATGGAAATGGCCCCATAAAATCAATACCCCATATGTCAAATATCTCACAAACTTGAATGGCATTTTGTGGCATTTCATTCCTTTGAGATATATTACCATGGCGTTGACAAGCGTCACGAGCTTTGACAAATTCGTGGGCATCCTTATAGATTGTGGGCCAATAGAACCGGAATCAAACACCTTTTGGCGGTGTAGTTTGGACTATGATGGCCCCGGTGGGTCGGCATGGCAGGTGTGAGAATGTCAATAGCTTCACGTCCATAAACACACCGTCGGATGACTTGATCCGCATGATTTTGAACAAGAAAGGGTCGTCCCGAAATAATGTTTAACATCTTTGAAGAATTTGTTCTTCTGGCTGGTCGACATCCTCACAATGAAGTTACCCGCATGGTAATTTGCGAAGTCGGCAAACCATGGGGTGGTAGAATTTCACGAAAAGAAACCGCATTGAGTGTCTTGAGAGGAAATGTTTCATTTATTTCCTTTTCGAAAACATCTTGGTGAGGGTTTTCTAATCTGACGAGATGATCGTGACTAGATTCTCGGCTCCTTTTTATCACGTATAATGATATCAAATTCTTGGAGGAGGAGAATCCAACGAAGTAATCTCGACTTTGCATCTTGTTTTGCAAAGAGATATTTAAAACCGAGTGATCCGTATACACTACACATTTGGTCGGGATTAAATACGGCGTTGGGAATTATGTGAAAGTCGATTATCTTGAACTTAATGCATAAGAAGTGTTTCTCTTGAAGTGAAGTGGATTACAGAAGACTTATTCCATTGAAGTATAATAGTTAATAGTTTGTTTCTGCGGAAGTGTTTATTCCGTGTTTAGTTTATTTAGTATAGATATACATGAGCTTTATTAGGAAGTGATTGTGTATATCTTATTTAGTTTATGATTATCGTTTCTTGGGAAGCGGTTTAGCAATATTGTTTAGGGTTCCTTATCTATAAAGGAACACATTAGAAAGGTTTATGTACCGATTGCGATTCTGTTTTAGTTAATATATAGATCCATAGAGGATCAAGAAGTTCTTAGTTATTTGTTACTTGTGTTTATATTCGATAAACATTAGTAGTAGAGATTGTCTTTTATGGTGCTTGTGATTACATAGGCATACATAACGATCCACGAGCTCAAGATCTATTAAGGTCTTTGTCGGGTTCAACAAGTGGTATCGAGCCTCGTGAGAGTCTCTACGATACTAAGGACAAGCTTTTCTAAACACACAACAAAAACATCATGCACGGTTCGGATCTTTGGCCGAACTCACCAACAACCAAAACTCCACCCATCTGCGACAACTAAGTCTTGCTAATAGCAATGCTAAGTTTCCTTACCTTAAAGGGAGGAATATGATCTTTGGGCTATGAAGATGCGAGCTGGATTTCCAACATTGATTGGAATCTATGGCGAGATAATTTTGAAGGGAGCGACTTGAAGAGAACTACCACGGATCTTCTGGGAACATGATTAATGTTCCTCCCAAAGCTTGAAGAGTTGCTAGCGATTCGAGAGAGAAACAAAGGTCGAACTATTCTTACGCAAGCTATTCACGAGGATCACTTGAGTGATTTTCACTTCATGCATGCGCCAAGGATATATGGTTAGCTATTAAAGCAAAGTTCGGTGGGAATGAGGAGTCTAGAAGGTGAAGAAGTCCATGCTCGGACAACAGTTTGGGACTTTCGGATCTACGAAGAGGAAGGAATTCACAAGGGCTATGATAAGTTTCACAAGATCTTGAGTCGGTTGCACCGACTTGAGGCTAAGCGGATAATGATGATTGTAACTCTAAGTTTACGAGGTCATTACCTCCATCACGGCTACATGTGAGCATAGCTTTAAAAGCTAAAGGTGGTTTGGACATGATGACATTTGATGAGTGTACAACAAGCTTAAAGCTCTTGAACATGATGTGAGAAGCCCTTTTCGATCATCTTCTCTGCGAGTCATCTTGCATTTGTTGGAGCCTCTACTCCAAAGTCAAACTATTTTCCAAGCTCATATCCATCATCATCTAATCTTGCTCCTTCATCAAGCTCTCTTCCTAGATCCGGTGGAATTATGGAAGATGTACTTGGAACCTTCTTTCTTGATTATGATCCTCGGTGAGGCGGCTTATGAGGATTTTGATCGGTGGACCCGCTTGACATGGAAGAGATGAAGGTGAAGTGGCAAGTGGCCATGATTTCCATGGATATCAAGAACTTTGGTATGGTGGCGGAAGATTTGGGTTCAAAGGGCGTGATCGACTAGGTTTGACAAGAAGAAGGTTAAATGCTTCACATGCCAGCGGATGGGTCACTTTTCTAGAGAATGCAAAGGCAGGAAAGGCGGTGATGAGACAAGATACTCCACTTATCGTGATGTCGGAAGGATGCGGGAAATTCAAGAGGTTCAATTGCTTTGGTCACTCTTGATAGCAATGTGAATTTGGAAGCAACATGAGGAGGATGACAATGATGGTTACGAGAATGTTGGGTTGATTGCGTTTGTACTTGAGGAGGATAGGCATGATCAGTTGCCTTGATGGGCATCTCTCGGTACAAAGCTGTTTGTTTGGTTGTAGTGGCGTTATAATGAACTCAAACAAGCTTATGATATTATGGAACCAAAATATAATGAATACTATGTGGAAGTAGAAGCTTATAAGCAGGCTTTAAAAACACTAGAAAGACAAAAGGTTTGGTTCTGGAAGAATGAAATAGCTTATGGTGAGAAAATAGGTGTTTTAGAAAGAGATCTCGAATGTGCTACAAATGAGTTAAAATGGTGCGAGAAATTAAGAGCGGATGTAGAGTCGGAAAATCTAGAGCTTAAGGAAAAACTTAAGGAGGAAATTGCTAGGAATAATGAGTGGATGATGAATGGTAGTAAGTTGGCTAGTCTTATTTATAGCGATCAAGCTCCCAATTCTCTGATGGCTTTAGGTTTTAAGAAATATGTAGGCCTAGAAGCTAGGGATGACACACGTAGATCTACACCGGTGGCCTAGCACATTTTGTGAAAGAAGGTGACCTACATCTTTGTTAGTGGACCAATTAGAGGTGAGCACATGCCCATTGACCTTTCCACTTCTAATGACTTTGATGGATCACACCATCGTATGGCAAAAGTCAAAGACTTGCGACCTAATACTTCTACTAATGACTTTGTCTCTTGTGTTATGATGACAAGTCCTCCAAGCAAGGGTCTCTGAGTGTGATTCAAATGACAATCGACCTTCCCAAGTCGACCTTCCCAGTCTTCACCCACACTGCACCCAAGACTACCAATAAGCATGTGAGTTCTTTGCCAAGGAATGCCCTTCAAGGCAGTTGCCTCACGAAGACTTGCTTTTAATTCTTTGCATGATAATCTTGTTAAAACAATTCTTTTCATGGTTTTGGTTTGAATACTTTTGCTTGTAAGAATACTTCTTTTGGTTTGAATAAAACTTCTCTTCAGAAGAAATGTTTTGTGTGTGGAAGTAAATATCATTTAATTAAGGATTGTGATTATCATGAGCAAAGAATGAGTAGGTGTGGTGATTCAAGGAAATCTAGACCAATGTGGACCAATGTTAATGATATACCACCTTATGTTCCACAAGCTTCTAATTATAATACATCTTTTCCTTGGAGAAGATCATTTGGAAAATCATATGTTCAACCAACCGGTGAATATTTTAAAAATGGTTTTGGCCTAGATATGTTAACCCTATGACTAATGGGAAAAAGTCTTTGGGATCTTCTTGTCAAGACCTCGTGAGTTGTTCTTGGAATAAGCGAGACCTAAGTTTCATTGGAAACCCAAGAACAATAGTGGATCTTATACTTCTACTTGGCACAACTCATATGATCCACAAGGCGGGTTCAAGTCGGCAATGACTTGAGCCTCCATAGTGTACTAATTCTTTGTATATTTTTGTTGTTGTAGGATCATCCCTTAAGCATAAAGATGTTGGAATTGTTGGCGGTGGTTGTTCTAGAAGTATGTCGGAAGCAGGGACATGATGCATAACTTTATACCTATAGAAGGTGGAGGTAATGTAACCTTTGGAGGAAGTGATGGACGAATTACGGAAAAGGGACCATCAAAACACCACATTTGGACTTTGAGAATGTTTATTATGTCAAGGAACTTCAACACTTTAATTTGTTCTCGGTCTCACAAATCTGTGACACTAAGAACAAAGTACTCTTCCTGAGAGGATGAATGTCTTGTCTTTGTCTAAAGACTTCAAACTCCCGGAAGATACTTCAATTCTCTTGAAGGTTCCTCGTAGTCACAATTTGTATACATTCAACAACTAATGTCAAACCCGGTGACTTAACATGTTTGGTGGCTAAAGCATCGTGGATGAGTCCACCAAATGGCAGAAGGATGGCCCATGTCAATTTCAAGACCATCAACCGACTCTCTAAGTGGGTCTAGTAGAAGGACTTCTGCCAAAGTATTCACCAATGATCATAAGCGTGTTGCATGCAACAAAGGGAAGCGACCTGAGCCTCCTACAAAGGTGTTCTGTTACAGTGGTAACCATTATTTACGAACCTCTTGGTTGCTTCATATGGATCTGTTTGGTCCAACTAGAGTGAGAAGCATTGATCATAAATATTTTTGTCGGTGATCAGCGATGGATTTAGTAAATTTTGTTGGGTATTCTTTCTAAGTACCAAAGATGAAACTTACGCAATATTGAAAGATTTCATTACCCTTATTGAGAATCGAGTTGAACAAAAGGTGAAAGGAATTAGGTGTGATAATGGTGCGAGTTCAAAATGCCATTCGATAGAACTCTGCGGGTTAAAGGGAATCAAAGGGACTATAGCACTCCAAGAACCCCTCAACAAAATGGGGTGGCGAGAAAGAAAAATAGAACCTTAATAGAAGCTGCAAGATCAATGCTAGCGGACTCTAAACTTCCTACCATGTTTTGGGTGAAATTTGTTAGTGCGACTTGTTATGTACTCAATAGAGTGTCCATTACTAGACCACATCTTAAAACACCATATGAACTTCTCTTTGGAAAAGTTCACATTATTCATTACCTTAAACCGTTTGGTGTCGGTGACAATCTTAAATACCGGTGATCCTTTGGGCAAATTTGATGAGAAAGGCGATGATGGCTACATTGTGGGGTATTACGCTCATAGTAAGGCATCTGAGTTTATAATGTATCGCAAAGAAGATTGAGGAGACATTGAATCGAGGTATCTTGAAGACAAGCCTAATGTTCAAGGCCGGGGTCATGTTTGGTCATTTGATCTTGACTACTTGATGATTACTTGGGTTATGCTAGACATAAAGGTGATCAAAATCTGATTGAAGCATCTCCAACTCTAATCTGAGACACTATGGATGCTCATTCGGCGGTGGGTGCGATGATGAACAACCCATTGTAGTGCCTTCCTTCTCTCTAACAATTTTGTAGGTGACACTTCTAAAGATTATCTTGATGTGGGTGAAGATGAATTCTATTATCTTTGAGGACCTTGCGGTGAAGAAACAAGAGTATCGACCAACTTAGATCTTTGAGAAGAATGTTGATGAAGCTCTCGTGAAACTTCAATTCTCTTGAAGGTAGTTACATTTCTCCTCACCTCTCAATTAATTTGAAAGACATGGTGACACTACTCCTATTTCTACAAAGTGTCAACGGACCTTGGAGAACCTTATACAAGGTTTCCAAAACCTTGGATCTTGGTCATCATCAACCTAAGCGGGCATCTTCAACACACCTTCCTATGATTACGAGTTTGAACCTACTATGACTAATCTTGATACTTCCATTGATGTCAATACCACCACTACTACAAGGATCAACAATGTTCATCCACGGTCTAATATCATTGGTGATCTAATGCACTGTTAGAACAAGAGAGTCTTGTGGCGCGTTCTAAATATGGACGGTAGCTTTTGTCTCTTATGTCTCAAATCAACGGAGAGATAATCACACGGACTATCAACATTGTCATTTGCTTGTTTTCTCTCACAAGTGGAACCAACCGGTGTTACTCGGGCTCTTGAAGACTCAAGTTGGCTTGAAGCAATGCGAGGATGAGATGCAGCAGTTTCAAAATCGGCGAGTTTGGATATTGGTACCACTACACGATGGTAAGTATGCTATTGGGACAAAATGGATTACGAAGAATAAGAGATGCTAGAGGTGTTGTCATTAAAAACAAAGCAGATTAGTTGCGGGGTTATAGACAAGAGGAGGATAGATTATGATGAAGTATTTGCACAGTGGCAAGAGTTGAGGCTATCTGGATTTTCTTAGCTTATGCATCCTATATGGGCTTTATGGTTTATCAAATGGATGTTAAAGGAGCCTTCTTGTATGGTGAAATTGAAGAGGAGGTGTATGTCACTCAACCTAAAGGTTTGAAGATCGGATCATCCTAATCATGTTTATAAGGTGGTCAAAGCTCTCTATGGACTACATCGGGCACCCAGGCACGGTATGCTAGGCTCTCTACATTTCTCTTTGAAGCATGGTTCGAGAAGAGGTGCAATTGATAAGACTCTTTTCCTAAAGAAGAATTCCATGACATTATTCTTGTGCAAGTCTATGTGGATGATATTATCTTTGGATCCACAAAGGAAGCTTGGTGCGGGGAATTTGAGGAGCTTATGAAGGAGAGTTTCGGATGAGTGCAATGGGAGATGACTTTCTTTTGGGTCTTCAAGTTCGTGAAACGATGGTATCTTTATCGGTCGGGACAAATATGTGAGGACATATTGAAGAAGTTTGGTATGGAGGGTGTAAGGCTGCTACTACACCTTATGAAGCTCAAAGTCAAAGACCAATAATGAAGGTGATCCACTGTGAATGTTCATTTATGCAGGTCTATGATTGGGTCTTTGATGTATATGACTTCGGGCTGATATTACTTATCTTTGTGAGTGTTTGTTCGCGACATCAAGTTACTCCATGACTTCCCATCTCAATCTTTGTAAAGAAGATCTTTAAGTACCTTAAAGGCCAACCTTTTCTAGGTCTTTGGTACCCAAAGAGTCTCCTTTTAAGTTGGAAGCTTATAGTGATAGTGACTATCTTTGGTGCTAATCGGATAGGAGGTCCACCTTTGGAGGTTGCCAATTCCTTGGAAGAGATTGATTTCTTGGCGGTGCAAGAAACAAACTATTGTGGCTACCTCATCTCTTGAAGCAGTATGTGGCTGCTTTGCTAATTCTTTGTAGACGGTTCTTTGGATTCAAAATCGGTTGTTGGATTATGGGTACAATTTCATGAACACAACAATTTTATTGATAATCAAAGTACCATATGCATTGTTAAAAATCCGGTTTTCACGGTCGAACAAAACATATTGAAATCGGGCACCACTTTATAAGAGATGCATATGATAAAATTTGATAAATGTGGTCAAAATTCATCTTGATGATAATGTGGCGGATCATTAACAAAGGCTTTTGAAGGACCAAGGTTTCAACACCTTGTGGTCCATATTGCATGTAACCATAGCGCAAAGTTTAAGGGAGGCATAAACCTCGGGGAGGCATATGCCTCGGGGGAGATTGTATAACTTTGCATTTTGCTTTGTTAATTTGTATTTTGATAGATTTTAACTAACTCTAACTTTGCTAATGTAAGTTTAGTGTGTTTCTTTGTTGGTTTGTGTATATTTGTGTGTTTGTTTCTGAGAATGATTGTTCTGATCGGTTGAGATATGGTCATGAAAGCTTAATTTGGTTTCCTTTGAATTGATTGTCTTTGAAGTGTGTTATTTGTTTCCTCACGAAGTTGAAATCTTGAAGTTATATGATTCAATCAAAAGAAATCGAAGCAAATAGATCATTCATTCATTCAAAAGCAGTTCTGACTTCTGATTACAATCTTGGCAACATCAAAAGCATCTACATGATTTAATAATCCTAATCTATTACATATCATCTATTCCAACATCTAAAGATGAGCACGATGAGTATGGCGGCTCACATCTTTCACACTAATAATTTATTGGATATGCACGATCGCTCGCATCTTTTGGCACTACATGATGGATATCTTTGTGTGATAAGCATAACCAACCCTAACGGATGCTAAGGATCAAAATGGAGGATGGATTGATGAAAGCGAAGAAGTGAAGGCGATTGTGGCGAGAGAGATGAGAAGGAAAGATTTTCCTTTGTGCATCATCTACTCTTTCAATCATACATCAACTTACATCATTTTCCTTTTCCGTTCCTCAATACGATATGTGATGATGCACCAAAATATGATGCGAGAGAGACCAAGCACCATCTTTCTTCCCATAGGGAGTGGGGATTTTGGCCGTGGCCTTCGTTGAGGCCTAGGTCTTTGAGGGTTGGGAGTAAGATGTTCCCTCATTATAGGTTTCATCGGAATCTCCGTGAGATATACTTGGTTTCTCAACACTTTCATCTTGATGAGGAGAGAAAAGGTGACTTCTTTGGTAAAGGATATGGTTTTGGAAAATAGTTAAACCATGTATTGGTATCTTCACTAGATGATGAGGATGATGTTGAGGATGTTGTTGTGAGATCTATGATCTCAGTTTTGATACTCATGGTTATTTTGGCTAATTTTGGAGGATTGAAGGATTAGGGTTTGAAATATTATTTGGGGATTTTTGATACAAAAGTCTATGTGCATTGGGATTGTTTTATAGCCGATTTCAAGTGGTAAGAGAATTAATGCGTGTGGGTGAAGCGGTAAAAGATATTCTTGAAGCTTGAGTAAGTCTTACATTTCTGTGAGTATTCTACTTGATGAGAATGGTTTCGTTTCTACCGAAGTTATAAGTGAATTCAAGTAAAGTAGAAGTCCCGTCATCCTTGGTCAACTTTGACTAAATTTGGGAAATTTCTATTTATTCGTTACGATATATTTTCACTCCACATAAGTAATTAGCTCACTATTATCATTAAAACACTTCCTTTGGTGCAAAATCCTAACCTAAACCTCAAAATCACTCATGGCACTTCAATTCAAACATGATCATAATAAGGTTGCTTTTCTTGGATCGGCTCGAGGAGATGAAATTCTGGCCGATGATTTCTTTCTTACTAAGGTCAAAGATTGTATATGCATTGACACATTCTCCGGATGCTATATATGAAACTTTGATTACTCAATTTTAGGCGTCGGCGAGAAAAGAGAGGAGATCTTGAGATAGTTGCGTGTTGATGGACAAGTATATGTGGTGACGGAAGAATTGATCGAAGACAACTTCACTTGGATGATGAAAATGGTGTTTATCATTCTAACTCTACAATGGTACTTGAAGGGCTTAGAGCTATTGGATATCAAAGTCAGGGGCGGATATGTGGTTGAAAAACAAGCTTTGCCCTATGTGGAGGTTCTTAGTTCATACTTTGCTACGATGTATGAGCAATAAGTGCAGTGGATGGGATCGGTTTTCAACACAAATGGGATGTGGTATTGTTTGCTTATCTAAGGGTTTGACTTATAATTTCTCTAAGTATATCTTTGATAATATGGTAGAAAACATAACTAGGAAAAGCGGGTAAGTTTTGATGTACCCTAGGTTCTTACGAGATGATATTGAATGTTTCTACACAAACCCAGGCTTTTCATCCCATAAGTGTTTTGACCCTAAGTTATTTGCTACAATGAGGACTAAATTTGAAGGACACATTTTCCTTTGTTGGTGCCATGTTACCTCGGGAGAATGTGGTGATAATGAGCTTAATGTAGTTTACCTTCTTCAATCCTCTTGATGGAAGTCTTTCGGTTGATGGTAATGAGGGTCCTTACATTGTTCTTTGAAGCATCTATACCTTCACCAAGACCATGTTCTAGTCCATCATTTATCCAAGTTCCTATTGAAGAAGTTCTGATCAAATTGATGAAGTTCGGGTTGATCTTGACAGATTGCCTACACCAAGTCTGTTAGGACTCCATTTGGTGAAGGATGTTCTAATGTTGATCAGTTGATGTTGCTCTGAGCAGGTCTAATGAAGTTCCAATTTTGGTGAGCAATCACATTCGAAGATCCTATTTCACTTACCTCATTATATGATCGGTGAACAAGCTTACGGTGAGGTGGTGGTCTTAAGGCAGAACTTACGAAACTAAGTCATTCTTGGTCGGAAAGTTGTGGAATTGGAGGCTAAAGTTGAACACTTGGAGAAATTGCTAAGTCGGAAGGATAAAAGAGAGGTGTGGTTTCTTACGAGGAGGAGGTGAAGAGAATCTTAATGAATCTCTTGATATATTGGTGATGTGGCACTTAAATCTAATGTTCCTTCTTCTATTGCTAAATCTTCACAAAGAAAGGTGTCTAGCAAGGAGCCTATTCTATATACTAGCAAAGGCGAAGACATTCTTTGGATAAGGTATCTGTGACACATCAAAGGAGCTAAATATGAAGGATGTATCTCTTGATGGTTTAGTGAAAGAGGTTACTTCGATGGTCAAACTTCATCTTTACGAACATTCAAATGTTTCACCTTGATAGATGATGAAGAGTTTTTCTTCTTTGGGAGAGCGTATAAGTTGAATGCTTCTCACGAAGTTTTCTCTACACGAGTTGAGGATTTGTCTCAACCTATTTCCTCGATGTGGGTTTGATTGTTTCTTGAAGCTCACATTGGTTCTGCTGAAATTGGTTCTGTGAGACATCTTACGAGGCAGGGGCGGGATCTGTGATTGATGATTTCTTTGAAGTCAGTGCGGTGACTAAAGAACAATATCAAGCTCGGTGGAATGTTTCTTGATTATGAAGATATTCGGAAGAGTCGTGTTGTGGCTAAGTTTCTTCAAGATCGGTATGCTTGATTTGTCTCTGAAGGAAATCGAACTTGATGCATTCTTTCCTCGATTCTTGATGATCAATGGGATGGTTATATTTCTCAAGGTGCTTGATCACGATCTAGCAAAACTTATCTTAGGAGATTCCTTTAATGATGATGATTTTGTGGATAAAATGAGGGCACTTGGGAATCAAAGAAAGCTAGAATCTGCTTGCTAGAGAAGAGCTCTTATTGAGCAGAGAAATAAAGCAAAAGAAAAACCTATGACGGTTGCTCGGAAGAGGAACTATATGAGAAGAGTTGTGAAGAATGCTTCTATGCATAATTACGGTTTATCCATGAAGCAAATCATGACTTGATGCGATGATACTTTGATTCGAGTATAATCGGTTATGAAGTTTTCTTCACGGTACTACTTCTTCTTCTTCTTTGGAAAATCGTGATTCAATGTCGATGTTCCTATAGCCAAGAGACAGAGAGCAGTTGAAATTGTGGATAGTTTTGATGATGTTTTGCCTTGGTGGTATCTTGATTGTTCCTGCGATACAACCGATGTTATTACTACTTACGCTATGGATGGTTCTTTGAATCTTCTTTGATTTCTTACGAAATGTTGTCCGGTGTTGAGTTAAATGATTCTTTGATTCGAGAGGCGATCTACACCTTGATCTTGATAACATTCTTGATATGGGAAAGCGAGTTTGGTTACAAGAAGTTACGATAGATTGGCTCGAAACATGCTTCTAGGAATACTCCTTTGGATCTTAATCTTGATGAATCAACATTTATTGAGGTTGGATCTGTTGAAGCTTTTCACGAAGGTAATCATGTAGTTTTGGTTAATTGAATTCTTTGGTAAGCTTAACAACTTGTATAAATTTGGATAAATCTTTTATTGAATTTAACTTCTTAAAGGATATTCTTCATTTGGTGAATAGACATGATTTGAAGATCTTTGTATGAACATGTCATTCGATATTATAAGTTTCATTAAATAGCGGTTACGGTTTATATCATTGGGAGATCTTGAGGTTATGTTTGATTACGATTCTCCACATGGTAAAGGGTATTCTATTTGGAAGAATTCTCATAAATGGGAGATTGAGAGTTGGAGATTTTATCCTCTGCCTTGTGTTCGGGTAGTTCGGACTACATGTGGGATGATTTTGTGTATGCTATCGGATAGGCTTTATCCTTTATCGGTATTTTATGGAAAGATTCTTTGAGACACAAGATGGAAGTGCCTCTAATCCGGTTGGAAATGATGACCTTCATGCTACTCAATGTGTTGGTTTGATTAAGAATCAACTTCTATCACATAAAGGTTCATCTTGATTGTAATATTACATGTAATATTTGTTTTCTTTTGTTATTTTATTAGTTAAAAAAAAAAAAAAAAAAAAAAAAAAAAAAAAAAAAAAATGTTTTGGTTTTATCTAACTTTTCTTGCGGGTTTGTTGTATATTTTTGGTTATTGACTCACCGATATACTTTGTGTATGTCAAAGAGTTAGCTAGTCCAAAGTGCTGACTTTGGTAAAGACATATCAAATCATTGATATTGTAATGATTTGCTAAAAATCATAGGGTAAGCAACCACCTATGCTTTATTCTTGTTGTTGTATGGTTTTCAATTCACCATGGTATATTCTGTTTGGAATCCAAGAATTGGCTAGTCCACTTGTATATGGCTTGTGGTAAAGGCGGTGGCATTCCATATTTGGTTCTCAATTCACCAATCCTAAAATTGACTAGTCACGAGCAAGCGGCTACGGTAAAGACATTTCAAATCCGTTTATATGGTTCTTTGGTTTGCCCATAAATCGAGATGGTTATCGATGTACCATAGTTCTGACTGAAACATATGGCTACTCCGGTAGTGATGGCTATTGGTAAAGAGACATCAAATCCATTTATTTTCAATGATTCACCTCACGGGAGTTAACACACAGGAAGTGATGAGAATAGTATGAAACTAATCTGTTTTGATGTACTTTTTGTCATTTGTTCTTTGCAAAGATATGGCGTTTGAGTTTCTTCATCATAGAGATGTTCTTTCGATTCTTTCTTTATTCTTTGTTGTTCGTGTCCAATCCTCAGTCTTGTAAGATCTATCAAGCTGGAACTTAACAAGTCAAATTCGGTTTAGGGAGGATTGTTGGGAATTATGTGAAAGTCGATTATCTTGAACTTAATGCGAAGTGTTTCTCTTGAAGTGAAGTGGATTACAGAAGACTTATTCTGTTGAAGTATAATAGTTAATAGTTTGTTTACTGCGGAAGTGTTTATTCCGTGTTTAGTTTATTTAGTATAGATATACATGAGCTTTATTAGGAAGTGATTGTGTATATCTTATTTAGTTTATGATTATCGTTTCTTGGGAAGCGGTTTAGCAATATTGTTTAGGGTTCCTTATCTATAAAAGGAACACATTAGAAAGGTTTATGTACCGATTGCGAATTCATTTTAGTTAATATATAGATCCATAGAGGATCAAGAAGTTCTTAGTTATTTGTTACTTGTGTTTATATTCTTGTGATAAACATTAGTAGTAGAGATTGTCTTTTATGGTGCTTGTGATTACATAGGCATACATAACGATCCTGAAGCTCAAGATCTATTAAGGTCTTTGTCGGGTTCAACAATGGAAGAATCACTAGCCAAGTATGCTTCAATCTCATCTAAGATGAAGTCGCCTCCTTCAAACGGAGTGAGAGAAGGAGTGGAATTGGCTATGATAGGTTGAGAAGATGTGGTGGTATCCCCACTCACGAATTATGAGCATAACCAAGAACTTCTTGAGTACTCGTCGGAAGCAACATCAATGATATCTATTCGGTTGACCGATTCGTAATCATAGTTTGCGGAGTACCTCAAGTTTGGTCAAGGTTGAAGGTGTGACTTCATTACCAACACGCAATGTGATTTCCGCTCAAATACATCAATGAGAGCACGGCCCGTTCTCGTGAATCCTCGACCAACAATGAGAGGAACCCGATAATCGGCATCAAAATCAACAACCACGAAGTCATTGCGAAATGGAACTTTCCTACTTTCACAAATCGTCCTCGGCAATGCCAAGAGGACGGGATATGAAACGATCGCAAGCTCGAGAGTCATGCATGTAGGAGTAAGTTCCGGAAGAAAGTTTCTTCCACTTGAATATGGCATAAGATTAATGCTTGCACCAAGATCGCTAGGGCAAAGCATTCAACCATTCTGAGGAATACACAAGGTAAGAGAAATTTCCCGGGGTCTCCAAGCTTTCAGAAGCTTCTTCGGAATAAGCTCACGAGAGTTCTCGTTAAGAGGAGTCTTAGCCATTTCAAACGACTTTTCCTTATTGCTTAACATGTGTTTGAGAGTCGATGCGAACTTGGGCATCAAGATGATGGCATCCATAAAGCTTATGTCAAAATGTAACTCTTGGAAAATTTGGAAAATTTATCCATTTGATGACTAGCTTTCTCATGGAGCTTTGCTCATTCAAACGTGATGGGTAAGGAATAGAAGATTTGGATTGATTCTCAACAGAGCTACAGGAGGTTCAAAACAACTCCTTGACTTGACTTGGGTTTCGGACCACTTGAGGTTGGACTACAGAAGGTTGGACGTGTCTTGGTACCGTGGGCTAGAATAATGCACCTTGTCCGTAGTATCCTTGGTAACTTGACTCATTGGCACCGGTGGAGGAGGCATTGGAGTCGAGGTCCATTGTGTTTTGGAGGTTCACCGTCCACTACCTTAGGGAGAGAAGAAGAAGAAGAGGTAGTAGGAACAGTGGGTCCATCATATGAAACACCACTTGGTTGTGATCGCTTTGCATCGCCCCTCGGGTTAGCGATCGTGTTGCTCGGAAGTTTACACGAGCCCGAGGGTTGATCATTTAAAGACTTCTTAAGATCGCCGATCTGGTGACCAACAAACTGTTCATTTCATATTGGGACTTCATGAGCGCTTCATAACTCATCGATGATGGTCTGGAGGAGTAATGACGGAGGAGTGGAGGGACAATTTGAGGCCGTATGTTTTGATTATAGCCAAAATTCCCTTGATTAGGATTCATATTCCCATGAAATTGATTCCTCGATTGAAATTGTTTTGATTGGGGTTTCGTGATGTTGGAAACCTTGATTGGGTCCAGGATAGAAATTACCTTGGTTTTGATAACCTTGGTTCATTCTTGGTTGGTTTTGGTTCGGTTTTGCATGTTGTGATTTTGGTTAAAACCGGTGGTGCACGATTAGTGTTAGCACGGTAGTGTGGTTCATTTTGAGGACGGTATTGATTACCTCCTTCTTTGTGAACTACCGGCTAGAGCATTGGCTTCAAAAGGACTACCATCGGTGGCGGTACAATTGTAGTAAGCATGAGGACCACCACAAGTGACACAATTTCGACTTTCTTCACTTCAACATGTGTTGGTGTCTCGAGTGAAGGAGACTTTCTTCCGTTAGCAAGAACCAAAGCTCGAATAATGTCGTGAGTTTATCAATCTTAGCATCGGTGCTAGATGTACTCACGGGGGATGAAGAAGAGGAAGTTCCAAGATTAGGCGATATGTCTTAGCTCACGAAAGGACGGACACGAGATTTGTTCTCAATGATCCGCAAGGCCTCTTTGGTGGTCTTGCTCAGAAATTACCTCCGCGGAGGCATTCAAAGAATCTTGATTGGCCGATTGAGACCGTTGTAGAAAGTATCCATTTGCATTAACTCGGTAAAACCGTGATGCGGACACTTGAAGCAACTCTTTGTAACGATCCCATGCCTCCCGAATGATTCATCAAATCTACGAGAAAATTTCATTATCTCATTCTTAATACTTGTGGTTCGGGATGGAGGATAGAACTCGTTAACTAACTTGGTGACAAGATCTTCCCATGTCTCAATAGAGCGAGGGGTTGTTTCTCAAGCCAATTCGGGCTTGTCCTACAGAAAATGGGAGCGAAGAAGCTTGATAGCTTCATGTGGGACATTCTTGTACTTGATGGTAGATGCTATCTTGTTAAACCATCGAATATGTGCATGAGGATCATCCCGCTCAAAACCATAGAATTGGCTTTGGGTTACTAGATTAAGCAACCCGGTTTGAGCTCGAAGTGTCGACCACGATGGTCGGAACAACAATGGCATCTCCGTAACCCTCGATGGGTGCTTGAGAAGCTCATTCATAGGTTTGTCTTCCGCCATTTCGACGAGGAGGTGGTGGTGGTAGGCGCCTCGATCACGGTCAAGGAGCCGAACGTCCTCACGCTCACGAGGAATGTTTCCAAGTTCGAAAGTGGACTTGTAGAATCTGGAAGAACGAGTGCGCATGCACTAAGTATGAAAATCAATTTCAAAACAAATGAGGCAAAACACAAGTGAACTTAACCAATAATCACAAATGAAATGGCTTCTTTGAAAAAGGTACACCAAATCACAAGTGACACAAAGGCAAGTTTTAAATCGATGTTCGGGAACTTATTAATGGTCGCACCCCAGTTTGGTAGTGCTTTGCCTTGATTTATGTGGTTGATTTTTATGTATTTAATTAAGTACCTTTGAAAAGGCGTAGGTAAGATTTGTGCCGATGGGTTTAAAACTTTTGGACAATATTTTGTTATCGTCCGTTTAACCAAATCGTATCTCTTCAAGAATCACCTTAAAGAGAATACAAAATAGAAAACGTTCGATTGTTTTGTTGTTTTATATTTTTTGGTGTTTTAACACTTTAGAAAAGTGTTAATGAACTTTTGATTTTCTTATAACTTTACAAAAACTTTTACAAATGATGGGTATGTGCAACAATGGGTGCGAAAATGGCTAAACACACGCTAAAGCCTCTCCAGCATAAGCGCCAAAATTTGATCTGTGCTAAACCGTCAAGTCTAACAGCTTAAAACAATTTAAACACAAATGCAATGAAGATCGAGAATATAATGAATTCGGGTCGTTTAGTCCCAAGGAGACTCAATGGTGTGTAAACCGATTCGAGATGATGGAGTGATCACTAAGGATAGTGATCCGTAAGGTTATGATTAGAAATATTACACTCTTGATTGATTGGAGTGGAATGGAGTACATAATTGGAAAGCACAACAATCGATAAGAAAAACGTAAACGTAAGTTTAAAAACTACGTATACGCACAAAATAAAAAGTGAATCGAGAAATAAAAGACCTAAAAATATAAAAATGACATTTTGGAATCCTAAAAATAAAAGAAAATTATTAGAAAAGAAAATTATTTTTAAAACTATTTAATTAATTATTATTAATTAAAACTATTTTAACTATTTAATAAATACTCTAAATTAGAAGAAAATAAAAAATAAGGCTAGAAAAATAAACTTATGAATCTGAAAATTCTAAAATACTATAAAACTGATTTTAAAATTAAAATATATTTTCACACTTTTTATTTAATTATTACTAATTAATAACTATTTAAAATACACTTAAATACTAGAAAATAGAAAATGAACTTGGAAAAATAAAATTTTAACTTTGAAAATCTAAAATATGATAAAACTAATTTTAAAACAGAAAATATATTTTTAGGCTTTTTAATTATTTATTACTAATTAATTACTATTTTAACTAATTAAAATTATAATAAATACTAAAAGATAGAGAAAATATGAAACTTTTCTAAAAATACTATAGGATGACGAAACCTAAGAAAAATAGAAAACAAGATTTGCTTATTAAAAAGTTGAAAAGAAAAATCAAAAAGCTAAAAATATTAAATAAACGCTATCACTATTTTATATTGATGTTTTTCGCATTTTCTTTTTGAAAACTACTTATATACTAATAATATGAAACTTTAATAAAGACAAAAATTTACAAAACACAAATAAAGTCGTTTTGATAGCTTAAAATCTCAACGGTGGCTTAAATGAGCTTATTTGGTGGAAATAAGCTCAAACAAGCTACAACTTGAAACAAAAGCTCAAAGTATATGCAAACAAGCTTAATGAATGAAATGAAGCTAGAACATACAAAGGAGCACACTGATAAGCTAGAATTAAGCAGATAAGCACTTTTGATAATGACAGAAATGGGACAAGCTTGAGGCTTGTTGCAGCCCTAGCAAACAAGTTCCAAAGTGAAATCTTAGACTTGACAATCCAAAAGGACCAGGTTGGCTTTCCAAAGAACCAGAGAACACAAGATTTGGACAACTAATAAGCTCAGTACAAGCTTATCAAAATGGAACCAATAACTGTGCACAGGGCACTTATCTCAGACAGGTACTCACAAAAAGCTAAGAAATAAGCACTTAAAAAGCTGAGAAACCAAGAACTAGCATTTTTCTATTTTTGTTTACCAACCAAACTTTAAAACCCTAAGAGCTTTTGAACTAAAACTTAATATCAAACCTACAATGAAAATATTTGTTTTAATCAAAAACGACCCAAGTGAAATTTGACTTTTTGATAAAAACCAAAATGTTGACTAAGATGGATTTTGATCTGATATTAAGCACTGATGATGTTGTATTAGGGTAAGATAAGACTAACTTGAGCAAGATTTTCAACTTATAAACACAAAATGATGATCATAGATCATGAACTGCCAACGATGAACACAACGTAAATGACATCATATGGAATTTTGACTTTTAAGCTTATGAGAACTAGTTTTCTTGACTGAATTGAGTTTATAGACACTAAAGTGACACAGAGCAAGTATAAACAACAACTCAAACACACTATAGCACAATTTAAACTAGCAAATCCAAACACCCTTATTGAAACTGATTTGATGATTTTTCAAAGCAAATCATAGATTTAAACCATGAACTTGATATTAAACCTTGTATTATCATATATTAGGACTAAAGAGACATGAAATAACAACATTAACCACAAGAAATTCACTAATGATGATTATGCAATTTTAATCGCTAAAACTAAATTTATATAAACTACAACTTTTAAAAGAACAACACTATGATTTTAATGATTAAATACACTAGACTACCACTAATGAACACTAAGAACTAGAAATTACAACTAATAATCAACCACAACGTTGAAATGCAAAATTGGTCAAAAGCTTACAAATGCTTCCAAGCTTAAAGCGAGAACCGGGACCAATGAACACCTATAGCTTCCCAAGAAGCACTAATCCCAAGGCCATCCAATATCAACCTTGCTCCATTGTGTACATCATCTGGAAGTGATTTTTTATTTTCAAGTATTTAATTTGGATTTTGGTGATTTTTTGTTTTGATTCTAAAGCTGAATTTTAGGATATCTAAAAGCTTGCTTAAGCTTTCTAGGAGCTTAAGTGTACTATATCGATCCATACAAACAACAAACAACAACATTAGATTTTGCATAAACATGAGAATTTGCATAAACTTGAGAAATGATTAAGACTTGAAATTGCTAATTGGAAAAGCTTTACAATACACTAGAATACTTAAAACAGAATGCTTGAAGGATTTAAATTACACTTTAACTTGAAAAACACTTAAACGACATTAAGAAATTAAAAATACTCTACATCATTTGATACATTGCATTCTATCTCTCCTTTATAGACTTTTCAGCATCCTTGATGTCCTCTGAATGTTTCCCACCACATCTGAGCCCTTGGATCACTCAAAATAATCAGAACCGTCCACATGTGATTTTTGGCGCCAAATATTCTTCAAAGCAGGTTTTTGCTTTAATGAGGGTTTGGTTTCAATCAATTAAGGGATTTGTTGTTTAGAGGATGTGGAGGGAACATAGCATGGAGGGGGAGTTGAAAAAGGTGGAAAACCAGGACTGGTTTTGGTGTTTCAGGTTTGGGAGAGGCGATGCTACAGTAACAGCTGTTTTGGGCGGCTTTTTTTTCTTCGTTTGACCTGCGTTGACCGAAGCTTTAATAACAAAGGGGGTCACAATTGGTTTGGCTGGGGTTCACAATGTAATATGACCTGGCTCAAGGTTCATGGCTCAAGGGTCAAGGGTCAACTGGATTGGGCCAAAGGATGGGTTGGATTTGGATTTGGGCTTTGTGATATTAAAGGATCCGTTTGGTTAAGTGGTAACAACAAGGACCAAATTTGTAATTTATCCAAACCTCAAGGACTGATCTTGCAACTTTTTCAAACTTCTCACAAGGACCAAACTTGACAACTTTGATAATACAAGGACCCTTTTTGCATAAATTCCATTTTAAAAGTCCAAGGACTAATTTTGCAAAATTTCAAAGTTTAGGGACCTTTCTTGCCAATTGACCAAAGAATCATTCAAGGATCATTTTAACAACTTAAAATACTTGTGGACCTTGAATGATAAAATTCCACATTTTGAATTCAGGGACTAGATTTGACAACTTTCAAAACTTAGGGACTAAAGCGCCAATTTTGCAAACTTGATACATTTTTCATCCGATTTTGATATTTTGCATTTAAAACACATAAAACAATGATTTGTGATATTTTGATCATTTTGATGTGTTTCGAGTGTTTCGAGATGATTTTGCAGTTTAGATTATACAAAATGATTAGTATTCGTACACTCATCACGTATGGTTCTTTAAAGGTGTATAAAAGTAAAAGCAAGCAAGTTGTTTTCACTGGTCATGAAACACTTACAATGTTGTCAAATTCAGTGGGAGCATTTGTGTTGCATTACTGAATAAGAAGTTGTTATAATGATTTCTAATTCAGTGGGAGCTACAAGTTTTGTTTCCTAAGTAGTACCCAGATTATCTTCAAAGATAATTACTTCCAATTGTAGGCACTTATGTTTTTTTAAGGATAGTCATGTGCGTTTCCTTACTAATCATATATAGTCCTACATCTACTGGTTATATCTATCACACAAATCATATTAATCATATAAATGAACGTGTATCGTGTTGTTTATCTGCTACATGATATTGTTCCATGCACAAGTGGGAGAAATCTTTATTGTGTGCAAGGTACAACACATATAAATATGATTTAAATGGATTCTCTTGACCGCAAGGTAAGAGAGTAACGTTCCAATAGGAATTATACATTTAAATATGTATGATTGCCCTATTAAGAACATGTGTCAAGATGATAACAAAGACTACTTTAAATATTTATGTCATTCAATATTTAAGAAACACTTGTAGTTACAATTTATGTTACGTGAAAACGTAAACTAGATTGTAGCCCAAGGTTAAATATCCACGTGTCGTGAGAACGAGCATGGATGATTTTGCAGTTTCTTTCGTTGAACAATTCATGGAATGACTTAATTAAATGAAGTAATCTAATACTACTTTGATTTTAAGTATTTATGTATTCGTTGAATGACTTAATTACATGTAGTATATATTAACTTGAAATTATTAATTGAAACCCGAGGTGGTGTTCATAATTACTTTAATAATACATGTTTATGACTTATTTGTAAAGTCGCAAA
The DNA here is from genome assembly GCA_022545495.1 of Chrysanthemum lavandulifolium. Taxonomy (NCBI): domain Eukaryota; kingdom Viridiplantae; phylum Streptophyta; class Magnoliopsida; order Asterales; family Asteraceae; genus Chrysanthemum; species Chrysanthemum lavandulifolium. The sequence goes on from CM040242.1 coordinate 250,717,636, forward strand.
CATGAAGTTTTTTAATACAAGACTTACAATATAAAGTAAGACGTTAACTTGCTATGTTTTAAGACATATGCATGAAGTCAATGAGTTTATCAATGACTTATAACGTATAGTGGGATTATAACGGATATGTCTTTTGACTTGGTCAAGAATACTTGTGTTATAATGCATGCAATTGTCTTGGTAATTCTATTGTACCATTAAGTTTTACTTTGTTGGTAAATATGTAAGCCAAAGAGTAGATGGTTATCTTAAAATCTTGTTAGATTATCTTACAATATTAATTCTAATGAAATACCATAGTTTTATGGTATGTTCAGTTAAAAGAATCAAAATCTATTGGCATGTTTGATTCAAGATAACTATAGTTTCTTCCACATGTTATCAAGGTTAGAAGATTGAGTATAGATTGAATATACTCAATAAGACTCCAACCTAGAAGATTAATAAGACACCATGTTTTTTATGGAATGTGATGAATCACATTAAGTCTTATAATGAAGTTCTGAATTTGTTAAACTACTTGTAAAGTGAGTTGTAACAAACTGATGTCAGGAACTATAAAATGTTTTTGTAATATCTCAAAAGAGAACAATGTATTGTTGCTCTACTTGCTAAACTATTTAAAAGGTAATCTTTAAATTGTTAAAGGCAAGTGGGAGTTTTGGTTTAGATCTTGAAAGATTAAAGTTACAAAATACATAATCTTCTAAAAATGCACTTGCAAATATCATGATGAGGCTAAACATGTAAATGATAGACCTCAATATGATGGAATTGTCATTCATAGATCCGTAAGGATATCTCATATATTTAATATTCTGAGGATTATGAGTTACTGGGATCATGGTAAGCTCATTAATCATGATGATGAATTTACCAAATGTTGAATTATGGTAAATCAATCATACTATGAATGTTGAGATCTCGTCCATAAAGATAATCAATTTCGTATACTTGGTTTATCTAAATGAAGATGATTTTCTTCAAAGGATGAAAACCCTAGTGGTTTAAATCTTTGTGTAGAAATCATATGGACAATATTATACACGATTTAATGTATGTCTAGTGATAATAATATTAATCATACTTAAGCAATTAACTATGATTGAATATTCTTTCCTAGATACATTAAATAGAAGTATAAAGATTATAATTGTCATACTTAGTTTCATTGATATGAAATTTTGAAAATGAATATCAAAACTCTTTGTTTTGGAATTACTTTTGCGAGGACGATAAGTAATACAAAGTAGTTTTATGAATTCAAATAATCCTTGAATATGTACAAACTGCAAGAATCCATGAATGGATATATGCAAGCATCTAGGAGATGATTCTTATGTTTAATATTAAATTCATGTTTGATTTAATAATTAAAATAAGATAGCTCATAAGTATTCCTGAAAGCTAGTGGGAGTATTATTTTTAAATCTTATATGTTGTATGGGCAACTACATTCCACCAAAATTAAGTTTTAGTTGGGAATGAAACTTCGTTTGTAAGATTTGGAAATAAGACATACAACCTTGGAATATATGTTTATTACTATAAACCTATGCGGTAAATTAATGAGTCTAATAGAACATGATGGATATATAATGAGATCTTAAAGTCTAACTTGAAGATTCATCATGTACATCATGTTGTGTATAAGATTGTTGTGTCATGCTTGGTTACAAGATGATTTGACAACATTGAAAGTTGTTAGTGTAATAAATATTTTAAAAGGAATATGTTTGGATTTAGAATCACATTTCACAGTCTGGAGATGCTCCTAGATTCTATGGATGAAAATATGGCAATTGTTTCATAATTATCATTGCCAACAAACTTGAGTTTTGGTAGGCACCAACATTACACTATAACTGTTCAAAGTTTACGGATGTTTAAAGAGCATATTGTTGTACACAATGATGCTGGTATAATTGAGATGACACTCAATTCTAGTCATTGTATCCTTGATGATGATCATGTTGACTAATTATGCTCAACTAAGAGCATAGTTGCATTATACATTAAAGAATAAAGAATACTTTAAACTTTAAAGTTTTGGAAGATGATTGTCATAAAAGGGTGGTTCAGGTTATCACGCACCTTATGGAATGATATGACAATGTCAAGATATGTGTAAACACATACAAGAAATTCACTTATTGAATTCTTGAAATAAGTATTCTCAAAATTCCTATAGATCAAAGTTAGTTGAAATTATGTCATGTCAACAAGTATGATTATCATGAATTGAGGCAAAATTCATTAACTAAGAATTATCATGCATTGATCTATTTAGTATTTGAATAAAGGATATTGTAAACATTATTATTCAAATGAAATAAAGTATTTTGTTATGTTTATTATTCATTTATTATAATGTTATCCTATATTTGCATGTTTAAATCCTTGAATAACTTAAGTTATTCTAAATAGTTCGTTGTCGATCAGTAACATGGGAATGATATTGAATTAAGACAAATCTGAGTATTAGTTAGAATATACTTGAAAGTATATTGATGCGTAGCATGACTAATTTCAGATGATATTCAATGGATTGAGTATAGGACTTATCCCACCCACATGATGGTACTTTATGGATCTTAGTCATTAAGTACATCATGAATATTTATCCTCGACTTGAGATACCGAGAAGCTGTCATGGATGTAGTGCATTTACGTGAAGCAATCTAACACTATCGTGAATCGGTAGTTATAAGGGTTGTTTTCGAAGTGTTGCAAAATTTATGAACTCGCTCGTAGTCAAAACAGATTTGTTTCCTTCAAATTTATTTTGAAGTATAATATCTTGGGCCCTCGTAGGGTTGTCAAGATGTTTGCATGGCCATGCCCAAGGTCTTCGGAATATGTTCGGAAGAATTGGTAATCTTGATAAATCATATAAAGCGAGAAACAGAACATTTAATTAAGAAATGAGTGAGATCCATATTCTTATTAACATGGTATTAGAAACAAAAGGATGAATATTATGATGAATCATCAAAGTGGTTTCTCTCCAGAAAACCATACACGAGTTGTACCAGGGGCATTGGCGTGTTGCTAAACGCTAACCAATGTCATTACATGTTTTGTAAACATATCCAAGTGGGAGCTGTTGGAATATGCATATATTTATAAAATCGTGAATTTCCGGATTCGAACTCGTGACCACGGGATTGCACACATTAGCGAATGAGAATTAAAGTTATAATTAATGTTAATGATTACGATAAATTATTACACAAAACCCGACTAACGATCGTTAAGTATTTAACGGAAATGACTAACGACCGTTAAAATGCTAAAAGGGAGAGAATATATAGAGAATCGCTTAAATAAGGAAAAGATTCGGGTTGCCCCTTTCTTGCTCTTGGATGGCCGGCCTAGGGGGTATTTTACCCTAATCCTTAGCTTTTCCTCTAAGCTAACTCCTCACTATATAAGCAAGGCCTAGGGTTAATGTTTTAGGTTAACTTTTGTGCACTTAATTAACCCTAGACCTCTCATTCTCTCCTCTCTTGCATTGAACGGCCGAACCACCTCCACAAGGGTGTTTTGGTTTTGTTTTTCTTATAAAACAAGGGTTTGTGTTAAATCTAGCAATTGTTTTGATTCGCGGTTAATTCGTGTGTACAAAACTGTGGTAGCAAGACACTATTCTTACACCTATTGGTTTGAGTTGTAAAACGGTAAGGGACAACTCTTTAAACCACTTTGTCACATCCATTGAAGAGATCTACCGAATTGCAAGAGGTACGTTATGCATTCTACAATTAATTATTTATTTATTGTGATCCTTAGTCTTAGATGTGTACTCGAGGTGTCTATATGTTTAATTGTATATCATATATCATAAACTAAACAAAATCTATAATATTATTATTTTAGAATGGTTAGTCAAAGCTACGAGAACAAATCAATTTTCGATGGTTTTGTCAAGCTGGTGTTCCTAGAGATGTTATAATAACCTTATATTTATATATATATATATATATATATATATATATATATATATATATATATATATATATATATATATATATATATATATATATATATATATATATATATATATATATATATATATATATATTAGTAAGTGACATTAATAGAGAAAAGTATTTATCAATTAGATTATTTAGTTTCTTATCCACCAATCAGGTTGTTTAATTTTGAAACACTAAATCACAGAAACTTAGGAATAATTTTAGAAAATTTTTGTAACATTTTCGAATTTTAAAGAAAATATTAGCGGATTTATCTATTACATTATTGGTTATATCTATTATTATAAAGAAATAAATAGAAAAATCTCATTTTAGCATAGTTAGTAATATAGTTAGATGGGACTTGGTTTGAAACAAGAGATAACAAGTTAGGACTTGGATTGCAAATCAGTTTTACCATAAGACCTATATGTGACAAAATGCCAATATTAGAGGAAAAGACCATTTCACCCTTGTGGCTTATAACAAAAGCGTCCCAGGGAATACATTCCCTCCCAAATGTCACGTATCATGAGCAGGAGGTGTATGTGTTATGTGTAATTGCTTCATCAAGAGGAACTAAAGTCCGAGATTTATCATATCACAATTCTATTCAAGAATCAAGAAGAAGGTTATCAAGGGTTCCTCAAGATGATATCATGTTCTTATGGTGGTTTCCCCAATTCAAGGTAAGTTATTAAATCATGTGTTAATTATGTTAAACGAACTAGGGGTTTCATGTGTATATGATTATCATGTATTTTATGTTAGTATCATGATTTATGGATGAATTCAAGATTGTGAGGTTTCTAATTTTGATAAATTTGGGTAGTTATGGGTTGATGAAATTATGATTAAATGATTTGGATACAAGTGTTTATGTTGATTTCATGGGTTTGATGGTATTATCAGAGTGTTTGGCATAGTTCTAGTAAATTAATGATGATAAATAGTTTTCTTAAATTCTGAGCCATGTTAGAAAAATTGTATAAAATCGATCATAGATTGGATTGTGTTATGGTTTATAGTTTCATTGAAGGAAGTGTTTGCGATTTTGGATGTTAAATGTGTCAAAAACGAGTTTACTACAACTAGTCAGATTTTGAAAGATGAAGCAAATTAGTTTTAGAAGATTCATATAAAATCAACTGTAGCTCTGTTTGAGGTGTGACATGGAAAGGTACAAGAGTCTACTTTGATATGAACTTGGTCTCATGAGTTGATTCAAGGTAAAAGTCTGTCAAAAAAAGGTGATAAATAATCTGGGACATATTGGAGTGTTTGACTTAGTCAAGTGTTATGTTGAGAATGAATTCATGAGTTGGATTTATGTTGTTATAGCTCATGTATATTAATAATGATAGATGTATTATGTATTGATAAGGATTTAAAACGTACACTTTTAAGGGGTCATTTAAGCCCTCCGTTACTGCTTAATTTCGTTCCTTTTCACTTTTTAGGTCTCTTGGAAGCAAAATGCTGGAATGATTCATATTTGGACGAAAAGGAGTGAATATATGAAGAAAATGGCTAAGTCAAGATCAAAGACACTCAAACTGCTGGAATTGCGGTGGCGGCGTCACAATCAAAGGCGGCCGTCCCTCTATCGTAATTAAATTTGTAACGGCTCGATAGACTTTTGCTAAATTACACCGACGTAAGGCTTTGAAGAGGAAGGCGTCACGAAGACTTTTCATCCTGCACGACCTAGATCCGTAATCGAGACGGCGTCCTGCTGAAGCTTCGACGCGTCACAACCACAACGTGACGCCGTCCCAACTATTACTTGGCCAAGACGAAACCCTAATGAAGGCGATCTGACGATGTCCCACCTATAAGGCGACGCCGTCGCAGTTGTGAATTTTCAGAATTTTAAAGAGGTAGACTTGTGGAGTAAAACCTAAAACGACTTTAGTCCGGTTTGGACAGTATCTTAGGGTTCTCATACCCTATTTTACATCAAGATAAGTGTTTTACTTCATTGATTTCATTATGTCTTCGATTATATGTGTGTATGCTTGCGTGTTTAACATGTCCGGCTAAATTTCTTGTGTGTTTGCTTAGATCTATGAAACCTAGTTATGAATGCATTAGGCCATCGTTGTGTTTGAATGCTTCAGTAATCTTTGTGAACCTTAGCTTCTGAATCACGTAGCGGAATTGTAGGCTAAACATCCAAAGATAACCTTAGAGTTAGTTTATGAAACTTAGAGATTTCGTAGGCAATAACCTTAGGTAGTCTCAAAGAGTTAGGGAGAAAAGCATACCCTACGACCTTAGAAAACACAACACGTTAAGAATAAGGACGTGACAATTCAACCATCAATAAAAGATAACTAGGGAGTAATAGTATCTAGGTAGACACACTTTTAATCATCATACGAGCATAGATCAAAAGACATAAGACTACCCATAGTTTAGATAATTAGATAGTAGAGTAATCGGTAGAAGTACAAAACCCCAAATCCAAACCCCGAGATTTTACCCTTAGCTTTATAAAAATATTAAAAAGATAAAAAATAATATTCCTCAACCTCAACCTTAGCGTAGTACAATACCCGAGAACGGTATCAATACCCGAGGCTTACCCAATACTACACTACAACGATTAGGTTCACTGCCTAAGGTGTTGAAAAACTTGCTCGACGAAAAGGAAGTTCCTTTGACCCCGAGCAGCGTTATGCAGCGTAGACGCATCATGTATTTAGTTAATTATGTTTCATAGACGTTCGTGAGTGTTCTTATGTTGTGTAACACCTCCAATTTCGTGATACGCAGCAGAATTCAAACCGGGTGTTACTTCATCACACAACAGTTATAACAATAGAAAACGAACTCTAATAGAGTCGTTTTAAAAGATACATCATTTGAATTATATAAATATCAGAGTTTACAAAATGAGGTCCCAGTAGTTTCAAGGTTTACAAAATTACATTAAATGGGTTTTCATAAGATAACAAAATTTATATCCTTCTTGAGTATATGTGCTCCTCCGTGCCTGCCTCATTCATTATGGACCTGAGATAAATATGATAAAAAATAATATTCCTCAACCTCAACCTTAGCGTAGTACAATACCCGAGAACGGTATCAATACCCGAGGCTTACCCAATACTACACTACAACGATTAGGTTCACTGCCTAAGGTGTTGAAAAACTTGCTCGACGAAAAGGAAGTTCCTTTGACCCCGAACGCGTTATACGCGCATGATAAGGATTTAAAAGGTACATTTTTAGGGGTCATTTAAGCCCTTAATCGATTACTTTTGTATCTGTTACTGCTTAATTTCGTTCCTTTTCACTTTTTAGGTCTCTTAAATTCAAATTGCTGGAATGACACTTATTCGGACGAAAATGCGCGAATATATGAAGAAAATGGCCAAAGTCAAGAAACAAGACACTCAAGCTGCTGGAACAGAGGGTGACGGTGTCACAACCAAGTGGCGACGCCGTCGCAACACGTTTTGAGACGACTCAAAAAACAAATTGCTATTTTGCACTTGACGGCATCAGGTTTTAAAGAGTAGGGCTTCACAACTCAGACGGCTTAGATTTGGATCCTGACGGCGTCAGAAGATGAAGCCGACGGCGTCACAACCATAAGGTGATGTCGTCACAACGTTGACGTGGCCAAGACGAAAACCTAATGAAGGCGACACGACGGCGTCACAAATAAAGAGTGAAGCCGTCGCATATTGTAACTCTATATATTGAATTCGAATTTTCAGAATTTTAGAGAGGTAGTTTTGTGGAGTAAAACCTAAACCGAACCTTGGCTGTCTTGGGCAGTATCTTAGGGTTCCATACCCTATTTTACAACAAGATAAGTGATTTACTTCATTAAATCAATTATGTCTTCAATTGTTTGTGTGTATGCTTGCATGTTTTCTATGTCCGGCTAATTTACTTGTGTGTTTGCTTAGATCTATGATACCTAGGTATTGAATATTGACAATTCAACCATCAATAGGAGATAACTAGGGAATAATAGCATCTAGGTAAACACATCTTTAAATCATCATAAGAGCATACAACAATAGACATAGACTACACTCACCTTAGCTAAGTTAATTTAGATAAGTAGAGTAATAGGTAGAAATACCAATCCCCCAAATCTATTACCCCGAGATTCGTACCTTTCAATTTTATAAAAAATATACAAAAGATAAAAATAATCTTCCTCAACCCCAACGTTAGCGTAGTAATTTCTCACTAGCATTCCTATTCCCCAGAGAGCGATATCAATTCTCGAGGCTTACCCTAATACTACACTACAACGATTAGGTTCACCGCCTAGGGTGTTGAAAAACTTGCTCGATTTAAAAGGAAGTTCCTTTGACCCGAGCAGCGTTGTGCGCGTATCAAGTTTTGGCGCACTAGGGAATAGAATAGCTAGTTATATTTCTACCTTGTTTAGGTTCCTTGCTTGATTCCTATCAAGTAAGATTTTTCTCATTTTTAGCTTCCTCGTAGTCTATCCCCTTCTTCGTGACCTTTGTTCGTAACCCTATCACTTTTCATCATGGAAGGTGATAATCAACCACCACTCATCAACCCACCACCAAATGACCCGCCAAGAGGCCGTACTCTTGGTGAATACTCAAGACCAAGCCACCTAGGCTATAGAAACACCATTGAGCTTCCGACCAAGCCCAAACTACGGCTCTTCGATCCGACACCATCCGGTTGGTGCAAAGCGGATGTGCATTCCATGGACTTCGTTCGAAGATCCAAATCGAAGATCTTAAGGATTTCTAAAATCGTCGATTCCATCGACCTCGATGCTACTACTGGAGACCATGCGCTTGCGTCTCTTCCAATTCTCTCTACGGGACCAAGCTAGTAATTGACTTGAGCGACTTCCAGCCGGCTCCATCTCAAGTTGGGATGATCTCACCTCTCGTTTCCATGCCCAATTTTTCCCACCGGGGAGAACTACTAAGCTTAGGAATGAAATCTTGATGTTCCAACAACGTCAAGGTGAATCTCTCTACGAAGCATGGACTCGATTCAAGGACTTACTCAATAGAGTCCCTCATCACGGCATTGATCTTTGGCTTCAAGTCCAACTCTTTTATGATCATGTAAACTTCCTAACTAAGCGATCCATCGACCAAGTGGCCGGTGGTAAACTTAGTGATCTTACCGCGGAAGAATCATGGGGTGTAATAGAGGACCTTACTCTCTATGACAACGAAATTTGGAATGACCCCCGTGAGTTGCCCAAAACCGTAAAGGCAATCTCCTTGCCTCCCATTGACTCATAACCTTCCGACCGTAGGATGCTCGAGCTTGAAGATCAAGTCAAATTCCTAATGAGCTCCTACAATAATCCTAAGTTTTCCCATCAAGTGAACAAAATCAATCTACCTTGTGAATTGTGTAGTGGTCCCCACGACACTCGTGATTGCACAAGACTCCCCGAACAAGCTTTGGCGGACTACGCCTCAACGCGTACCAACAGAGCAGGAGAGAAGTGGTACACTTTCAAGCCCGAACAAAATAACTTAGGAAACTCCAATAACTCCCCTCAGGAGGAATCACCCTAACCTTAAGTGGAACCAAAATTCAAACCCACCTCAAAGCTCATCTAGTCCACCTAATATGTTCAACCCTCCAAACACCGGGAACCCCACTAGTCTTGAGGCAATTGCATCTAGATTCATGTCATTTCAAGAAACTCGATTGACTAAGCTTGAAGCCGATTTCAAGCAACGACAAGGTAAGATGACAAACAAGCTTGACGCCCTCTTAAAAGCATTCAATGACAGGGAAATTGGAGCACTCCCAAGTGATACTATAAAGAACCCAAAAGTGAATTCGATTTCATCGACTTCCTATTCTTGTGCACTATGGGAGAGTGCACATCCATGCCCCTCACACCCAAAGGTCCACTCAGTAAATGCTATCAACAAGGGTTCCAAGCGATCCCAAATGAGGTACCAAGGCCCCGCACCATTTGTACAACCCACTCTTGAGAAACCCATCAACCAAGAACCCAAACCTAATCTAGAGGAGGAGTACAAGGAACTCCATCAAGAAAAACCGGTTCTTGAAGTCTTAGCTCATGCACCTTATTATAATGCTCTAAAAGAAAAATATAAGCGAGAACTAAAACTTAGAAAACATGGGTCCGCGTTTGTGCAAAATAATTTACCTAAGAAGTTAGGCGATCCTGGGCTATTCACTCTTCCGTGTAGGCTTGGAACCTCCAAACCTCTCGATGCTCTAGCCGACTTAGGATCATGCATCAATCTTGTTCGTTGTCCTCCATAGAAGCCTTAACTTAGGTAAGATCGAACCAATGGAAACTATCTTAGGTTTAGCGGATGGTAGTATTGCATATCCAGTAGGGATAATAAAAGACATGGCAGTACACGTAGGAGAATTGACTCTTTTGGCGGATTTCCATGTGCTAGATACGAATAAGGACCCGACATGCCTATTGCTAGTAGGAAGGGGATTCTTAGCTACCGCTAGCGCCATCATTGATTGTAAGATGTCTAAAATATTGGTAGGAGAAGGGAGTGTTAGGTCAATTTACGATGTCAAAAAGCATATTTACTACAAGGAAGAGAAAATCCCCCATGAGATTAGGTTGGATAGAACGCCATCTAGATATGGACCTTGGATTAAAGACTTCATAGGTCCCCAACGACCTTTCTATCGTGATGAAGCCTTTGCTAGTAAAGCAACTTTCCATGAAAAAGAATTGGCTTGGGACATAGATATGAACCCGTTCGAGGACGCCTTAGTGTTTAGGAAGATGACCGAGTTCCTAGGAAGCTTGCCCGTCAACCTTGTCATGAATAAGTGGAAAGTTGAGAGCGATAAGCCTAAGCATAAGTGGAATTGGGATAGACCGCCTAGTGATGGTAATGGAGAGTGACACATTAGGATAACGATCTATGACCCCGATGGAGAGAAGTTTGAAAAGGCATACCGGACTAAGCGTACCACTAGGAACTTAAATGATAAGTTTGATCCTTATGACATTCTAGAGGATAAGCTTACTTATATAGGTGCGTAGGAGTGCGACTTGAGTCTAGCTACAAGACTCATAAATAAAGAAAAGCGCTTCGGGAGGCAACCCATGCTTAATTGTTTGCTTGTTTGTGTCGTATTTCTTTTATTAATTGTTTATTCTCATGCTTGAATTTGTAAAATGCTTTATTTTTTTTAACCTCGTCTTAATTACATGTAAAGGTATTTTAAAAAAGGGATAAGTGTAGGGAGGATTACACACGTTTTCAAAAAGACGTGAACTTGAGAATTACGATTATTAAAAGATATACGTGTGTGTTTGTTTGAGTCAAATGCTTGTATTGAGTCATAATGGATGTTATGTAGAAATTTTTCCGATTCTAAAGATATAAATTTTCCGTAATTTTTCCAAAATCATGAGACCGCTTTTTGTCAAGATAACTTTGGCGTCGGGAGGAGTAAACGACTTCTAACTTTTTCTCGTTTTACGTGCTACTTATAAATTTTGGAATTTTCGGTCTTAATTTTTGAGAAAATCAGAAACATCCATTCCACAAGCATTATATCCTAGTTTAGTAGAGTCAAAATATATATATATATATATATATATATATATATATATATATATATATATATATATATATATATATATATATATATATATATATATATATATATATATATATATATATATATATATATATATATATATATATATATTGTTACCACCGATTTTAAGCGAAGATTTTGTTTGTTTTCTTCAAGTGTGCACGTTTTATTTATCAAGAAGAAGATATATAAGATTGGATGGAGCTTTTCACGCATACATTCTTCTTGAAGAAAAATTTAACCACTACTTCACACGGATCCTACCGAGCTAATCATGGGAGTAATATTTTCTTTCATTTTTAATTACCTTCCATTTTCATAACTTTGATACTTTTGGGGAACACTGGGGACAATGTTCAGTTTAAGTGTAGAGAGGGAAAATAAAACGGGAACTTTGAAACTATGCTTATCCTTGACTATTTGCCTTGTACAATATCATTTGTGTAATAAACGATGAGAAATATCGGTTAGGGTAATTTTGGCACCAAATTTAAAAAATTTCATGACATTTAGAAGTGGGCCATTAGTCTTAATAAAGCGTCTTAAGGATAGGAAGTTATATAACTAGCACAAAACCATTTACCACTTAAATTCCATCCAAAATGTGAGGATCGCCCTTAGGTTTGTAGGAATTAAAGCATTCCACTTTAATGCTTCGAGTGTGTACCGGTAGTATAATAGATTCTAAAACTTGTTTTGTGATGCATTCCGAGATCGCTAGTGAGACTACACTTGTGTAGTTAGGAATAACTAAATGATAAGAGGCATTAGGATAACCTTGTTTGATACCCGTATTATAATTACTTCTTCCACATCGGTTGAGTAATTCCCCACACCCTTGCGTTGTACTCGTCTTTAGTACACGATACCCTAGTTAACCCTCGAGCCTATCCTTTTCGCGGTTCTCGTGATGTTTCGGTTCTGGGAATATCAATGAAGAGCATTGTTTACAATCCACCCCCAAATGTACACCCAAATCGCCTTGGCCTACCTTGTATGCACTCACTTTTAGTGCATTATTGTTATCATACTAAACCCTTAGTTTAATTATCTAGTTGCTTGCATAAGTTGCTAAGTCGAGTCATATCCTTTGTACACAGTTTTGGGACGATTGGAACTCATGGGAAAAGTTAAATTTTATGGAATGACGGGAAGGAACGTTAAATTCAAATTCCCTTTATTTACATAATAATGTACTCCAAGTGTTTTGATCTTTTCAATTCGGGTCAAATTAGTGTTAGAGTAATAAATTTTATGGAATGACGGGAAGGAACGTTAAATTCAAATTCCATTTATTTACGTAATAATGTACTCCAAGTGTTTTGATCTTTACAATTCGGGTCAAATTAGTGTTAGAGTAATAAAAACTCAATTGTAGGGATGTGCCTATAAATCCCTATTATTTTGATGTTATCGTAGAGGATGGTAAAGTAAAAGTGTATGAAAAAAAAACCATACGGGCTACCATCCCACATCTATCTTTAAATTTATGTTTGTTTGTTTCAATTTTTCTAGAGTTTAGAGTGTCAAGTCTTGGCTTAGAAACGCCATTCTTCTCATGCTTGTAACATAAAGATTTTTGACTTGCCACCACTAAATCGCCTATCCCACCAAACCCTTTGTTTCCCTACCGTAAGCCTAACGTTACAACCCTTTAAAAGACCTCTTGGATAGTTCTTCCTAGGTGCTTACGCCAAAAGCGATGTTGGTTTGATCTAGTCTCAAGCCTATGGTAATCTATGTACTAGGACCGGTTAATGAGTGTTTATCTTCCATTTCTAACTTGATATATTTCATATACACCCGAGAGATGAGAGTATCCAAACACCAATTGTGAGGAGCTAGTATGTAATTTCCGTGCTTGTTATGACTTTTGCGGGGTTTATACGTGTTGTGAATTGTTCTAAACTAATTAAGTATCACGCGGAATTTAATACTTAATCTTAAGAAGAAGAACAATAAACATTCAACACCTCAATATTAGTATTAATACGAATACTCTAACCAGTATTAGGGTTTTACAACCTTGAAGTGTATCGACCTTAGATATAAAACATACGTATATCTAATCTAACCTAGGACCTCCTTTTATAGGCTAAGGATTCCTTTACATTATACAATACGTAACCTACAAGATAAATATCTTTTCCATATTTATCTAATACAAAATACTAAACCGACTAAACAAGACTAGCAGTGGTTACAATACATTATCCGTGGTTACACAATATTACTAGCCACGGTTTGTCTTCATCGATGGTTCCATTCTTACATCCATGGTTATATCAACTCGTCCGTAGTTCCAAGATTTAGAATAATTCTTGATCCAAGGAACCAAAACCCAACAATCCTCCCTAAACTTGATAAATTTCAACGAATTCTCAAGTTTCCTTTAAGCTCAAAACATCTGAATTGGAGGATGTAGCCAAACACTTACTAGATTTAAGAATTTTCTCATACTTCAACAACAAATTGTAAGCTTGACCATCATAGGGCAACAACATCTTGATAATACCGGGCTTCATCATCGAGTAATAACTCACGGATACTTATTCGGTTGAGGATAATCACCTTCTACAAGCATATGAATAACTTCTCAAAAAGCAGTTAGAACATGAACTCCACAAGTTTGATATAAAAACCATCTTGTAACATGACCATTGTAGAGTCCTTTCCATTCGGGTTCATCATGAGTAGGTTCAAATAAAATCTTCAAATGATGATAAACCAAGATCTCATGATAATCATTTGGATGTACTTCACCAAACTTATTCTTGTAAAGTATCCAAGATTCATCAAATCATCTCTATCAAAATATTGAACATCTGTGAAAATTTATTATACTCATAAACTTCATTGTTGAGTCTTTAAATTTTCCAAACTCCTTCACTTCCAACTTTAAGCTTAAACTCATAAGAAATAATTTGATTAACATCTTCAACTACTTTCGACCTTTTAGAATCGGATGTCTCCCGAATCTCGATTTTCTCTTTTGTCTACTTTGAATCCACTCTTCTTCCTTTTGAATCCACTCTTCTTCCTTTTTAGAATTCATTGACGAAATCATCATTATTAATCTTTATACACCTCATATAAATCTCATAAATTCTTTCAAATGAACACTTATTAAGATTATCGAGAATATGTATGCAATTCTTAATAATCTTCATCAATACATTCCTCATCGTGCAATCGTAGGAGGTTTCTTTCTTATAACTTTGTTTCTTTTCTTTACCGATCCTCCTTTCCCATTCACCTAAAAGTCTAGCTCTTTCCTCATCATCCAACCGTGCCCATTCTTATGCGGTATACTCATCATGTATTTGTTGAGAAGCTTGAAGATAGTTTTGTGATTCATACCATGTAGCTAACCATCTCGACTAGCTTCCTCTTCTTCTTGATTCCTTTCTCTAAAGCTTCTTGTTCTTGACTAACATCTTTCTTACATACTCTTCATCATAAGCAACTTTGCTCGCTTTACTTTTAAACTTCAACTCGGTTCTACAATCCCTTTACCTTTACCAATGTCTTGTTGAACCACTTTCTTCTTTAATAGATCACCAATAATCAAACTTTTACTTCTAGGTTTAGGTGCGGTAGATTCAAGAGATAAAATAGGTGCAATGATAGGTGTAGAAATAGATGAGGTTTTGCTTAGATTTATCAATGTACTTGCAGCTTCTTTCTCAACTTCTTTAGGTTTAGATGATGACACAGAGATGGTTGTAAAAATAGTGGAAGTGGTCATGATAGCATTGGGTACAATTGCCATTTACGAAGCTGCAGCGGTGGTTTCAAGAAAACTATCCGTAGTTGCGAAACACTACAAAGTGGTTATGTCCCGCATCACTTCATCTTCTACCACAGTCTTCAAATTTTCAAGAACTGTCTCATTCCATCTTTATCGGATATCAAAATACTTGATCTCCATTATCAACATCTTCTTCCATAGATACATCAACGACCTCCCACAATTCATGCCTTCACTCCTCCCTGTTTGGATACATGCTCCACATTCGGTGGAGAGAATTCACCTTCTTTATTTCTCCTCGGATGCCTTAAAGCGACAACCCTGTGCCTTCTCATCTTTTCCAAAACCAAAACCCGATGCTTTAGTCTCTGAATATCTTTACGTTGAAACACAGACAACTCCTGAAGACTTGAGATAGTATCCTCCATTTTGGTACATTTAGCCATCAATTCATTTAAACGTTCAAGTATATCCTCCCCACTTCGACCTGTGTGAACTGGTCCGAGAGGTGGTTCATTGGAAAAGTCATTAGGTACCCCGTTTAGGATCCGTAATTCAGTTTCATGTTCCAAACTATCCTCATCACTTCGAGCTGTGTTAACTGCTCCGAGAGGTGAATCCTTGGATAAAGTAAACATAGCATCAGACCTTGCCTAATCATCTATGCACCCTATAGTAGCCACTTGGCTAGGGATTCCTCCACCTTTGTTAAGTTCTAAGGAACTCTCCACATTAGGAGTTACCAAATGTTGGGTCTTAATTATGTTTCCACTATCGACCGACATCTAAGCATGAATCGATGGTGAAGCCCTTCAATCAAGTCACCTCCACTCCATGTGACGACCTCATGAACAACACCACTAACACCGGACTGAGGTAGCTTGGTGCCCTTGATCTCCTAGTCCGGACAATTGGTTTAACGATGGTTTGGGTTTGACTAAAGTAGGTTGAGTGTCACTAACAATGGTTTGAGGTGTACTAGCAGTGGGTTCAGATGTACTAGCAGTGGGTTCAGATGTACAAGCAATGGGTTCAGTGACTAAAGGTTGTGATTCAAGACTTTCATCAAACTCAGGATCAGTAGGCAAAGTAAGCATATGGGGAAATAAAGGAACATCTCTAATTTGTACATTTTGTGGCTGATTCCTCATATGTGCAAAAATATTTTGTAGCTTCATCACCAGCAAACCTTGTTTCAATAGCATCCATTAATTCTTTAGCAGACTCATAATGATCAAAGTCCGGTGCAAACTCATTAGGTATTCCCATGGAGAGAATACTAAGTGCTTTAATCTCCGTTTCCTTTTGCCTTGTCAATCTCACTAATAATGGCTATTGCGTACCATCTGCACTCTTCTTAGGAAGAGTATCTCCCTTTCAACATAATCCCGGATGGCATAGTCAATCATATGAATGTATTACCTCATTCGCATTCTCCAAATTTGGTACTCACTGCTTGACATGGGTACCTTAGATCACGATAACCATGTGAGTTTCACGAGACATCTTAACTTGCTTGAGCAGAACTTAACTTGACTTCTTCTTGGTTACGGTTTCTAGATCACAAGCTCGATACCACTTGTTGATCCCAGTTGAGCAAGCGATCTAATATAGAAACTAACTTTAAACAAATACTTATTAAGAATCACGCGAATTTAATACTTAATCTTAAGAAGAAGAACAATAAACATTCAACACCTCAATATTATTATTAATCTGAATACTCTAACCAAGATTAGGGTTTTACAACCTTGAAGTGTATCGACCTTAGATATAAAACATACGTATATCTAATCTAACCTAGGACCTCCTTTTATAGGCTAAGGAGTCCTTTACATTATACAATACGTAACCTACAAGATAAATATCTTTTCCATATTTATCTAATACAAAATACTAAACCGACTAAACAAGACTAGCAGTGGTTACAATACATTATCCATGGTTACACAATATTACTAGCCGCGGTTTGTGTTCATCAGTGGTTCCATTCTTCTGTCCATGGTTATATCAACTCTGTCCGTAGTTCCAGTACTTAGAATAATTCTTGATCCAAGGAACCAAAAACCCAACAGTGACGCCGTCGCATATTGTATATATAATTCGAATTTTCAAAAATTTAGAGAGGTAGTTTTGTGGAGTAAAACCTAATACAAACCTTGGCTGTCTTGGGCAGTATCTTAGGGTTCCATACCCTATTTTACAACAAGATAAGTGATTTACTTCATTAAATCAATTATGTCTTAAATTGTTTGTGTGTATGCTTGCATGTTTTCCATGTCCGGCTAATTTACTTGCGTGTTTGCTTAGATCTATGAAACCTAGGTATTGAATTTTGATTGGTTGTCTCTTATCTTAATTGTGATTGACCTAGTATTGCGATAGGTAATTTGTTGTGTTTTTAATGCTTGAGTAATCTTTGTGAACATTAGTTTATAATCACCTAGAGTTATTGTAGTCTAAACATCCAAAGATAACCTTAGAGTTAGTTTATGAATCCTAGAGATTTCGTAGGCAATAACCTTAAGGTAGTCTCAAAGAGTTAGGGAAAAACGCATACCCTACGACCTTAGAAGACACAATGCGTTAAGAATAAGGACGTGACAATTCAACCATCAATAGGAGATAACTAGGGAGTAATAGCATCTAGGTAAACACATCTTTAAATCATCATAAGAGCACACAACAATAGACATAGACTACACTCACCTTAGCTTAGTTAATTTAGATAAGTAGAGTAATCGGTATAAATACCAACCCCCCAAATTCAATACCCCGAGATTCGTACCTTTCAATTTTCTAAAAAATATAAAAAAATAATCTTCCTCAACCACAACCTTAGCATAGTAATTTCTTACTAGCATTTCTATTCCCCCAGAGAAAGATATCAATTCCCGAGGCTTACCCTAATACTACACTACAACAATTAGGTTCACTGCCTAGGGTGTTGAAAAACTTGCTTGACGAAAAGGAAGTTCCTTTGACCCCGAACGCGCGTTGTACGCGTATCAGCGCATCATGTATTTAGTTAATTATGTTTCATAGACGTTCGTGAGTGTTCTTATGTTGTGTAACACCTCCAATTTCGTGATACGCAGCAGAATTCAAACCGGTGTTACTTCATCACAATGAGTGATGAGTGTCTAAATACTCATCATTTTGTATAATCTAAAGCGCAAAATCATCATCGAAAACACTCGAAACACATCAAAATGATCAAAATATCACAAATCAGTGTTTTATGTGTTTTAAATGCAAAAATATCAAAATCGGATGAAAAATGTATCAAGTTTGCAAAATTGGCGGTTTAGTCCCCAAGTTTTAAAAGTTGTCAAATCTAGTCCACGGAATTCAAAATGTGGAATTTTATCATTCAAGGTCCCTGAAGTATTCTAAGTTGTTTAAAATGATCCTTGAATGATTCTTTGGTCAATTGGCAAGAAAGGTCCTAAACTTTGGAAAATTGCAAAATTAGTCCTTGGACCTTTTAAAATGGATTTTATGCAAAAGGGTCCTTGTTCTATCAATGTTTGTCAAGTTTGGTCCTTGTGATAAGTTTGGAAAAGTGGCACTTTCAGTCCTTGAAGTTTGGATAAATTACACTTTTGGTCCTTGTTGTTATACTTAAACCAAGCGGACACCTTATAATATCTAAGCCCAAATCCATCCAAGCCCAATAGCCCAAGCCCAACCCTTGACCCCTTTTGACCCTTGAGCCCCAGTCCACAAACCATTGTGAACCCAGCCCAACCCCTTTTGACCTCCTTTGTATTATTAAGCTCGGTCAACCAAAGTCAAACCAAGAAAAAGCGCCCAAATACGAGTCTCTGTAGCATCATCCTCTCCCGAGCGGATATCTCAAAACCGGTCTGGTTTTCACCATTTTCTTCAACCCTCCATACTATGTCCCTCCACCTCCTCTAAACTCCAAATCCTTTAATTGACTCAAACCAAACCCTCATTAATTGCTAAAACGCTTTGAAGAAATTTGGCGCCAAAATCCATGTGGGCGGTTTGATGAGTTTCAGTGATTCAAGGGCTCGGATGTGGTGGGATTCAATCGAGAGACACATGGGGATGATGAAAAGTCTATAAAGAGAGAGAGATGCAATGTATCTGAGTATCTAGTGTAATTTAATTTTTATTGTCGTTTAAGCTTTTTCTAAGTTTTAAGTGTATGTTTTAATCTTCAAACTTTGTATTTCAAGTTCTTATGTATAATAAAGCTTTTGTCAAAATAAATTTCAAGTTTCAAATTATATTTCGGTTTATGCAAATTTCCCATTTTCAAAATCTCATGAATGATAAAATGTTGTTTGTAGTTGTTTGTATGGACTGAAATAGGTCACTTAAGCTCCTAGAAAGCTTAATCAAGCTTTTAGATATCCTAAAAATCGGTTTAGAATCAAAATCAAAAATCACCAAAAATCCAAATTAAATACTTGAAAATAAAAATCACTTGGAGATGGTGTACACATTGGGGCGAGGGTAAATCATGGATGGCCTTGGGTTAGTAGCTTAGTGGTAAGCTTATAGGGGTGTTCATTGGTCCTTGTTCTCGGTTTGAGCTTGGAAGCTTTTGTAAGCTTTTGACCAATTTGGCATTTCTTTGTTGTAGTTGTTAATTAGCTTATAATTTATGTTTCTTTGTGTTCACTAGTTATAATTAAGTGTGTTTAAGCATTAAAATTAGTTTGTTGTTCTTTTAAATTTGTGTTTTACAAAATTTCATTTAACGATTAAAATAGCATAATCATCATTTTTAGTTTTATGTTGTTATGGTTGTTGTTTCATGCTTATTTAATCTAATATATGATTATATAAGATCGAAATCAAGTTCATGGTTTAAATTTGTGATTTGCTTTGAAAATCTTCAAAAGCAGTCAAATAAGGGTGTTTGGTTTTGAAGTTAAATTGTTTGAGGGTGTTTGAGTTTTTGGACTTGTTGGATTAAGTCACATTTTGGTTTTAATAACTCATACAAGAAAAACAAGTCTCTTGTTCAGCAAAAGTCAAAATTCATTTGATCTTAATCTTATGTGCTCCTTTGTTGGATTTTATGAATCATGATCATGATTTTGTGTTTATAAGTTGTTAATCTTGCTCAAATCGGTCTTATTACACCTTAATACAACATATTAAGTGCTTTAGATCGGATCAAAGTTCACTTTGGTCAACTTTTAGTTGTTCTCAAAAGTCAAAATTTCATAAGGTCATTTTGAATAAACTTTGGAATTTCATTGTGTGTTTATTAATAAGTTTTAACTTATAAGCTCTTGGGGTATTATAGTTTAGTTGCTAAACAAAAATACAAAATGCTAGTTCTTTGTTTCTCGACTTTTTAAGTGCTTATTGATTAGCTTTTTGTGGACACTGTTCGAGAAAAGTGCCACATGCACGATTGATAGGACCAATTTGATAAGCTCACATAGAGCTTATTAGTTGCTCAAATCTTGTGTTCTCTGGTTCTTTGGAAAGCCAAACTGGCCATCTTGAAGTATCAAGTTTGGTTTTCACTTTGGAGCTTGTTTGCTAGGTGCAAGTAGCCTAAAGCTTGTCCCATTTACGTGTTTATCATAGCCAAGTGCTTATTGCTTATTCATAGCTTTTCGGTGTGCTTCTTTGTATATTTTAGCTTCATTTCAGTTCATGTAGCTTGTTTTCATCTTACTTCTAGCTTTTGTTTCAAGTTGTAAGCTTGTTTGAGCTTATTTCACCAAATAAGCTATTTAAGCTCTTGTTGGCCAATAAGCTCATCAAAGCGCTTATTTGTGGTTTATAAAATTTTTGTCTTCATTAAAGTTTCATAAAATCAGTATTAAAGTAGTTTTCAAAAAGAAAATCCAGAAAAAGTCCAATTAAAAATCAGTGATAGTGTTTATTTAAGATTTTCTAGCTTTTTGATTTTTCTTTTCATCTTATTAATAAGCAAATCTTGTTTTTCTATTTTTCTTTGTTTTCTGTCATCATATAGGATTTTTAGAAAAAGTTTCATATTTTTCTCTATCTTTTTAGTATTTATTATAATTTTAATTAGTTAAAAATAGTAATTAATTAGTAATAAATAATTAAAAAGCATAAAAAATATCTTTTCTGTTTTAAAATTAGTTTTATCATATTTTAGATTTTTCAAAGTTAAAATTTTATTTTTCCAAGTTTATTTTATATTTTCTAGTAATTAAGTGTATTTTAAATAGTTATTAATTAGTAATAATTAAATAAAAAGTGTGAAAAATATATTTTAGTTTTAAAATTAGTTTTATAGTATTTTAGATTTTCAGAATCATAAGTTTATTTTTCTAGCCTTATTTTGTATTTTCTTCTATTTTAGAGTATTTATTAAATAGTTAAAATAGTTTTAATTAATAATAATTAATTAAATAGTGTTAAAAATAATTTTCTTTTTCTAATAATTTTCTTTTATTTTTAGGATTCCAAAATGTCATTTTATATTTTTAGGTCTTTTATTTCTTAGTTTTCACTTTTTATTTTGTGCGTATCGTAGTTTTAAAACTTACGTTTACGTTTCTTTTATCGATTGTTGTGCTTTCCAAATCGTACTCCATTCCATTCCAATCAATCGGTAGTGTAATATTTCTAATCAAAACCTTCTGAGATCACTATCCTTAGTGATCACTCCATCATCTGAATCGGTTTACACACCATTGAGTCTCAGTGGGACTAAACGACCCAGAATTCATTATATTCTCGATCTTCATTGCATTTGTGTTTTAAATTGTTTTAAGCTTTTACGGTTAGCCATTCACAAGGTGTGATTAGACTTGACGGTTTATACGAGATCAAATTTTAGCGCCTTGCTTGGGAGGCTTTAGCGTGTGTTTAGCCATTTTCGGATCCATTGTTGCACATACCCACCATTTGTAAAAGTTTTTGTAAAGTTATAAGAAAATCAAAAGTTCATTAACACTTTTCCTAAAGTGTTAAAACACCAAAAAATATAAAACAACAAAACAATCGGAGCGTTTTCTATTTTGTATTCTCTTTTAAGGTGATTCTTGAAGAGATACGATTTGGTTAAGCAGGACGATAACAAAATATTGTCCAAAAGTTTTAAACCCATTTGCACAAATCTTACCTCGTCTTTTCGGTGGTACTTAATATACATAAAATCAACCACCATAAATCAAGGCGTTGCACTACCTAGCGGGGGTGCGACCATTAATAAGTTCCCGAACATCGATTTAAAACTTGCCTTTGTGTCACTTGTGATTTGGTGTACCTTTTTCAAAAAGCCATTTCATTTGTGATTATTGGTTAAGTTCACTTGTGTTTTGCCTCATTTGTTTTGAAAATTGATTTTTATACATAGTGCATGCTTTTCGTTCTTCGATTCTACAAGTCCACTTTACGAACTTGGAAAGATTCCTCGTGAGCGTGAGGGCGTTCGGCTCCTTGACCGTGGTGAGGCGTCTACCACCACCACCTCTGTCGAAATGGCGGAAGACAAACCCATGAATGAGCTTCTCCAAGCACCCATCGAGGGTTACGGAGATGCCATTGTTGTTCCGACCATCGTGGCGACACTTTCGAGCTCAAACCGGGTTGCTCAATCTAGTAACCCAAAGCCAATTCTATGGTTTTGGCGGGATGATCCTCATGCACACATTCGATGGTTTAACAAGATAGCATCTACCATCAAGTACAAGAATGTCCCCACGAAGCTATCAAGCTTCTTACATTCCCATTTTCTCTAGAGGACAAGCCGGAATTGGCGAGAAACAACCCCTCGTTCTATAGAGACATGGGAAGATCTTGTCACCAAGTTAGTTAACGAGTTCTATCCTCCATCCCGAACCACAAGTCTTAAGAATGAGATAATGAAATTTTCTCGAGATTTGATGAATCATTCGGGAGGCATGGGATCGTTACAAAGAGTTGCCATGAGTGTCGCATCACGGTTTTACCGACTTAATGCAAATGGATACTTTCTACAATGGTCTCAATCGGACCAATCAAGACTCTTTGAATGCCTCCGCGGAGGTAATTTCTTGAGCAAGACCACCAAAGAGGCCTTGCAAATCATTGAGAACAAATCTCGAGTCCGTCCTTTCGAGCTAAGACATATCGGTCTAATCTTGGACCTTCTTCTTCTTCATCCCCGTGAGTACATCTAGCACCGATGCTAAGATTGATAAACTCACGAGACATTGTTCGAGCTTTGGTTCTTGCTAACGGAAGAAAGTCTCCTTCACTCGAGACACCAACACATCTTTGAAGTGAAGAAAGTTGAAGTTGTGTCACTTGTGGTGGTCCTCATGCTTACTACAATTGTCACGCCACCGATGGTAGTCCTTTTGAAGCCAATGCTCTAGCCGGTAGTTCACGACAAGGAGGTAATCAATACCGTCCTCAAAATGAACCACACTACCGTGCTAACACTAATCGAGCACCACCGGTTTCAACGAGAATCATAACATGCAAAAGGAATCAAAACCAACCTAGAATGAACCAAGGTTATCAAAACCAAGGTAATTTCTATCTGGACCCAATCAAGGTTTCCAACATCGGGAACCTTCATCAAAACAATTTCAATCGGGGAATCAATTTCATGGGAATATGAATCCTAATCAAGGAATTTTGGTCATAATCAAAACATCGACCTCAAATTATCCCTCAGCTCCTCCGTCATTACTCCTCCGGTACCATCATCGATGAGTTCTTGAAGCGGTTCATGAAATCCCAAGATGAAATGAGCAGGTTGTTGGTCGGTCAGTTTGCGATCGAAGAAGTCTTTAAATGATCGACCCTCGGGCTCGGTACTTTACCGAGCAACACGATCGCTAACCCGAGGCGATGCCAAAGCGATCATGACCAGTGGTGTTTCATACCTGGACTGCTTGTTCCTACTACCTCTTCTTCTTCTTCTCTCCCTAAGGTAGTGGAAAGTGAACCGAGGACACACAATGGACCTCGACTCCAATGCCTCCTCCACGGTGCCAATGAGTCAAGTTACCAAGGATACTACGGACAAAGTGCATTATTCAAGCCCCGAAGTACCGCACGTCCTACCTTGGTAGTCCAACCTCAAGTTGTCCGAAACCCCAGTCTAATCAAGGAGTTGTTTTGAACCTCCTATAGCTCTATTGAGAAGCAATCCAAATCTTCTATTCCTTACCCATCACGTTTGAATGAGCAAAAGCTCATGAGAAAGCTAGTCATCAAATGGATAAATTTTCCAAATTTTCCAAGAGTTACACTTTGACATAAGCTGCGGATGCTATCATCTTGATGCCCAAGTTTGCATCGACTCTCAAACACATGTTAAGCAATAAGGAAAATTTGTTTGAAATGGCTAAGACTCCTCTTAACGAGAGCGCTCTGCGATTATCTGAAGAAGCTTCTGAAAAGCTTGGAGATCTGGGAAATTTCTCTTACCTTGTGTATTCCGGGAATGGTTGAATGCTTTGCCTAGCGAGATCTTGGTGCAAGCATTAATCTTATGCCATATTCGGTGTGGAAGAAACTTTCTCTTAGGAACTCACTCCTACATGCATGACTCTCGAGCTTGCGAGATCGTTCCATATCCGTCCTCTTGGCATTCTTGAGGGCGTATTTGTAATAGGAAAGTTCCATTTTCGGTGACTTCGTGGTTGTTGATTTTGATGCCGATCATCGGGTTCCTCTCATTGTTGGTCGAGGATTCACGAGCGGGCGTGCTCTCATAGATGTATTTGAGCAAGAAATCACATTGCGTGTTGGTAATGAAGCTGTCACCTTCAACCTTGACCAAACTTGAGGTACTCGCAAACTATGATTACGAATCGGTTAACGAATAGATATCATTGATGTTGCTTCGAAGAGTACTCTCGAAGTTCTTGGTTATTCTCATAATTACGTGAGTGGGGATTCCACCACATCTTCTCGACCTATCATAGCCAATTCTACTCCTTCTCTCACTCCGTTTGAGGCGACTTCATCTTAGATGAGATTGAAGCATACTTGGCTAGTGATTACGTGCCTTGGGAAATTGATCACGCTCCAATTGATATTGAGGGGACATACTTCTTATTGAGAAGTTGCTCAATGATGATCCATCATCAACCCTCATCCTAGTGATTCAATCCCGATGAGATTAATCAAAATGAGATTAATCGGAGGAGATATTCTTCTTGAGAAATTGTCAAATCTGGACACTTCTCCTCCTCTCCCTCCCATCAAACTTCATAATAAGGAAGTCAAGTCGGTTGAAAAGCGAAGAATTTCACGAGGTTGAGCTTAAGGACTTACCTCCTCATCTCGAGTATGCATTCCTTGAAGGTGATGATAAATTACCGTCATTATTGCTCGAGATTTGAGTAAAGATGAAAAATTGCTCTCATTAAAATCTTGAAGTCACACAAGCAAGCAATTGCTTGGAAACTCTCCGACATCAAAGGTATAAACCACGAGTTTTGTACTCATAAAATCTTGATGGAGGATGACTTTAAACAGCAGTTCAACATCGAGGCAGTGAATCCAAAATCCATGATGTTATCAAACAAGAGGTTATCAAACTTCTTGATGCGGGATTGATTTACCCGATCTCGAGATAGTCCTTGGGTCACCCAATTCATTGTGTTCGAAAAGGGTGGCATTCTTGTTATCACAAATGAAGATAACGAGTTAATTCCAACTCGATTGGTTACGGGATGGCGTGTTTGCATTGACTATCGTAAGTTGAATGGCGCCACCCGTAAAGACCATTTTCCTCTACCCTTCATGGACGGATGCTTGAGAGATTAGCGGGGAATGAATACTATTGTTTCCTTGATGGTTTCTCGGGTTACTTTCAGATCCCCATTGATCCAAATGATCAAGAAAACCACATTCACTTGCCCATACGGAACTTTTGCCTACAAGCGTATGCCTTTTGGCTTATGTAATGCTCTGGCACGTTCAACGATGTATGATGGCCATATTCCACGACATGATCGGAAACAATGGAAGTGTTTATGGATGACTTCTCGGTCATTGGGATTCTTTTCAATCATGTCTCTCCCATTTAGATAAAATGCTTCAAAGGTGTGAAGACACCAATCTTTGTCTAAAGCGGGAGAAAAGCCACTTATGGTCAAAGAAGGCATAGTCCTTGGCCATAAGATTTCAAAAACGGGATTGAGGTAGATAGAGCAAAAGTTGATGTTATTGCTAAATTGCCTCATCCTACTACCGTCAAAGGTATTAGGAGTTTTTAGGTCATGCGGTTTCTATCGTAGATTCATACAAGATTTTTCCAAAATCGCTTGACCTATGACCCATCTTCTTCTTGAAAAGGATGCTCCTTTTATCTTCTCACCGAGTGCATCATAGCTTTTGAAACATTGAAGAAAAAGCTTCTTGAAGCACCATTCTCGTTGCTCCATTGGGACTTGCCTTTTGAGCTCATGTGCGATGCAAGTGATTTTGCTATCGGTGCGGTCCTAGGGCAGCGAAGAAACAAGCATTTTCGACCTATTCACTCATAAGTAAGACTATGGTGAGGCTCAAACTCATTACACCACCACGGAAAAAGAGCTATTAGCCGTGGTGTATGCTTTTGAGAAGTTTCGGCCGTATCTTATCTTGACCAAATGCGTAGTGTATACGGATCACTCGGCTCTTAAATATCTCTTTGCAAAACAAGATGCAAAGCCGAGATTGCTTCGTTGGATTCTCCTCCTCCAAGAATTTGATATCATTATCGTGATAAAAAGAGGCGAGAATCTAGCTGCGATCATCTGTCGATTAGAAAACCCTCACCAAGATGTTTTCGAGAAAAGGAAATAAATGAAACATTTCCTCTCGAGACACTCAATGCGGTTTCTTTTCGTGGAAATTCTACCACCCATGGTTTCTTGACTTTGCAAATTACCATGCGGGTAACTTCATTAATGAAAGGGATGTCGACCAGCGGAAGAACAAATTCTTCAAAGATGTTAAACATTATTTACGGGACGACCCTTTCTTGTTCAAAATCTGTGCGGATCAAGTCATCCGAGCGGTGTGTTTATGGACGAGGAAGCTATTGACATTCTCACGACTTGCCATCTTTGGACCCCAGGGGCCATCATAGTCAAACTACACCGCCAAAAGGTGTTTGATTCGGGTTCTATTGGCCCACAATCTATAAGGATGCCCCGAATTTGTCAAAGCACTGTGGCGCTTGTCAACGTCATGGTAATATCTCTCAAAGGAATGAAATGCCACAAAATGCCATTCAAGTTTGTGAGATATTTGACATATGGGGTATTGATTTTATGGGGCCATTTCCATCTTCTCGTGGTAACAAGTACATACTCGTGGTACATTGACTATCTGTCAAAATGGGTTGAAGCAAAAGCTTTACCCACCAATGATGCCGAGTTGTTGTGAAATTTTGAAATCTCTGTTTGCGGGTTTGGAACTCAGGAGGCGATAATCGGTGATCGTGGTACACATTTTGTAATGACCAATTTGAAAGAGTCATGCAAAAGTATGGTGTTACCCCGTCTCTCTCTGCATACCACCCCGAACAAGTGGGCGGTGGAAGTTTCAAACCGTGGTATTAAAAGGATTCTTGAAAGGACGGTGGCGAAAATCGTGCATCTGGTCGGATAAGCTTGATGGCGCACTCTGGGCCTTCCGTCGACTTACAAAACACCCATCGGGTGTACTCCATACAAGCTAGTGTGCGGAAGGCATGTCATCTTCCGATTGAGTTAGAGCACAAGGCATCTTGGGCCTTAAAGCATGCAAACTTCGATATCTGAGACGGTGGTGATCATAGAAAAGTTCAAATGAATGAACTAAATGAACTTCGTGATCAAGCTTACGAGAACTCTTTGATCTACAAGCAAAAGACAAAGAAGATTCATGACTCCAAGATCAAGAACCGCGTTTTCAACGTTGGTGATCGAGTCCTTCTTTTCAATTCAGATTGAAGATTTTCTCGGGAAAGCTCAAGTCCGTTAGTGCGGTCCATTCACTATCGCTAAGGTTTATCCTTATGGTACCGTTGAGTTATCTCAACCCGATGGTCCTAATTTTAAAGTGAATGGTCATCGAGTTAAGCATTACTTTGGGAGGACATTCCCCGTGGTTGTCCGGTTACAAACATTCCCATGAACCAATGAATGCGGGGATCGAGTCAAGCTAGTGACTCGGTAATCAAAAACATTAGCACGCACCATATGGGTTTTCACCCATAATTACATCTTCTTACCCCTTTCTACCACCCTAGTGTGGGGAGTTTCCCCACATGTTTTGTATATTCTCATTCTCTTTAAAAAAAAAAAAAAAAAAAAAAAAAAAAAAAATCTTTTAAAATAATGGCGTAATATTTCCCTTTTCGTTCTTTGTTTCGGCATAACCGCGGTACTTTGAATATTGAGGGCAATATTCATTTCTAAGTGTGGGGAATTCTCACGAATTTCATATATTATCTACCCAATTCCCGTTTTGGCCAAAATTTTTTTTGGAGTAAGTGTTCTACACTTACTCATCTTGGTTATCGATCCGCCATATACGTAAGACAAAAGGATTAGCTAATCCGAGAGCAAGCGGCTCTTGGTAAAGATTTCTCAAATCCGTTTATATGGCTTGCAATTTGCCCAAAATTGTATGGTTCTCAACTCACCATATCCTAAAAAGTGAAGAGTTGGCTAGCCCGCAAGGTTATGGCTTGTGGTAAAGGCGATGGAAAATCCATAATTGGTATTGACTCACCAAAGATAATTCGATAATTTATCTAAGAGTTGGCTAGTCCGGAAAGTGCGACACGGTAAAGACACATCAAATCCGTTATATGGTTTATGATTTGCCAATAAATCATTTGGTTATCGTTGTACCAAGGTTCTTACTTGAATCAAAACAATTGGCTACTCGAAGTGATGGCTTTTGGTAAAGAGTTTTCAAATCCATCAAGTTTTCTCAAATCATTGCTAGGGACTAGCAATATCTCGATGTGGGGATTGATGAGTGTCTAAATACTCATCATTTTGTATAATCTAAGCGCAAAATCATCGAAAACACTCGAAACACATCAAAATGATCAAAATATCACAAATCAGTGTTTTATGTGTTTTAAATGCAAAATATCAAAATCGGATGAAAAATGTATCAAGTTTGCAAAATTGGCGGTTTAGTCCCCAGTTTTAAAAGTTGTCAAATCTAGTCCACGGAATTCAAAATGTGGAATTTTATCATTCAAGGTCCTAAAGTATTCTAAGTTGTTAAAAATGATCCTTGAATGATTCTTTGGTCAATTGGCAAGAAAGGTCCTAAACTTTGGAAAATTGCAAAATTAGTCCTTGGACCTTTTAAAATGGATTTTATGCAAAAGGGTCCTTGTTCTATCAATGTTTGTCATGTTTGGTCCTTGTGAGAAGTTTGGAAAAAGTTGGCACTTTCAGTCCTTGAAGTTTGGATAAATTACACTTTTGGTCCTTGTTGTTATACTTAAACCAAGCGGACACCTTATAATTATTCAAGCCCAAATCCAAGCCCAATATCCAAGCCCAACCCTCTTGACCCTTGACCCCATTTGGTGACCCTTGAGCCGGTCACAACCATTGTGAACCCCATTAACCCATTTGGCCTCCCGTGTATTATTAAAGCTCGGTCAACCAAAGTCAAACCAGAGAAAAGCGCCAAAACCGAGTCACTGTAGCATCCTCTCCCAAGCGGATATCTCAAAACCGGTCTGGTTTTCACCATTTTTTCAACCCCTCCATACTATGTCCCTCCTCCTCCTCTAAACTCCAAAATCTTTAATTGACTCAAACCAAACCCTCATTAAAGCTAAAACGCTTTGAAGAAAATTTGGCGCCAAAATATCCATGTGGGCGGTTTGATGAGTTTCAGTGATTCAAGGGCTCGGATGTGGTGGGATTCAATCGAGAGGACATGTGGGGATGATGAAAAGTCTATAAAGGGAGGAAGATGCAATGTATCAAGTATCTAGTGTAATTTTAATTTTTTATTGTCGTTTTAAGCTTTTTCAAGTTTTAAGTGTATGTTTTAATCTTTCAAACTTTGTATTTCAAGTTCTTATGTATAATAAAGCTTTTGTGAATTATTAATTTCAAGTATCAAATTCATATTTCGGTTTATGCAATTTTTCTTGTTTTCAAAAATCTCATGAATGATCAAATGTTGTTTTTAGTTGTTTGTATGGACTGAAATAGGTCACTTAAGCTCCTAGAAAGCTTAATCAAGCTTTTAGATACATTTAAAATCGGTTTAGCATCAAAAAATCAAAAATCACCAAAAATCCAAATTAAATACTTGAAAAATAAAAATCACATGGAGATGGTGTACACACAGTGGGCGGGGTAAATCATGGATGGCCTTGGGTTAGTAGCTTAGTGGTAAGCTTATAGGGGTGTTCATTGGTCCTTGTTCTCGTTTTGAGCTTGGAAGCATTTGTAAGCCCTTTTGACCAATTTGGCATTTCTTTGTTGTAGTTGTTAATTAGCTCTAATTTTGTTTCTTTGTGTTCACTAGTTATAATTAAGTGTGTTTAAGTTAAAACTAGTAGGTTGTTCTTTTAAATTTGTATTTTACAAAATTTCATTTAACGATTAAAATTGCATAATCATCAATTCTTGAGTTTTATGTTGTTATGGTTGTTGTTTAATGCTTCATTAGTTCTAATATAGTGATTATACAAAGTCGAAATCAATTTCATGGTTTAAATTTGTGATTTGCTTTGAAAAATCTTCAAAGCAGTCAAATAAAGGGTGTTTGGTTTTTGAGTGTGAAATTGTGCTGTTAGGTTATTTTAGTTTGTATTTTTGTTGTATTAAGTTGGTCTTATTAATAACTCATTTAAGTCAAAAAACAAGTCTTGTTTGCATAAAAGTCAAAATTTCATTTGATCATAATCTTATGTGCTAGCTTGTTGGATTTTTATGATGTCATGATCATGATTTTGTGTTTATAAGTTGTTAATCTTGCTCAAATCGGTCTTATTACACCTTAATACAACATATTAAGTGCTTTAGATCAGATCAAAGTTCACTTTGGTCAACTTTTAGTTGTTCTCAAAAGTCAAAATTTCATAAGGTCATTTTGAATAAACTTTGGAATTTCATTGTGTGTTTAATAATAAGTTTTAGCTTATAAGCTCTTGGGGTATTATAGTTTAGTTGCTAAACAAAAATACAAAATGCTAGTTCTTTGTTTCTCGACTTTTTAAGTGCTTATTGATTAGCTTTTGTGGGTACTGTTCGAGAAAAGTGCCATGCCTGATTGATTGGACCAATTTGATAAGCTCACATAGAGCTTATTAGTTGCTCAAATCTTGTGTTCTCTGGTTCTTTGGAAAGCCAACTGGCCATCTTGAAGTATCAAGTTTGGTTTTCATTTTGGAGCTTGTTTGCTAGAAGTGCAAGTAGCCTAAAGCTTGTCCCATTTTTCGTCATTTTATCCAAGTGCTTATTGCTTATTCATAGCTTTTCGGTGTGCTTCTTTGTATATTTTAGCTTCATTTCAGTTCATGTAGCTTGTTTCATCTTATTCTAGCTTTTGTTTCAAGTTGTGCTAGCTTGTTTGAGCTTATTTCACCAAATAAGCTCATTTAAGCTCTTGTTGGCTTTTAAGCTCATCAAAGCGCTTATTTGTGGTTTGTAAAATTTTTGTCTTCATTAAAGTTTCATATAATCAGTATTAAAGTAGTTTTCAAAAGAAAATCGAGAAAAAGTCCAATTAAAAATCGGTGATAGTGTTTATTTAAGATTTTCTAGCTTTTTGATTTTCTTTTCATCTTATTAATAAGCAAATCTTGTTTTCTATTTTTCTTTGTTTTCTGTCATCATATAGGATTTTTAGAAAAGTTTCATATTTTCTCTATCTTTTAGTATTTATTATAATTTTAATTAGTTAAAAATAGTAATTAATTAGTAATAAATAATTAAAAAGCATAAAAATATCTTTTCTGTTTTAAAATTAGTTTTATCATATTTTAGATTTTCAAAGTTAAAATTTTATTTTTCCAAGTTTATTTTATATTTTCTAGTAATTAAGTGTATTTTAAATAGTTATTAATTAGTAATAATTAAATAAAAGTGTGAAAATATATTTTAGTTTTAAAATTAGTTTTATAGTATTTTAGATTTTCAGAATCATAAGTTTATTTTTCTAGCCTTATTTCCTATTTTCTTTTATTTTAGAGTATTTATTAAATAGTTAAAATAGTTTTAATTAATAATAATTAATTAAATAGTGTTAAAAATAATTTTCTTTTCTAATAATTTTCTTTTATTTTAGGATTCCAAAATGTCATTTTATATTTTTAGGTCTTTTATTTCTTAGTTTTCACTTTTTATTTTGTGCGTATCGTAGTTTTAAAACTTACGTTTACGTTTTTTTATCGATTGTTGTGCTTTCCAAATCGTACTCCATTCCATTCCAATCAATCGGTAGTGTAATATTTCTAATCAAAACCTTCGGATCACTATCCTTAGTGATCACTCCATTATCTGAATCGGTTTACACACCATTGAGTCTCAGTGGGACTAGCTTGTGTAACGACTGATCGAGAATTCACTATATTCTCGATCTTCATTGCATTTGTGTAAAAGCGGGCTTTTTGAGTTGGTTTAGATGTTTAACAAAAGTAGTTTGGTCATTTGGTTATACAAGTAACTTAAATGGTTTTACAAGTTCTAGTCGTTTTACAAAACTTACTATTCGAAGGTCGAATAAACTTATGAAAGTTTATTTTTAATGAAGATTGTTATTGTATAAAGTTTATTATGTCCAATAAGTATTGAGTTTTGAAAATAACATGGTTTCTAATTACTTGTCTAGTGAAAACTAATTTTCTTGACCCCGAAAACTGTTTTTACAATTTGAGGCAGAAAGTTGCCCTTATTTGGTGTCTTTAGGCCGAGTTTCCTCTTAGTAGACATAAAACATCGTTCGGAAAAATTTCGTGTTTTAACTTTTTGATGAATCGGGCCAGAAGTGCCTCGAAAAAATTTGGATTTCATGTAGTAAGCAATTTGACAGTTTTCAGTCTTTAGGTTTCGTTAATTTCTTTTGATCATAACTTTTGACTCGTGTACTCGTTTTGGGTGATTGAAATTGCTACGTTTTTCTTTTAAAATCCTATCTAACAGTAAGTAATTACCCAAGGTCATGGCTTATTTAGTTTGGTCGTTTTTCATAACACAAGTCATTAGTTTGCTTGTTTTACTTATTTGATAACATAAGATACAATTTGTACATCATGTGATCAATATAACTAGACATATATAGCATAGATTAAACATGTAAATGGTATTGATCAAGAAGGTTGATAAGGATTTAAAACGTACACTTTTAAGGGGTCATTTAAGCCCTTAATCGACCACTTTTGTATCCGTTACTGCTTAATTTCGTTCCTCTTCACTTTTTAGGTCTCTTGGAAGCAAAATGCTTGAATGATGCACATTTAGACGAAAAGGAGTGAAAATATGAAGAAAATGGCTAAGTCAAGATCGAAGCCATTCAAGCTGCTAAAACTGAAGCTGACGGCGTCCCAACTAAAGGGTGACGTTGTCCCTCTCTACGGATTTAATTAAAATACACCAGACGGCTCAGTAAACTTTTTGCTTAAATACACCGACGGCGTCAGGCTTTGAAGAGGAAGGGCGTCACTAAGACTTTTATCTCGGGCGCCCGGATCCGTAATCGACGACGTCCTGCTGAAGCCCGACGGCGTCACAACTACAATGTGACGCCATCGCAACGATAACTTGGCCAAGACGAAAACCCTAATGACGGCGTCCCACCTATAAGGCAACGCCGTCGCAAGTGTAAATCTATATATAGAATTCGATTTTTCAGTATTTGAGGAAGTAGACTTGTAGAGTAAAAACCCTAAACGTTTGTAGTCTGACTTGGACAGTATCTTAGGGTCCCAAACCCTAATTTACTCATCAATATAAGTGTTTTATTCCATTAGTATCATTATGTCTTCCATTGAATGTGTGTATGCTTGCTTGTTTAACATGTCCGGCTAAATGTTTTGTGTGTTTGCTTAGATCTATGAAACCTAGTTGTTAATTACTGATTGGTCGTCTCTTATCTTAATTGTAAATGGCTTAGGAGTGCACTAGGCTATCTTTGTGTTTAAATGCTTGAGTAATCTTTGTGAACATTAGTTTATGAAAAACTTTGCGGATTTCGTAGTCTAAACATCCAAAGATAACCTTTAGGTTAGTTTATAAAACATCTAGCGGATTTTGTAGGCAATAAACTTAAGGTATTCTCAAAGAGTTAGGGCATAAGCATTCCCTACGACCTTAGCAAACACAACGCGTTAAGAATAAGGACGTGACAATTCAACCAACAATAAAATATAACTAGGGTGTAATAGTATATAGGTAAGTACATTTTTAATCATCATACGAGCACACATCAAAAAGACATAGCTACCCGTAGTATTAGATAATTAGAATAGTAGAAGTAATCGGTAGAAGTACCACCCCAAATCCAATTGCCCCGAGCTTTTACCCTTAGCTTTCAAAAAAAACATATAAAAGATAAAAAAGAATCATCCTCAACCCCAACCTTAGCGTAGTACACTTCTTGCTAGCATTCCTATTTCGCTTGAGAACGATATCAATACCCGAGGCTTACCCAATACTACACTACAACGATTAGGTTCACTGCCTAGGGTGTTGAAAAACTTGCTCGATGAAAAGGAAGTTCCGTTGACCCCAAACGCGCTTCGTACGCACATCAAAGGTGAGCTAGGTTTTCTTACAACTTTTTGATTTCAAAAGAAAGGAATAACAATAAGGGCTAGAACTAGGACTTTGAGCAATCTCCCACACCTTAGCAACTTTCTACACTTCTTGTATTCTTGAAGGGCTTGTGATGAGTCCTTAGATGACTTGAGTAGAATTAAACTCAAGAAGATCATCTAAACTTGTAAGGAATTTGATGTAGTTTACTTGGATATTTTAATATTCTTGAAATATTTGAAGTAGGGAGCAAAATAAAGAGTGTGTTTGTGTTATGCATTTTGATGTCTAAATGACCAAGAGGGGGTATTTATAGCCTCATGAGGAGGTTACAAAGGTGGCGATTCACCAAATTTGCTAGCTAAGTGTTGCAAGGTGTAAAAATCTTGTGTTTTATGTAACTAGAAAAAGGCATGTATAGTTTGAGTATCCACATTGGCTTTCTCTTGTGTTAATGTGTAAGAGAAAATTTACTTGTAGGATAAGGGTGGTTTGTAATAAGGACATGTGTTTAGTTACTCATCACTAAGATAAAATTATCTTGGTGTTTCCTTAAGTAAACGCCACATATGAGAGGAGGAAGCGGGGATGATGAGGTGGAAACAAGAAAACTAAATGTTTTCTTGTCTAGTATTTAGAGTGTAGTTTTTAATTCCGGGTATTATTGTTGTTAACTAATTAAATTATAAAATTGAAAACCGGTTGAGGTAAAAATATAGGATTCTTGAAAATGTCGAAACTCGCCAATATACTATAACTTAGTATGTTAAATGATAGATACGTTTATTTGAACTCGTAGACGTTTCTAGAACCTAAACTTGTAGGTTCGGGATTACGTGGAACATTAATCGTACAATGTTTCCATAGAAATGGAAAAACAAAAATGTGACTCGTAAAACATTTACGAGATAAATAGTAAAAGTGAATAGTAAAAATACGAGGATGTTCCTAAGGTGGAATATCATAATGACAAGGAGGTTTCTCTGTCATCGCATGAGAATTTTGGCGGCTCTCCAGTTGTGGGGAATGTGGAGTCTATCAATGGATATAACTCCTCTTCTTGTCCTAGTGGGCTTCCTCCTCCCCCACCTTATCATATGTACCCGACCCATTCCTCTCCTAGGATTGACTATGTTGGGCCTACTCCTAGGCCAATCCCACAAGAACCCAATATGTCGAACCCACCCATACCACTAGTAGATAGGGCTATCATGGACCTAAATGTTCCACTTATTAAGCCTTCAAGTGGTGTACAAGAAGACAAAGAATTGGATGACCTTATGTCTAGCTTCCAGAATCTATCTGATAACATGGAGAAACATAACATGCCAGTTGAGGATACCAAGAAAAAGAAGTAGAAGATTGTGTTTGGAGAAGGGATCAACTCTCAAAAGGGAAGGCCATCTTTATGATGTGTCGGTGTGTACAAGTTTTAAAATTATAAAGGTGAATTACCAATATTACTAAGAACACATACGAGCAAGTATACTCGTCCGTAATAGCAAGGTTATGAAGGTAAGTCGGGATCGATTCATAGGATTTGAGTGAATCTAAACACAAGTTTGAATTAACGAAGCCTATCCAAAACATATAATAGAGCAAAATAGATATAATAAAATTCAGATGATTAAAACTACACTTGCTTAAACTAGTTTCATATCATAGATTAATGTGATTGTGTTAACCTCTTAACATGTTGGTTGTGATAATTAGTTGGAAGACTAATCTATTGTTCTTACAAGTTAAACCTTCGTCAAGATTTTAGTTCATAAAACAAGCATTAAGTTTAACCAATCAATTCAAGATCAATTCAAGTTTCATAAGTCTACCTATATAAACTTAAACACAAAAACATTCTCTTGTTCATCAAATTGCTTAAGAAATGGTCAATACAAAAGGTAACCGATTATAGACAAAAGGCTACAATTGATTCTCAACAACTAATCTTACGACCATTTAGATGTTTCCAACCAATCCAAATTAATAATCAAAAAGTGTTTCTATTACAACCACACCTTAGTTCCTTTGTATAATCAAGAATAATGGGTAAAAACAATCATCCATAGACAAAATGATTATGACTAGTTGAATAACAATAAGTTCTTTCGACCCCAATGTTTACTATCAATTAGCCAAACTTGATTAACAAATGTCACTATGAAACTTTAGCACAATTGGATCTTAGAATCAACTTGAAATTGAATTAAAACATGTTAACACAATCACTAACTAATCATATGATAATCAACATCATTTAAGCAAGTGTATAAAGAAACTAGCCACTCATAGCAAACATGAACATAAACTCATAACTTTGAACATTAGAAAACATGATTAAAAGTCTTACAATGCTTGGAATAAGATTACAAATGGTGAAGTAATGATTCCCAAAGGATTGAGGTGGACTTCTTGGTGTTTTGGCCTCCAAATGTGGAACTTATGGAACTCCAAACTTCTCCGGATTTCTAAGAATGAATTTTGAGAGTTTAAGGCTTTGTTTGATGAGTAGAGATTTGTATTTTAGGTGTGTCTCATATGCTCACAATTAGCCTCTATTTATACTAAGTCTAAGGCCTAGGGTATTAAATGCTGAACTTTGCCTCCAAGGAGTAAGGAAGGGACTAGAATACACCAAGAGAAGGACCTAGAATCGTTTGGATGCAAAGGGAAAGCTTAGTGATGAAGTTTGGCAGATGCAGCTTCTCCAACCGGATCGGTCATACGACCAACCGATCCGGTTGGTCTTCTACAACAACTGGCCAACCGATCCGGTTGCGGGTTGCGACCGATCGGCTGGCGATGGCTAAAACAGTGTTTCTGGCCGCCTTCCAACCGATTCGGTTGCGGTTGTAACCGGATCCGGTTGGATCTTCTGAGTTATGGAAACTTGATCTTTTCTTTACTTTGTCTTGTAGAACTTGGTTCTTCAATCACTAAGGTCTTCAAAGGTCCTTGAGATACTGATTTAGATTTATCAAACGGAATCTTCGTTTTGCTAAACATTTCTTAATTTTCCATCCGCTTCCTCGCACTTGGTTATAAACACTAGACAAACATCTTTTGATGCGTTTGAGTAATATAATCATGCAAATATAACCAAATAACATATATAAAAGCACACATAACGCTACTAAAACATGCACAATCTGGCGTTATCAAATTCCCCACACTTAAACTTTGCTTGCCCTCAAGCAAATCTAGGAAAACAAACATCTCTTGGTACAAGATCGTGATTATGAAAATATGATGCAAATCAACCAAGTATATATACGAGAGATGATTCATCAATTATGCTTTATAATAGGTGAAAATCCTAGATGTTTGACAATATCCAATGATTTTCTTGCATGATTAACATTTCAAAACACCTCACGAAAAAGGAACGAAATATAATTACTCAATCACTCATTTTAGTGGAGTAACAAGATAAATCACACTCATTGCTCAGTCATGATTAGATTATTACCATAAGCTTGTACAAGAAACAAAACTCCACCGACGTGGCGTGAGCACCAAGTAAAAACATCTAAAGAGGGCTTTTATTTGGGTTATAATGATACTGGCTAGGGTGGTTAAAGGGTATGGATAAGGCATGGGAGTATTTATGAAATTGGTGTTAAAATGAAAATGAAATCAAGTCTAATACCCATGTTGCTAGTCATGAACAAACCACAAATCCGAAAATGATTATAGTTACTAACTTCTCTTCACATATCGATCAAATGTATAATATATATCACGTCTTAGCACATTTGCTAATCGATATCTAAAACATACTTCCTCTTCCTTCATCTACATAATAATATAGCACATTGGCTAAAATTGTCATCACATTTTTTATTTTATTTTATTTATTTATTTTTTTAATTTTTTTTTAACATAACCTTCTTTCTTACATCACATCTCCCCCACACTTCGTATTTGTCAAAATGGCACACACGAATGACAAAGTGTGGCTAACTAATAATCATCTAAAACAATCCAACATTCCAAGCAACTAGCAACCAACCATTTAGACATTGACAAGGGGTTAGGCTAAGGTTTAAAGGTGTAAAATATTTTTGTATTTTTCTGGATGAAACAAAAAGAAAAGGATGGCTCGGAGGGTGTAACTAGGGGTATCTAGTGCTAAAATGAGCACTACAAATGGGTCCATGTGGGTGGTTAACTAACTAATGTGGCTAGCTAATAAATCATTAAATGTAAAATGGAAGGCCATTTGAGTTTTATTCCTAAGGTGCCTCTTTATCACACGAATTCACTTATGTCGCACGAATGCAATCTCACTGCGGTCTGGTAATGATTTACAAGTACAAGTTCTAGAATAAATAAAATCACCGACACACTTATAGCAAAAAGATCTAAGCATATAAGATGTATGCTAATAAGAAATAGGCTCAAATCCTCACAATTTAGTGGAAAGGGTATAATATGTGCTAGCAAATGTTTATCGATCCCAAAATGGATTGCAATAGTAATCGGAACACATCTCGAAATTTCAAATATTACCAATTTTACCAAAGTGGAATGATCCATTATTCTAATAGATAATCCTAAAAGTGTGAAAACAACTAGATCACAAGGCAAACAAAATTTTAAATTTAAGCATGAAAACTCTAATTTTTCCTATTCACCCCCCACACACTTAAGTTAGACATTGTCCTCAATGAAAAACGAACTTCAAAGTACAAAATAGGGAAAATAGAAATGAAACCAGATATGTCAACGAGTTTATCAGCTTAAAATTCTTTCTGCATCCCAGGCCTTCACTTGAGAAATCATCACCTGCACAATCTTATAAACAAACAAAAGGTTTTATTAGAAGGATGGCACTCCCCCACACTTAAGTTCAACCGAAGGTTTAAACTTTGGGAAGTGACCATCAAAAAAAGAAACACACGGGTTGCCTCCCGAGAAGCGCTTGTTTTATTACCGAGTCATCAGCCTGACTCGAGTCTTCCCGAATTTATTTGGCCGCAAGGGCATCTTTGAACATTTTGAAAAGTTCGGGGATGTACATGAATTCTTCACCAGTAGCTTCGATATCGTCCCAGACGAACTCAGCAGATGGTTTCCATGGAACAGTTTGTGGGATTCTTCCTGGAAATGGTGCTACAAAGGTGATAGTTTCGAATTCATTCTCATGGTGTCGCCAGATATCGTCGAATCGAAACTTCATTCGCTTGCTCCTTGTCGTAGTATAACTTGATTCGGTGTCCATTAACAATGAAACTTCCACCTTGTTTGTCATAGAGTTCGACATACCCGGATGGATATCCATGTTTAACGACATATGGTCCAAACCATTTTGGTTGTAACTTAGAGCTTTGAATTTGAATTTCATGTTAAAAGCGTAACTTTATCTCCGGCTTTGAATTCTTTTCGAATTCGTAGCTTTTATCGTGATAAGCTTTTGTTCGGCTTTGTACAGTTTGGAATTTTCATAAGCTTGGAGCCTTAATTCATCGAGTTCGTGCGTTGCGTGAATCTTTTCTCTCCAACTATTTTGAGATCGGTGTTACAATTTCGAGAGCCCAATAAGCACGATGTTCAACTTGAACGGCAAATGACAAGTCTTTCCATACAAGAGTGCGTAAGGAGTCGTGCCAATTGGAGTTTTATAGGTCAGACGAAATGCCCACGAGCATCGTCAAGTTTCTTTGCCCAAACCGAAGGATTGTCCTTCACCGCTTTTTCTAGTATTCTTTTGAGAGCTCTGTTGGTATTTTCGACTTGACCACTGGTTTGTGGATGATAGGCTGTTGCAAATCGATGATGAACTCCATATCTTTTCATGGTTTTCTCCATTTGTTGGTTGTCGAAATGAGTTCCTCGATCGCTTATTAGTGCCTTGGGGATTCCATAACGAGCGAAAAGCTTTTTGAGAAAATTAACGACGACACGAGCATTGTTTGTTGGTAAAGCTTCAGCTTCCGCCCATTTGGACACGTAATCTATAGCAACTAGAATGTATTCGAATTTCTGGGATTTAGGGAAAGGTCCCATGAAATCTATTCCAAATATCGAATATTTCACACACTTGAATGCTTGTTAATGGCATTTCATCCCTTCGAGAGAGATTGGTGGTTCTTTGACAAGCGTCACGTTTTGAACAAGTGTGTGTGCTTTTTGAATATTGTTGGCCAATAGAATCCAACATCAAAAACTTTTTAGTCTGTGGTGGAAGGACCATAATGTCCCCAGTGGGGCATGATGACATTCGTCAAGAATTTTTCGAGTTTGGAACCAAAACACATCTTCGGATCATCCCATCGGGCACATTTTGAAAAGATATGGCTCTTCCCAAAAGTAGTATTTAAGTTCGAAAAGAATTTGCTCCTTTGAGCATGAGTTAGACCTTTTCGAGAATTCCTCCGTGAGGTAGTTTGCAAAGTCAAGAAACCAAGGATCGTCATTTCCATCGATGGTCATGAGAGTTTCATCGGGAAAATAATCATCGATTTCTTCTTCTTTCAACTCCTCAAGGTTAGGATTTTCAAGACGAGATAAGTGATCAGCAGCAAGATTTTCTGCTCCCTTCTTATCTTTGATTTCGATGTCAAATTCTTGGAGTAGCAAAATCCATCGAATAAGACGTGGTTTAGCGTCTTGCTTGGTGAACAGATACTTGAGTGCTGAATGATCGGTAAAAACGACTATTTTTTAGAGTACGAGGTATGATCGGAATTTGTCGAATGCGAAAACGACGGCCAGTAATTCTTTTTCGGTGACGGTATAATTTTGCTGGGCACTATTCAGTGTCTTGCTAGCAAAATATATAGGCCGAAAGTGTTTTCCTTCGCGTTGACCTAAGACGGCCCAACAAAGAAAATCGCTTTGTCGCGCATAAGTTCGAAGGGTAGTGACCAATTAGGTGAGACCATAATCGAGCACTAGTAAGTTGAGATTTTAGAGTTTTGAAAGCTTGTATGCAATCAACATTGAAGTAAAAATAGATTCTTTCTCAAGAAGTTTTGTCATCGGACGAGATATTTTGGAAAAATCTTTGATGAATCGGCGGTAAAACCAAAGCATGTCCTAAAAACTTCTAACGGCTTTGACGTTGGTTGGTGGTGGAAGTTTTGAGATGACATCGACCTTTGCCTTGTCGACTTCCATTCCTAAGACTAGAGATTTTGTGGCCAAGCACAATTCCTTGGTTACCATAAAGTGGCATTTTTCCCGATTAAGGACAAGATGTGCGACTTCGCATCTTTCGAGCATTTTATCGAGATTAGAAAGACAAGCTTCAAATGAGTCTCCAAAGATCGAAAAATCATCCATGAAAACTTCCATGGAGGTTTCTAGCATGTCTTGAATATGGCGATCATACACACCGAAAAGTCGCAGTGCATTGCAAAGACCAAAAGGCATACGCCGATATGCGAGGTTCCAAAAGGACAAGTGAAAGTGGTCTTTTCTTGGTCGTTAGGATCTATTAACCTGAAAATCCGTCGAGGAAACAAAAGAATTTATTTCCTGCTAGTCTTTCAAGCATTTGATCCATGAACGGGAGTGGAAAGTGATCTTTCCTGGTGGCTTTGTTTAACTTTCGATAGTCAATACAAACGCGCCAACCAGTTACAGTTCTAGTTGGAACTAGTTCATTTCGTTCATTAGTTACAACCGTCATTCCTCCTTTCTTGGGAACACAGTGTACAAGGCTTACCCAAGGGCTATCCTCAATTGGGTAAATGATTCCAGCATCGAGAAGTTTAATGATTTCCTTTTTAACAACTTCTTTCATGTTGGGATTGAGTCGACGTTGACGTTCTACCACAGGTTTAATCCCTTCTTCAAAATTGATTTTGTGTTTGCAGAAATTGGGACTAATTCCTGGGATGTCGGATGTTTTCCAAGCAAAAGCTTGTTTGTGATTTTTGAGGACAGAAACTAAACTTTCTTTCTCATTATCCTCGAGCAATGAAGATATGACTACCGGAAGAAGAGAATTTTCCTCCAAATAAGCATATTCAAGATGATCTGGGAGAGGTTTGAGTTCGAGATCTGTGGGTGGTTCTTCGATAGAGGATTTTATTCGCATCTCGTTATTGAAAGTGATTTCCTCAATATTTTCTTCCTCTTCCTCCATTTCTTCTTCTTCTTCTGAGTTATCTCCTTCGAATTCTACTTTCATGAAATCATCAAATTCTTTGTAAAAATCTGTTTCATTGATTTTTTCAGAAGTAGTCATGAACGGATCGGATTCATTCAGTAATGCATCTAATTCCTCATCAGTGACTTCATCAATAATATCGATGTTAAAACAAGTGTCATCACTGGAATGTGGGTAGCGCATTGCTTTATCGATTAGAAAAGTGATTCGATCATCCCCAACTCCAAGGTTGAGTTCTTTTCCTTTCACTTTGATGATCGCATCGGCGGTATTTAGGAAAGGTCTTCCTAGAATGAGTGGGACTTTATTATCTTCTTCCATTTCCAAGATCACAAAGTCTACTGGAAAAATGAATTTACCGACTTGAACAAGCATATTCTCGGCGATTCCCACAGGATATTGATAGGAATGATTTGCCAATCGGATGCTCATTTTGTTGGTTTCAGTTGTTTTGCACAACTTGGAATAGAGTGAATAAGGCATCAAATTGATACTTGCGCCAAGATCGGCCAAAGCATCACATTTAACATTATTCCCGAAAGTACATGGAATAAGAAAGCTCCGTGATCTCCGAGCTTTGGTGGGATTTTGTTTTGAACTATAGTGAGCATTCTTCGTTAAGAAAAGTCACGATATTTGCTCAAGCTTGCTTTTGTTATTAAGAAGTTCTTCGAAATTTCCGTAATTGGGCATTCCGCTAAGACATCAACGAGAGGAACATT
This sequence comes from Chrysanthemum lavandulifolium, assembly GCA_022545495.1. Classification (NCBI taxonomy): domain Eukaryota; kingdom Viridiplantae; phylum Streptophyta; class Magnoliopsida; order Asterales; family Asteraceae; genus Chrysanthemum; species Chrysanthemum lavandulifolium. The sequence continues at coordinate 250,761,486 of CM040242.1, forward strand.
GAGTCTAACCTCTTTGATTATTTCGATGAACTTTTTATAACGTTCTTCCATCTTTTCTTTCTTTAGGCGTTGAGGATAAGGAATTTTTGGTGTATACGCCTTGACGGATGGAATGTTTTTCTTTTTGGTGGTTTGAGTTGTGTTTTGCTCCTCGGTTTCGTCCTCACTATCAATGGTGACAGGAGTGTTAGGATTTGGTGGTGGATCGTACGAGAGACCACTTCTTGTGAAGACAGCATTGATATGCTCATTTCTTGTTTGTGGTGGACGGTACGGTTTATCATTCGATGGCTTCGGGTTGGATTGGGTGTTACTTGGCAATGAACCAGATGGTCTAGAGGAATGTTGGTCAGAAAGTCTGCCAAACTTGTTTTCAAGGTCTTGGATAGATGCTTGATGATTTTTTTGTCCTTGCTCAACTTTGGCTTTGAGATTGAAAAATTGATTTTTGATAAAATCATTTGCGGATTTTTGACCAGCCACAAATTCTCTCATGGTTTTTTCGAATTCGGTTTCTTCCATCTTTTTGTCGGGATTTTGTGGTGGCGGATCGTCGGTTCGAGGTTGAGAATCATGGTTGTCATCCCTTAGTCGGCAATCTTGCCAATTTCCATAATTTCGTCCGTAATAATTACTACAATATCCTCCTCCACGGTATCCTCCTTGAGCGTAATTTGCTTCTCCTTCCTTCGGTCCACCCATAGGTTTATCGTCGCACTCGGACGATGGGTGATTTCCTCCACAATTGTTGCATCCGTCTCGCATCTCTTTCATTTCATCTTTGATATCTTTGTATTGCGAGTCAATTTTTGAGGTTAATGTTTCCATCTTCTCCATAAGTTTCGAGGTATCGGTATTTTTGACAAAAGCAATGGTTTTTCGGAGCGGTTTGGTTTTGGAGTCTTTGGACCAATCAAGTTTGAGAAGTACTCGATCTTTGAGCAATTGATGTGCATCGTTTGGAGTCTTATAGAGAAAAATTCCTCCAAAGATCAAGGATGCCTTGAGAGATTTCATCTAGTCCATGGTAAAAGATTTGGATAATGGTTCCTTTTGATAATCCATGTCCATGACAACTACGGCAAATCTTTCATTCGAAGCCAAGCTTCGACAAGTGATTCGTTTGGGTTTTGGTTGAAAGCACGAATTTCTCCCATTAATCGGTCAAACATGGCGGTGGAAAGAATCGGCTCACAAAAGCTTGCCTCATCTCCTCCCAAGTATTGATGATTCCCGGGTTAATTCATTGTACCATACTTTAGCATCTCCGTGAGTGATGATGGGAAAAGTTTGAGTTTAATGGCATTGACATCGGTGTCGCCATAACGGAACATGCCGCAAATTTCGATGAATTCGCAATGTGCTTATGCGGATCGGCCGCGCACGGCCATCGAATTGTCGGTCTTTGATCATAGAAAGGTGGTGTCCCTTCACGGTGAAGTTGTCACCAAGGTTAATAGCTACAATAGCACTTTCGGGGGTTGGTGCTACTGTTCGGTTGGTTCCCCACATGGGTTGATCGTCCGCCATGGGAAAAGGTAAATTGGTGAAAGGGTTGTAAACAACTTTGGCTTCTATGAGGTTATCAAATGGTGGGTTTGGTACTCTTGGTACACGGTTTTCCAATGGTATGAAGCGTGTTCTCCTTCTTCTTCGAATCAAACGTTCGGGGTTGGTAAGAGGTGTAATTGGTTCAATTCCCGTTGCTCGAGTGTTCATACAATGTCCTAGAGAATCCAGGCAATATCTGAACGCACGGACAAACAACGAAAACAGATTTTATGGGTCAGAGGGGGTAACCGGATCGGTTGCGGGATGCGACCGATCGGTCAGACTAGTTGATTGATGGACAAACACGTAACCGATTCGGTTGAGGGGCAACCGGATCCGGTTAAGGTTTCTGTGAAAAAATTTTGGGTTGAATCGACTTTGGGGAATTCAAAAACTTGTTGAAACACAATCAAATCCCCGGCAGCGGCGCCAAAAACTTGATGTGTCGGGTGTGTACAAGTTTAAAATTATAAAAGGTGAATTACCAATATTACCAAGAACACATACGAGCAAGTATACTCGTCCGTAATAGCAAGGTTATGAAGGTAAGTCGGGATCGTTCGCAGGGATTTGAGTGAATCTAAACACAAGTTTGAATTAACGAAGCCTATCCAAAACATATAATAGAGCAAAATAGATATAATGAAATTCAGATGATTAAAAACTACACTTGCTTAAACTAGTTTCATATCATAGATTAATGTGATTGTGTTAACCTCTTAACATGTTGGTTGTGATAATTAGTTGAAAGACTAATCTATTGTTCTTACAAGTTAAACCTTCGTCAAGATTTTAGTTCATAAAAACAAGCATTAAGTTTAACCAATCAATTCAAGATCAATTCAAGTTTCATAAGTCTACATAAACTTAAACACAAAACATTCTCTTGTTCATCAAATTGCTTAAGAAATGGTCAATACAAAAGGTAACACATTATAGACAAAAGGCTACAATTGATTCTCAACAACTAATCTTACGACCATTTAGATGTTTCCAACCAATCCAATTTGATAATCAAAAAGAGTTTCTATTACAACCACACCTTAGTTCCTTTGTATAATCAAGAATAATGGGTAAAAACAATCATCCATAGACAAAATGATTATGACTAGTTGAATAACAATAAGTTCTTTCGACCCCAACGTTTACTATCAATTAGCCAAACTTGATTAACAAATGTCACTATGAAACTTTAGCACAATTGGATCTTAGAATCGACTTGAAATTGAATTAAAACATGTTAACACAATCACTAACTAATCATATGATAATCAACATCATTTAAGCAAGTGTATAAAGAAACTAGCCACTCATAGCAAACATGAACATAAACTCATAACTTTGAACATTAGAAAACATGATTAAAAGTCTTACAATGCTTGGAATAAGATTACAAATGGTGAAGTAATGATTCCCAAAGGATTGAGGTGGACTTCTTGGTGTTTTGGCCTCCAAATGTGGAACTTATGGAACTCCAAACTTCTCGGATTTCTAAGAATGAATTTTGAGAGCTTAAGGCTTTGTTTGATGAGTAGAGATTTGTATTTGAGGTGTGTCTCATATGCTCACAATTAGCCTCTATTTATACTAAGTCTAAGGCCTAGGGTATTAAATGATGAACTTGGCCTCCAAGGAGTAAGGAAGGGACTAGAATACACCAAGAGAAGGACCTAGAATCGTTTGGATGCAAAGGGAAAGCTTAGTGATGAAGTTTGGAAGATGCAGCTTCTCCAACCGGATCGGTCATACGACCAACCGATCCGGTTGGTCTTCTAACAATCGCCAACCGATCCGGTTGCGGGTTGCGACCGATCGGTGGCGATGGCTAAAACAGTGTTTCGGCGCTTCCAACCGATCCGGTTTCGGTTGTAACCGGATCCGGTTGGATCTTCCGAGTTATGGAAACTTGATCTTTCTTCACTTTGTCTTGTAGAACTTGGTTCTTCAATCACTAAGGTCTTCAAAGGTCCTTGAGATCTTGATTTAGATTTCTTGAAACGGAATCTTCGCTTTGCTACACATTTCTTAATTTTCCATCCGCTTAGTTTCCCGCACTTGGTTATAAACACTAGACAAACATCTTTTGATGCGTTTGAGTAATATAATCATGCAAATATAACCAAATAACGTAGATATAAAAGCACACATAACGCTACTAAAAACATGCACAATCTGAGCGTTATCATTGGGAGGAATAGGATAAGAGGCAGTTGAAAAACCACCTTTAGAGTGGGACTTAAAGGCGAAGATGGGCTTTAAGCGATTATGATCGCGCTAAGAGGGAGGAGTGGTTAATGGATCTTGATTGTCTCGACCATATACGCAGGGAGGATTTGAAGCAAAAGAGTCGTCTTAAATGGGCCGTTGAAGGCGACGAAAACACTAGGTTCTTTCATTCCATCCTTAAAATTAATTATAACAACTCTAACATCAAAGGAATTATGGTGAATGGTATTTGGCAGGAGGATCCTGAGCTCATTAAAAAGGCTGCCTATGATCACTTTTCCTCCAGGTTTAAGGAAACGAACTTGAATCGTCCTTGTTTTTCAAGTAACCGTTTTCAAAATCTCTCTGACTTCAATGCTTGTTATCTTGAATCTCCTATGTCCGCGGTGGAGATTAAGGAGGCTGTTTGGGGTGTGCTAGTACTAAATCCCGGGACCGGATGGTTTTAATTTTAAATTCATCAAAACCTTCGGGATATAATCATAGTGACTTTTTGGAATGCATAAAATTCTTCAAGCAACCGGTAGTCTTGCAAATGGGTGCAACTGTCCTTCATCGCCCTAGTCCCCAAACGCATGACCCCTTGGCCTTGGGGACTATCGCCCAAAAGTTTAATCGGATGTGTATATAAGGTTATATCTAAGATTTTATCAAATCGTCTGCTAAAGTCATTGCCTCGGTCATATCTCCCACCAGCGACTTTCATCTCGGTAGACAAATCCTCGATGGTATCACGGTCGCTAATGAGATTATTTGAATGGCATCTATTGAAGGCTCCAAACTTCTTCTTTTTAAGGTGGATTTCGAGAAAGCGTTTCATAGTGCGAATTGGTCATTTCTTCTCGACACCATGAGGCAAATGGGGTTCAGATCCAAATGGAGAAGTTCGATTTGGTCCTGTCTACAAAGTCCTTGTCAATGGTTCCCCTTCAAAGGAATTCAAACTCAATAGGGGCCTTCGTCAAGGTGACCCTCTATCGCCTTTCTTATTTCTTATTGTGGCCGAAGCTCTTCAAGTATCTATTTTAGAAGCTTATGATAACGGGATTTATAAAGGGATTTTTCTCGCAAATAGTGGTGCTAATCTTTCTCTCTTGCAATATGCGGACGATGCTCTATTCTTTGGTGAATGGTCGAGGGCCAATGCTTTGAATCTCATTAATATCCTTAAGTGTTTTGAACTTGCATCGGGCCTTAAAGTGAATATTGATAAAAGTAGAGTGATTGGTGTGGGTGTCCCGGTTAATGAGGTCGTTTCCATGGCCGCCTCTCTTGGTTGCACTCATGATAATCTTCCTTTTTTCTACCTCGGGCTTCCGGTGGGAAAAAGGATGAATACTTGTGTTGGATGGAACAATGTCATAAACAGGTTTAGAGTCAAGCTTTCCTCTTGGAAAGCTAACTCGTTATCGATTGGTGGTAGACTAACTCTTGTTAAGGCCGTCCTTGGTAGCCTCCCAATTTACTACTTCTCATTGTTTAAAGCACCCAAAAAGGTCATTAATACTTTAGAATCTATTCGAAGTCGCTTTTTCTAGGGCTTCAAGGTGTCTCAAAAAGGTATAAGTTGGGTCAAATGGAATTGCATTCTTCTTGACAAGGACAAAGGGGGTCTTGGGGTCGGTAGCCTTCATTCAAAAAATCTTAGCCTTCTTTGTAAATGGAAATGGAGGTTTCTTGTGGAAAAAAACGCTCTCTGGCGTAATGTTATTAAGGAATTTTATGGAGAGGATGGGGGCTTTGATTCTTCGGCTAGCTCCTTAGGCACTGGTGGTATTTGGTATAATGTTGTTAAGGCTTTTAATAAAACCAATGACTTGGTTAGCTCGTTTAAGAACTCCTTGTAATTAAAGTTTCAAATGGAATTTGGACACTCGGTTTCGCCGCACCCTTGGTGTAACAATGGTGTGAGGCTGTCGGATGCGTTCCCTAGGTTGTATGCGCTTGAACAATTTAAGGGCTGCAAGATTGCTGATAGATGGCACCTCTCCAATAATGTGTGGGGAAGGAATTGGGCCTGGCATTTCCCCCCACGAGGTAGAACTGGTGATGATCTTCATGCTATAATTAATTGTATTGGTAGTTTGGACTGTCTTGAATGATCCGGACGGATGCACCTCTTTGTAAGTATATTCGAATACAAAGTACTACGATGCTGCCATGATCAATTCTCGCAATTGGAACTCATGGATTCCTAAAAAGGTCAATATTTGCGTGTGGAGGGCCGCTTGTGATAGGCTTCCTACTCGTGATAATCTTCTTGGTATAGGAGTTCCTCTACTCTCTTCTTTGTGCCCTATCTGTAATATAGAGATGGAGAACATTGATCACATCATCATTCTTTGCCCTCGCATCACTTGTGTGTGGAGAAAAATATGGGGATGGTGGAACATTGATATTCCTCTGATCTTTCCTTCGTTTTGAATTACTGACTTGGCATCTTGTTCTATCCTCTCGCACGGCTGTCCAAAGATAAAGAAAATTATGCATGGTGTTTTTTGCTGTGCGATTTAGATTATTTGGAAATGGAGAAATAAAATAGTCAACGCGGATCAAAGCGAGGTTGATAGAATTTTAGATGAAGACTTGTTCCCCACTATTCAAAGGCTTTCTAAGGTTTGGATCTCGGCTCGCTTCAAGGCTAGCAGCGCTAACTGGAGGTGCTGGACCCAACGTCCATTTGACATTCTAGCTAGTATATAGTTTTTTTTGGCACATGTATAGTCTTTAGTTTCAGTTGGTGAGCCGTTTGTGGCGTGGGTCGGGTCGTTCGGCCTTTCTTTCTGTCTTCTCTTCAGAGCTCTCTTTTGCTTTTGTTAATATATTCTAGCTTTTCAAAAAAAAGAATTACATGTGCTATTTGCGTTAGCCGATTATGTGTTGATAGAATATATGCATATATCATGTGTTTAGGTGTTCAAGGCATGGTCAAGATTTCGGTAGCTTGCATACATGCTCAAGGTGAGTAACGGATAACATAACATGTTTAGTAGGATAACTTTATTTTATGTATGTTTATGAATGATTAGCATGATCATGTTATGAGGACCAAGTATGTTTATGTTAGAACCGGGTTGGCTTCTAGTATGAATGTTGATGATAGAACCGGATAATTACGGATATGAAAATGAATAAGGAACCGGATTACATCCGTGGAAGAAGATTGTACCGGTATGTTAATGATGTTAAGCACTCGGTATGATGATGATGTTAGGACCGGTGATCGCTGGGTATGTATATAGTATTAGAATCGGGTAGTAGTCGGTATGATTATGTTTATGAACCGTAGTATCCGGGTATCATTATGTTCATGAACCGAACTTAGCGGGTATGTTTATTGTCACAATTCTCAAATTCGGTCATTTCTTAAATTAAATATGCATCATATTAGTTCATTCATGGCATTTCATTTCACATTTTACGCGTAATTTTTATATTTAATAATTTTTATCGCGTGAGTTTTATTTTGATTATTTAACCCGTTACTTTCAAAAATGATCCCGGTATTTTTAAACTTACATTTAGTTTATAAAAACTATATTTTTAGTTTTCCTAGTAATTTGAATTTATTTCGTATATTAATCGTTAAAGTTTAATTATTACGTCGTTTTCTTAAAAATTTGTACGATAATTATTTTATCACCTAAATTTCACAAGGAATGTATTTTTAAAATTTTTATCACCTCAATACAATCTATTTTGATTTATTAAAAACTTACTTGTACCAAAAATTTTCCATTTACCTTTACATGTACATTTAACTAAACAATTTCACTACACCTTTTATTACAAATACATACTTATACATTTAAAAAAAAAAAAAAAAAAAAATTGAATTAGGGAGATACATCCCCCATAACCGGTTCAAAGGGTGGGAGAGGGTAGCATTAATTGATGGTAGTGTTTTTCTTGTGATAATATATATATATACTCTATGTACAAATTTTCAAGGCATTCATTCATTTCACATCATATCACTCTCATATTTCAAGTCAAGAAAAGTTCTTCCTCTTTGTTCTTCATCCATAGAACCGGCCTCCATAAGTTTTAGCAAGGAATTCACAAAATTTTTCAAGCTCAAGTTCTTCACAATCTAGATAACACTCTTGTTTAGGTTTTGAAATAAAAACCTAGGGTGTTTAGGTTTAATCCTTGTTACTTTCACCTCATCATACTCATTTGTAAGCATATTCTCATCATTTTTATGATTCCTTATCATTTTCATATGCTTCTTATCATTTTTGGAACTTATATGCATGTTATGTAGTTTATACCATTTATTTCATGATTTTTAAGTTATATATACAATATAGTCATCCTATAATTATTCCCAAGTTATTCTTTGGTCTTGATGGTGATTAGGAACCCATGACACCCTAAGAAGGTGTATGGTAGGATTAGATTAGCTTTGGAGTTGATTTGAAGGGATTAGAATAGGTTTTGTCGAGAAAACTATTTTCGTAAACTATATTTTGTATTCTGTCCTTAAAATGAATTTCTGGAAAAACCCACTGATGGTACGACATTTTGGCCTTGATAATTAGAAAATATACTTTAAAACGAATCCGTGGCGCTTGAACGGATAAAACGGACTTATAACGAAGCCGTGGTGAATTTTTAAAGTTTGACGATTTAAACGTATTATTTTCTCGAAAAGACAGCATGCAGTTTTTTATATTTCGAGTCAAAACGAGCCTTAAGCTTCACAAATTATTTCGACTAGTCAAAATATATTAGTTTACTTCGATACTGAAGCTAAGGACATATTTTACGTGAAAGCGGAGCTAAAACGACAAAGACATGGCCGCTTTCATAAAGTTGCCGTAAATATTATTTTCTAAAACTATATTATTTTTGACGTAACAAGTATTTTATTAGCTATATCGTCCATGTTTGCGGCGCTTTTAACCATGATGCAAAACTTTTATAACGAAGTGTCTTCTAGTAAAATCAAGTTCACCGGCCATATTTTTCAAAACAAAAGCCGTTTGTCAAGCGAGTTATAGTGAATTATTTACGGATGTTCAAACTTGGCGAAACTTATTTTACGCAATTAACAAAACCACCATCTTTAGCCTTCGATGTCTTTATGACCGAGACCTTTTGACGAAAACTCCTGAATGAAACTTTTAGATATTGATACAAACTTTCCAAAACCGTCGAGTTCGTTTCTCAACGATCGACGACACCGCTTTTCGACTACTTTTCCGGAGTCATTTTGTTGATTTAATGATTTTCCGACGACATTGTTTTGACGAAAAATAGTAGTTTCACCAAAATTATTATAAAACCATTATAGGATGACATTTTGACGTAAAACATGTAAAGTCATTTTGAAGGGTCTAGACGTCAAAAGAGTATTTTCAACGACAGTAATATTTTCAAAACTCGTAAATGGTATAAATAGCATACTGAAATGCATGCATAACATTACATTGCAACTCATGACATATCATATCATTCGTAATAGGTCCCGGTTGACACATCACATTATACTTGATGTACTCACTCTTGTCATCGCCTCGTTTACCAAGTGAGTAATCACATCCCCTTTTACCGTTTTACTATATTTTTGGGGTAAATGCATGAACTATACTTGAATTAAATTGAATCTTACTTTTGTGAACTCGAATCGAATCCTTGAACTTAATTACTTAATTTATGACTTGTTGGAAATTATTGAACCGTACATGTTATGACCTTGTCCCAAAGTCTCCTCGTTCGAGCATCACTATAAAGTCTCGCCTTATTGGTAGGCGTCTCAATAAATCTCACCTAGGTGGTCGAGTGACAAAGCGTCTCCTCTGTTCGAGCATCACTATAAAGTCTCGCCTTATTGGTAGAGCGTCTCAATAAATCTCACCTAGGTGGTCGAGTGACAAAGAGTCTCCCTTGTTGGGCGGTGCAAAGTCTCCTATGTTCGGAGCATCCCTACATTATTATATTCGTGATGCTATATTGTGAACTTTTATGACCGTTTATACCGACTTTTAGACATACTACCTTTGGCGCTGGTTGTGTACACACAGTTGCAAGTTTTGTATGGGTGAATTTGGAACCGAGTGGATACACAATGCCTTTGCTTTGAGAACTATTTTCGTTGACCGAAAGCTTTGAATATTTCTTACGATTTTTCTTATTTCGCTAAGCGTGTTTACTCACCAACTATTTTCATAGTTGACCCGTTTTTCTCTCATGCATTTCAGGTGATCGTTAGTAGCTTTTCTATCAAGTCTTGCATAAAGAAGTTTTCACTTGTCGCTACAAGTCGTATGTAATAAAAAAATCAATATTTTGGAATCTAAACTTTGTAATATATTTGCCGATGACGGCTAAACTAGTATTGTAATGAAGTATTATTTCTTTTTAATCTTAATGTTGGTATGTTCTATTATCTTTTGCTTATGTTCCTCCGTTACACCTCGTGTTTCCGCCTCCCCGAGGTGTGTGATTGGTACCGTGAGCCAAAGGTTATAGAGAATGCCGATTTTTCAAAAATAAAATCACATGACTATAACCGGAAAAATTTTTATTTTATTTTATTAAACATTGAACATCATCCGAGTCAACTAGTCCTATCGTTGATCGTTACTCATAAATTATACATAGCACGATCAACTATGTCTAATTTATGAAGAACCATGCAATGATAAGAGGGTAGTTTTAAATCATGTTTAGTCGAGTCTTTAAAGTCGGTCACTGAAGTTGCATTGGTTGGATGGGTATGCATAGCATGTTTTTACGTTCACGTCTACATTACCGCACCTTGTTCATATCTTCTTTTCCATCTTTCGACTTGTTAGACATCGCATGTCTCTGTTCCTGTCATGTTTCGATCACTATAACACATTACCACCGTTCTGCACCTCATCTGACTTCGTTCGAATGTCGTTTACTCAACCCGATGTTTTGGTCCTCTGTAGGATCATGGCTGCAAGAAACACACGCTCAGGAGGTAACAACAACGGCAACCCAAACAACAATGACGATCCAAACAACAACGCTGCGAGAATAGCGGATCTACTCACCCAAATTATAATACATCTCGATGCTAGACGAACCAACAACGGAGAAGGTACTTCAAACAATGGACGAAAGCGACAGGAGGATCACCAGGGAAGCCGAGACCAGAATCAGCAAAACAAGAGGCAGCGAATAACCCAGAGCTATGGGGCGACCAACCAGGGGCGTAAAAGATATGCGAGTCCACATCCTTTGTGTACTGATGTAATTATCATCACTTAGGAGATGCCTGAAAGTGTGGCAAATGTAGAGCAGACGCCACTTCGCGCGAAATTGCTCACTGTAGGCGGGAATCAAGGATGAGAAAAGCATGTTACAGTGTGGAAGTCTAGATCACCTTCGCAATACCGCCCAAAGTCGAAAAGAACTCCCAATCAAGGAGGTAATCGCCCAAACTGGCGTTGGCAATAAGGCCCACAAGATCAGAACATTGAAATTCCTCCCGCACACCGAGGAAGCCCACAACGCGTAATGGGTACATTCTTTCGAACAACTACCTTATTTCTGTACGACATGATTTTGAGTGCATAACTTCCTTCCAATCTTTACCACGTTCACGACATTGATTAATTTGAGACTTATTGATATCGACCTTAGTTGTTATATATTTTGTTGATTGGATTTGATTGTGTAAGCAAATCGAATATCGAGCGAATCTTTCAAAAGACTTCATTCAAGGATGTGGCATCCTACCTTTCTAACAACTTGTTTCCTAGCTTGATCTAGTGACGTTCTTGTTTGATGAGTTGCGAAAATCAAGCTAAGAGACAAGTTTACTCAAGTTGGTTTAGTTTAATCTCATGCGGTTCTTGTTTGATGAGTTGTGAGATTAAATTAGAATCGACTACCTAAAGGTCTTTTGAGAGCTACGTTCGATATTGGATAAGTTTACCCTATCAAATCGATCACCGCACGCACTTAGTTGAATGGGGAACCCGTGACGCATGGGCATTGATATGATCATTTAGACATTCGACGAGCATGAACTTTAGAACTCTTGTCGAGGTTCGGACCATAGTATCGTTAATCGAATCACGGGACGTGATTCCGTGACATGGGAAGAATGTCACAATTCTCAAATTCGGTCATTTCTTAAATTAAATATGCATCATATTAGTTCATTCATGGCATTTCATTTCACATTTTACGCGTAATTTTTATATTTAATAATTTTTATCGCGTGAGTTTTTATTTTGATTATTTAACCGTTACTTTCAAAATGATCCGAGGTATTTTAAACTTACATTTAGTTTATAAAACTATATTTTTAGTTTTCCTAGTAATTTGAATTTATTTCGATATTAATCGTTAAAGTTTAATTATTACGTCGTTTCTTAAAAATTTGTAACGATAATTATTTTATCACCTAAATTTCACAAGGAATGTATTTTAAAATTTTATCACCTCAATACAATCTATTTTGATTTATTAAAACTTACTTGTACCAAAATTTTCCATTTACCTTTACATGTACATTTAACTAAACAATTTCACTACACCTTTTATTACAAATACATACTTATACATTTAAAAAAAAAAAAAAAAATTGAATTAGGGAGATACATCCCCATAACCGGTTCAAAGGGTGGGAGAGGGTAGCATTAATTGATGGTAGTGTTTTTCTTGTGATAATATATATATATACTCTATGTACAAATTTTCAAGGCATTCATTCATTTCACATCATATCACTCTCATATTTCAAGTCAAGAAAAGTTCTTCCTCTTTGTTCTTCATCCATAGAACCGCCTCCATAAGTTTTAGCAAGGAATTCACAAAATTTTTCAAGCTCAAGTTCTTCACAATCTAGATAACACTCTTGTTTAGGTTTTGAAATAAAAACCTAGGGTGTTTAGGTTTAATCCTTGTTACTTTCACCTCATCATACTCATTTGTAAGCATATTCTCATCATTTTTATGATTCCTTATCATTTTCATATGCTTCTTATCATTTTTGGAACTTATATGCATGTTATGTAGTTTATACCATTTATTTCATGATTTTTAAGTTATATATACAATATAGTCATCCTATAATTATTCCCAAGTTATTCTTTGGTCTTGATGGTGATTAGGAACCCATGACACCCTAAGAAGGTGTATGGTAGGATTAGATTAGCTTTGGAGTTGATTTGAAGGGATTAGAATAGGTTTTGTCCGAGAAAACTATTTTCGTAAACTATATTTTGTATTCTGTCCTTAAAATGAATTTCTGGAAAACCCACTGATGGTACGACATTTTGGCCTTGATAATTAGAAAATATACTTTAAAAGCGAATCCGTGGCGCTTGAGCGGATAAAACGGACTTATAACGAAGCCGTGGTGAATTTTTAAAGTTTGACGACGAAACGTATTATTTTCTGAAAAAGACAGCATGCAGTTTTTACATATTTCGAGTCAAAAACGAGCCTTAAGCTTCACAAATTATTTCGACTAGTCAAAAATATATTAGTTTACTTCGATACGAAGCTAAGGACATATTTTACGAGAAAACGGAGCTAAAGCGACAAAGACATGGCCGCTTTCATAAAGTTGCCGTAAATATTATTTTCTAAAACTATATTATTTTTGACGTAACAAGTATTTTATTAGCTATATCGTCCATGTTTTTGCGGCTTTTAACCATGATGCAAAACTTTTTATAACGAAGTGTCTTCTAGTAAATCAAGTTCACCGCCATATTTTTCAAAACAAAAGCCGTTTGTCAAGCGAGTTATAGTGAATTATTTACGGATGTTCAAACTTGGCAAACTTATTTTCTCGCACGCAATTAACAAAACCACCATCTTTAGCCTTCGATGTCTTTATGACCGAGACCTTTTGGACGAAAACTCCTGAACTGAAACTTTTAGATATTGATACAAACTTTCCAAAACCGTCGAGTTCGTTCTCTAACGATCGACGTACACCGTTTTACGACTACTTTTCCGGAGTCATTTTTGTTGATTTAATGATTTTTCCGACGACATTGTTTTGCGACGAAAAATAGTAGTTTCACCAAAAATTATTATAAAACCATTATAGGATGACATTTTGACGTAAAAACATGTAAAGTCATTTTTGAAGGGTCTAGACGTCAAAAGAGTATTTTTCGACGACGAGTAATATTTTCAAAACTCGTAAATGGTATAAATAGCATACGAAATGCATGCATAACATTACATTGCAACTCATGACATATCATATCATTCGTAATAGGTCCCGGTTGACACATCACATTATACTTGATTGTACTCACTCTTGTCATCGCCTCGGTTTACCAAGTGAGTAATCACATCCCTTTTACCGCTTTTACTATATTTTTGGGGCTAAATGCATGAACTATACTTGAATTAAATTGAATCTTACTTTTGTGAACTCGAATCGAATCCTTGAACTTAATTACAATTTATGACTTGTTGGAAATTATTGAACCGTACATGTTATGACCTTGTCCCAAAGTCTCCTCTGTTCGGAGCATCACTATAAAGTCTCGCCTTATTGGTAGAGCGTCTCAATAAATCTCACCTAGGTGGTCGAGTGACAAAGCGGTCTCCTCTGCTCGGAGCATCACTATAAAGTCTCGCCTTATTGGTAGGCGTCTCAATAAATCTCACCTAGGTGGTCGGTGACAAAGGAGTCTCCACTTGTTGGAGCAGTGCAAAGTCTCCTATGTTCGGAGCATCCCTACATTATTATATTCGTGATGCTATATTGTGAACTTTTATGACCGTTTATACCTGACTTTTAGACATACTACCTTTGGCAGTGGGTTGTGTACACACAGGTTGCAAGTTTTGTATGGGCGGAATTTGGAACTGAGTGGATACACAATGCCTTTGCTTTGAGAACTATTTTCGTTGACCGAAAGCTTTGAATATTTCTTACGATTTTTCTTATTTCGCTAAGCGTGTTTACTCACCAACTATTTTCATAGTTGACCCGTTTTTCTCTCATGCATTTCGGTGATCGTTAGTAGCTTTTCTATCAAGTCTTGCATAAAGAAGTTTTCACTTGTCGCTACAAGTCGTATGTAATAAAAAATCAATATTTTGGAATCTAAACTTTGTAATATATTTGCCGATGACTAAACTAAGTATTGTAATGAAGTATTATTTCTTTTTAATCTTAATGTTGGTATGTTCTATTATCTTTGCTTATGTTCCCTTCGTTACACCTCGTGTTTCCGCCTCCACGAGGTGTGACATTTATGCTACGATTGTGTTGGTGTCTAAGAATATGCACGCATCTTTAGCTTATGTCATGATATAGCTCGGATATAGCCGATACTAGTTCATGTTATGAATATGTTTCGGTTATAGTATAGCTCCGTTTACTCACTAAATCTTATTGACTTACAATTGTTAGTTCATGGTTTTATGTAGGTATATGTCGAGACAAGCAAGGTGTTGATTGAGGTTAATAACATATCAAAATGGTGTAGCTCGTGGGTTAGGTAACAAGTTTTTCATCATCTCATGTTATCGATTTGGAATACCCTCGAAAGATGTCAAAACTGTATTTAGTATTTTTGATGATCAAAGCGATGTATTTTGATAGTTATAAATTTTAAAAGGGGTGTCTAGTATAAACCCCATTTTTATAGAAATCACGCTTCCGTAACTTTTAAAAGTATAACGTGTATTCAGAGATGATGTTCATAGTTAATGAAAGATGTTTCGATGTTTTTATGTTTGACGAAAATTGTTTTGTACAGTTTTTGATTTAGTGTAGAAATAGGTTGCAGCAGTTTCATACGGCGTATGGGTAAGAAAATGAAATCTGAATGTTTTAAATCCCTAACATTATAATCGATAAATACTATAAATAAATTGCTAATTTTAGATAAAAAATATTAAATAATTAATATATTCAGAAAGTAAAGTTTCCTAAAACTACGGTTTAAAATTGTGGTATATTATCATTAATTATCGACTTTGTATAAATGAAAAGAATAAAAGAAAATAATTAACAAGCCGACTTAAAATTAGTCATATATAAACAAACATTACTATAAATCCTAATTTATAAATTTGAATACATATTTCAAGACAAACTTAGTTTCTTAATGTACCTTTTATTATGGGTTTTCAATTATTTATTAGTTTTTAGTTTCTTTATGAACACTAATTCATATAATTCACGTATTTTCTTGTTGTGTTTAGTGCGGTTTAGGCATGCATCTATGGATCATTGTTATATGTTTAGTTGTTTAATATTGTTGTTACGTTGTTTTATTAGGTATGTATATGAACTGTGTGTAAAAAGTTAGTTTTCTTTTTTTACTTATTTATTTTTCTTTGAATTTGATTTTACTTACTATGAATTATGAGATTTATGTTATTTGATTAACTTTCAACTTGAAAAAACCCTAATATGAGTACCAAGTATGATTTGAGAAAAAAAAAATCAGTTAGTGTTTTTTAACGTTATAATTTTTTATGTTGTTGAATCCAGACACGGTTATTTTCTTCTTTTTTATATTACTAAGATTTAATCACGCTAGAATCATACTCGCGCAATGCATCGGTGATAATGAGGTAATTTAATATCTCGGCGAGTTCATGTTTTTAATTGCATGTTTTTCATAATAACAATTTTACATGTATTTAATTTATATTTTTATATGATGTAATGACTAATGAGTTCATATCTATTTCTATAATTAGTTTCTAACAGATTGGCAAGTTAAGAAAAATAGATGGTTGATAAATGACATGTTAATTAAAAAGTAAAGTGCCGTTTAGCCTTTTTCTTGTGCTTCATTTTTAACATTTCAACAATGCCGTACATGCTTTATAAGATTTATAAATATTAATTTTTTTTTTATTGACCTTAATTCATAAATTCACGTACATGTAAATTTGAATCCAAAAAAGTCCGTTTTTTTCTTTGTTTATGATTTATTAATTATTTAGTATTTTTATACTTTTAATTATTTATTGTCTTATGTCTAATATTTTATGTTTACTGTTTTACATACCAATTATTGAAACATTTATATACATGTTAGATGTTAGTTTTTAACAGTGTTGGAAAACCATGCGATGCGTGGGATTGCTTTTGAGCGTGAATTTGGGCGGTGAATGACCGGAAAATTTGTTTGGACCGCTTTGCAAATACAATTAAAACCTTAGGGACTATTTTCGCGACTACAAAGGACTTACTTTGTAACGACACTTAAACCTTAGGGACTATTTTGCCAAATTTCTATAGATAGGTACTAATTCTCTGGGACTTACTTTGCAACGACACTTAGACCTTATATTATTTTGCCAAATTGCTAAAGATAGCAATTAATGCTCAAGGACTTACTTTCAACGACACTTGAACTTGAGGGTTATTTTTCAAGTGGCAAACATTGCATTTAATGCACCTAGCATTTAATGCACCTAGTTTGCAAAACTTGTTTTGTTTGCAATATGTACGATAAATAGTATATATACATAATTATGTATTTTTGTTTTTCAATTTATTCAATATTTGATAATTTTTGTTTAATTGATCAAACTTATTTAGATATTTAATTTTTATAACTTATGATGAATATAATATCAAGGTTGTACTCCCGGGTCCAAACAACTAGTAATTACAAAAGTAAACTTTAAATTTATTAAACTAAATATTAGATTTAATTACAGTCATTTTAATTTTAGGCTTATTTAAAGTGTACTTAATATTATTTTAATTTCAAAAAATGTTTGAGTTTAATAAATACAATTTAACCTGTGTCTTAGGACATGTGTTAGACAAGGACCTATATAGATTTATTCTCAAATATGAAAACATGATACTTATAGATCTATTCTCAAACATACTAAACATATATACGATCGTGAGTCAAATGCATGCAGCTTAATCAGATATTCTTAACCTGTTTACGATTTTTTCTCTGCCGACATCATACACGTTGCATACGTGTTAAAACACCCATGTTTATGTATCATGAAAAAACTAAGAAAGATTAAAAATGTATGCATGATTTCAACATCCATATGTCATATGTATTCCAACGTTGACAGGTAAATACAAAAATGAAAATGTATATACGTCTGAACAAGCATCATCGGTGAAATGAATACGTATTGTGTATTGACCATATGAATATTGTGATATGGTTTTAAAATAAAGACAGAGATTTAAATTGGGTTAATAACCTAATAAAGCATCATACTTGTCACAAAAATATGTTCGACGTATCAAATTAAAAAAAATACCTCTTTTGGCTATCTGACCCGACTATTTTGTCCTTTATAGGCATTATTAACCTTTGATGGCCGGGTTCTGCCACGTAACCGGTTTCTTTGCCACATAGTCATTCCACATCATTTTTTTTTTTTTTTTGGTCTTTTCTCTTTCCACCTAGGACAAATGCAGATACATATACACCACTTTATTTATTTCTTCCCCAAACCCAAATGTTCTTCCCAAACCCAAATGTTCTTCCCCAAATCAAAACCTTAAGAACCCTAAAAATGGCGCACGACAATTGAGCTTAAATTAGTAACTCATACTTGTAATCCCTTTTATTTTACCTAAAACTACTTACGTAAATGGCGGCCTCGTCCTCGTCCTCCCGTTATAATCGAAGGAGATATTCCAAAGAAGAAATTGCTCGTATGACGCATTGTATTTGTAAGTTCCCAATCTATGAGCAGGTTTCATGGACTCCTGAGAATCCCGGAAGAAGATTCAAAGCTTGTCCCACCCGTGTAAGTTCTAATACACAATTCCATTTTGTTGAGTATTGTATATTGAGTGTATATTTACAAGTCTTTATGTTTTTCTAAAGAATAAAGACAAGAAATGTGAGGTATATGGATTCCTTGATGATGAGTTGCCATCGGAGTACTATAAAGACCTCATGTTCAATCTTCATATGGACAACAAGAAGCTTGAGTCCAACATTGACGCTTTAACACCGCAAGATGAATCCGAAAAGGTGGTTTCAAACAAGCGTCAAGATGACTTTCCAATGGAAGCTATTTACCAAGAATTGAAGGAACTAAAGTTGAAGGCCAAAGTTTACGACATGTATTTGGTTGGTTGTGTTTGTTTCATGGTTCTTGTTTTCATCTTCGTTGTTGTTATTGTTCTTGTGTCCGTTAGGAATTAGCATCGAGGTTGTGTTTCTGCATGTTCTTGACAAATATTGCCTTATTGTAATATTCTCATGGTCATGGTGAACAAAAGTTAAGTGGTTTTGTATGACTGACAATGGCCATATGCTATTAGTTAATTTTTCTTTCTTTGTTAATGTTAAATGTATTTCGACATGATGGTTGCTTCTTTGTTAATTACAGACTTTGGGCATATTGTATTAGTTATCTGTTTGTGGGCATGATTCTTGTATCTTTGTCACTGATATGTCATTGGTGTCCGATTCGCACCAAATGGTTTTTTTACAACATTTACTTACCAAATGGCCTTTTTCATGTGAAAAAACAAGGATGTGCATAAATGGTGTTCTTTCATAACATAAGATAATGTATCTGCAACAGCAGCATACATTGTTACAACCAGAACACTTGCATGCAAAGTTCTTTACAATGCCCTTCAAGACACAAAATAGGGCTATGTAGTGGCATCAACAGCAGCACTACATGAACTATCTTACACAAGTTTATAGTGGCAATAAGTGCAGCACTATATAAGTTTCAGTTGCTAATAAAAGTAGGCCCTTCAGTGAACAAAATAGGGCTAGCTAATTATACATACACATTCATTGTTTGTAGGATTTTGAAGGTTCTACTCTAGGACAATTTCATTGTCCACACTTGAACCTCAGTCACTGTAGTTGGTGTAGCTAATTTTTACCCAAGATTCTTTGACTTGGCAACCTTGGTGGTAGCATTGCGCTTTGCCTTTTGTCGTGGTTGTTCCATTTGGTTTGCCTCGTGAGATCTTGTTTGTCTTTCAACAACCTTAGTCGTTCGTCCACCCTCCGAGCAAGCACCTTTAGCAATCGTTGATCCTCTTCGACACCTACATCCTCTTGTCATTCTTCTTGTTTCCACAATCTCTGATTGAGCTAATCTCCTAGCTCTTGTAAAAACAGGTCTGGGCATTATACTAGGTCCTCCAACTTGTGATTCTTGTGTACCTATGAACATATACACATAAACTATACTTCAGTCACGCAGAAGCAAATTACTATAAAGACAGTAAAATGTTTGTCAAATCAACACTACTAACTAAACAAACCCATTGCAAAGTAATGTGAGGTCAAATGTACCAGTATGTTAGCTTGATTACTAGTTGTTTCGATTACGCAGCATACCCGAGTTCATATTTTGTTGTTCCTCAATCGTATCGTAACTTGCAAGATCGACGACCAACCAAGTTCCCATTCTTGCAACTCTCTCATTTGGAATTAGTCTTCCACTCCGGTTTTCCTCCTCTCATCTTCAAGTGACCCCTATTTGAACTTCCTCTCTTTTGTTTCTTTGTTTTCCTAAATAAAAAGTCGACCATCTCCTAACACCCTCTAATGTTTGAAGCTCCCATTTCATACTCATTCAGGTCATTGTTAACAAACCTTGGAATGTCATGGTCATCTACTAACTCTGGTTCAACATTCTTTTCCTTAAATGGCCTACCAGGTTTCCCTTTTTCCTTAGTAACTGGTGGTTTTGGTGGATTTGAGCATCCCTTTCTATTATGACCTGTTTCACCACAGTTCTGACAGGTCATAACGATTCCTACTCGAGTAATCTTAGTTGTTGATTTTTTTTCATGTGAAGCCCTAACCCTCTTTCTCTTAGGCCTACCAGGCATAGTCTTAGGAATGGGGCCTAAAATCCTTGAAAGATTACTAACATCGGGCCAAAATTCTATGCCACCAACTGGTTTCATATACTGACTATAGGTACACATGTATCTTTCCTTCCTAAAACAATCAGGTACATACTCCTCTACCATCCTACGGAGTTTAAATATACATGCTATAGCGTGGCGTGAGGCAAACCCGATAGTCGCCACATTCGCAAGAGCATGTTCGATTCAACTCATCAACCTTGAATGCTTCATATCCTTTCTTCACTTCAAAGATGTTACCTCCACAAGAGACTACATGCCAGAACCTGTCAACATTACGACAATTACAAAATGTTATTGACGGCAAGTATAGTCTCAATTTAGAGCCAAATATGAGCATTTGTTTATAGGTATTATTAAAGAATTTATTTACCTTTGTTGATCTTTTGAGTGTTCAAGTATACTCTGAATGTTGGGGCAAATATCACCATTCCATTTATCCATTAGCAGCCGCATGGTATGCATCCTCTCCATAACAATTACTTTCATGGACTTCAACATAGTTATAATCGGTTTGTGTCTTATGCTTACCAAAACGACATTGAAGCACTTCGCTAAACCCATTCTCCACAACCTCACAAAGATACACCTTCTTTGAAAAAGCCCTCGACCATGTCTTGGCTCTTTTTCATCAAGTAATCATGGGCTCTTGGATTAGCTCTTTTATCTTATCCATCACCTTGTTGTGTAAAGCTGTGTACGATGCTTTTGACGCTGCCTAAAATAGTTGTCGATACTCAACACCAGGAAACTTTTTTCGGAACCCTTCGTAAATATGGCGGGCACATTGTCGATGCTCTGCAAGTGGCATGACCTCCTTCACCGCTTCAAATAGCCCCTGATCCAATTATAAATAAACATTGATAACTATGCAAGGCATCAAATAACAAAAAATGAAACTGAATGAGTAAAACTAGCACGCACCTTATGTTGGTCAGACATCAGTGTTAACCCTTGACCAAGTGGAATATCCAAGTCGTCACCCAACAGTTGTAAAAACCAGCTCCAGTTGTCTTTATTTTCTACTGTTACCACAACCCAAGCAACGGGAATATATGGTTATTACCGTCCCTACCCACGCGTTAGAATCTCCCTATGTTTGGTTTCTTTAAAAACAACCATCTAACGCCAAAATCCTTCTACATCCTATTTTCCACCCTTCTTTCAACCCACTAAAACACACATAAAATCGGTCAAAGTATGTCTTTTCATCAGGATTTACTGTGACTCCTACCTTAACCGTACTACCTACATTTGAGTCCACCAAAGCCTTACCATATGATCTTAGTAAACCATAATGGTCCTGGATAGTTGTGTCCCTCTCATTAAGAGCATATGTCCTAGCATTACGACATTGGGTACGGCTAACGTGGCTCTTATATTTTCTTAAGACCAGTTCTTGTAAGTTAGTGATTGTAATATTTGGATTCATCCTAATCTTATCTCCAAACTGCCTACCTATCCACTTAAAGTTAACCAACCTACCGTAATGGAAGCTACGAACATAAGTGTGATTATCTACCAAAGATATAACACGAAATGTCTTCTAATTTGAGCATCTTGCGTAACACCTCCATGGGCATCACAATTCGACCTTCTCGAAGGGTACTTGTTGTAACGGTCTGTTTTCCCACCGACGGATCCTTGAGTCTCCTTTCGTTGTCCACATTTTGCTATAACCTTTGTCTTCGTGCTCCTCTCGAACCAAAGTGAGAAACCATTAACAGCTGCGTAGTATGTTAAGCACTCCTTGAAGCTGTCGACATCCGGAAATTGTTGCCCAAGTTGCAAACATAAATTGTAATTAGTTATAAGTAACATAAACATCTTGAAATGGTAATCTTTGATAAGCGTAAAAGTGAAAAGGTATATTGAAATGGATTATACTTGGTTTTCAATCTCCGTGTGTCTCGAGAATCGTAAATTGGGTACTTGTCATCCTTGTTAGGCACGTAGAGGCGCAAAGGGTCGGTTATTCCAAAGCACCTTTGCCTTTAATGTCCTTCAACAAGTGTGCCATATACTTTTCATGTTCACGAACCAACGGTCCTAAACCATTGGGCCATCTCCGCACATGATCTTGTTCTGTTTGATCGGCATCATCCTCGTTTTCTTCGTCCACATCTTGGTCGTTACGCTCGTCGGAAGAAATGTTATTGGAATTTTGTCGCATCTTTCTTAGCTTAATAACCTCGTCCTCTCCATTGCTCAAGTAATCGTCATCGACTTATCGATTCCACCTCGGACTTGTAAGACTCATACGCGGAAGAATAATGTGCGAGTTACCCTTGTTTTTGCACTTTCACCTTACGAGTTAGTGTCATAGTATTCATCAATGTTGGCGTCACCTTGAGTCGATGAAGCGGTGATTCATGTTCTCTGTAATGACTATACCTTTGGTTGCGGATCTTGCACGGGTATAGGCCTTCTTCTTAGCTTTTTTTTTGGCGTGTCATAGCGGACTTACCCTTATCAAGTTTCTTTTGCCTTGCAAGCACGGCATCCGATAAGTTACCATCGGCGCACCATCCATTTGCAACCCATCAGTATCATTACGCATGCGGTGTATTAGTCTCGGAAGTATTTCGTCGTCACATTAATGTCGTTGTCGCCAACCATTTGATTATCGTCGTACCTTAGAAAAGTGTAACAACATAAATCATTAGTAGGCATACAATATATAATAAAAACAAAACAATATTATAACAACGTGTATTCACGATACCTATTAGTGTCCAAAGCCATATCAATCTCCTCAACAGCGGTATACTAGTTTCCATATGCTTATGACAACCCTCATTCTCCAACGACATACATGTTTCAACACCAGCGTTTTCGACTACATTATCAACTACAACGTTGTACTCCCTATAGACCTCTTCTTGATTAGCATAGGATAATCATCGTAAAGTCATCGTCCGCATTATAAACTCTAGTGAAGGTAACCTTACCGTCAAAATCCTTTCTAAGTGGTGCGTCTTTTACCTGGAGGAGACCTTAAATAAGGTGATTGTGCTTCTTCCTCACCAGCGCAACCAACTCCTCACAAGACATATTCCCAAAGCATCTTTTTCAACTTATTATGTTTCTTTCTTTTTGGCGTAACCACGAGTCCGAACTATCTAGTCTTAGGTTTCGTGGTAATAGGGTGCTAAGTTTTGTGGGAATGAGCAACAAACAACTCGACTATCTCGAAATTGTTTAGCTTGCTCATATAAATACAACATCTCGCATCCCTTTCAATTATCTTTAAACCACCGGTGTCTATGTCTAATGTAGGAATGCATATGTATAGAGCCCATATGTTATTCTTAATCTTTGCAACTAAGATATCTAACAGAGGGGCTACACTTAATCCTATCTTTTGATGAGGCCTCCATTATAATCTCCCTACCATAATCGTACCTTAAAGGGTCAAACATAAATACACCATTATAGTGTATTTTGAAGACCACATCTTGTGGTACTTCCATGAAACCAGTATAACTTGAAAAAAAATTTAAAAACCCTAATTGGAATAAGCCCTAAATAAGAAATAGTTTTTTATTAAAACCTAGCACAAATCGGGTAATAAAACATTAAATATGAAGACGAAAATATACCTTTTGTCTACCCAATTTGGGGAAAGAGACAAGCAATTGATTAATGTGTGTGGATTAGGGTTTCAGAAGTGTTTTGGGGATCTTGGATAAACTGTAAGTGTCAATCCTTATAATGGATAAGGAAATCCACTTTGGATGTACTTGTAATCTTGAAATCGTCCTTGTTTAATGTAAACCTCGTACCTCGTCGTACGGCATCTTCCACATGTGCAAGAACGAGGTCAACGTGTGTCTTTCGAATGGCTATGTACGAGGATTCCAGCGTGGGAGATGAGTTGGAAACAACGAGGATGTAATAACCGGGTACCGGTTTAGAAAGTGGTATAATGCGTATAAAAGACAAAATAATCGGGTCAAATAGCCAAAAGGGGTATTTTTTTAATTTGATACGCCGAACTGATTTTTATGACAAGTATGATGCTTTAATAGGTTATTAACCCATTTAAATTTCTCTAGAAATTGATCCGTCAAATAAAGTATACAAAGTAACACACGTATATATTATTCATGTTCTTATAACTACAGCTTTATTATATCTTTATTAACGAATACAAAACTTAACTTTGAAACCAATAAAGTGCATGGCAAATTTATGTTGCATGACTTGCACCATTACCATTTACCATTGCAACATTCTTTTTTCTTAGCCAAATCTTCAAATGTTTGTTTAATAACCCTAGAGTAAGTCGGATTAGTAGTACTATAACCACCATCCACCACCAAATTAACCCCGGTGACGAACTTAGAAGCGTCACTACTCAAATAAACCGCGGCCTCAGCCACGTCATCTGCCGTGGGCACCACCCTTTCAACACGGAGGATGTACACAAATTTCATCCACCACCTCTTTATCAACCCCCATTGCTGTAGTCACCAATGGGGTTGGAACAGATCCGGTGAAATACAATTTACCCGAATCCCGTACTGACCTAACTCAACACATAGATTTTCATCAACCCAATCACCGCGTGTTTTGACACCGTGTATGAATGCGGTGACTCACCTGCAAGAACCGATGCTACACTCGATGTAAATAAAATTACTCCACGTTTAGCTGGAATCATAACCCTAGCAGCATGTTTAGCTCCTAGAAATGATCCAAATACATTTACATCGAAAACACGTTTGAAATTTTCGTTATCCGAGTTTAAGATTGTGAAATCCAAGTTTCCTGGAATACCGGCATTATTGAACATAATGTCGAGTTTTCCAAACTTGGAAACTGCGGTATTTACTGCGTTCTCAATGTCGGATTCTTTAGTGACGTCACAATGTAGGTAAATAACGTTGTCCCCAATTTTGTTCACTAAATCGTTGCAAAGAGAAAGGCCTGGCTGGTCTTGAATGTCCGCGATCACGACTTTAGCACCGTGTTTAGCGAATAATCTGACCGTGCTTTCGCCAAAACCGCTAGCTCCACCGGTGATTATGGCAACCTTGCCTTCTAACAATCTGTATCACAATAAAAAGTTTTGTAAACATTCATATTTATGAGAAATCTCTAGATATTAGTGACGGAAACTAGTCGCTATTACCTGTGGGAATCACCGTTCATAGTGTGTTTACGTGTGTTACATATGAATGGGAGAAGGTTATTTATAGGCCACAAGGTTTACAAAATATATAGCCATGTTCATTTATGATATATTTTGACAATCTTTGAAAGTGTAATAAAATCATTTGAAGCATTTTACCCTTCAATTAATTGGATAAAAGATAATTATACCCTTTGTATCATCAAGCTTTTGTCTCCACATTTTGGTGTATTTAATTCGTTGATGTACAAAACAAGCATGGTTGTATCAGTCGGAAAATCCATTCTTTTAATATGGAGACAAAAGTGAGGGTTCAATCCTCATTCTTTGTAAAAAGACCGCAGGTTTTCTGTAAGCATTCTCGCTACGTGCGGGTAAAGATAAGGCCGTTTACATTTTACCTTCTCCATACCTTCTGAAAGACGGAATTGGGTACCTTTGATTTTGATTTGTTGATGTACACAGCATGCTTACGATGTATTAAATTGCGAGGGATATCAAGTTTAACTCATGCTAGGTTAAGATAAATCTGAAATTCGTACGCTAACGTTTTCAGAGAATACGGAAGGTTTTATATGTTTTGAGGTTTGGTCGGCTAAAATGTTGTTAGAATATTAGTGTGTAATATAGTTAGGATATAAGTTTGAGATGCTAGTTTAGCTCAAATTTAAGAAGGTTAGACATGTATTAGGAAATCTTATAACTTCCTAAATTAAAGATTTATTGTTCACAAAGGATTAGGTTTCTCTTCATTCTCGATCTATAAATAGAGATAAGGGGTGAGTTTTTTGTACCATTCATTCTTTTCCTTTGATCAATAAACGAAACGATGGTTACCAAAAACAGAAAATTACAAATAGAAGAACAATGCATTTTTTTTTCTTAGTACATTGCAAGCCTCTTATTTTTGTTAGGATGCGGGAAGTAAAATATAAATTGAAGGTTTGGTCGGTTATATATTCACAATAATAAGGGAACTTAGATTATGTTTATCGGTGCAAATTGCCAACAGATTGGTGGGGTTCAAATGTACCATTTATTAATATTAAACAAAATATACACAAAGTGAATGAAAATACATACACGATCCGGTCGTTCCACAACCAAGATTGCCAACCCATTTCTAGACAAATGTCACATTTTTAATGGATATTTAATATTTATTTTTTCTAAACTTTTTTTATTTGTACCATTATTATTATTACTTTGTATTATTATACAATATAGAGAAAACCGTATAAAAACAAATGAAACGTAAAAATAGAGAAAACCGTATAAAAACGTTTTTTATACGCCTTCATCCGTTTTATAATAAAATTAAAAAGTTTTTTAATTTTTTTTTTTTTTAATAAAATTAATTTTCTTAAAAGAAAAAGCAGTTTTTTAAATATTATAATAAACCACGGGACAAGATGCGAAGCATTACTAAACCACAAGGACGATTTATGTAATTAACTCCGATCGTTAAAACCAAAATATGATGTTAGCCCTCACGTTAGAGAGTATTTGCAAGGAGGTCCTTTATTTGGGGATGGGTCGGATCGAGACAAGATCCGTAAGATTTGTAAACCAGGGGACGAAAGCAGCTAAAAAAACTATAGGGACAAGATCCGTAATTTCTACCAAACCACAAGGACGATTTATGTAATTAACTCTAAAATTATATCAATAGTTTTAGTTTTCAATTATCTATAAATATAGTCCAATATCAAAAAAAAATCATACACCTTCTCAATTCTCATTTTTGGTTTCTTAACTTTTTTTACATCTAGTATTTCTCCTATGGATCCTAATTATCCAAATTACTTCCCAAAAACCCAATATTATGGAGAATATCAAAGTATTTTAAACTCTCAGTCTCCAAATCTAAATCAAATGCCTAGTATACCCAATCATGAAACTTCACAAAGTATTTCTAGAAATTTGTTTCAAGATTCTCAAAAACCAAGCAAAAGTACCCAAAAAATTGCAAAATGGGAAACCAAAGAAGATATAGCTACGATGGCGGCATGGTGTCATGTTAGCGATGATTCAACCGTGAAACAATCAAAGAAAAAGTTCGATGTGGGCAAGAATTTGTCAAATGTATGAGCATACGAGATCTGAAAACCCAAAAGATATCGGCCCTCGGAATGAAAATCAGATGAAAGGTCGTTTTAAACGACTTAGTGAAAATACAAGCAAGTGGGTCACTGCTTATAGGGCAGCGTATAGCAGAAAAACAAGTGGAATGAATTTGAAAGATGTCGAACTTGATGCGCATAAAATTTATGAGGCAGATGATAGTAAATTTCAGCTTTTCAATGAAAAGAGTATTTTATTTTAATTAAAACCTAAAAATATAAAGTGAAAACTTTATTATTTTTTATTAATCAAACCCTTTACTATTTCAAATATATACTTATAAAGTAAATATTTTATTAAATATATAGTTTATAAAAAACTTTAAGTAATTAAATTGAATATAAAGAAATAATATTATATGTTAGGTTGGGTTGTTAATAAATGGTAAAAAAAATATAGATTAGTTGTATGTATTTATTATGTATGTGGATGAAAGAGAAAATAATATTTTATTAAAAGATTGGGTTGTGATGGTTTGTTGATAAAGAGGTCTTATTATGGTCGATATAAGTTGTACTTTGAATGAAAGTGAATTTGTATAGTACTTTTGAAAATATTTAATGCATATTCTAAAATGGGTAGTATACGATTTTAAGGGTAGAATATTAAATTTTCATTGCTCGTGATCTATTTTAAGAACTAAAAAAGTCGTGGCTACGTATCAAATGACTAATTTAAGAAAGTGAAAACTACAGTAATATATTAGGCCTTCACACCATTAATCTGATGTAATGAATTGCAAGAAAATTCGTCAGACGCTATGGTAAGATCATTTAATACATCCACGAAAATGAAGACGACCCCTTTTTAATTTTTATTTATTTCGCGATTTTCTTCAAATACAATTTACACATTTTTTTAGGACATAAATTCCACCATGATCCGAATACAAAGGGGTATGAAATGGTTGTAGACATAAATGTACATAATCATTTTTGTCCTCAAAAGTAGTGGGCATTCGCATGTTAGGCGTTACCGCAGCCAACTAGATACAACAACTAGGTCATATCCCTATTTATCTGTAATGTTTCCTTTTATAAATAATTAAATATGGTACAAGTGTACAGTTTGTTCAAACTAACTAAAATGGAAAGATTGAGTTGACATGACATTTTTTTTTTGTTTATTTTCTAAACTATGTATGTGAAGTAAATAAACGTGATCATTAACATTAACATAGAAGAGGTCATGCAGTTAAAATGCATGTTTAAGTAAACTGCAAAATTCGTCCAATGCTTTCTTGATTTTGGAACAAATCATTAAGTGTTGTGAACCGTTGTCATACATCATTCTTAAACGACCAAAAATCTAACGGAAATCATCCTTATCGTAGATCAAAATAGCGATTTGCAGTTTACTTCAAATACTCTGAATCAAAACATTTTCCAAACACCATGTTATTTGACTGCAATTTTTTTAAATTTCATATGTGAATGTAAATACAACAAAATAGAAGTTATTTCCAACGAGGCCTAATTGATGACTTGTGGGCTGGAGCGCGGGTGCTTACAAGTTGCTCATGTACTTATTGCCTTGCAGATCTTATCCTCTCCACATAAATATTCTATGGTGGCTTTAAATTTTGGCATGAATTAGAAGAAGAAAAAAAAATGTAAGTTATTTATGAATGGTGTGTATGGAAAACAATTTATACATCGTAAAAAAGTATTTTAAGATTAACATATACACTACTAGAAACTGGACTTTCAGCGACAGATTTTCCGACGAATACTTTTCCGTCGCTAATTTACCGACCATATCCCGACGAAACAGCGACAAGCATGCTTTTGTGAGTAATTTCCGACCGAATTCCTAGAGATTGGAATGTTGTCGGAAATCCGTCAGTAATTCACATAAGCTACATTCGAATTTCCGATGCCATTCCGACATCTATTTTTGTTCCTTGCTAATCCGTTGGAAATGTTTTAATTTTAATGATTTTTAATTTTTAATATTTCGTCGAATCAGTCGTAAATATTACTTATTTCGGCGGTTTCGGCGAAATATTAAAATTTATTATGTGCACATATATAATATGTTAAACTATGTCGACTAGTGTTTCAACATAACTATTTTTGAGATTAAACTATTCGGTGTAAATTCTTTTCGTTTTAGGCTTTTATTGTGTGTGCGCCCTCAACTCATGTTTCAAGTTAGCCAAGTGGTTGTTACATTAATTACTCGTATTTGGCTCATGACTTGACGAGCCGGTCAAGTGGTTATGTAGTTTGATGAAATCTATAACATATAGTCAAATACACTTTTTGATGGTGCTTAAAGAAATGAATTAGTATTTTTATTAAATTTAGAATAATATACAAAACTAGACATGATGTAATATAAAAATTGTGAAGACAAGCCTATTTTGTATGATATTGTATTGTTTTTTTTTTAAATGTGTTTTATATGTTTTTCTTTACGAGCTTAGCAAATTTGGTAATTTTTTCATTTGTCATAATACCGGCTTAACCCGGCGGTTCAACCGGTTGAACACGTAACCCGGTGAATCGTTGACTCAATCGGGTCAAATAAAAACCCGGATGAATACAGCATGTGATGTTCTCTACTTATCATAAGCTCTTTTTCTATTGTTATTTTAGTTACTTAATTACTTTTTCTATGTTTGTTAATGCTGGCTCATGTATTAATTTTCTCGCCTTCTATGACCCAAATTTATAGCTTCACCATTACATGTTGATATAATTTTGTTTCAAATTACAAATACACAAAAAAATAATAAAAAAAATGTTAAATGACACAAGATACTATCTAAAAACTTTTTAAAATTCTCAAAATTCTCAAAAACTTTTTAAAACTTATTAAAATCTTCAAAAAACTTTCAATCTTTTTAACAAAAGAACCCTCTTAACACTTATTAAAATCCCAATCCCATTTAAAACTTATTAAAATCCCAATCCCATTTAACAAAATTCTCAAAAACTTCCAAAAACTTTCAATCTTCCCTCTTTTAACTGTTCCATTCCATTCGATGTTCCATCCGCCACAGCCATCCGCCACCGTCATCCGCCACCGCCGTCCGCCATCAACTAACTCCGCCACCGCTGTTCATATCGATTGATGTTATCACTTTCAATCCCATTCCATTCATTTGTTTCATTAAGGTTTAACTTTTCCTTTTGCTTATTTTGCCCTAACTTTTGCTTATCGATTGATGTTATCACTTGATTTGTTGAATGATTGGTTGAATGTTTGAGCTTATCATAATTTTTGAATGATTTGTTAAATGATTGGTTGAATGTTTGAGCTTATCAGAATTTTTGAATGATTTGTTGAATGATTTGTTGTGTAGACCAAGTGATTGACGAAATGCCTGTTTTAGAATTTTAAGAGTTGTTTTGTTGGGTCACAGAATTTTTGCTCAGGAGCGGTTTTAGAATTTTAGAATTTTAGTCGCCTTTTATCAATCACACTTAATCGTGTATTTGCGGCTCAATATATCCTCGAGGTTGTCATAATTATCAATTATAGTGTCGATTTTGCACTTTCGCTTATTATGTTAGTATGATGTAGTGTCGTTTACTAGGCGGTGATCAGCGTTATTTGAAGCTATTTTCATGATATATTAGTTTCGGTTATTGTATGATGACGTAGGTTGTGTTAACTGGACGAGCCGGACGTTTTTTTCGTTAGTTATAATGTTAGTTACATGATAATGAATATAGTGTGATTAGGAAGGTGATATTAGGAGAAGCTATGCGATTAAGAAGGTGATATTTGGAGAAGCTATGCGATTAGGAAGGTGATATTAGCTGCCAGTTTTTGAAATGATAATGTGTGACGGATAAAAGAGTAGTCACTCTTAGTTTATGGTCTGGTGGATTTTCTTGTTCAGTATCCCCTGCACTTTTGAATGGCTTATTTGCTTATTTTCTAGTTGATGAAGCAATTGATGTAATCTTGTAATAATATGGGTATTATTATGTGTCTTTGTCATC
The DNA here is from genome assembly GCA_022545495.1 of Chrysanthemum lavandulifolium. Classification (NCBI taxonomy): domain Eukaryota; kingdom Viridiplantae; phylum Streptophyta; class Magnoliopsida; order Asterales; family Asteraceae; genus Chrysanthemum; species Chrysanthemum lavandulifolium. The sequence goes on from CM040242.1 coordinate 250,793,299, forward strand.
AGATAAGTTTGCGTTGTCTAGTTTAGGAATTAGGAATCTAATGATATATGAACTCAGGATCGCGTAAGGGGCAGGGCAATAGGTTGGACAATGGTCAAACCAGAAGAGTTTTGATATGCTTTGTATTTTGATTCATTAAGGATTAGGAACCACTTTCATATGGTTGAGTTTGCTGACATTATGATTAACGTACTCTTTTTTGACAATAGGTAAGTAAGCATGCTTTGTGTTAAACTCAACCTTTTAGCCTTGCTTTTTTGGCTTATATGACGAAATGATGACTAATAATGGATTGATATTAGGCCTGATTGGAAATAGTGTGATTGTAAGTAGAAACTCATTGGATATGTAAGTGCGTATAAGTTCTAAACTAGCATTTACTTTTGTTTAAATAAGGAATTAGACTCTTCATTTGCAAGAAAACTTTCTCGTAGATAGTTAAAGTGAGGACTGAGGTTATCTGGATCTGAGTCGCAGCTAGTGTAAATATTAGGAATCCTTCTTCTACTTTGCCATTTCTTATTTTTTACTTATATTTCTGATACTTTTTTGGTAAATATTACATGTCTCTAAGAGTTTTTTTTTTTGTTTATTGTATAGATTGTTTGATAACTATGTTATGCAAGAGGATCCTTACATTGATGAAGGAACACTGATAGAGCTAGAGATGAAATTTGCTCAATGGTTTAAGGAGCATATCAATCAAATGATGGAAGCGAACACTTGAAAGTCTTATACGAGGACCAATGCATTATGTTGAGTCACATAAAGGTTACTTTGTAAATGGTTACAAGTTTCACACGTTGAAACATGGTGATGGGCGGTCGCACACAATAGCGGGGTATCGTGAAGGTTCTACTTATAACGAGTTTGAATCCGAATATTATGGATTGTTGGTTGATGTTTTGGAGGTAAATTACCGTGATAGTAATGGACGTTGTGTTGTAGTGCTATTCAAGTGTGATTGGTTTGAACCTATTCAAGGGTAAGGGTTAACCGTAAGCATAATTTGGTTGACATCAAGTACAAGTCAAAGGATGCCAAGATGACCCGTTTATCCTTGCATCACAAGCGAACAAGTCTATTATACCATATCCATCGATGACCAAAGATTTGAAAGATTGGTGGGCATTGTTAAGCGACACCGAGAAGCATATATGAAGTAACACAATGTTCTAATGAAGTTGATGATAATGTGGATGTTGAAGAGTTCTTTCAAGAAAGCGAAATGCCAATATGTTCAAATACAATGATACAAATGATAATCTTTGAAATTATTTCTCTTGTAACTCTAGGAGAAATAAAAGAAGTTGGTGATTTAGATGTTGGAGATGCATATATGGAAGTTAGTGAGAATGAAGAAGACTTTGTAGATACATATGATGATTCGGATAGCGATCTTGAACTCAATTTATCGATCATTCTTCCGACGAGGAAGAAGTTAATTTATCGATCATTCTTTGAATGATTAGTGCGTATTTTCTTTAATTTTTTCTTACCACTAATGGAATATGTTGTATCGCTTATATGTAAGCGACTTGTCGATTATTAATTGCGACTTGTATAAATGCATTTTGCTAATTTTTATTTATTGGATACGTTATGCAGGAATCATGGCTAGAAATAACAATAGCAGAGGTCGGGGAAGGGGCAGGGGAAGGGGGAGAAGTGGAAATATAGGGATGGTAATGGAAGACTATGATAATGGCAGCAGAGGTAATCCAGATGCAGACTGTGATAATGGGAGCATAGGTAATCCAAATGATACAGATCATGTTAATGGGATCAGAAGTAGGGGAAGGGGAATAAGTGGAAATATTTGTGGTAGTAATAGTACATTCGCATATGCGGTAATCTAAATGAAGCAGATAATGATAACGGGATCACAAGCAGGGGAAGGGGAAGGGGAATAAGTGGAAATATAAGCATTGGTGGTAGTAGTAGTAGTAGATTTGGATTTGGTAATCCAAATGATACATATCATGATAATGGGATTAGAAGTAGGGGAAGAAGAAGGGTCGGAAGTGGAAATACTGGTGGTATCAATCCCCCACACTAAACTATTGCTAGTCCCTAGCAATCTTTTGAGAAAAACTAATGGATTTCAATCTCTTTACCAAAAGCCATTACTACGGAGTAGCCAAATGTTTCAGTTCAAGTAAGAACCATGGTACACCGATAACCATGTGATTTTGAGCAAACCACCGACTTCCAGGATTTGATTTGTCTTTACGAAGCCGTTTATACGGACTAGCCAACTCTTAGATAAATTATCAATATTATCTTTGGTGGTGATTACCAATTATGGTTTTCCACGCCTTTACCACAAGCCATAAACTTGCGGGCTAGCCAACTCTTCACTTTTAAGGATATGGTGGTGAATACCATACAATTTTGGGCAAATTGCAAGTCGTCAGCGGATTTGAGATATCTTTACCAAGAGCCGTTCCTTTTGTTTTTAGACAAAGGCGGATGATAACCAATTGAGTAAGTGTAGAACACTTACTCCAAAAAAATTTTGGCCAAAAGCGGGAATTAGGCGGTATAATTACATGATAAAATTAGTGAGAATTCCACCCACACTAGAAATGAATATTGCCTCAATATTCAAAGTACCACGATTATGCGAAACAAAGAACGTAAAAGGAAATACTACGGCCATTATTTTAGAAAGAAGATTTTTTTTTTTTTTTTTTTAGAAGACTTTATATACACAACATGGGGCAACCCCCCCACACTAGGGTGGTAGAAAGTAGAAAAAGAAGCTAAGCTGTCAAGTTTTGTCACACAAGCTAGCCACTTGTGAATGGCTAACCGTAACAAACTTGAGACACTCGAGAAATATGGGTAACAACCCATATGGCATACTCTTATTTTTGATAACCGAGTCGCTAGCTTGACTCGATCCCGCATTCATTGGTTCATGGGGAAAGTTTGTAAGTCCGGGACAACCATGGATGGAATGTCCTCTCCAAAGTAATGCTTCACTCGATGACCATTCACTTTAAAATTAGGACCATCGGGTTGAGATAACTCAATGGTACCATAAGGATAAACCTTAGCGATAGTAAATGGACCGAGACCAAGCGGGACTTGAGCTTTCAGAAAATCTTCAATCTTGAATTGAAAAGAAGGACTCGATCACCAACGTTGAAAAGCGGTTCTTGATTTTGAGTCATGAATCTTCTTTGTCTTTTGTTTGTAGATCAAAGAGTTCTCGTAAAGCTTGATCACGGAGTTCATTTAATTCATTCATTTGAACTTTCCGATGATCACCACCGTCTCGAATATCAAAGTTGGCATGCTTCAAGGCCGGTATGCCTTGTGCTCGAGCTCAACCGGTAGATGACACGCCTTTCCGTATACAAGCTTGTATGGAGTGCACCGATGGGTGTTTTGTAAAAGTGTCACGGAAGGCCAGTCGTCATCTAGCTTATCCGACCAAGAGGCACGGTTTCGCCAACCGTCCTCTCCAAGATTCTTTAATCCCGGTTAGAAACTTCCACTTGCCCACTTGTTTGTGGGTGGTGCGCATGAGAAGTGCGGTGAGTTACACCATACTTTTGCATGACTCTTTCAAATTGGTCATTGCGAAATGCGCACCACGATCATCGATTATGGCTCGTGGAGTTCCAAACCTAGCAAATAGAGATTTTAAGAATTTCACCACAACTCGGGCATCGTTGGTGGGCAAAGCCTTAGCTTCAACCCATTTTGACAAGTAGTCAACGCCACAGTATGTATTTGTTACCACGGAAGAAGGAAATGGCCCCATAAAGTCAATGCCCGTATGTCAAAATCTCACACACTTGAATGGCGTTTTGCGGCATTTCATTTCTTTGTGAGATATTCCGTGGCGTTGACAAGCGTCGCGAGTTTTGACAAATTCATGGGCATCCTTATAAATCGTGGGCCAATAGAATCCGGAATCAAACACCTTCTTGGCGGTGTAGTTGGGGCTATGATGTCCCCGGTGGGTCGAGAATGGCAAGCTTTGAGAATGTCAATAGCTTCACGACCATATACACATCTCGATGACTTGATCCGCAAATTTTAAACAAGTAGGGGTCGTCCCGAGTAATGTTTCACATCTTTAAAGAATTTATTTTTACGTTGGGACGACATCCCTTTCACTATAAAGTTACCGCATGGTAATTTGCAAAGTCGACAAACCATGGGGTAGAAGAGTCTCCACGAAAAGAAACCACATTGAGTGTTTCGAGAGGAAATGTTTCATTTATTTCCTTTTCTCGAACACATTTTGGTGAGGTTCTCTAATCGGACGAGATGATCGTGACGGGTTCTCGGCTCCTTTTTATCACGAATAATGATATCAAATTCTTGCGGAGGAGAACCCAGCGGACAATCTCGGCTTTGCATCTTGTTTTGCAAGGAGATATTTGAGAGCCGAGTGATCCGTATACACTACGCATTTGGTCAAGATAAGGTATGGCGAAACTTCTCAACGCATACACCACGACTAATAATTCTTTTTACGTAGTGGTGTAATGGGTGCGAGCTTGATCATAGTTTTGCTTGCGTAGTGGATAGGTGAAAATGTTTGGTTTGCGTTGCCCCAAGGCTGCACCGATAGCAAAATCACTTGCATCGCACATGAGCTCAAAGGGTAAGTCGGTCGGGGCAACTAGAATGGGTGCTTAGTAAGCTTTTTCTTTAGTGTTTCAAAAGCTTCGATGCACTCGGGGAGAAGATAAAAGGAGCATCTTTTCGAGAAGATGGGTCATAGGCGGCGATTTTAGAAATCTTGAATGAATCTACGATAAAACCGGCATGACCTAGAAAACTCCTAATACCTTTGGCGGTAGTAGGATGAGGTAATTTAGCAATGACATCAACTTTTGCTCTATCTACCTCAATCCGTTTTTGAAATCTTATGGCCAAGGACTATGCCTTCTTTGACCATAAAGTGGCTCTTCTCCCAATTTAGACAAAGATTGGTGTCTTCACACCTTTGAAGCATTTTTCTAAATGGGAGAGACATGTATAAACGAGTCCCCAATGACCGAGAAGTCATCCATAAACACCTCCATAGTTTCCCAGATCATGTGGTGGAAAATTGCCATCATACATCGTTGGAGCGTGCGGGAGCATTACATAAGCCAAAAGGCATCGTCTATAGGCAAGCGTCCCGTATGGGCGGTGAATGTGGTTTTCTCTTGATCCGGCGGATCAATGGGGATCTGAAAGTAACGAGAAACCATCAAGGAAACAATAGTATTTGTTCCTGCTAATCTCTCAAGCATCTGGTCCATGAAGGGTAGAGGAAAATGGTCTTTCTGGTGGCTTCGTTTAACTTGCGATAGTCAATACACACGCCATCCGTAACCAATCGAGTCGGAATTAACTCGTTTTCTTCATTCGTGACAACGATAATGCCACCCTTTTTGGAGCATAATGAATTGGGCTAACCCAAGGACTATCGGAGATCGGGTAAATTAAACCGGCATCAAAAGTTTGAGAACCTCTTGTTTGATAACCTCATGAATCTTAGGATTCACCCTTCTACGATGTTGAATTTCTTTGGTTTGAAGTCATCCTCCATTAAGATTTTGTGAGTACAAAACTCAGGGTTGATACCCTTAATGTCGGAGAGTTTCCAAGCAATCGCTTGCTTGTGTGACTTCAAGACCTTGATGAGAGCAGTTTTCTCCTCCTCAGTTAAATCCTTAGCAATTATGACGGGTAATTTATCATCACCCTCCAAGAATGCATACTCGAGATGAGGAGGTAGGTCCTTAAGTTCAACCTCGGAAATTCTTGATAGAAGTTTGTCTTGATTTGATCTCCTCAATTGTGATTTCTTCGGAGGAGTGAAGATAATGGATCTTCATTAAGCAATTGCTCAAGATAAAGGATATCTCCTCCGAATCATAAACACCATCAATTCGGTGAGATTGATTCATCGATAACAAGAAATTCATCGATCTCTTCCGGAAGAAAGTCACCTCCATAAGCGGGGAGAGAGAGGGAAGAGTCGGCAATGATAGGTTGAGAAGATGTGGTGGAATCTCCACTCACGGAATTATGAATATAACCAAGAAACTCTTGAGAGTACTCCTGCGAAGCAATATCAATTAAATCGACTCGATTAATTGATTCGATATCATAATTTGAGGTACCTCGGTTTGATCAAGGTTAAAGGTATGACTTCATTACCCACGCGTAACGTGATTTCTTGCTCAAATACATCAATGAGAGCACGTCCCATTCTCGAAATCCCGTCCAACAATGAGGGAACGAGGATCGACATCGAAATCAACAACCACAAAGTCATTTGGAAAATGGAACTTTCCTACTTTCACAAATACATCCTCGGCTATGCCAAGAGGACGCGAGATAGAACGATCTCCAAGCTCAAGAGTCATGCGGTGTAGGAATAAGTTCGGGAAGAAAGTTTCTTCCACATTGAATAAGGCATCAGTTGATGCTTGCACCAAGATCGGCAAGGGCAAAGCATTCAATCATCCGGGAAAACGCAAGGAAGAAGAAATTTTCCGGGATCTCCTAGCTTCTCGGGAAGCTTCTTTAACAAGGCTGGCGAGCAATTCTTGTTCAAAGGTCTTAGCCATTTCAAACGACTTTTCCTTGTTGCTCAACATGTGTTTAAGAGTAGATGCAAACTTGGGCATCAACATGATAGCATCCATGAAGCTTATGTCAAAGTGAAGTTCTTGGAAAATTTGAAAGAATTTTTCCATCGATGACTAGCTTTCTCGGGAGCTTTTGCTCATGTAAGCGTGAGGGTAAGGAATAGAAGTTTTGGATTTAGGGTTACCAACGGAGGTTCAAAACAACTCTGGGCTTGGTTTTAGGGACAACACGAGGATGGGCAGTCTGGTACTTCCGTTATTAGTAGGAAGTTCCTTGTCCTTTGTCGCCTCGGGTTCACTTTCCACTACCTTCGGAGAGAGGAAGAAGAGGTAGTAGGAATAGCGGGTCCGGCATATGAAGTACCACTTCTTGTTGTGATCGCCTTTGCATCGCCCCTCGGATTAGCGATCGTGTTGCTAGGTAAAGTACACGAGCAGGGTCGATCATTTAAAGACTTCTTAATGTCGACAATCGGCTAACCAACAATCGATTCATTTCTTCTTGGAATTTCATGAATTGTTTCAACAACTCATCGGATGATGGTCGGTTGGAACAATGGCTTGAGTTTACAGAAAATTCGGCCTCTATTGTTAGGATTAGGGCCTTGATTTTGAAAATTTCCTTGATTATTGCCATGAAAATACCCTTGGTTGAAATTTCCACGACACAGGTTTCTATTGAAATTTCCTTGGTGTTGGAAATTTTGATTCGATTTTGAAAACCGTTGTTTTGTTGAAATTACCTTGGTTTTGAAAACCTTGGTTTTGTCTATTCGATTACGATTCGGTTTTGATTGAAAAGGAGGTCGAGGTAGTGGTTAGGACGGTGGTTGGTCTCTGATGCACGATATTGATTGCCTCCTTGATTAGACATCCGCCCACAACATTGGCTTCAAAGGGTTACCATCGGTGGCCATCTGATTGTAATAAGCATGGGGGCCACCACGGTAACACGGACTTCCACTTTCTTAACCCGGAGGTGAAGTTTGTGGAAAAGACTTTCTTTTGGTTGGAAGAACCAAAGCTTGGATAGCTTCCGTGAGTTTGTCAATCTTAGCATCGGTGCTAGACCGACTCGCGAGGCGATGAAGAAGAAGGACCAACAACGACTTGGGAAACAACCGGCTTGCTTCGTGTAGTGCGGACTTTAGACTTGTTTTCAATTATCGCTAAAGCTTCTTTGTGGTTTTGCTTAGGAAATTTCCTCCAGCGGAGGAATTGAGAGAATCTTGATCAGTTGACTCACTCCATTATAGAAAGTATCGAGTTGCATCAACTCGGAGAAACCGTGGTGAGGACATTTGCGAAGCAATTCTTGAAACGATCCCACGATTCTTTGAAGGTTCATCAAACTTACGAGTGAACTTGATGATTTCATTTTAAGACTCGTGGTTTTGGAAGGTGGATAGAATTCATTACAAATTTCTTCACGAGATCTTCCCATGTCTCAATAGGCGAGGGGTTGTTTTCAAGCCAAATCGGGCTTGCCCTCGAGAAAATGGGAACATAAAAGCTTAACGACATCGGTAGGGACATTCTTATACTTGATGGTAGATGCAATCTTGTTAAACCATCGAATATGAGCATGAGGATCATCCCTCAAAACCGTAGAATTGATTTGAGGTTACAAGATTGATAACCGGTCTTGAGTTCAAAATTTTCAGCCACGATGGCTGGTACAATGATAGCATCTCCATACCGTCGATGGGTGCACGGAGAAGCTCACACATAAGGCGTTCTTCCGCCATGATAACGGAAGTAGTGTGAAGCGGTCCGGATCTCGGATCCGTGAAGGAAGCGAAGTCTCGAACACGCCTTCTTGGAATCTTGACAAGCTCACGAAATGGGCTCACGGATCTAGAAGAGCGAGTGCGCATACACTAGAGTTAACTCTAAGGAAACTCGAGTTAAGGAGAAATGAGAATTATGAAAATCTTCGAGATGAGAATGAAATTATGAAGGCGTTTTATAAAAATCGGGTGAGAAGAATCTTTATGGGTTTTACGGTTACGAAGCGTAGATATCACAACAAAATCAATTAACACAAAATCGAGGCAAAACAACGATGAACTTAACCAATAATCACAAGATGAATGGCTTCTTTGAAAAAGGTACACCAATCACAAGGACACAAAGGCAAGTTTTAAATCTTTAGTTCGGGAACTTATTATGGTTGCACCCCAGTTAGGTAGTGCTTTGCCTTGGTTTCTTGTGGTAATCTTTTATGTTGTTATTATTAAGAAAGCGACAAATCTTTTGTATTTTTTTATATTTGATACATATATAGAAATAAAAGCAAAATATTTTTGTGTTTTATCGTTTTAAATTTTTTGGGTTTTTGGATTTTTATAAGTAAATATGGATATATATATATAGATAGATATGGATGATATAAACAAATGAGTGAGTATTCAAATTACTAATCGCTAAGCATGAAGACAATCGGCATGACTCCCGCGTGGCGCTAAAAATTTGATCGTGCAACGTCAAGTTTTCTCATGTGACCACTTGTGAAATGGCCTGTAAGAAACTTAAAAGCGACTTAGCACAAATGCAATGAAGATCGGGGAGTATAGGGTTTCCGGTCGTTATGTCCCAACGAGCTATGCAATGGATCACCCTACGAATAGTGATCGAGAAATTTGAACGAAAAAGGGATTTGATAATGATTTATAACTACAGAAAAAACCAACAAATTACAACGGCTTAAATGCAAATTAAAGGAAATTAAAAAGATAAAAAATATTAAATAAACACTATCTTGCAAAATGATGTTTTTGTTTTTATGTTTTTATAAATCTGAATTGAAAACTACGTAACGTACAACAGAAAAATGTGAAACTAAATCAATATTAACCCTAAAAATATGAAAATGATATTTTTACAAACCTAATGATAAAAGAAAATATTTAGAAAAAGAAAATTATTTTTATAACTAATTACCTAATTATTATTAATTAAAAACTATTTTTAACTATTAAATAATTACCTAAAATACAAGAAAATGTGAAATAAAGCTAGAAAAATAAAATTAAGACTTAGAAAAATCTAAAATATCAAAGAGAATTTTCAAAACTATTTTGTATTTTTCGAATATTTTGTATTTTCTAGGAATTAAAACTATTAAAGACTAATTAAATTATTTAAAAATACAAATTTAACTAAGAAAAATATGGAAAAATATTTTTGTCTTTTTATATTATCTAAACTTAAGAAAAATGAAAAATTATTTTTGAGACTTTTCTTAATTTTTGGATTAAAAGCTAATTAAAAAGTGCTAAAAATAGATTTAAATGCAGAAAAATAGCAAACAAACTTAGAAAAGTCTGAAAAATTCAAGATAAGCTTAAAATAATGTACTGAATCTAGGAAAAATGGAAAAACAAGTGCTTGTGTGAGGAATTATGGAACTGATGTGGATTATGCTTAAAAATAAGCACTTTGAATAAGCAAAACACTACAATAAGCTACCAACTTATCACAGAAGCTCAAAATATGCTAAAGTAACTAATTGCAACCAAAAACGACAGGCTTAAACCTCTGAATAGCAAAATAGCACAGATTTGATGTATTGAGCTTATAAGCTAAAACAGTTTCTGGGTACCTACTTGCAGCCACAAAATAAGCACTAAAATAAGCTAGAAATCAAAGACCAAGCCATGGACCCTAAACAAGACCTGGTTAACTACTTATGACCCAAATACCAACCCTAGACAAGCTCTTATGAGCCCTGTGCAAGCTTGCACAAAAGCGAAAACTCGACAAGGCGAGAATGTGAAAGTGAGGCAACTAGGACCTGTTTGATAAGCTTGTTTGGAGCTTTTAAAAAATCTGTAAAATTCTACAAAAATGACAATAAGAAAGGAGACCAGTTGAACTTTTAACACCTAAAGTTTCAATTGATTTGGCTCAAAAATGAGCTCATGAAAATTCCATTCAGTTGGGCTCAAAACAAGTTTTCACCAATTTGACTTTTGAACATATTTGGTATATTTGACTAAACTGAACTTTGAATCCAATTTGAGGACAGATTGTGTTATATTGTGATGAAATGACACTACTGCAAGTAATCTCTATGTAATCTTAACAGAACAAGTTTTGCTTCTTTAAAACTCCAACATGAAGCGATAAGGCAGATTACTATGATGTTTGACTTTTGAAGTTACAAGTGCGATTTTTAAGGCGGTATGAGTCAAAAGAAGCTAAACAAGCATGAACCAACATACCTTATCCATGAGCTAACCTCTAAGATAGTTATAATGACAATGCCAAACACGCTATATTAAGCTGTTTTGCAAACAAAATCAACCCAACTTAAACTAGCTAAAGCATACGGTCGAACTTAGTTAAGCTAGCTTAATTAACAATTAATAAATGATTTCAACTATTTCTAACCATAATTACCAAATATGCAATGAACTTGAGAATCACTTACAATAGGTCCCTAGCCACAATGGCTTGCCTTCGCACCAATGAACCTCTACCTATTCTAAACTAACTTGATGAGTTCTAAACTAACCCGAATCCGACTACGAACCAACACATATCGATTCGCATCATGTTTGCCCCTGTTGACTTTCTTTGACCAAGAACCAAAGTTGTGTGAAAATTGATCGTAAGCTTACAACAAACAATAATAAGCTTGTATAAGCATGCGAGCTTATGAATAAACTATTGAAACTTTAATATGATTTTCAAATTGCAAATTCCAACGATTGACATAAAATATGAGAAGTGAACAAAAGCTTGAATTGATACTTTAAATTACTTGCAATACAATGAACTAAGTTACTTTGATACTAAGAAACTTCAAATTACAACTAAGAACTCAGTTAAGATTAATACTTTGAAAAACGACATACATTACTGAAAGTAAACTAACTACTTTCTTCCTTTGCTTCTCTCCTTCTTTTATGCACCAAACATGTCTTCTCTCTCTCCTCTGATCACTTCCCAGCAATAATCTCATCCATTGGATGTCTTGAGCTCATCTTAGCCATTGATTTGGTTTTGGCGCCAAAAATGGTTTTGATATCTTAGGCAGGGGACAAGGTGCATTAAATGCGATTTGTATGTTAGGTGAGGAGGGGAGACAAGGTGTGGAGTAGGGGACAAAGTGGAGGTGTTGTGTTGGTGGGTGGTTGCGAGGCAGTGGTGTCGGGAAGGCAGGAAAAGGAGGCGGGTGGTTTTGGTTTAAACCATGGGTGGTTTATGGTTTGGGTTAAAGGTTGGGTTGGACGGGTTGTGGGTAAAAGGGTATTGGGCCAAGGTTAGTTTGGGTTTGGACTTGGGTTATAATATAGGATCCGGTTTGGGTTTTAGGATTTAAGTAACCAAGGACCAAATGTGTAAAACTCAATTCGGGGACTAAAGCTGTAATTTATGAAGATGTAGTCCAAGGGTTGGTCTTGCCAATATTTAATAGACCAAGGGCTAAATTTGACACTTTTGAAATTCCAAGGATTAAATATGACCATTTTAAAATCCGAGGACCAAAGCGAAATTTCTCAAAACTTTTGGAACTTTTCACCAAAGGACTAAATTTGACAACTTATGATTTAAAAGGACCTTTGGTGATTTTTCTTATAAAATAAGTGCCTAGGGATGATTTTGTCATTTACGAAAGTCGGGACCCGAAGCGCCAATTATGCAAACTTAGCTCATTTTCATCGATTTTAAACATTTTGCATCTGAAACATATAAAATGCACTTTTAAGATATTTTCGATATTTTGATGCATTCGAGCATTTTAAGCGTTTTGCGATTCGATTGACCAAAAATGATGAGTATTTACACCTTCATCGGGTAGTAATAGTACATTCGGATGCGGTAATCGGATGATGTAGTTTATGATAATGGGATCACAAGCGGGGAAGGGAAGGGAATAAGTGGAAATATAAGCATTGGTGGTAGTAGTAGTACATCGGATCGCTAATGATGCAAATCATGATAATGGGGTGAAGTAGGGGAAGAGGAAGGGAGGAAGTAGACATATTGGTGGTAGTAGTACATTTGGATGCGGGAATCGGATGGCCAGATTTATGATAATGGGATCGAAGTAGGGAAGGCGGTAGTGGAAACATTGGTGGTAGTAGTAGTACATCCGGATGCGGTAATCCGGATCTGATTATGATAATGAGATTAGTGGTGGTACTAATAATAATGAAAGCGAGGCGTCACAACATGCACGTGGTTCAAACTTGCCACAATCAATACCTAATCATCCATCACAAAGGCCGATGATTACACTCTATTATGGCAGGTATGTATCTAAATATACCCGAATTTTCATTACTTTCTTTTTTAAAACAATACCTAATCATCCATCAAAGCATGTCAATGAGTATGAGAAGGCACTGGGCCAACTCGAAAAAATATGTGTTCCCATCATTGCAAAACTTGTCTAAGTAACATTCACTAATGGAGGAGATTGGGCCAACTCAACTCTGAGCATTTTAATTTCACCTAGTGTGTCGGTGAATGGTCAAATGATACCATATATGTCACTCCGATTTTGTATTCATATCGTTTATTTTCACATCGTTTACTCATTGTGACATTCCTGTCTGTTCCACATATTGTGATTTACCTGTCATAACTGATGGATATGGAACTCATGATCCATAACTGATTATATACTTATATAGAAAATAATCAGAACCAAATTTTCCAAACACCAAGACTGATTACCATGAATTTTTGTCATACTAACCAATCAAATAATCAGTTTCTTAAAACAGTTCAACACGTCCCCTACACTACAACTTTCTTTTTTTACCTAATGTTTAATGTTTGAATCTTGTAGTTTTGCAGAAGGCCACATTACCCGGGATATTATTAGTATTTTCAAAATCATGTTTTATGGTCCTTGGGCGTCGTGGAGAGAGGTTGACCTAAGCGAGAGAGTTAATGTTTGCAGAATTTCAGGTTTTTACTTACAATCACATCTAAATATACTTTATGTTGGTTAATCTTATGCTTGATCTGGGGGTTGTTAGGAATATTATGGGTTGTGGAAAAAAGATTCTGATCATACATATGCTAGTCTGTGTCTCTTTACTTTTGAGTCTGCAATAAAGTTTCTATTATTGATTTTTGAGTACTGGTTTCTAAGTCCGCAATAAAGTTTCTATTATTGATTTTTGAGTACTAGTTTCTAAGTACTTTTGAGTCTCCCATAAAGTTTGTTAATTTAAAAATTAATGTACATATAGGATCAATATCAATGGCATCCGTCACAAAAGCAGATTGTCACGTAGAGCTTGGGAAAAGGTAATGTCAGCGGGTTTTACGATATATTAGGTCGGTGTCGACGAGATCTGCTTTTAGAGCCTCACCGGACAACATCAAAGTTGGAAATGATTTATCATGTTCTTAAGTCGTATACCCCAGTTGGATAGATCAAGCCGATTGGGAGGATATGATTGATAGGCTCGGAATACCTCAGAATGGAAAAAGAAATCACTCGAGCTCGATAAAACATATTAGCGAGGTAGATGGTCAAGTGTCAAAACATCTTGCGGATCCATTACCATTTTTCAAACCATGTTCAAAATGGTAAGTACAATATCAATTATTTTAGGTTACGAACTTTATACATTAAATTTATAAGCTTTTAAATAATAACAACTTTTGTAGGAAAAACAAAAAAGCAGTCTCATTAGTTTATTAGAAGGTTACCACCGTTGTCATACACAAGAGTCGGTAGGCGTCGGGAATGGGACAGATGAGGGTCGAGAGCAGGACGGATGAGGCATTGGGGGGCGGAACACGGAATTACATCACACGTAGCTCAAAATGAGTGGCGGTATTTTCTTTTCATCTTTAAATTACATGATGAATAAAGTGCTTAATCAAAAAATATTATTTACACATTTTAATGAATTGTAGGATCTTTGTTGAGGCTGCTATGGAGAGAAATATGGACGAGACGATAGTCAACATCCGCTGATGACTTTGATCTATGGGAGGATGCCTTTGGGGAAGAAGAAAGGTCATTTTGTTGGTTTTGGTACACGGGGATCCAAGGCTCATGGAGACATCAAGATCGTCTAGTTCATCGAATGCTCATCACATGGGATCGAACCTAGTGAATAGGTATGTAATATAGTTAGCGTAATTATGGAATAAGTCTTTGGTTTACATCTATACCAAAATCCATGTTCTTATCATTTGTCATACTCTAATAATCTCATTATCCTCAGTTAGTTCATGGATGGGTTTGTGACTGTGTTTGAGATTTGGTTTAGAACCATACCATGAAACGTCTGCGATTTTATTGACCATCAGTTCGGGACTAGGATCGGTTAGAACCGGGACTCGATACTTGGTCTTGGATTAAGTCCCAATTGGCTCATCTGATCCATCTTAAAGAATTAAATTGATTAAGTTACACGTAATGTTTCTATTCTAATTTTTTTCATTTTTAAAACTCATAGGTACAATTTTTTTAGTCATGTAAGGTTATAATATTGGATATCAATATTTTAGGTTTTTGTTATTCTAAGTTGTACGTTAGGATTCTGTTTTATATGCTGCAAGTTGTTACTATCTTGGGAGTATATTATAACTGGAACGTGTTCTTGAAGAATGGTGTTTTATTAGATGGTTATAGGAAAAATACAAAATTGCAAATAACTTATTGGAAGTAGCGAGAAGTTGGCTTGACCTGTAGTTTAATACAACCATTCAGTTTATAGGTTTTATCGTTACAAAATATAAACATCAAGGAACACTTGACCAGACACTTTTAAGCTCACCGTTTAGGATTCTCAGATTCCTGTCATTTTCAATTATTAGGCTAGAATTGGTGTCATATACCAATATATCAGTTAGTGGAATTACCTGGATTGAAGAATCCTAGCTCAAAAACTTCACTGGTATGTTTTTAAATACAGGGCATAAGCTATTAAATACAGGTTTATTTCATTAATTTTAATTTACAATTTTTCGACTGATTTCTGACAGGTTTTTTACCGACGAAATTCCAACAGAATATATTCAACCGACTTCCAGAGAAAAAATCAAAGTGAATTCGGCGCATGCTCTTCCTCATTTGTTTAAATGAATTACATTTGAAACTAATTACCAACCATAGATTGTCGACGCACCGTTTAGTCACAAATCAGTCGGAAACCACTTATATCGACGGTTTAAGCGAAACATCCGTCGCTATAAGCCCTGTCATGTAGTAGTGATATAAGTTTGATGATCTCTGTTTTTATTAACAATTCTTGTTAGAATGGAACCGGCTTGGTAAAATAATAAGCTATAGCAATTCTAGCAATTAGCTTCTCGATCAATAACTATTTTTGTCATGACGCTTGAATTGTTATGAATCTTTAAGCAATTGTATGCAAATAAGGAATTGAACTAGCAACAATATGTCAAGTGTTTTGTCATCAGTGTCATTAAGTTCATGCATGATATCTACGCTGGGTTTCGCTGATTTCATTAAATAAATACACGAATACAACTCACGGAATCACTTGTAGTTCCATGTCATTTCACCACTAGGGTGCTTTATATATATAACTCAAAACTAAATTTTGTTATTTCCAGAAATAACTTTTTAATTCAAACATGTAGAAATATTTTAAAAACCGGTTTATAATTGACCGGTCGAGTCACGGTCACGATTCAACCAGTTCTCTTGGCGGTTCAACCGGGTTTTCGCTCAAAAACCGGTCAACACATGAATCGAATCTTCGGTATTCACCTTATTTTCTTTAATTCTTTACGATTCTTCAAACGTTTTCCCACTCCCAATGACTCACAAGTGAACCTAAATGGCGATTTAATGCCCCTTACAATTCTCCCTATCTTGAAAAAAACTCGTCCTTGAGTTTTCGGGATAAATAGCTTGTTTTGATGAGGCTTTGAAAACTTCAAACATCTTCAAATCTTTGACAAAACCTTTATTTTATCACTTAGCACCAATAGAAAAAAGTTGGATCTTTGATTTGAACATGTATATCACGATTACAAACCTTTTATTCATTGACGCCTTCGGAATCTAAACCTCCAACTTTAGGAATCTTCAAAATAGTTGCTTCACGTGGCACATCCGATAAAATATTTAAGAAATTGTCATCACACTATTGAACTCCTTTGATGTTCTCCACACGTTCTTCAGCAATCCTGACTTTCAACAATATTTCTTCAATCTTAACCTCGACCTTTGGTTATTTAGGTTTTGCTTCGAGCGGGACCATATACATTATTTACCCATCCTATGAGAAAAAGTAAAGATTTCTTTGAGAATAACATACACAATTAACTTCATGTTGCTAAGGTTTTTTCAACAAGATATGGCACATATTAAGATCATTCATAATACAAAGTACTTCAACTTTATAAAACTTTCAGATGGTCACTGGAACTTACAAATTTGGTAACCTTCAATTAGACAAACCTTCATTGGTAATTTTAAGAAATTCTACCAAACTTTTTGAAGCCAAATTAATTAAGCTACAACCATCAATAATTAAAGAACATACCGAACTATTGATTAAGATTTTCAAATGGAATGACTTGGTTGTAAACACCCAACACTCATTTCTCTCCTCTCATTCATCAACTCTCTTATCGTTGAACGGGGAATGGTTGCATCGTTTTCAATAGATCCGCATATGCTTGGACGAATTTTAAACCTCCATAATTGCTACCCTCGCGATTCTTGTGGATCGATGCCCCACCTACGATCACGGAACATAATTTTTCTAGTGTAACTCATGTCAAGTTCTTTCATGAATTTGGTAAAACCATGATCCATGTACTCTCCAGATCATACCTCACCAATAGTATGGGTTTTGATAACATCTACACCATTCAAAATCCAAGATACTAACAAGCTCTAGATTTTAACTCACGTTGGACGCGAAAACGAATTTTGTTAACCCTAATCTAGTGGTTGATAACGGGGATAAAACCTCCAGGGAATAAAACCCTAATAAGAAATAAAAACTTCAAAAACACAATTATATTAAGGGAAAATCGCATATAAGGGTACCCATCTTACGTCCAATTTCAAGTTTACATACCAAGTCAAACCCCCAATATGTTAAAACATACCAAGTCAAACCCCATTTGGTTGAGGACCCTGCTCCACAATCTGTTCCAAATCCTAACTCAATATCTTGTTCCAAATCAAACTTCGATTATTTAAAGTTTACATTTGGCGTCGCCACTAGTGATAACCATAAGCTTTGATTATATCACAATTACTCTTGTCAAGATATATGAACAACTCATTTGGCGTAGTAAGTACAAATTTTACCTTTTGATTCTCAAGATGGAATATCCGGTTTTTAAGATATCTACATCTTTTATTTCAACTTATATGCCAAACTTAACACAACGAGTTTCATACTTTACGTTTTGGATGAAACATATTTCACCATTGAAGATCCAACCATGGCATCACCGTTTGCAATGCAAGTAGATCCTTTGGCGAGATGGACACATTTGTTCAACAACTATTATATTTGTATACACGGTTAAAAGAAGGATGGAAAGCGGGGTGTAGGAAAATCATAGGCATAGATGGTTGTTTTTTGAAAGGAATATGTCAAGGTGAGTTTTGGTAGCGAGTTGGAAGGGATGGAAACAACGATTTATCCAATTGCATGGGCGTTGGTACATTTGAGAACACGAGAATGGGAATGGTTTCTTAGGTATACGTGTAAAGATCTTGACTTACATGATGGGCTGGGTGGCGCTAATTTACGATCGACATAAGGTAATTCTTGTTACTAATAGTCATAGTATTTAATAGCTTATATTATATATATATATATATATATATATATATATATATATATATATATATATATATATATATATATATATATATTGCTTATAACATTTAATGCATTTTAATCGGGGTATAATACAAGTTGTAAAGAGTGTTTCTGAATGTAGAGCATATATTATGTGCAAGACATATCTATGCTAACTTTGCAAGCAATATGGTGGAGGAGTGTTTAGGAACCTTTTTTGGGCAACGTCAAAAGCAACTAACCAAGATAAGTGGTTGAAAATAATGGGACAAATCAAAGAAGTTAATGAGCAAGCATACCAATTTTGATGGAGAAGGAACCTCATCTTTGGTGTAGGGCATTCTTCAAGGTAGGCGTGGAATGTGATGCAATTTAGAATGGCTTAAGTGAGTACTTCAATTCTCATATAAAGATTGCTAGATGAAAGCACATTCTAGGTTTGTTTGAGGACATTAGATCTTATGTAATGCAAACGAATGCTACATTGAGAAAGGAATGTGAAAAATGGGAATATAGCATATGTTCTCACATAATAAAGGTCTTAGAACTACACAAGAAGATTCAAAGGTATGATAGTTGCTAATAACTATAATACTTCTGAAATTTCAAAATTGAAACACTTACCAAAGTTTCCATTATGTGAAATTGAGTTTTATTTCAGAGGTTGGATGTAGTTTAGGGTGAGACAAGGAAATAGACTCGAGGCGTTCAATGTTATACTTGACATGAAGACTTGCGGTATAATGCGATGGAAACTAACAAGCGAATCTTGTCCTCATTCTATTACAGCTATGTATTTTGTTAACATGAATCCAAATGATTTTGTTAGTGATTCATTTATGCTATATGTGGAAAACTAGAAGGGGGGTTGAATAGTTTTACCGATTAAAACTTGGTTTTAAACTATTTAGATCGACTTATGTCAATCTATTTAAATGTGTGTGTTGGATGTTGATAGATAAGTATATAAATAAGTAAAGCAAAGATAAAGAGTAAGAAGCACAAAACCACAACGCAAGTATTTATAGTGGTTAGGCTACAAGGACACCTTCCTTGCCCTACTCCACTCCCCGACTCACCTACTCGAGAGTTCGTAATCACTATACAACACAAACTCCTTGTGGCGGAGAAGCCATCACAACGTCGCCTACTCTTTATCGGTACAAGGCTAGAAACCGGGTTCTTCCACGGTAGAACCAAACCTATCCTGCGTCGCCTACACTTTATCCGGTACAAGGCTGAATCACAGAGTTCCATTACTAAGGAGGAACTACTACCCAACACAACACAACACCTATCCCAAGGAGATCCACTCCTTATGAAAACATCAACAAGGATATCAATATCCTTTGACCCAAACTAATTTATCTTGTACATCGACACACCATATCAAATGTACACCCTATGCCTTTCACTAATGCCTTTGACACGGGACCTAGGCACCCTTCACTAATACCTTCAACACGGACTTTCGACACCCTTCACTAATGCCTTTGACTTGGATCTTGGCACCTTCGCTAATGCCTTGACTTGACCCTTTTGACATCTTTAGCCTATGTCTTCAACACAACACTTCTAATGAGATAAGGAAGAACTATCAACAAGATAACATCGATAGTCTTGATGATGCGAAGCAGCAACCATGGACTTGAGCTTGCTCGACTTCAAGAGGTGGTGATCTAGCCTTTAAGAGGAACCTAGAGAATCACACAAACACAAAACTACATAGAAATATCCCTTGGATATGAGGTTAGAGAGTTTACAACACTAAGAGAGAATGTGTGTGAAAGGGTGAGTTATAATGAGGAAATGGCTCACTATTTATAGAGAAAAAATCACTCTTGTTCCACGGATCCCTTGCATGAGGATCCGTCCGATCTATTCACGGGGATCATGGGACGCTCCCCTAAATGGGCTATGGGTCATGGATCATAGACTTTGGACCATGGGTATCTAAATAGATTCAATGTATCTAGAAGATGCAATGCATCTAGTCAATGGGTCATGGGTTAGTGCATGGATTATGGATAATAACCATTTATGACTTCATGCATGATAACATGCAATGGGTCATAGGTTATGCTCCGTGGGTATGGGTCATGGACTTTGGGTTTTACCCAACTACATTTAATGTGTCTAGTCAATGGGTCAAGTACTGATTCTCACCCATTACATTACCCATTACAATACATACTAAGTATGTACATATATACCCATTATGTAAACACTAGTTGTTGTACATATGCATTACTATAACATGAGAACACTATTACTTGTTTAGTGTTTTACATGAAAACGTAAGTGTGTTAGTAAACTATTGGCTCAAACCATTCACGTATTTTATTTGTTTCGTTAAAATGATTTTCGTTTGTTATCGACAAAACATTAGAAGATCGTAAAAGATAAATAAGCGTTTCTCTGACTTATTTGTATGAACAATCTCCCCTTTTTCTTTGACAAAGCGTAAGATTATTTTAAGAAAAACTAAAATTAAGTAAAAGTTTAATTGGAGTTTTACTCTCTTCTCTCCTTTTGTCAAAACAAAAGAGCGTTGATAAGGTTTTAAAATGTACCTTTTGAGGGTCGTTTAAGCCCTTATTTGATCACTTTGTATCCGTTATTACTTAATATCGTTCCTTTTCACTTTTAGGTCTCTTGAAGGCAAATTCTTTGGAATGACACTTATTCGGACGAAAAGGCTAGAATATCTGAAGAAAATGGCCAAAGTCAAGAATCGAGACACTCATTTCTTTGGCTGAAGGGACGACGTTAGGTTATACTGTGGCCGTCGTAACAAGTCTTGTGACGATCAAGTAGCCAAATTGCTTATTTTCAAGTACGGCATCGGGTTTTAAAGAGTAGGGCATCATGACTCGGGACGGCCTAGATTTGATCAAGGCAGCGTCGAGACTCAAGACGGCGTCACGGACATAAGGTGATGCCATCACAATGATAATGTGGCCAAGGCGAAACCCTAATAACGGCGACCGATTGCGTCACAAATTAAAGGGTGGCGCCGTCGCGATTGTAACCTTATATATAGAATCCGAATTTTTAGTTTTGTATGTGTAGTTTTGTGGAGTAAAAACCTAAACCGAACAAAGGTGTCTTGTCAGATATTTTAGGGTTTCATACCTATCTTACATCAAGATAAGTGTTTCACTTCATTAATTTAATTATGTCTTCAATTGTTTGTGTGTATGCTTGCATGTTCCCCATGTCCGGCTAATTTACTTGTGTGTTTGCTTAGGTAATATGAAACTTAGTTATTGAATATTGATTGGTTGTCTCTTATCTTAATTGTGGTTGCCCTAGTATTGCGATAGGTCATTCGTTGTGTTGTTAATGCTTGATTAATCTTTGTTGAACCTTAGTTTATAATCACCTAGAGTGATTGTATGCTATACATCCAAAGAATACCTTAGAGTTAAAGTTTATAAATCTTGGAGATTTTGTAGTCATTAACCTTTGGTAGCTTCAAAGAGTTAGGGACAAAATCATACCCTACGACCTTAGAGACACAACGCGATTAAGAATAAGGACGTGACAATTCAACCATCAATAGGAGATAACTAGGGAGTAATAAAGCCTAAGCAAATACATTTTTAATCATCATACGAGCACACAACAATAGACATAGACTCACCTTAGCTTAGTTAATTAGATAATTAGATAAGTAGAGTAATCGGTGAAATACCAACCCCAATCCAAACCCCGAGATTCGTACCCTTCAATTTCTAAAAAACATAAAAAGATTAAAAAAATAATCTTCCTCAACCCCAACCTTAGCGTAGTAACTTCTCACTAGCATTCCTATTCTCTGAGAACGATATCAATTCTCGTGGCTTACTCTAATACTACACTAGCGATTAGGTTCCTTTGTCTAGGGTGTGAAAAACTTGCTCGACGAAAAGGAAGTTCCTTTGACCCCGAACATCTTGTGTAAGCGTATCAAGTTTTAGGCGCTTGCTTGGGAATAGAATAGCTAGTTAGAGTCCACCTCGTTTAGGTTTCTTTGCTTGATTCCTACCAATTAAACCTTTTTTTCCATTTTAGCTTTCTCGTAGTCTATCCCCTTCTTACGTGACCTTTGTTCGTAATCCCATCACTTTTCATCATGGAAGGTGATAACCAACCACCACTCATCAACCCGCACCAAATGACCGCCAAGAGGCCGTACTCTTGGTGAATACTCGAGACCAAGCCACAGGCTATAGGAACACCATTGAGCTTCCGACCAAGCCCAAACTACGGACCTGCGATCCAACACCCTCGGTTGGTTCAAAGCGGATGTGCATTCCATGGACTTCGTTAGAAGATCCTAATCGACATCTTAAGGATTTCCTTAAAATTGTCGATTTCATCGACCTCGATGCTACTACTCGGGAGACCACGCGTCTGCGTCTCTTCCAATTCTCTCTACGGGGGACCAAGCTAGTAATTGGCTTGAGCGACTTCCCTCTGGCTCCATCTCAAGTTGGGATGATCTCACCTCTCGTTTCCTTGCCCAATTTTTCCCACCGGGGATAACTACTAAGCTTAGGAATGATATCTTGATGTTCCAACAAAGTCAGGGTGAATCTCTCTACGAAGCATGGACTCGATTCAAGGACTTACACTATAGAGTCCCTAATCACGGCATTGATCTTTGGCTTCAAGTCCAAATCTTCTACGATCATGTCAATTTCCCCACTAAGCGATCCTCTAACCAAGCGACCGGTGGAAAACTTAGTGATCTCACCGCGGAAGAATCGTGGGGTATAATAGAGGACCTTTCTCTCTATGACAACGAAATTTGGAATGACCCCCGTGAGTTGCCCAAAACCATAAAGGCAATCTCCAAGCCTTCCCTTGACTCACAACCTTCTGACCGTAGGATGCTCGAGCTTGAAGATCAAGTTTAATTCCTAATGAGCTCCTCGAAAATCCTAAGTCGTCACGCCAAGTGAACAAAATCACTCTACCTAGTGAATTGTGTAGCGGTTCCCACAACACTCGAGATTGCACAAGACTCCCCGAATAAGCTTTTGCGGACTACGCCTCCACGCGTACCGACGAAGTCGGAGAGAAGTGGTACACTTTCAAGCCCGAAAAAAACAACTTAGGAAATTCTTACAACCCCTCATGGAGGAATCACCCTAACCAAAAGTGGAACCAAAATTCAAGCACACCCCAAAGCTCATCTAGTCCACCTAATAGGTTCAACCCTCCAAACACCAGGAACCCCACTAGTCTTGAGGCAATTGCATCTAGGTTCATGTCATCTCAAGAAACTCGATTGACTAAGCTTGAAGCCGATTTTAAGCGATGACAAGCGAGATGACAAACAAACTTGATGCCCTCTTAAAAGCCTTTAATGACCGGAAATTGGAGCACTCCCAGTGATACTATAAAGAACCTAAAGTGAGTTCGATTTCATCGGCGTCATGTTCTTGTTCACCATGGGAGAGTCGCATCCATGCCCTCACACCCAACGGTTCACTTGGTAAACGCTATCAACAAGGGTTTCAAGCAATCCAAAATGAGGTACCAAGGCCCCGCACCATTGGTAGAACCTACTCTTTAGAAACCCATCAACCAATAACCCAAACCTAATCTAGAGGAGGAGTACAAGGAACTCCATAAAAAAAACCGGTTCTTGAAGTCTTAGCTCATGCACCTTATTATAATGCTTTAAAAGAAAATTATGAGCTAGAGCTTAAACTTGGAAAACATGGGTCCGTTTTTGTGCAAAATAATTTGCCTAAGTTAGGCGATCCCGGCTATTTACTCTTCCGTGTAGGCTTGGAACTTCCAAACCTCTCGATGCTCTAGCCGACTTAGGATCATGCATCAATCTTGTTCGTTGTCCTCCATAGAAGCCTTAACTTAGGTAAGATAGAACCAGCGGAAACAATCTTAGGTCAAGCGGACGATAGTATTGCATATCCGGTAGGGATAATAAAGACATGGTAGTACACGTGCGAGATTGACTCTTTTGGCGGTTCCATGTGCTAGACATGAATAAGGACGACATGCCCATTGCTAGTAGGAAGAGGATTCTTAGCTACCGCTAGTGCCATCATTGATTGTAAGATGTCCAAAATAGTGGTAGGGAGGGGTGCTAGGTCGGTTTACTATGTCAAAAAGCATACTTACTACAAGAAGAGAAATCCCACATGAGATTAGGTTGGATAGGCGCCATCCGGATCTGGACCTTGGATTGATAAGAACTTCATAGGTCCCCAACGACCTTTTACCTAGAGGAAGCCTTTGCTAGTAAAGCAACTTTCCATGAAAAAGAAATGGCTAGGGACATGGAAGTGAACCCGTTCGAGGACGCCTTAGTATTTAGGAAGATGACCAAGTTCCTAGGAAGCTTGCCCGTCAACCTTGTCACGAATAAGTGGAAAATTGAGAGCGATAAGCCTAAACATAAGTGGGATTGGGATAGACCGCCTAGTGATGGTAATGGAGAGTGGCACATTAGGAAAACGATCAATGAAATTCTAGAGGATAGGCTTACTTATATCGGTACGTAGGGGCACGACTTCGAGTCTAGCTACAAGACTCATAAATAAAGAAAAGCGCTTCGTGGGAGGCAACTCATGCTTAATTGTTTGCTTGTTTGTGTGTCGTGTATCTTTTATTTATTGTTTATTCTCATGTTTAAATTTGTAAAATGCTTTATTTTGTCTTTAACCTCGTCTTAATTTCATATAAATGTATTTTACATAAGGGATAAGTGTAGGGAGGATTACACACGTTTTCAAAAGAAAGCGTGAACATGAAATTACAATTAAATTAAAAGATATGCATGTGTGTTTGTTCGAGTCAAATGCTTGTATCGAGTCATAATGGATGTTTTGTAGGAAATTTTTGATTCTAAAGATGTAAATTTTCCAGAAAATCCTGAGACCGGTTCTGTCGAGGATAACTTGCGGCGTCGGGATCGCAACTGACGGCGTTAGGAGGAGCAGAAAAGAGCTTATCATTTTTCTCGTTTTACGAGCTACTTATAAATTTTAATATTTTCCATGTCTTAATTTTCCAGAAAATCTGTAAACATCCATTCCACAAGCATTATATCCTAGTTTAGTAGAGTCTCATATATATTGTTATCGCCGATTTTACACGAAGGTTTCATTGGTTTTCTTCAAGTGTGCAGGTTTAATTTACCAAGAAGAAGATACATAAGATGAGAAGGAGCTTTTAACGCAAACGTTCTTCTTGAAGAAAGATGTAACCACCACTTTACACGGATCCTACCGAGCTAATCGGGGAGTACTAGTTTCTTTCGTCTTTAATTACCTTCCATTATAATAACTTTGATACTTTCGGGAACATTGGGACAATGTTCAATTTAAGTGTAGGGAGGAGAATAAAGCGAGAACTTTGAAACTATGCTTATCCTTGACTATTTGCTTTGTCCAATTTCATTTGTGTAATAAACCATGAGAAATATCGGTTAGGGTAATTTTGGCACCAAATTTAAAATTTTTCATGACATATAGGAGTGGGCCATTAGTCTTAATAAAGCGTCTCATTGATAGGAAATTATATGACTAGCACAAAACCCTTTACCATAAATTCCACCCAAAATGTGAGGATCGCCCTTAGATTTGTAGGAATTAAAGCATTCATCTTTAATGCTTAGAGTGTGAACCGGTAGTATAATAGATTCTAGAACTTGTTTTGTGATGCATTCGAGATCGCTAGTAAGACTACACTTGTGTAGTTAGGAATAACTAAATGATAAGAGGCATTAGGATAACCCTTGTTTGATACACGTAATATAATTACTTCTTCCACATCGGTTGAGTAATTCCCCACACCCTGCGTTGTACTCATCTTTAGTACACGATACCCCTAGCTAACCCCCGAGCCTATCCTTTTCGCGGTTCTCGTGATATTTCGGTTTTTCGAATGTCAATGAAAACATTGTTTACAATCCACCCTAAATGTACACCCAAATCGTCTTAGCCTACCTTGTATGCACTCACTTTTAGTGCATTATTGTTATCACACTAAACCCTTAGTTCAATTATCTTGTTGCTTGCATAAGTTGCTAAGTCGTGTCATATCCTTTGTACACAGTTTTGGGACTCATGGGAAAAGTTAAATTTTATAAAATGGTGGGAAGGGAACGTTAAATTCAAATTCCCTTTATTTGCGTAATAATATACTCCAAGTATTTTGATCTTTTCAATTCGGGTCAAATTAGTGTTAGAGTAATAAAAACTCAAGTGTAAGGATGTGCCTATAAATCCCTATCATTTTGATGTATCGTAGAGGATGGTAGAGTAAAAGTGTATGAATAAAAATAAAAAAAAATAGAAAAAGAGAAAAAGAAAAAATAAAGTGTTAAAAATATATATATATATACGGTCTACCATCCTACATCTATCTTTAAATTTATATTTGTTTATTTCAGTTATCTAGAGTTTAGAGTGTCGAGTCATGGCTTAAAGCGCCATTCTTAGCATGCTTGTAACATAAATATTTTGACTTGCCACCACTAAATCGCCTATCCCACCAAACCCTTTGTTTCCTACTGTAAACCGATCATTACAACCCTTTAAAGACCTCTTGGATAGTCTTTCCTAGGTGCTTATGCCAAAGCGATGGAGGTTTGATCTAGTCTCAAGCCTATGGTAATCCATGTACTAGGACCAGTTAATGAGTGTTTATCTTCCATTTCCAACTTGTTATATTTCATATACACCCGAGAGATATGAGTATCCAAACACCCCATGTGAGGTGCTAGTATGTAGTTTATGTGCTTGTTATGACTTTTGCGGGGCTTATATGTGTTGTGGATCGTTCTAAACTAATGCTTCATGACCCCTAACTTATAAATTGATTGTGCAAAAGATTGCACTACCAGGATTCAATGAGGATCAAAGTAATGAGGGGTGTGTGTTCCAGCCAAGACTACTTTGTAACACGAGAATAAGAAATACTAAGACACTACGTTAAGTGATTGCAGGGGTAGGACCTGCGAACCACCTCTGGCGTGAGAGTAAGTATGAGTTATGGTTGTATAAGTGTGTGAAAGTAAAGAGATGAGTGTGAAATGAGCATACCATAATCCATTGCCCGTCCAACCTATTTATAGTGAATGAAATAGGGTTGAGAACATACTGCATGAATGTCGGAGATCATGGGGCGTTCCATGATTGTGGTTAACCGCTAGGGCTTAGTGACCAGCGTTCTAGACTTGACGGGAAGCGAGAGAGAGAGAGGAGATCGTGGGTTTGACCAAGTCGGGAGGTTCCCTTATCCATTGTCCTTCATCGACCATACCCGAAGGGCTCAGGGCTTTGGATGGCGAGTTCCCATAGGTAACCTTCATGCCAGCGAATGGTTTGGCCTATGGATATTTTGGAATCCTAACTTGGGCCTTCGTATAGAAGGGCTTCGACACGTTCGGAGGTGTCCTTGAGCTACTCGGAGGGTACATCATCAAGCCCCGATCGAAAGTGATGTATATGGCGAGGAGACATTGCTTTCGACTTCATCTTGCGAAAAATATCATCCTGCTGCGAAGTGTGTTAGTTAAAGGATAATAATGTACGACTTAGCGCATTTAATGCTAATCACTTATTACTCTTGCCTTCTGAGAATCACATTTCCCAACTTACCAGGAGACCAAAAGTCGCCTTTATTCAAAATTTAAAATTTTACTCGGATAAGACTTATCCACAGGACACGTGTACGGTGTTTGAGAGAAAAGGGAGTATAAAAGGGGTAGATGCAACCTAGTTTATTTTACTCTCTTGTCTCACCTCATGTGATAAAACTTCATCGCCTTCCTTCGAAACTAAAGGTAATCCTTCCTTCGTCTTGAAAGTCTGCTTTTTTTTATATATAAAAATGGATTCCAAGTTTATTATAAAGCGACAAAGTGTACATTATCTGCAAAAGATCTTCATGATCACTTAGCCGATTATCCCATCGATAGAACACAAAGTGATGCTACCCAAACCTTCTCGGGTATCTTTGATGCTCCTACGGGTTTCGTGAGGGTTTATACACATGCATTTAGTCACTCAAATCTTAGGATTCCGTTACATCCATTGAATTTAGAGTTTATGCAATACTACAAAGTTCACATCTCTAGGTTTAATCCCTTTGGGCCAAATTGACTACATTCATAGTAATGTGCAAAGCCTACGGATATGAACCAACCTTGGCAGTTTAAGAGGATTCTTGAACTTGTACCCGGGGCAATTGGTTGACACTAGAAAAAGACTGAGCGGATGTACCCAATCTGTTTGAAAAGTTTACACAAACATATCGAGTTGGAAGGTAGCTTTTTCTACGTGCAAGACACTATTGTTCCCCTACATATTCGTAGTGTTGAACAAAGAGAATAGGTATAATGCTAAGCGGTATAATGACCCCCGCCTACGAGGTTGAGTGATCCTTGTTACTGCGTTTGGCAAAGTATCCGTGGATGTGCAAGTATTCCATAAGCCATCTTATATAAAGGTGGGATTGCTCGAGTTGGGAGGGTCTCCCGAAGCCTATTATCATATACCAAGGAAAAAGTATGTTTATCCACTTTTATTTAAATAGGACCAATGTAGCGATATTTATTCTTTTGCTTTGATTTTGCGGAGATGTCGTTCGAAACTTCATGTTCCAAGAATTTGATGAAGATTTAAGTTTCATGCACTGGAGAAAGTCGAGGAGTCTTATGGCGTTGGCTCCCTTCAACATCTGTGAATAACAATGAGGTAAGCATCCGAGCGAGCCTATTTCATCAAGACCCCCACGTCTGTGTGGCGGTCGATGAGTGTCTAAATACTCATCATTTTGTACAAATTAGGCGCAAAACATCCGAAAACACTCGAAATGCATCAAAATGATAAAAATATCACAAACAAGTGTTTTATGTGTTTTAAATGCAAAATATCAAAATCGGTGAAAAGCGATATAAAGTTTGCATAATTGGCGGTTTAGTCCCCAAGTTTCAAAAGTTGTCAAAAGCAGTCCTGGTAAAACAAAATAAAGAAAAATGTTATTCAAGGTCCACGAAATATTCTAAGTTGTCAAAATGGTCCTTGAATAAATCTTTTGTCAAATGGCGAAAAGGTCCTCGAGTTTCAAAATGTCAAGTTTGGTCCACGGAAATTTGAAAATGTCAACAATAGTCCTTGTACTATTGAAACTTATCAATTTTGGTCCTTGAAACAACTTTGGAAAATTACAGTTGGTCCTCATCTTTGAAATTGCAAAAATAGTCCTTGAAATAAACAACTAAACCATGACCCTTTTGCAATATTGGACCCCTGCCTTTATACCATTTGGACCCATAACCCTTGCTATTTGACCCGTCAATAAACCCTCCCAAGTCAAAACTTCATCAAATCCACCTTTCCTCCACCTGCTTATCCTCCTTCCCGCACTTGCACTGCAACTCGGCCTTTCCCATCACCCTCGGGCCTTATCCTTATCCTCAACCCTCATCATCACCCCTACAATCCACCTTTCCCCGGTTGCAATTATTTAGTCCACAAAGGTAAAAAACCCTTTCCGCCAAAATGGATCCAATGGCTAAAATCTACTCAAGACATCCAATGGCTACAAATGTTGATGGGATTTGATCGGAGGACACGTGGGAACTTTTGAGTATAAAGAGGAAGAAGAAGCAAGAACCAAGGCAGTAGTTAGTTTTTAAAATTAAAATGCATGTCGTTTTTATTAAGTATTCTTAATTAGTGTATTAGAATGTAATCTCAAGTTTCATTGTACTCAAACTAATCTCCTTTGTCACTATAATTGATTCAAGTCTCAATTTAATGCTTCACTTATATTTGATGTTTTGAAGTCCCTTTGTTGAAAATTTTGATTTTAAACTCTAGCATTCAAGCTTCAAATAGCTCTTTGTTCGATTCAATAAGCTTAAATAAGCTCTATATAGCTTTTATAAGCTTACAATTAAGTTTCAATCAATTTTGTTACATGGTCAATAAAAGTCATTGTCTGAAGCAAGATGGGTATGGAAATGGTTTTGGGTAATGGGTGCTTGGAATGGGTTGGAAATGGATTAGAATAGTGATTTTGGGTTTGGTTTAAGCCGCAATATTAATTTGGAACACTTGTGAGTGTCATTCTCAATTTCACTTTTATTCAAGTTTGTAGATTGTGCTTGAATTCATATCTGTTGTCTTTGAGCATCTTTAACTGTTCGAGAGTTGTAATTAGACTATCTAGATTAAATTTCAATGATTGCTTAAGCCATTTTAGTAGTTAACTCGGTTTTAATTGTCAAGCAGTTTAAAAAGTGTTTGGTTGAGTATTAAATTGCCTTTGGGTTTGTTTCAGGAATAAAAGGTGCTTAGGTAGTTTACTTATAGGCTAGGATAAGTAGTTTTAGCATAATTTCAATAGCCATTTCATCAAAAGTCAAAATTCATGTCCACTGTCTTAATAGCTTCTTGTTGGGATTTTTGTAAAAGCAAACTCTTGTTTTTGTTTAGATACCATTAGGATAGCTTGCTCTAGTCTTGGTTCATCATATAACATCATTCTCGTTAAATAAATTGAATCAAAACTCATATAAGTCAACTTTTCGGTTTTGTCAAAAGTCAAAATTTGTAGCAAACTGTTTTGGGCTCAACTAGGAAGAATTTTCATGGATTCATTTCTAGGCCAATCTCGGTGAAACTTTGGGTTTTAAATTACAGTGGGTCTATTTCCTTATTATCATTTTATAGATTTTGTGATTTTTATAACCCTCAAAATTGGTTGACAACATGGATGAAAATGCCTGTGCAGTGACTCGTGTTAGCGAGTCTGCACGAGGTTTCTGAACTTGCAGGCAGCTCTTGAGAGCTTTTCAAGGCTCCTTTTGGTTTACTAGGTCTCGGCGGGTCTAGTTCAAGTTCCAAATCTTGGTTTTCGGTTTGACTTATCTAGTTGCTTATTTTAAGCCCAAGTAGGTACCTCAAGCTGTTATTAGCACTTGGTCAAAAATCAACAAATCTTGGTAGTTATCATTCAGAGGTTTAGAGCAGTTCATTCTTATTGCATTTTGGTAATTTTAGCTTATCGACACGTATCAAGTTGGTGGCTTTTGTGGTTGTTGGCTTATTTCTAGTCTTATTTCTAAGCACTTTCCACATCGATTCATATTCCTCCACACAACCACCTGTTTTCCATTTTCTTAGATTCCTAATATTATTTTAGAGTTATCTTGAATTTTCAGATTTTTCATGTCTGTTTGCTATTTTCTTAATTTAAATTAGATTTTAAGCATTTTTAATTAGCATTTAATACAAAAATTAAGAAAAGTTTCAAAATTAATTTTTCATTTTTATTAAGTTAAGATAAATATAAAAGACAAAAAATATGTTTCTAGATTTTTCTTAGTTAAATTTGTATTTTAAGTAATTTAAGTAGTTTTAAATAGTTTTAATTCTAGAAAATAGAAAAATATTCAGAAAAATACAAAAATAGTTTTGAAAATTCTCTTTTGATATTTTAGATTTTCTAAGTCAAAATTTTATTTTTCTAGCTTTATTTCCTATTTTCTTGTGTTTTAGGTTATTATTTAATAGTTAAATATAGTTTTAATTAATAATAATTAGATAAATAGTTATAAAAATAACTTTCTTTTCTAATAATTTTCTTTTATCATTAGGATTGTAAAATATCATTTTCATATTTTTAGGATTAATATTGTGTAAGTTTCACATTTTTATTTATGCGTTACGTAGTTTTAATTAAGTTTTATAAAATATAAAATCAAAAACATCATTTTGCAAATAGTGATAGCGTTTATTTAATATTTTTATCTTTTAATTTCCTTTAATTTGCATTTAAGCCGTTGTAATTTATACACTTATTACGTAGTTATAATAAATCATATCTCCTTATCTGCTTGAATCTTACCGATCACTACACGTTTGATTATTCTCATGCGGCTCGTTGGGACATAATGACCGGAGAAACACTATACTCTCACGGACTTCATTGCATTTGTTTCCATCTTGTTTAAGTTTATTCTGATTAGCCATTCTGAGTGGCTAGCTTGCGTGACTAAACTTATTTGTTTGGGGCGAATCAAATTTTAGCGCCTTATTCTTGCGGGTGCAGTGCTAATAGTCTTCGTTTAGCAGATTAGTGATTTGACATCACTCCTTGTTTATACCATCTATATAATCCAAAAAAACCCAAAAGATTTTCTTTCCTATTTTACAAAATGTTTATCCAAAACCCAAAATATTCCTCTTTACCCTCTTACCCTTTTGATTCTTTATCCTTTACCCTCTATCCATTTGATTCTAACTTCTTCTATTCTCATGGAATCTCTCATTGCGACAATTCAGGACGGTGAAAAACTTGAGACATTATCACAAATGTCAAGAATTCGTGTTGTTCGTGATGATCCATTAATTACTGCGTGGAAATAGAGCGAGAAACCGGGGTGACAAGGACCATGTACTTCCTACGATAATGGAAGTGCTAAATCGTCCAACATACGGTTATCCAAAGATCTAAACCCTCAATTGCTCCTAAGCCGTCTAGAATTGATCACGAACTTTCACGATTCTGGTTAAAAGCAAACATGCGAAATTTAGACCGGTGACTAGCAATAATGACTTGCCTAATCTTCACGTTTCTCAAGAACCGAACCGAGACTATAACGAGTGGTGGAAATTGCTAGCTCTCGAGCACACCACTTGTCCCACCTCCGGATTTTTCAAAATGTTCTTGAAGCTTGATAGTCATTCGGATCACCATGTTGGTTTTGTTGATTCTTTGAATAAACCGATTCCTTCTCATAACTCTCAAATGAAATCGTTTATTCCTTGTGTCGGTTGTGGTGAGCCTCTTTTGGTTCACCACAGTCATTTGGTGTACGTGTATGCAGTGTGGTAATGATATTCGTAAAGGGAGTTGTTTGTTTTGTGGTTCGAGGAATTCATTTGATTATGATCTAATCGAACTCATTTAACAACCCTCAAATTTTCCAATTACCCACCACACCGACTTATCTTCATATAATCAACATAGCTTCTTGTGAATTTTGTGGAGGTCCTCACCAAGGATCCGAGTGTCAATCTGAAAGGCGTTTGTCTATGAAAAGTTCTCGGTGATGCTCGAACTTTGGTTATGACCAATATCCATATAATTCACGATCCGGACTCAACGATTTCTTGTTGTGAGAGCTGTGGAGGTTCCCATTTCGGCTCGATTGTCAAGCAGGAATCCATTCCCTTGTAGCGATTCGACTATCCATATCACGACCAACCTCCACGGTGCCAAATGAATCAAACTCATCAACAAACCCAACAAGACACTTATCTAGAGCTTCGGAGTCGGTGAAAAGAAGCGAGAAGTTGTGTAAACGACATTTGAAATGCTCCCGTTTTCTTGTGTATATTGTGGGGTCCTCATGATGATTATCAATGTCAACCTTCGGTTTTGACAAATCTCCACTCCCACAATGTCCTGTCATTAAAAATTCACATGAGAAATCCATGGAAGAAGCGCTAGGCGAAGATCAGTTGCTAAAATAAATTCCCAATTGCCTTTGAAAAATCTATTAAGGAATCAAATACAAAAGCGGCCGGATCTAGCTCTCGGTTTCGTTTTATTCACGATGGCGGTGATGATGAGGATACACTTGATTCATCAAGTTCATCGATGATATCCTAGCGGTTGAGATTCATTCTCAAACAAGCGCTATCACACCAAGCTCCACCCACTCTCACGAACATGGGGACGAGCATCTTGACCTTTGTTCCTAAAAGGAATCGGACGAATTCATAAAGTCTAGTGTTGAGAACTTTGTCCCGATCCCAAGAGAGTCACGGGAACTTCGATCATATGTGATTCTATTTCCCTCTTGAGTGTTCAAAGATCATTTTGAAACTTTCTCCGATGTTAGCGACGATTGTACTTCTTATGGAAACATCGGTATGTTGAGGCATCACTCCAGCGATCGATCTTGATCATCTTCTTGAGAGTTCACCGATGAACTCACTCGCATCAATCACTTTCATCGGAAGGTAATGATAGTCTTTTGATTTCAAAGGCGATGCGGGGCGAAAGTCTCCTTGATAATGATAGTTCACTCACTTCTTATCCCAACGGTCCAATAGAGAATTGATTGGTGCTAAGCGGTCAAGTCTAATCACACAAGCTAACCACTTGTGAATGGCTAACCGTAATGGACTTAAAGCGCTCGAAACCAATACAATTAAGATCGGAGGAATATAGGAATTCACGGGTCGTTAAGTCCCACGGAGGATGAATTGGTGTTTAAACAACTTCGAGATGATAGAATGATCACTAAGGATAGTGATCGATAAGGATTCGATGGATAATTACCTAAAGAAAAGATTTACAAATTCTGATGACTTAAATGCAAATTAAAAGAAATTAAAAGTTAAAATCTATTAAATAAACGCTATCACTATTTTTACAATGATGTTTTTATGATTTTATAAAATAAAATGACTTAAATAAACTATCTTAACTAAAGCGTAAACTCAAATTATCTAAAAGCGTTACTTAAAACTAAAGCAGCGTTATTTACGAAAATGGTATTTGGGCGCAAGATAAAGCGTAAATTTTATGAAATAAAAGGCCTAAGAGTGTAAAACTAATTTTATTACGTACTATATGATAAAGAAAATTTTACAAAAAGAATTATATTTTTTGACTTTTATATTTTTATTATGAATTAATTACTATAAAACACTAATTAAATGTTTAAAAATACTAAAACTTATTGGAAAAATCGAAACTTTTGTAAAAACACTTTATAACAATACTAAATTAAGAAAATTGAAAAAGATGAAAAACTACTTGAATAAGTTTGAAATAAGCTCTTAAGCTCGTATAGGCTTAATGAACTAAAAGCGGGCAAAGAAGGTTAAATATTTAATGTTGCAAACATAAACATAAAAAGACCCTAGTGCGAGATGGTTGGAGTGGGTGTCTTTGTGTGCGTGCGAGGAGGCCTCCGGAGGTCCTGAGTTCAATTCAATGATCCCTTTTTTTCAACTATTTTTTTTTTTGGATTTTTATTTTACAAATCTTTAAGTTACACTAAAATAAGCACTTTTTATAAGTACAACTATTTATGAAAATGACTAGAAAGCATTGAACTAGCTAAGGATTTTATCACATACTACTTTGACAGTAAGCAAGAAAACATATGAATATGAACAAGTTTTTCTAAAAAGGGTCAAAAGAAGCTTAGAAATAATCACTTAATAATTTGAGCAGGACATGAACTAATATTTTCTAATTTTCTTAAGCACTAAATTTTAACATCCTAGAAGGTTAAAAGCTAAAACTCAATATTGAATACACACTAAAATTCTAGATTTTATTCAAAATGACCTTAAGAAAATTTGACTTTTACAAGAACATAAAAGTTTGACTAAAATGAATTTAAAACTAAATCTATGGGTGATTATGATATAATAATTTGTAATAAGATTATCTAGAGCTATGTTTACAAGTTTTAAGCTAGTATTATGAATTTGGCAATCTAAATCTATGATGAAGCTGTGTAAGCAAATTAAAAGGAAATTTGACTTTTACAAAACAATGACTATATATTAGGACTAAAGCTGAGCTATTAGGTGTTATTGAAACATGAAACAATGACAAACAACTACGAGACATACAGGAGGGCTTGTTTATCGCAAATCAAACAACCCTTTAACTTTCACTTGTCACATGAACTTGAAGTTGCATTGAATACGAGTCTAAACGATTCCAAACATTATATTATAACATAACAAGACTAAATGAGCATAAAACTTCAAGAACTCAAGCAAGAAACTCAAACTTGTCAAATTTTCATTTCAATGAGTAATTTCCAATTTATAGCACCTTTGAATTTCAATGAACAACCTACTTAAATTAAGCTATAATAACATCAAACAATAACAAAGAAGCAGGAAAACATGAAAATCAAAACATGAAAAGTAATGGAACAGTGAACTTGTAAAAATGGTAAAAATGATAAAAATGAACTTACAAGTGATCAAGGAAAACACTGAGTGCCAAGGTATAGAAACCACTTCTAGCCTACTGTCAATAAGCTAGAAACCAGAAATCCATCCAGCTTAGCTTCCATTTCCCCAGAACTACTTATTGGATCACAGTTTGACTTCCATTGACTTTTTTTTTTTTTTAGTACTTTTCTGAATTTAAAGGTCTAGCTTGTTTAAATGAATCTAAAAGCTTAGTGAGCTTTTGTCAAGAGCTTATTAGAGCTATAGAATCCATTAAATAACTACTTAACAGAAATTAGAATAACTTGAGAATTTAAAGAAAATAAAGTAAAACATGCAACCTCGAGATGGTGAAATTAAACTAGAAATTAAATTCCATTGCACTAATTTAAGAAATTTAACAACATGAAAGCGTAAATAACATTTAATTTAAAGAAAGCATTTAAAGGTTACACTATGTGAACTAAGGTAAAACCAAAATTAAGTCTTCATTTGGTTTACGCTCTTGTTATTGACATAATTCACTCCTTGTCGACCTCCAAACATATCCCACTTCAATCCAGCTCACGAATTCATCTAAAACGTCCATGTGTCGTTTTGGCGGGAAAAGCATTTTGAGTGGGTTTAATCAATTAATGCGTTTTGGGTGGATGTGATAGGTGTTAGGGAGTTGGTAAGAGGCTATTTAACAGCTGGAATGATAAGGGTGTGAGGTGGTAGCACAGATGGCGGGAAAAGACTGGTAACAGGTGGATGAAGGGGATGGTGAACAGTGGTGGCGTGTTTGGTTTTAATTTAAACACTGGGCCGGGTTATGGACTTGGGCTTGTTGGGTTTTATTTTGTTTGTGTTTGGATTTGGTATTATTAAGGGTCCGGATTGGTTTTGTAAGTGATAAAAGCCCAAGGACCAAATGTGTCCAAGCTGAAACTTGAGGGACCTTAATTGCCAACTTTCCAAACTTCCTTCAAGGGACCAAACCTGCCATTACATAATAATACAAGGACCAAAGTTGTATTTTTGCATTTTTAAACTTTAAGGACCTAATATGTAATTTTTGGATTTTGAGGACTAAAGGTGTAAATTCCCAAAGTTTATCATAAGGACCATTTTTCCATTTATTAATAGTACAAGGTTTATTTTTGATAGTTTTCACTTTTTAAACTTACCAAGGACTATTTTGACATTTTCCAAAGTTAAAGGACTAAAATTGTCAATTTGCAATTTTACATTTCAAGGGTTTGTTTTGAAAATTTAGAATCCTATGGACCTTATATGATTTTTTACAAGTTTTGAAATGACGAGGGGACTAATTTTGACAACTTTTGTAACTTGGGGACTAAAGCGCCAATTATGCAAACTTGATCGTTTTCATCGATTTTGATGTTTTGCATTTAAAACATATAAAACACTTGTTTGTGATATTTTTATCATTTTGAAGCATTCTTGAGTGTTTTCGGATGTTTTTGCGATCTAAAAGATATAAAAATGATGAGTATTTAGACACTCATCAATCCCCGCTACTAAGATATTGCTAGTCCTAGCAATGATTTGAAAAATTTAATGGATTTTATCTCTTTACCAAAAGCCATTACTTACGGAGTAGCCAATTGTTTCGATTCAAGTAAGAACCTTGGCAACGATAACCAAATGATTTTGAGCAAATCATAAGCTTTCAACGGTTTGATTTGTCTTTACGAGCCGTACCATACGGACTAGCCAACTCTTAGATAAATTATCAATATTATCTTTGGTGAGTCGATTACCAATTATGGATTTTCAAGCGCCTTTACCACAAGCCATAAACTTGCGGGCTAGTCAACTCTTCACTTTTAAGGATATGGTGAGTTGAACACCATACAATTTTAGGCAAATTGCAAGCCATAAGCGGATTTGAGATATCTTTACCAAGAGCCGTTTGCTCTGGATTAGCCAATCCTTATGTGGGTTAGACATGGTGGATGATTACCATTTGTTGTGTTTAGTACATAGTACTTCCACTAAAAAAAATTTTAAAATTTGGCCATTTTGGGGAAAAAGGGACTAAAAGGGTACATTTATGATCAAATTAGCGAATTTCCCCACACTTAGAAATGAATATTGTCCTCAATATTCAAAGTACATTGTTATACGAAACTTAGAACATAAAGGATAACATTACTAGCTAAGTGTAGAAACACAACAATTATTCTCTTTTTAATATTTACAATTTTCATTCATTTTTAAGGTCTATATACAACATGTGGGCATCTCCCCACACTAAGGTGGTACACGGGTGAAAACCCATGTTTAGCTATTGATTTTGATTACTGAGTCGCTAGCTTGACTCGACCCAATTAATTTGTTCATGGGAAGTAAGTGGAAGAGATAATCTCCATCGGACTTTCATTTAAGATGTTTGTATAAACATTGAAATACGTGAAAGTTCCACACCGATGAGATATACGGAAAGACCCGGCTCATAATTGATAAATGAAAATGCCGGGTCAAGATAATGTCTTCATTCAGAAGGAGTGAAGAACAGGGGAGAAGCACGGGATAGGTGAAGAAAAGAAAGAAAATCATGATGAAAATCATGACTAACTCATCTTCATCCATAGGAGAATTCATGATTTACGGGTCATGAATCTCATCATTTAAACTCATTTGATCAAGACATATCTTTGGGAGGGAGGGATGGGATTTTGATATCAAGCAAGTTGTCATGGTGAGAACATTTTCCTCCGAACACAAAGATCATTTATGTCTAGATCAAAGTGGAAGTCATCATATTCGGTAGAGATATGATATGAGTGAGTTCAAGGAGAACTCCTCGTAAAGAGAATCATTCACATGAAGTGAATTTGTGAACTCTTGTTCCATTGTGGGCTCATCACTATCCTCGTCAAAGATTGGATTGTTAAAATCCAAGTGAATTGATTCAATTCAAATAGAGGATTGGTGAAAGTAGCTTTGAATGTTTCGGGAACAAGGTGATTAACATTCTCTATTGGATTGTTAGGGTGAGAAGTGAGTGAACGGTCATTATAAAGGAGATTTTCAATTTCTCCTAGGTTGGCTTTGAAATCAAAGAGATCATCATCACTTTCTAATGAAAGTGGAATGATGTGAGTGAGTTCATCAGTAAACTCCTCAAAAAGAGGATCAACATCACAATGTGAAAGTGATGCCTCAACATTCTCAATGTCTCCATAAGATTTACAATCATCGCTAAAATCGGAGAAAGTCTCAAAATGATCTTTTGAACACTCAAGAGGGTAAGGGATATCACACATATGGTCAAAAGTTCCACTGTGACTCTCTCGGGATTGGGACAAGGTCCTCGACACTAGACTTTATTAATTCGTCCGATTCCTTTTCGAGAACAGCGTCAAGATGCTCGTCCCCATGGTCGAGAGGTGAGTGGGAGCTTGGTGTGATAGCGATTACATGAGAATGAATCTCAAGCTATTGGAATATCCATCGATGAACTTGATGAATCTTCAAGTGTATCTTCATCATCATTTGTCATCGGGAATAAAGCGAAATTGAGAGCTAGATCTGGTTGCTTTTCTTGTGCAATTAATTCCTAATAGACTTTTCAAAAGCAATTTGGGAATTTATCTTAGCACACTGCTCTTGACTAGCAATTCTTCCATGGATTTCTCATGTGAATTTTGAATGACGGGACATTGTGGGAGTGGAGATTTGTCAAAACCGGAAGGTTGACATTGATAATCATCATGAGGACCCCACAATATACACAAGAAAAGCGGGAACATTATGAAATCTTGTCTTACTCAACTCCTCAGTTCTTTTCACCGACTCTAGAAGCTCTAGATAAGTGTCTTGTTGGGTTTCTTGAGAATTTGAGTCATTTAGTCTTGTGGAGGTTGGTTGTGATCCGGATAGTCGTAATTGTTACAAGGAAATGGATTCCTGTTTGACAATCGGTGAAATGGGGACCTCCACAGTTCTCACAATGAAGAAAGCGGTGATCTGGATTAATGAATCATATGGATATTGGTCATAACCAAAGTTACGAGCATCACCGGGCTGTTCATAGACAATCGTGTTTCGGATTGACACTCAAATCCTTGGTGAGGACCTCCACAAAATTCACAGTAGTATTGTTGATTATATGAAGATAAGTCGGGCTGTGGTGGGTAATTAGAAAAATTTGAGGGTGGTTAAATGAGTTCGGATTAGGATCATAATCAAATGAATTCCTCGAACCACAAAACAAACAACTCCGTTCGAATATCATTACCACCTTTATACACGTACACAGCGACATGGTGAACCAAAAGAGGCTCACCACAACCGACACAAGGAATAAGCGATTCTATTTGAGAGTTATGAGAAGAATCCGTTCATTCAAAGAATCAACAAAACCAACATGGTGATCGAATGACTATTAAGTCTCAAAGAACATTTTGAAAAATCGGGAGGTGGGACAAGTGGTGTGCTCGAGAGCTAGCAATTTCCACCACTTCCGTTATGGTCTCCGGTTACGGTTCTTGAGAAGCGTGAAGTTTAGGCAAGTCATTCTTGCTAGTCACGGTCTAAATTACGCATGTTTGCTTTTAAGTAAATCGTGAAAGTGTAGGATCAATTTTAGGCGGCTTAGGAGCAATCGAGGATTAGATCTTTGGATAACCGTAGGTTGGACGTATTAGCACCTCCATTATAAAAGGAAAGTGCACGGTCCTTTGTTACCCGGTTTCTCGTTCCATTTCCTACAGGAGAATTAATGGATCGTTACGAACAACACAATTCTTGACATTTGTGATAAAATAGGAAGTTTTCAACCGTTCCAGTTCGTCGTGGTCGAGAGATTCCATGAGAATAGAAGAAGTTAGAATCAAATGGATGGAGGGTAAAGGAATAAAGAATCAAAAAGGGTAAGAGGGTAAAGATGAATATTTTGGATTTTTGAAAAACATGCCATAAAAACAAAGAATGAAAATATTTTGATGTTGTTAACACTTTAGAAAAAGTGTTAATGAACTTTGATTTTTGATTAACTTTACAAAAGCATTTACAAAATGTGGTATATGTGCAAATGCAGTGCGAAATGCTTAAAACACGCTTCTGACCTCCCGGTGGCGTAAAATTTGATTGGTGCTAAGCGGTCAAGTCTAATCACACAAGCTAACCACTTGTGAATGGCTAACCGTAATGAGACTTAAAGCGCTCGAAACCAATACAATTAAGATCGGAGGAATATAGGAATTCTGGGTCGTTAAGTCCCACGGAGGATGAATTGGTGTTTAAACAACTTCAGATGATAGAATGATCACTAAGGATAGTGATCGATAAGGATTCGATGGATAATTACCTAAAGAAAAGATTTACAAATTACAATGACTTAAATGCAAATTA
Source organism: Chrysanthemum lavandulifolium (assembly GCA_022545495.1). Classification (NCBI taxonomy): domain Eukaryota; kingdom Viridiplantae; phylum Streptophyta; class Magnoliopsida; order Asterales; family Asteraceae; genus Chrysanthemum; species Chrysanthemum lavandulifolium. The sequence continues at coordinate 250,835,023 of CM040242.1, forward strand.
AAAGAAATTAAAAGTTAAAATCTATTAAATAAACGCTATCACTATTTTTACAATGATGTTTTATGATTTTATAAAATAAAATGACTTAAATAAACTATCTTAACTAAAGCGTAAACTCAAATTATCTAAAACGTTACTTAAAACTAAAGCAGCGTTATTTACGAAAATGGTATTTGGAGCACAAGATAAAATGTAAATTTTATGAAATAAAAGGCCTAAGAGTGTAAAACTAATTTTATTACGTACTATATGATAAAGAAAATTTTACAAAAAAATTATATTTTTTGACTTTTATATTTTTATTATGAATTAAATACTATAAAACACTAATTAAATGTTTAAAAATACTAAAACTTATTGGAAAATCTGAAACTTTTGTAAAAACACTTTATAACAATACTAAATTAAGAAAATTGAAAAAGATGAAAAAACTACTTGAATAAGTGGAAATAAGCTCTTAAGCTCGTATAGGCAATGAACTAAAAGCGGGCAAAGAAGGTAAAATATTTAATGTTGCAAACATAAACATAAAAAGACCCTAGTGCGGATGGTTGGAGTGGGTGTCTTTGTGTGCGTGCGAGAGGCCTCCAGGAGGTCACTGAGTTCAATTCAATGAGTCCCTTTTTTTCAACTATTTTTTTTTGGATTTTTATTTTACAAATCTTTAAGTTACACTAAAATAAGCACTTTTATAAGTACAACTATTTATGAAAATGACTAGAAAGCGTTGAACTAGCTAAGGATTTTATCACATACTACTTTGTGATAAGCAAGAAAACATATGAATATGAACAAGTTTTTCTAAAAAGGGTCAAAAGAAGCTTAGAAATAATCACTAATAAAATTTGAACAGACATGAACTAATATTTTTCTAATTTTCTTAGCGACTAAATTTTAACATCCTAGAAGGTTAAAAGCTAAAACTCAATATTGAATACACACTAAAATTCTAGATTTTATTCAAAAACTGACCTTAAGAAAATTTGACTTTTACAAGAACATAAAAGTTTGACTAAAATGAATTTAAAACTAAATCTATGGACTGAATATGATATAATAAGCTTTAATAAGATTATCTAGAGCTATGTTTACAAGTTTTAAGCTAGTATTATGAATTTGGCAATCTAAATCTATGACAGTAAACTGTGTAAGCAAATTAAAAGGAAATTTGACTTTTACAAAACAATGACTATATATTAGGACTAAAGCTGAGCTATTAGGTGTTATTGAAACATGAAACAATGACAAACAACTACGAGACATACGGGAGGGCTTGTTTATCAGCAAATCAAACAACCCTTTAACTTTCACTTGTCACATGAACTTCAAAGTTGCATTGAATCGAGTCTAAACAGATTCCAAACATTATATTATAACATAACAAGACTAAATGAGCATAAAACTTCAAGAACTCAAGCAAGAAACTCAAACTTGTCAAATTTTCATTTCAAGCGAGTAATTTCAATTTATAGCACCACTGAATTTCAATGAACAACCTACTTAAATTAAGCTATAATAACATCAAACAATAACAAAGCGGGAAAACATGAAAATCAAAACATGAAAAGTAATGGAGCAGTGAACTTGTAAAAATGGTAAAATGATAAAATGAACTTACAAGTGATCAAGGAAAACACCGAGTACCAAGGTATAGAAACCACTTCTAGCCCTCGTCAATAAGCTAGAAACCGTAAATCCATCCGACTTAGCTTCCATTTCCCGAACTACTTATTGGATCACGGTTTGACTTCCATTGACTTTTTTTATTTTTAGTACTTTTACGAATTTAAAGGTCTAGCTTGTTTAAATGAATCTAAAAGCTTAGTGAGCTTTTGTCAAGAGCTTATTAGAGCTATAGAATCCATTAAATAACTACTTAACAGAAATTAGAATAACTTGAGAATTTAAAGAAAATAAAGTAAAACATGCAACCTCAAGATAGACTGAAATTAAACTAGAAATTAAATTCCATTGCACTAATTTAAGAAATTTAACAACATGAAAACTGTAAATAACATTTAATTTAAAGAAAGCATTTAAAGGTTACACTATGTGAACTAAGGTAAAAACCAAAATTAAGTCTTCATTTGGTTTCTGCTCTTATTTATTGACATAATTCACTCCTTGTCGACCTCCAAACATATCCCACTTCAATCCAGCTCACGAATTCATCTAAAACGTCCATGTGTCGTTTTGGCGGAAAAGCATTTTGAGTGGGTTTAATCAATAATGCGTTTTGGGTGGATGTGATAGGTGTTAGGGAGTTGGTAAGAGGCTATTTAATTTGGAATGATAAGGGTGTGAGGTGGTAGCACGGATGGCGGGAAAAGACTGGTAACAGGTGGATGAAGGGGATGGTGAACAGTGGTGGCGTGTTTGGTTTTAATTTAAACACTGGGCCGGGTTATGGACTTGGGCTTGTTGGGTTTTATTTTGTTTGTGTTTGGATTTGGTATTATTAAGGGTCCGGATTGGTTTTGTAAGTGATAAAAGCCCAAGGACCAAATGTGTCCAAGCTGAAACTTGAGGGACCTTAATTGCCAACTTTCCAAACTTCCTTCAAGGGACCAAACCTGCCATTACATAATAATACAAGGACCAAAGTTGTATTTTTGCATTTTTAAACTTTAAGGACCTAATATGTAATTTTTGGATTTTGAGGGACTAAAGGTGTAAATTCCCAAAAGTTTATCATAAGGACCATTTTTTCCATTTATTAATAGTACAAGGTTTATTTTTGATAGTTTTCACTTTTAAACTTACCAAGGACTATTTTTGACATTTTCCAAAGTTAAAGGACTAAAATTGTCAATTTGCAATTTACATTTCAAGGGTTTGTTTTGACAAATTTAGAATCCTATGGACCTTATATGATTTTTTACAAGTTTTGAAATGACCGGGACTAATTTTGACAACTTTTGTAACTTGGGGACTAAAGCGCCAATTATGCAAACTTGATCGTTTTCATTAGATTTTGATGTTTTGCATTTAAAACATATAAAACACTTGTTTGTGATATTTTATCATTTTGAAGCATTCTTGAGTGTTTTCGGATGTTTTGCGATCTAAAAGATATAAAATGATGAGTATTTGAGACCTTCATCAAGAATATTAATCACTTTGTTCTGAAACATTCAAAACTACTTTCACCAATCCTCTATTTGAATTCGACTCTGAATTCACTTTAATTTCGAGAATCCACTCTTTGATACTCAGTTGAGGATAGTGATGAGTCTCTGATGGAACAAGAATTCACGGTTTACATCTTGTGATTGATTCTCTTCACGAGGAGTTCGCACGGTGAACTCACTCATATCATATCTCTGCCGAGTATGATAACTTCCATTTGATCTAGACACACCCATAATATGTCTTGATCAAGCGAGCTTAAGCGATGAGGTTCATGAAACTATGAATTCTCCTATTGAGGATGAAGAGTTAGTCATGATTTTTATCATGATTTTCTTTCTTTTCTTCATATATTACATCACTTCTCCTGTTCTTCACTCCTTCGGGAATGAAGACATTATCTTCGATCACGAATTTCCATGTACCATTATCTTGAGTGGATCTCTATATCTCATCGGTGTGGAACTTTCACGTACTTCAATGTTTGTCCAAACATCTTGAATGAAAGTCAGATGGAGATTGTCTCTTCCACTTACTTCCCATGAACAAATTAATTGGGGTCGAGTCAAGCTAGCGACTCGGTAATCAAAAACATGAGTTAAACATGGGTTTTCACCCGTGTGTCCCACCTAGTGTGGGGAGATGCCCCACATGTTGTATATAGATCTAAAAAAATGAATGAATGAAAATTGTAAATATTAAAAAGAGAATAATTGTTGTGTTTCTACACTTAGCTAGTAATGTTATCTTTTACGTTCTAAGTTTCGGCATAACGGTACTTTGAATATTGAGGACAATATTCATTTCTAAGTGTGGGGGGAAATTCGCGAATTTGATCATAAATGTGCCCTTTAGTTCCTTTTCCCCAAAATGGCCAAATTTTAAAAAATTTTAGTGGAAGTACTATGTACTAAACACAACAAATGGTAATCATCCACCATATCTAACCCACATAAGGATTGGCTAATCCGAGAGCAAGCGGCTCTTGGTAAAGATATCTCAAATCCGTTTATGGCTTGCAATTTGCCCAAAATTGTATGGTGTTACTCACCATATCTTTAATTAGTGAAAAGTTGGCTAGCCCGCAAGTTTATGGCTTGTGGTAAAGGCGATGGAAAAACCATAATTGGTAATCGACTCACCAAAGATAATATTGATAATTTATCTAAGAGTTGGCTAGTCCGAAGCAAACGGCTTCGTAAAGACAAATCAAATCCGTTGAAAGTCGGTGATTTGCTCAAAATCATTTGGTTATCGGTGTACCAAGGTTCTTACTTGAGCTGAAACATTTGGCTACTCCGAGTAATGGCTTTTGGTAAAGAGATAAAATCCATTAATTTTTCTTAAAACATTGCTGGGACTAGCAATATTTTAGTGTGGGGATTGATGAGTGTCTAAATACTCATCATTTTTGTACAAATTAGGCGCAAAAACATCGAAAACACTCGAAATGCATCAAAATGATAAAAATATCACAAATAAGTGTTTTATGTGTTTTAAATGCAAAAATATCAAAATCACGGTGAAAACGTATAAAGTTTGCATAATTGGCGGTTTAGTCCCCAAGTTTCAAAAGTTGTCAAAACAGTCCACAGTAAAACAAAATAAAGAAAAATGTTATTCAAGGTCCCGAAATATTCTAAGTTGTCAAAATGGTCCTTGAATAAATCTTTTGTCAAATGGCGAAAAGGTCCTCAAGTTTCAAAATGTCAAGTTTGGTCCACGGAAATTTGAAAATGTCAACAATAGTCCTTGTACTATTGAAAATTATCAATTTTGGTCCCTTGAAACAACTTTGGAAAATTACGAGTTGGTCCTCATCTTTCGAAATTGCAAAAATAGTCCTTGAAATAAACAACTAAACCATGACCCTTTTGCAATATTGGACCCATGCCTTTATACCATTTGGACCCTTGACCCTTCCTATTTGACCCCGTCCAATAAACCCTCCCAAGTCAAAACTCAGTCAAATCCCACCTTTCCCTCCACCACTGCTTATCCTCCTTCCCCACCACTTGCCTGCAACTCAGCCTTTCCCATCACCCCTCAGGCCTTATCCCTTATCCTCTAACCCTCATCATCACCCCTACAATCCACCTTTCCCCCCAGTTGCAATTATTTAGTCCACAAAGGTAAAAAAAAACCCTTTCCCGCCAAAATGGATCCAATGGCTAAAATCTACTCAAGACATCCAATGGCTACAAATGTTGATGGGATTTAATCAGAGGACACGTGGGAACTTTTTGAGTATAAAAGAGGGAAGAAGAAGCAAGAACCAAGACAGTAGTTAGTTTTTTAAAATTAAAATGCATGTCGTTTTTTATTAAGTATTCTTAATTAGTGTATTAGAATGTAATCTCAAGTTTCATTGTACTCAAACTAATCTCCTTTGTCACTATAATTGATTCAAGTCTCAATTTAATGCTTCACTTATATTTGATGTTTTGAAGTCCTTGTTGAAAATTTTGATTTTAAACTCTAGCATTCAAGCTTCAAATAGCTCTTTATTCGATTCAATAAGCTTAAATAAGCTCTATATAGCTTTTATAAACACAATTAAGTTTCAATCAATTTTGTTACATGGTCAATAAAAGTCAACTGTACAAGCAAGATGGGTATGGAAATGGTGTTTGGGTGATGCGATTGCTTGGAATGGGTTGGAAATGGATTAGAATAGTGATTTTGGGTTTGGTTTAAGGCGCAATATCATTTGGAACACTTGTGAGTGTCATTCTCAATTTCACTTTTATTCAAGTTTGTAGATTGTGCTTGAATTCATATCTATTGTCTTTGAGCATCTTTAACTTTGTTCGATGGTTGTAATTAGACTATCTAGATTAAATTTCAATGATTGCTTAAGCCATTTTAGTAGTTAACTCGGTTTAATTGTCAAAGCAGTTTCTAAAGAGTGTTTGGTTGAGTATTAAAATTGCCTTTGGGTTTGTTTCAGAGGAATAAAAGGTGCTTAGGTAGTTTACTTATAGGCTAGGATAAGTAGTTTTAGCATAAATTCAATAGCCACTTCATCAAAAAGTCAAAATTCATGTCCACTGTCTTAATAGCTTACTGTTGGGATTTTTTGTAAAAGTAAACTCTTGTTTTTGTTTAGATACCATTAGGATAGCTTGCTCTAGTCTTGGTTCATCATATAACATCATTCTCAGTTAAATAAATTGAATCAAAACTCATATAAGTCAACTTTTCGGTTTTGTCAAAAGTCAAAATTTGTAGCAAACTTTGTTTTGGGCTCAACTAGGAAGAATTTTCATGGATTCATTTCTAGGCCAATCTCGGTGAAACTTTGGGTTTTAAATTTCAGTATGTCTATTTCCTTATTATCATTTTATAGATTTTGTGATTTTTATAACCCTCAAAATTGGTTGACAACATGGACAAAAATGCCTGCAAGCTGACTTAGTGTTAATTGAGTGCACGGGGTTTTGCAGACCTTGCAGACCAGCTCTTGAGAGCTTGTCCAAGGCTCCTTTTGGTTTACTAGGTCTCGGCCGGTCTAGTTCAAGTTCCAAATCTTGGTTTCGGTTTGACTTATCTAGTTGCTTATTTTTAAGCCCAAGTAGGTACCTCAAAGTGTTATTAGACTTGGTCTAAAATCAACCAAATCTTGGTAGTTATCATTCCAGAGGTTTAGAGCAGTTCATTCTTATTGCATTTTGGTAATTTTAGCTTATCCCGACACGTATCAAGTTGGTGGCTTTTTGTGGTTGTTGGCTTATTTCTAGTCTTATTTCTAAGCACTTTGCACATCGATTTCATATTCCTCCACACAACCACCTTTTTCCATTTTCTTAGATTCCTAATATTATTTTAGAGTTATCTTGAATTTTTCAGATTTTTCATGTCTGTTTGCTATTTTTCTTAATTTAAATTAGATTTTAAGTATTTTTAATTAGCATTTAATACAAAAATTAAGAAAAGTTTCAAAAATTAATTTTCATTTTCTTAAGTTAAGATAAATATAAAAGACAAAAAATATTTTTCTAGATTTTCTTAGTTAAATTTGTATTTTTAAGTAATTTAAGTAGTTTTAAATAGTTTTAATTCCTAGAAAATAGAAAAATATTGAGAAAAATACAAAAATAGTTTTGAAAATTCTCTTTTGATATTTTAGATTTTTCTAAGTCAAAATTTTATTTTTCTAGCCTTATTTCCTATTTTCTTGTGTTTTAGGTTATTATTTAATAGTTAAATATAGTTTTTAATTAATAATAATTAGATAAATAGTTATAAAAATAATTTTCTTTTTCTAATAATTTTCTTTTATCATTAGGATTGTAAAAATATCATTTTCATACTTTTAGGATTAATATTGTGTAAGTTTCACATTTTTATTTGTACGTTACGTAGTTTTTAATTAAGTTTTATAAAAATATAAAATCAAAAACATCATTTTTAAAATAGTGATAGCGTTTATTTAATATTTTTATCTTTTAATTTCCTTTAATTTGCATTTAAGCCGTTGTAATTTATACACTTATTACGTAGTTATAATAAATCATATCTCCTTATCTGCTCAAATCTTACCGATCCTACACGTTTGATTATTCTCGCACGGCTCGTTGGGACTTAACGACTGGGAAACACTATACTCTCTCGGACTTCATTGCATTTGTTTCCATCTTGTTTTAAGTTTATTCTGATTAGCCATTCATGAGTGGCTAGCTTGCGTGACTAAACTTGTTGTTTGGGGCGAATCACTGGTCACATCCCAGTGGTGGAGAACATTCTTCGACTCGGACGATCCTGCGGATGAGGATGTCCCGTCGTTGGCTCAACAGGGAATAGGCGATAGGCTAAAGAGTAGGAAAGGGACGGTGACGGGCGTGAAATCCAACAAAGGAAGAATCTCCGCCACCTGCAGGAGTAGAGTTGTGAAGCATAAAAGTACCGAGGCGTAAAGCTTATCAAGTCGCCTTGGTGCCCGATGAATCCGTTGAGGTTCATGGTAAGTATTTACGTCTTATGAGACATTGTGAAGGTAAAAATATAAGCGTTATGCTAACTCGTGTATATTTTGTTGCTCGTAGGTCTTCAAAGGCGAAGGAGCTTCCAAATGCCTTAGCTTGTCATCGGATTGTTGACCATGTGACCCTCCACGGTGGAAGAGTATGCTAGAGAACATGTCCATTGAGAAGTTATGTGACATGCATGATAATGGGGTTTCGAGGCGGTGATGGATAATCACTTGAATGCCCGGACCGAGGGGTTGCTCGAACAGTGGCCAAGTTGGAAGCAAAGTGTGGCGAGATCGAGGGGCGTTGAGAAGAACCCGTCGTCAAGACCTTCGAGAAAAGATAGCTCGGTTGACCGTGGAGCGTGGCAATCTCAAGCTGGAAGAAGCCAAGGTTATTACTCTCATTTGGTCGAATCTTGCTCTCGAGGCTAAATCGTTGGGTTGGAAAGTGAGAAGGTTAGGCTTGGAGAGGTAGAGGTAAAGTTGAGGGAGGAGATCGACGACCTGCAAATGAGGTATAAGATCTTGCAAAAGACCGTGCGAAGTTGTTTGAAGATGGTGCGTTACATAGCCATGGAACTCTATCATAGTGTGATGGGAGCTCGGATGTGGAAGGTCATCAAGTCACCCTATTTCATGGACGGTGTTTGGCTCGAGGAGGTCGCCAAAGCAGGTAAGCTGTGGACCTCTCCAAGATTGAATGCTACCGTCCCACTTCGCAGTGAATATGATGAGGCAGAAATGCATTTGCAAGCTGCAGTACTCCTTCCTTCTTGAGGCAACCAAAGATCCAATGGCACCCTTGAAGATCTCCATCTAAGAAACCTCGAAGCTGAAGCCTACCACTCCAACCAAGAAGACCATGTCTACTAAGCCGGTCTCGGTGCAACCTCCTCCACTCCCTCTCAGAAGAAACAAGAATGAAGGGCGCTCTGTTAGCGATAATTTGGTTCAAAGGGTGGCGTGTACCATAAGACAATTTATTTTATGTGACAATGCGTGTCTTGTTTCCCAAACAATTTAGCGCTTGTGATGTATGGCCATGTGCCAAAAATAATTTGACAGAGTCTAGGCTCCTTATGCGGTATAAAGGCGTGGCTGTATTTTGAATGCAATAGTGTAGAGGACATACCTATACATATTTAGCTTAAGTTTGTTATGTAAAATTCTCTTACGCCATTTTGCGGCGCTTAAATTTTACAACCTAAGGTTCAACAACCTCATTGTGTGTAAATTACAACACCAAGAATATAATGGCCAACTTGACCATTGTGAGGTCACGACCCACTCTATCTCGGATCCTTTACATAGCATGGCTTTGTTAAAAAAAAATTTTACAAGCGCCAAAATCTACTAGGAGAGTTAATGTGAATGTTTAAGTTGGTTTTGAATAATAAGGCATATGTTACACCTCGAGCCATTCGACATTGAAACTCATTAACGACTTGGTTGAACAAATCTTTGTGTTTAAGCGAAGCAAGAGATTTGTGGAAATGTCTTATTTATCATTGAATTGGTAGGGAGGATTACATCATTCTTGAAATGAAAACTAAGACAACTACCAATAATGTGTGCTTTCCTTGATAAGCTTTTGATTACAAGAAAAAGTTAAAGTACTTTTAAACATAGAATTTTGAAGGTTCGTACCATTCCATGTCTGTCGATGGGTTCTCAGGAAAAGTGGCCAATTGTATGCTCCATTCTTGGTAGGCCTCGCCTACCATGTAGGGTCCTTCCCAAGTTGGTCCCAGTTTTCCACGATACTCGCTTTGCTTGCCTTTGTTGGTAGCGATACATATTCTCGGGCTTGAAAGTGGAAGGTCGACCCTTTTGTTATAGTAGCCTTGATCTTATGTTTGTGTATTGCTTCCGGATGGAGTTATTTCTCTCCTTTCTTCAGGAGATCAAGGTTTTCTGATCCTATCGTCATTTTGGGAGGCATCATACGTTGCCACACGCTCCGTGTGTACAATTAGTTCAGAAGGGATGACCGCTTTTATTCCGTATGTTAGGTGAAGGGGTTTCTCCGTTGCTTGACTTAGGATGTGTCGGTGAGCCCATAAGACTTGAGGAGCTCGTCCCACCCATCCATGATGAGTTCGACCTAGCCTTTTCTCGATTCCTTTGACGATTTCTCTGTTTGTAACCTCCACTCCACTTGTCCATTACCTTGTGGGTGATGAGCGGATGTCTGGATTGTTTATGTTGAGCCCTTGGCGAAGTCATAAAGACTCCTTCGACAAGCTGTTTCCGTTGTCGAGATATGATGATGTGGGGTACTCAGAATCGCACACAATGTGTTCCCATACAAACTTCTCGATCATCTTCCTGTCACCGAGGCTAGGGGTTTTGCTTCCACCCACTGGTGAAGTAGTCGATCGCTACTAGCAAGAACTTGACTCCTCCGGGAGCTATAGGCATAGGCCTACAATATCGATGCCCCATGGGAGAAGGGCCATGCGGATGTCACACCTGTCATATCTTGCTTGGCATTTTGGAGCGTTTGAGTGTATCGACAAGCTTCACACTTGAGGATGATTTCGGTTGCGTCCACATGCGCCGAGGGCCAATAGTAGCCCAACTTCATTATCTTGAGACAAGCGGCGAGGTCATGCATGGAGACCGTAAGATCCTTCATGGACTTCAGCTATGATGCTCGAATCTTGCTGGGACCTCGCGATCGTAACCAAGGTGATAAAACGACCTCCTATATAGGGTTTCCCTATTAGCCGGTCTGCTGAGGACTTAACCCGAATCTTTCTTGCAAGCTTGGGATCATCGGGGAAGACCACTTATCAAATATTCCCTTATGGGAGTCATCCATGTCTCTCCTTCTTCGTGAATCACATCGGCGACCTCTTTGAGAACAATGGATATTTCGGGAAGGATTTCCACGAGAACCTCCTTAGTGAGATGAGTGAAAGCCATGGAAGCTAGATTGCTTAATGCGCCCGCCTTTTGTTCGGTTCGAAGAACATGTTGGATGGTGTAAGAGTTGAAGTTTTCGAGCATCTCTTTGTCTTTTCAAATCTTGTTTGATGACGGGTTGCCTTGCTTCAGAGGAACACATCACTTGGTTTGCCACCAATTGGGAATCTCTGACTGCGGCGACTTTGACTTCCATATCTTTGGCTAGTCGAGTCCTACTAATAGCGCCAGTATTCCGCTTCGTTGTTTGTGGCTTGAACTCAAACCAAGAGCATATGTATGCTCCTTCCTTTAGGACCGACTAACATTAGACCGACTCACGGAGCCATCGGGCTGGATGCTCCATCGTGTAAAGCTTCCATTCAACTCGCACTTGAGAAAGATTAGCTTTGGGCTTTTCCTTTTCTTCATCGGGCTGGGAAGGTGTTTACGCCAAGAAGTGCAAGGATTTGCCCTTTGATAGAACTACATCCTTTAAACTCGATTTCATGTTCTCCGAGTTCAATAGCCCATTTAGCCACCCTTCTAGACTTTTCGTGTTTAGACAAGATGCCTTGATGGCTTATCGGTTAAGGCGTAATTGGGTGGGCACGGAAATAGCGTCGAGCCTCCTTGCTGCGTAAATTAAAGCGAGCACTAACTTCTCCAAGGTTGGGTAGTTGACCTCCGCTCCTTGTAGGACCTAGCGATAAAGTAAATTGGGATCATGTCGCTTTTCTCTCTGCCATAAGGATTGCGCTAATACTTTCTGTGAGGATGCCAAATACATAAACAACACCGCCTTTGATTGGGGTTGTAAGTGTTGGAAGTATTCAATGAACTCCTTCATCTTACGAAGGCTACTTGATCTGGCTCCATTGGAAAGTTTTCTTGTCCGTGCATCCTTTGAGTGTCTTGAAGAAGGGTAGGGACACATCGACTCCTTTCGACAAAAATCGACTTAAGCCGCCAACTTCCCATTCGAGCTCGCACATCTTTTAGACACTTAGGGGCTTGGAGATCGGAGATGGCTTTGACCTTAGAGGGTTAGCTCGTATCCCCGCAGTGATCAAATGTCCTAAATTGTCCTTCCTCGACACAGAAGGAGCATTTCTTAGGTTCGACTTCATGTTGATTTCCGGAGTCGATCGAATGTTTCTGTACATCAAGGAGTAGGTCCTCCTCGGTCTTGCTCTTGATAACCATGTCATCAACGTAGGCTTGAGATTTACGCCTATCTGTTTGTTGAAGGCTTTATCTACGAGGCGTTGGTAAGTAGCTCATCGTTCTTCAAGCGAAGGGCATCTTTCGTAACGATGAACACCTTTACTTGTGTAGAAGGTCGTCTTTTCCTCGTCCTCCTTGGCCATCGGATCGATGGTACCCATGAGCATCTAAGAATCATTTTAACCGGAAGCTCGCCAAGGATTCTACCTTCCATCGATTTGGTGGGGGTAGCAATCCTTAGGGCATGCTTTGTTGATGTCGATGAAATCCGCGTACACGCGCCACCCTCCGTCGCTCTTTTTACCGACACGGGTTGGCCACCCAAGTTTGGTATTTAACCTCCCTCGGGATGCTGCTTTTGTAAGTTCATCAACTTCTTTGCAAGCTGCAGCGTTTCTTTCGGGGCAAGGCTTCTCTTTTTACGCTTTATGGGCTCAATGTGCTTGTACTCATTGAGTTTATGCTCCGTTCAGAAGGATTGTCCATCTATCGACAATGTTCTTGGAACACTGTCATGTCGAATATTTCCAAGCAAAGACATCAAGGTTAGTACGTACTTGAGTTTTGTGAGCCGCCTTGAAATTCGCGGGAGTTGCTTCCTACTACCACTGTCCATTCGGGATAGCTAGGGTTTACGACAACTCGCTCCTCGCATCTGTGCAACTAAAATTGCCATCGGAGGCTCCTCAGATTCCTCTCTCGATCTTTTGACACCATATACACCCTTATCCGCTCCATAACTAGAATGAGCAGTTCCTACTCCGAAGGGGTTTGGAACTTAATGGCGGCATGTATAGTAGAAACAACAATTCCCATTTTTGCATATTGTCCTCCCTATTAATAAATTATAAGGAGAATCGACCTTACTATGGCGAAAATGAGTGTCTCCGTGCGGGATAAGGGGCCTTTGCCTATGGTGACTTGGTATGTGCTAAAACACATACTTTTTGTTATCAAAATAGACCCAAAATAACCAAGAAAAAGCCGTTTATTGCTATTTTGTGGTTTCTTGAGTTTGTGCTTGTGCAGTGCGGATATGTAAAACACGCAAAAGGAGCCAAATCGGACGTAAAACCGAGCACGAGAGAGAGAAGTGTGCAAAAGCCGATGCCGGGATGCTATTTATTGGATTTGAAGCTCAAAAGTGCATTTTACGGTTTACGGATCAAGATTGAAATTTACACATTTACCTTTACCTTTACCACACTTACACAATAAACCTTTCACTTTCCCATTTTCCCATTTTCACCCTTATACTTTCACAATTTACACCTTTGGTCCCTTATGAGCTTAAATGAACACATAACTAGTCCATATTATCCTAAGTCCTAAATCAAATCCATTATCCAATAACAAATACAAAAGCCACGGCCCATTAAATCCCCTACCCGGTCCAGTTAACAAACAACAAAACCCAGCCACCTAATATATCCTAACCCGAAAATCCCACTTACCCGAATTCTAACCCAAGTCAACTACACAGAAACCCGGTCAAAACATTCAAGTTATTATTAAATAACCAAGCGCGCCTTTAATAATACACTATCTTTGACCAAACACACACCATTTACCCACCACCATATTTGTCCCAAACACACCACTTAGTACTAAGTATCTTTCAACCTCCTAGAACCTCGATGTGTCGGATAAGGTTGCCACGTGGCCAATCAAGCAATTTCATTGGACGAGACACCTCGAATGAACAAATGGGGCATTGTGATTGGATGTGATGACAATGGAGGAATGTGTGGGTGTGATAGGAACTTCTAGGCTCTTCGAAAGGCATCCCAAGGCCTCTCCTCATCACTATTAATAGACCTCTTGGCTCACAATGTATCTCGTCCAATTCCTTAGGCATTAGAGGAATTTTGACCTTCTATTTCTGTCATTCTTTGTTTTAATAGTTTAGCCAAGTTTCTTTTCATTGTAATTTTAATGCTCTTGTTATGTCATTTTGTTAATCAAGTTTTCTTTCATTAATCCATTGTCAATTCGAGTTATATGCAATCTAGTTTTTAATCCATCCAAAAGCTGTTTCACTGTTTGTTTAAGCTTATATAAGCTTAACAAAGCTTATGTGAGTATCATAGTGTCTTAACTGATCTTAATCTTCAAGTCTTCTTAAAAGTCAATAAAAGTCAACTGTGGTCAAAAATCATAAGTCAAACCAGTTTTTGAGTGATTGATGATCATCATGTGTTAATGAGTGGATTTTAATGGTTGTTTATGTGAATCATTTTGGTTTATGTTATCGGTTATTAAGTTTTAAGTGTTAAGTGCATTTTGTGTGCTTAAAGGAGTGTTTGGATTGCATGTTTGAATCATCTTAGAGGTTATACATTAGGTTAGATCAGTTGGTTTAGACTTGTTATGGTTATTAGTATTCATATATGTCATTGATTTGTGCTTGCCTGTTTCAGAAGTCAACATCTCTTTTGTACTGATCTTGTATGCAAATCTGTTGGAACCAGTGACCTAAATCATTGCATTTAGGTTTAGAATTTGATAAAGTAGATTGCTTAAGTTTCATTACATCATATTTCATCACCATCAGTTTTAAATTTGATCTTTAAACTCACCAAAGTCAAATCTTTAATTTGTTTCAAAAAGTCAAACTGTGTCCAAAGTCAGTTTTATGCAGATATTGCAGTCATTGCACAGGGTTCATTACAGCTTGTTAGGGTCTCATTTTTGGCACATTTTCTTTTTGTTGGGTGGTCTTTAAGACCCCATATCTGTTTTTGACTCAGGCTTCTCTGATAAGCTGGTGCATAAGCCCAAAGTAGGGGCCTGTTTCCTGTGTTGTTGTTAGATCAGTTAGCTTAATTCATAGGTAAATTGCTTATTAGGTATTAGGAGTAGTTTTAATAAGTTGCCTTAGGGTAGTTATAGGATACATTAGCTTTTGTAATCAGTTGGTACTGTTTAGTGCTTATTAGCTTATTTCCTAGTGCTTATTTTACATCAGTTACACTCGCCTTATATCTCTCACATAAGTATCGGTTTTATATTTTCACACTTTAGAATAACATTTTAGTATTTCCTGAAGTTTTCATAATTTTTGGTCCTTTGTTTAGTATTTTCATCATTTAATTAGGTTTTAATCACTTTTAATTAGCTTTAATTGCAAATAATTGAGAAAAAGTTCCAAAAATCATTTTCAATTTTACCAGTTTAAGATAAATATAAAAAGCATAAAAAATATTTTTCCCTATTTTTCTCCTTTTATTTGGTATTTTTCACAAGTTAAATTAGATTAAAATAGTTTTAAATTAGTAGAAAATAGAAAATTAATCTGAAAAATATAAAAATAGTTTTGAAAAGTCTTTAGTTATATTTTAGATTTTTGAGAAGTAATTCCATAATTTTCCCTTTAATTTTCATAATTTTTAGTATTTTAATTTAGATTTAATGGTTAAAAATTAGTTTTTAATTTTTATAATTCAAGAAAATTCCTAAAAAATAGTTTTAATTCATAAATAGTTTTCTAATATCATTTTTAGTGTAAAAGTAATTTTAGGTTATTTTTAGGATTTAGAATAGGCGTAATTGCTTTTTATTAGCGTTTCGTTTTAATTAGTATTTGCGTTTTAGTGTAGAAGCTGCGTGGTTTGCCTTAATTCTTAGGATTTCCGTAGATTAGATGTTCCATTTACTTTCCTTATCCGTAGTTTAGATAACTTCATATTATCCCTTTTCTCATTCGAATCCCGATTATCGGGGCGTGAGTTGGAAATTCCATTCGACCTCGTTCGAACGATCTCGGTGCTCAAACCTAACACGTTTGAGTTACCCATATACTACTTCTTCTTATTATTGGTCGATTCCGAGCCGTTTTAAGTTTCTTACGGTTAGCCATTCGCAGTGGTTAGCTTGGTGAGTAAGCAGCGTTGCTTTGGCATCATATCAATTTTTGGCGCCATTGGGGGAGGCTTGTAGCGAGTTTTCGTATTCCGTCTCGGATCGTGTGCATTTGAAGATCCTTCCTCGTGAAGTTATCGTTGATATTTGTACATATCCCTTTTATAAAACCCAAAGATTTTCCTTTTCAAAATATGTTTCTAAAACCCAAAATATTCTTCTTTACCCTCCGATTCGATAATTCTTCTCTTTACCCTCTATATGTTTAATTCTCATGGATTCTCAAAATTTCTATCAACCCTATTGCTTTAATTGTAGAGATTTGTTAAGCGATGATTCATTTTGTGAGCGTTGCTTTTGCAAAGGGTGTGGATTTTATCGCGAATCTTGTATGTGCATCGCCTTTTGAAGAACCCACGGGGTTATCAATAGCGTTTCCATCGATTTTGAAAAAGATTTGAGCGACGTCAAAACCGCATTGAAAGCATGCTTCAAACTTTATTAAGCGCATTCAAGCTCGACAATGTGTTAATGAGGAACCCGTTCAAGTTATGGAAGACGATCACACTATTAGGAGCTGCAGAAGAACCCACCGAGGGTCACGGGGACGATTTCTTTGAACATCGTGCTTTTACGAACAACATTGAAAAACTTGAAGCATTACCAAAATTTTGAAATGTAATATTGATGAACCTCGATTCTACTCCTCCGGTGAGGAGATGGAACATATTCTGAACACGAGGTGATTCCGTTTGTACTCTCGACTTAATCAGAAGAATTCTAGAATCGATCCTTATCTTTCACGATTCACCGTTCTGAGTTAGTCGAGTTACAACAAAACGAAACAAACTTATGAGCTTAAAGCGATTTCTAAGCGAGAAAAACCGGAGATCACAGCGGAAGTGGTGGAACTTGCTAGCTCTAACAAAGACACCACTTGTCCCACCTCAGGATTCTTATCCCTTTCTCATTTCGAGCCTTTCATTTCCGACCCTTCCCTTCACTCACGCGGTTGAGAGAAGTGATATCATATTGGAAGAGGTCGATGATTCTATTATTACAGACATTGTTGAACCCGTTGATTCTCTCATAATGGGGATGAGCATCTTAGTACTATTCGGAAGCGGAAGAGACTAGTGATGAGATCCTTATTCCAAGCCCAAGAGAGTGCGGGGTTGTTGATATTGTGATGAGCCTTCTTGATATTTCAAATGATCATGTTGAGATGTTCTCCGATTCGATGATGATTCTTATGGAGACATCGATTTTGTCGACGATTTACCTTCCGAGCCGAGCGAAGAAGAAGAGATTGAGCCCGATGATATTGAGATCGAGGATCGAAGATTACGTGAAACATTGTCGAGTTTATCTTCTCATTTCCAAGATTGAAGCATTGACCAATAATTCAAGTTCGCCTCTATCTCCGTTAAAGATAGTGATTTCTCTCGAGCTTGAGAGTTTCCGATTTGATGAAGAGATTAGTGGCGGTCCCACTATTGATGATGTTTATCCTCCGATTCTTGGCGATTCTATTTCGATGTTGATATGAACAAGGTTTTGAACGAGATTTCCAATACTCCGACAAATGACCCGATCATTGAGGATGCTATTGATGACCCAATACCACCGGTATTGAGGATGTTATGCATAATCTCGAGGGGATAATGTTGTTCTTGATGGTTCTCTTGACTCCCCTTCTCGATGAGTCCACCATCCTTTATCCCGTTGAGCCTTTATGTGAAGACAAAATCTTTAAACCGGGATATTAGACATAGATGAGCTTTATGCTAAAACCGTCATTCTAGTTAAGGATCCTTTCTTGGATGCCTTCATGTTTGAGCGTTACATCTTATCCCTTACCATAAGCTCCCGACTTCTTTGGAGTTTCTCATTTCTATCCATCATCCTTTCGTCCACCGCTAAACCACCGGATGATGGATCATTCTTTCATGTTATACCATTTGTCTTGGGCCCGACACTTTCTTTCTCACCTGACCCCCCGGTCTCATTCTTTCAAGAATAAGGGCGCCGTTTTTACCACAGTATCTCTACCACTTTCTTCCCCAAGGACAAATGAATTGGGACGAGTCGGGGCTAGCGACTCGGTGATCAAAAACGATGGCGCTTCGTGGGAGGCACCCCATGCTTATCTCTATCTTCTTTCTATTTTCTAATAAGTGGCCGAAGGGTGCGCCTTGATTTCTCGTGTTTGGTTGTTTGTGATGTTGTGTTTAGGATGTTCCCGATATGAAGACTCTCGTGCTCAAGTTTGTCTTTTCTCCACTCGAGTTTCATGATCGATGCTAATGGAAACCGATATCCTAATCTTATCGACTAACGTTTATCTTCTAGCATACTTAATAAACGTCTTTTAGATTTTCGTGATACCCTTGCTTTAAACATTGAGGACAATGTTTCGTTCTAGTCTGGGGTAGGGTAATCTTCGATTTGATTTAACCGCACTTGCTATATTTTTGTCGTGTACTCTCGTAACCCCGTGTTTCCTTAGAAAATGAAAAATTGTGCAAAAATGTGAAAAATTTAAAATTTTGTAAGCTTTTGTTAAGTCTTTTGATAGAAAAGTTTTGCTAGTCTCTTAGACAAGAAGCTATAAAATCACAATTCTAGCTCACAAGGCCAAGAATTTGCAAGTTTCCTGAGTGACTTTAAATATGCATAACTTGATTTCATTAGACGAAACATTTGCTAAGTTAATATATGTTTTGACACCTTGTTGACTTTCATTGGTGAGAGTAGGAATAGAATTACGACTTGACCAGGCGTGTTGAGCCCTAACTTGTTCCTTAACCATAGATAACCTAAAATTATCGGCTAAGCATCCGCGGATCTCATTATTTGGGATTTTAAATTTGCAGAGACCGAGAAATGATAGAGTTACTTATGAGTTTAGATGCTAAGCGTGGAGTAGTTGGTTCTCTTTAGAGCCCATGAAGGTACTTATGGCTTTTGTTCCCACAAAATTGTTTCACCCCATATCATCTAATAATTAGAGATGTTGAGTTTTTGGCGATAGTTAGTTCTTTATCTTCTTAAAAGAATCTTTGTTTTAAAAATTGGGTACACATCAAGGATCGATAATAAATAAATGAGTAATAAGTGATATGTGTAATGTAATAAGTAAAGTTGTGAGTGCGGTGTCGAGATCGGACCCTTGGATCTTTAGCCGGGATTGAGTGAGGGCTTAGCCTAGCCACCGGGATCCTCATTTCATGAAGCCTATAGTCTTGGAATTACCAGTGAGCTCCGTGGTTCCTGACTCATATAAGTAAAAGTATAAGTGCAATATAAAAAAAAAAAAAAATGAATGATGAAAATTGCAAAAGTCAAAAAGTTAGTGAATAAAAATTCCTTGATGTGGACCTCATTTTACGACAATGGTTCTTGAGAGAAGATGGATAACTAATTATCGACTTAGCTTTGTATCTTTATCGAATAAAAGTTATCGAAGCGAGAATTTGAAGAAATTCATTCTCACAAAAATAAAAAAATCTAGAGGAAAATAGGAAAATGGGAACAAAAGGTATTTACACAAGTAACTTCCATGGGTAGTGTTAGCATCTAGAGTCGTATGTAACAATGATTTCGGTTTTACGCTTAGTTTGGGGACTTGTGAAAAATCAGGGACGATGTATTCTATCCGTATGGTCACTTCACGCTGTGTTGTGTTTTCTACTCTGTGATCCTAACGTGTCGTTTGAAAAATGTTTGAGTTATTGATCGACATGAAAGTTCAACAAACCGTCATTCATAATCGGAATGTGCTTAATCGTAATATCTATATGTGAATTGAAAGGTAAGCAGGCGTTTTAGAATTAAGGCTTTCTTAATCTCTTTTGAGGAACATTGACTACTTCTTCTCTAATTGGTTTATACGAAGCTGTTTTAAGTTTCTTACGGTTAGTCATTCACAAGTGGCTAGCTTGTGTGAGATAATTACGGTTTGGACATATCAATGGTTTAGTAGAAAGAGATTGAAATCCTTGATTTTAGAAGCGTGAGTTGATTGCATTGCGTGAGGACACGGCAATGGTCTCGTCTGGGGTATTTTGGTATGTGCTAAAACACATACTTTTTTGTTATCAAAATAGACCCAAAATAACCAAGAAAGAGCCGTTTATTGCTAATATTTGTGGTTTTCTTGAGTTTGTGCTTGTGCGAGTGCGGATATGTAAAACACGCAAAAGGAGCCAAATCGGGCGTAAAACCGAGCACGAGAGAGAAGTGTGCAAAAGCCGATCTTGGGATGCTATTTATTGGTTTGAAGCTCAAAAGTGCATTTTACAGATTGGATCAAGATTGAAATTTACACATTTTACCTTTACCTTTACCACACTTACACAATAAACCTTTCACTTTCCCATTTTCCCATTTTCACCTTATACTTTCACAATTTACACCTTTGGTCCCTTATGAGCTTAAATGAACACATAACTAGTCCATATTATCCTAAGTCCTAAATCAAATCCATTATCCAATAACAAATACAAAAGCCACGGCCCATTAAATCCCTACCGGTCCAGTTAACAAACAACAAAACCCAGCCACCTAATATATCCTAACCCGAAAATCCCACTTACAGAATTCTAACCCAAGTCAACTACGAAACCGGTCAAAACATTCAAGTTATTATTAAATAACCAAACGCGCCTTTAATAGTACCTTTGTCTTCCCCACCAAACACATACCATTTACCCACCACCATATTTATCCCAAAACACCACTTAGTACTAAGTATCTTTCAACCTCCTAGAACCTCGATGTGTCGATAAGGTTGCCACGTGGCCAATCAAGCAATTTCATTGGACGAGACACCTCGAATGAACAAATGGGGCATTGTGATTGGATGTGATGACAATGGAGGAATGTGGTGGGCGTGATAGGGCTTCTAGGCTCTTACGAAAGGCATCCCAAGGCCTCTCCTCATCGCTATTAATAGACCTCTTGGCTCACAATGTATCTCGTCCAATTCCTTAGGCATTAGAGAATTTTGACCTTATTTCTGTCATTTTCTTGTTTTAATAGTTTAGCCAAGTTTCTTTTCATTGTAATTTTAATGCTCTTGTTATGTCACTTTATTAATCAAGTTTTCTTTCATTAATCCATTGTCAATTCGAGGTTATATGCAATCTAGTTTTAATCCATCCAAAAGTTGTTTCCTTTGTTTGTTTAAGCTCATATAAACAACAAAGCTTATGTGAGTATCATAGTGTCTTAACTGATCTTAATCTTCAAGTCTTCTTAAAAGTCAATAAAAGTCAACTGTGGTCAAAAATCATAAGTCAAACCAGTTTTTGAGTGATTGATGATCATCATGTGTTAATGAGTGGATTTTAATGGTTGTTTATGTGAATCATTTTGGTTTATGTTATCAGTTATTAAGTTTTTAAGTGTTAAGTGCATTTTGTGTGCTTAAAGGAGTGTTTGGATTGCATGTTTGAATCTGTCTTAGAGGTTATACATTAGGTTAGATCAGTTGGTTTAGACTTGTTATGGTTATTAGTATTCATATATGTCATTGATTTGTGCTTGCCTGTTTCAGAAGTCAACATCTCTTTTGTACTGATCTTGTATGCAAATCTGTTGGAACCAGTGACCTAAATCATTGCATTTAGGTTTAGAATTTGATAAAGTAGATTGCTTAAGTTTCATTACATCATATTTCATCACCATCAGTTTTAAATTTGATCTTTAAACTCACCAAAGTCAAATCTTTAATCTGTTTCAAAAAGTCAAACTGTGTCCAAAGTCAGTTTTATGCAGATATTGCAATCATTGCACAGGGTTCATTACAGCTTGTTAGGGTCTCATTTTTGGCACATTTGCTTTTTGCTGGGTGGTCTTTAAGACCCCATATCTGTTTTTGACTCAGGCTTCTCTGATAAGCTGGTGCATAAGCCCAAAGTAGGGGCTGTTTCTGTGTTCTTTGTTAGATCAGTTAGCTTAATTCATAGGTAAATTGCTTATTAGGTATTAGGAGTAGTTTAATAAGTTTCCTTAGGGTAGTTATAGGATACATTAGCTTTGTAATCGGTTAGTCTTGTTTAGTGCTTATTAGCTTATTTCTAGTCTTATTTTACATCGATTACACTATTGCCCTTATATCTCTCACATAAGTATCGGTTTTATATTTTTCACACTTTAGAATAACATTTTAGTATTTCCTGAAGTTTTCATAATTTTTGGTCCTTTGTTTAGTATTTTTCATCATTTAATTTGGTTTTTAATCACTTTTAATTAGCTTTAATTGCAAATAATTGAGAAAAAGTTCCAAAAATCATTTTCAATTTTACCAGTTTAAGATAAATATAAAAGCATAAAAATATTTTTCCTATTTTTCTCCTTTTATTTGGTATTTTCACAATTTAAATTAGATTAAAATAGTTTTAAATTAGTAGAAAATAGAAAATTAATCTGAAAAATATAAAAATAGTTTTGAAAAGTCTTTATTTATATTTTAGATTTTTGAGAAGTAATTCCATAATTTTCCTTTAATTTTCATAATTTTTAGTATTTTAATTTAGATTTAATGGTTAAAAATTAGTTTTAATTTTATAATTCAAGAAAATTCCTAAAAATAGTTTTAATTCATAAATAGTTTTCTAATATCATTTTTAGTGTAAAAGTAATTTTAGGTTATTTTAGGATTTAGAATAGGCGTAATTGCTTTTTATTCGCGTTTCGTTTTAATTCCGTATTTGCGTTTTAGTGTAGAAGCTGCGTAGTTTGCCTTAATTCTTAGGATTTCCGTAGATTAGATGTTCCATTTACTTTCCTTATCCGTAGTTTAGATAACTTCATATTATCCCTTTTCTCATTCGAATCCGATTATCGAGGCGTGAGTTGGAAATTCCATTCGACCTCGTTCGAACGATCTCGGTGCTCAAACCTAACACGTTTGAGTTACCCATATACTTCTTCTTATTATTGGTCGATTATCCGAGCCGTTTTAAGTTTCTTACGGTTAGCCATTCCTGAGTGGTTAGCTTGGTGAGTAAGCAGCGTTGCTTTGGCATCATATCATGACTTCCAGCGGTACTTCTCCCGGAGGCCATGAGTGTTCACCGGAGAACCCTACTAGCGGTGCTTTGAGTCGACCCTCGTGAGCGTATAGATGAATTGAGCTTTAGGAAACAATGCTCGTAGATGATTTCGCAGAGCTTCCGCAATCCATATACGCTCGGTTCACCTCCCTGTTGGATATGTGTGCCTTGATGATCACGGATCGGTCGAAGGTATGCGCCTAATATGTGGGGAAAGGTTATTTCCCACACTTCCTAGCTCTTCTTACCTTCCTTCCTTTTCAAAGTGGTATCGCGTTTGTGTACCATTAGTATCGAACTTCTGCGGGCGTAGTTTCGTTCTTGTTACCCTTCCATTCTCTAGTTGAGTATCGAGAATTTGTCCTTTCCCTTCTTTATACCTTTGACGGTGTGCTAATTGTCCGGATCGTCTTGCCTCTTGATCGCTTCTTTAATTCCCTGCGGTTGTTCGTGTCATGTCCATGATCTTCATGGAAATGGCGATGCTGGACATGTCTCGGCTTTGCCTCGTGTTATCATTCGAGGCGGAGGATCGAAGGATTTTCGGCCTCTCTGTCGCTAGGATTTCTCGGGATATTTAACCAAGTTTGCGAAATCCATGGTTCGAGCCTTTGTTGTAGGGGTGAGCGATCTGTTCTTCTTCTTGTTTTGGATCCTTCCCGGAGGACCTACAGAGAATTTGTCGGATGCTTCCTTTGGCTCTATCGAGCCCCGCTTTCGCTACCGCTTAGACTCGATCCGGTGTAAGCCTTCTCAATCAAGGCCTTGTAGGTGTTGGGAAGATCGGTGGGCGAGAATTCCACCAAGTTTCGAGTTCGAGGCCATGTACAAAACGGAGATCCTCGATCTTCATGTAGACCCATAATGCAAAGTTTCATCGGTGTCTCGTAACGAAGGCCCTCGTGCTTCGTTGTCCCTTTGTTTGATGGTGTGTACGGTTAAGTGAGTTTTGGTGTGCTTCTTCCGGCTAAAGTGTAACGAAACTTAGCCTTAAGATCATCTAGACTTACAATGCTTCCCGACGTCATGTTCCACCATATTCTTGCGGAGTCTCGGCGTGTAAGTGAACATATGGCATGCTACCGGCATGACCCACTTTTGCATTTGATAGCGCCTTCAAATAAATGGAGAAAGTTATCGGGATCACCTTTTCCGTCGTAGGTGCCTATATGAGTAGGCATCTTGGCGCCGCGGTAAAGGGTGATCCTCGATCCATTTCACGAAGGGTGTGCAAGCTCCAGAGGCTTGATGCCGTAAGGGTTGTGCGGAGGTGGATAAGCAGGTGTAGGGTTGTGCGGGTTAGAAATGGTGTAAATAGGTAGGGTATCGATGGAAGTTTGGTACGAAGGGTATATTCCCATTGATTGTGTAGGAATCGTCAGTAGGGCATTTCTTGTAAATTCGGTTTGGGATTGAACCATTTGGAGGTAAGTGTTGTAGGTTTGAATAGGTAAGTAGGGATTCATTCCTAGAGGGGTAATTGGTTCATGTTGGAGTAGGAGATGGATCTCCGATACTCGAAACATAAGAGGGTGGTACTAGAGCCCCGCCCTCTCTTCCCAAATGTCTTTGCTAGAAGAGGAGGCGGTTTACCCTCCATTTCCTCTTGGGTTGCTTCCTCCGTTGGAGTTCTCGCTCCTTCTTTCACCACGCATTCGTCCCTTCACCGGATTTCCTCGAGTCCTTCTTCAAAACCCACGGTCCTTCCATTTGACCTTCTAACGGAAGGGAACCATTTCGTGGGGCGGCGCCCCCGCCCATAGGTTGAGGCTGTCCTCTACTTCAATCTCCTCGTCATACTCTTGTTTGGAGTACTCCAACTCCTCCGCATCTACGTGTTCTGAACTTGTCTCTTGTGAGCCCTTAGCAAAGAATCTAAGGCCTCAAAGTTTGCCTCTCTGGCGGGATGATGTCCGTAATAGGGTTAGCGGATGTTGAGGCGTGATGCGGGAGTAGTTTCAAAGCGAGATCGTGTGGTGAAGGTTAAGGTTGTTATGGGGGCGAGGTTATCGTTGTTAGTTGTGGTGAGTGGGACGAGTAGAAACCTAGTGGAGGTGAATCTTCTCTTCACGGTTCCATCTTGGGAAAAGTAGCGTGGTTGGTTAAGGTATTAGGACCGGGTGATTACTGGGACTAATAGTTGTGGTCCCACGGATGGCGCCACCGATTGTGCAAAAGATTGCACTACCGAGCTTCGATGAGGATCAAAGTAATGAGGGTGTGTGTTCCGGCCAAGACTACTTTGTAACACGAGAATAAGAAATACTAAGACACTACGTTAAGTGATTGCGCAGGGTAGGACCTGCGAACCACCTCCGGCGTGAGAGTAAGTATGAGTTATGGTTGTATAAGTGTGTGAAAGTAAAGACATGAGTGTGAAATGAGCATACCATAATCCATTGCCCGTCCAACCTATTTATAGTGAATGAAATAGGGTTGAGAGCACTACTGCATGAATGTCGGAGATCATGGGGCGTTCCATGATTGTGGTTAACCGCTAGGGCTTAGTGACCACGTTCTCGAGACTTGACGGGAAGCCAGAGAGAGAGGAGATCGTGGGTTTGACCAAGTCGGGAGGTTCCCTTATCCATTGTCCTTCATCGACCATACCCGAAGAACTCAGGGCTTTGGATGGCGAGTTCCCTTAGGTAACCTTCGTGCCAGCGAATGGTTTGGCGCCTATGGATATTTTGGAATCTAACTTGAGCCTTCGTATAGAAGGGCTTGACACGTTCGGAGGGTGTCCTTCGAGCTACTCGGAGGGTACATCATCATAAATCAATTGGCTAAAGCACATTTGCTTGAGGACAAGCAAATACCAAGTGTAGGGATATTTGATAAGGTTTTAAATGTACCTTTTGAGGGTCGTTTAAGCCCTTATTTGATCACTTTGTATCCGTTATTACTTAATATCATTCCTTTTCACTTGTTAGGTCTCTTGAAGGCAAATTCTTTGGAATGACACTTATTCGGACGAAAAGGCTCGAATATATGAAGAAAATGGCCAAAGTCAAGAATCGAGACACTCGATTCTTTGAAATTGAAGGGGCGGCGTTAGGTTATACACGTGACGTCGTCGTAACAAGTCTTGTGACGATCTGATGGCCAAATAGCTTATTTTCAAGTGGCGGCATCGGGTTTTAAAGAGTAGGCGTCATGACTCGGACGGCCTAGATTTGATCCAGTTGTAACCTTATATATAGAATCCGAATTTTTAGTTTTGTGTGTGTAGTTTTGTGGAGTAAAACCTAAATGAATCAAGGCATCTTGTAAGATATTTTAGGGTTTCATACCCTATCTTACATCAAGATAAGTGTTTTACTTCATTAATTTAATTATGTCTTCAATTATTTGTGTGTATGCTTGCATGTTCCCGTGTCCGGCTAATTTACTTGTGTGTTTGCTTAGGTAATATGAAACTTAGTTATTGAATATTGATTGGTTGTCTCTTATCTTAATTGTGATTGACCTAGTATTGCGATAGGTCATTCGTTGTGTTATTAATGCTTGATTAATCTTTGTTGAACCTTAGTTTATAATCACCTAGAGTAATTGTAGGCTATACATCCAAAGAATACCTTAGAGTTAAAGTTTATAAATCCTAGAGATTTTGTAGTCATTAACCTTTGGTAGCTTCATAGAGTTAGGGATAAACGCATACCCTATGACCTTAGAGACACAACGCGATTAAGAATAAGGACGTGACAATTCAACCATCAATAGGAGATAACTATGGAGTAATAAAGCCTAAGAAAATACATTTTAATCATCATACGAGCACACAAAAATAGACATAGACTCACCTTAGCTTAGTTAATTAGATAATTAGATAAGTAGAGTAATCGGTGAAATACCAACCCCAAATCCAAACCCGAGATTCGTACCCTTCAATTTCCTAAAAACATAAAAAGATAAAAATAATCTTCCTCAACCCCAACCTTAGCGTAGTAACTTCTCACTAGCATTCCTATTCCCAGAAACGATATCAATTCCGTGGCTTACCCTAATACTACACTACAATGATTAGGTTCCTTTGCCTAGGGTGTTGAAAGACTTGCTCGATGAAAAGGAAGTTCCTTTGACCCCGAACACTGTGTAAGCCTATTAGCGTCGAAAAGAAATTAACACTTTGTTTTAAGAAAACATGTGAAAGAGAGAGAAAAAAATATGAAAGCTAGAGAGTAAGAGAGGAGAAATATTCTCGTTTTAGATCCCCTCGACGGTCCATCCCTTTGTGAGGCGTCAAGTAATTGGAAAAACTAAGCAAGTGCTTTGCAATTTTGTTTGCAAATGGTTTCGTCTTTTGATGAACATGCTCCCCTTGACGAGTGCTCCTTTGTGAGTTGGCGTCAAGTAATGTAATCTATTGTGAAAGTATTGCAAATGATTTTGCAATGTTTTGCTTTGACAAGAAAATCCCCCTAGCTAAGGGTGTCAAAGTCTTCATGTGTTTATTGAAAATATACAAAACAAATGTTAGGAAACAAGTATATGATGCATAATTTCCTACAAATAAGACTCGAGTTAGTAATAAAAATGTCTTCTGTAGCACGGATCCCACGGTTTCTCCCTTGGAGGGATCCGTCTAGGCTAAAATGAGGATCCGTCCCCCTGCATACTTAAGACAACAATATGGATGTAAAAGTAATGTTAACATCAAAATTTTATATGTATTAAGGCACCAAACATATTCTTAAGACAATATGGCATATAACATGTAGTTTCATTCAATAAAACACCGAAATGATTCTACATATCTCTAAAACTAAGAGAATGAGCAATACATGTATTAAGATTCCTAAACTATCTAAGTTAAGCTTAAGACTAGGACACCACTTGAATCCTTAAGCTCAAGGTTGTTTAGGTTTGTTGACCTCATCGAAGCGTTCGAGAGGTGATAAAACATGAAACGTTGCTCTTCACGTAGTTCATGTACCAAGCCTTCAACATGTTGACAATGATAACAATCTTTGTCATGGCTAGGAAATGGTGGAGGTAGAAATGGAATTGCTTGAGATGGAAGGTTGGTTTGAGTTTCCAAAAGAGGACGGGTTTGTGGAGGTACATTTGGAGGTGGTTCAACCAAAGGTGGTGGTGGTGGAATATGTGTCGAGGATGGTGGTAGAGAGGTATCTACTTCCATGTGATCGGGTTGTTGACTTTGATGATTCCTCATAATCCAAAAGGGGCTATTTGAGGGTAATGGAGAAAAGGATACCGGTGCTAGTGTCATTTCAACACCTTGGTTTTGTTGTTGCGCTATTCTCTCTATTGAGGAGAATGTTGGCAATTATGGAGGATGTGATAGCCTAGAAGGCAAGTCCTCTAAGTTGTAGAGGTGTGGAGATGAAAGTAGAGTGGTGAATGATAAGGCTCTAGGTACTAAGGGTGATGGTTTAGTGAAAATAGGAGTGTTTGGTTTATGAGGTATAGTGGTGTTTGGCAATGGTAGTTTTGTGGGAACAATCCTTTTAGGGATTGGTTTGATTGGTTGAGTTGGTGGAGGGTAAATCTTAGCGTTTGTGGATTTAACGGGAGATGATTCGGTTGAAGAAATTTCGTGAACAACACGAGCAAGTTTCTTGGGTGGTCCTTTAGTGGATGAGTTAACACTAGGAGCTTTTCTCATGATGAGATGATAAAAGATTAGTGAGATAGGGGCTTCTAGTTCTTTGGGAATTAAGTTGTAGATGGTGACTTAGAAGTCCTAACAAGATGGTTTATAAAGGGAAGGATTTGGCAAGTGCATTCAAGGCTTAAACCACTAAAATCCTTTGAAATGTGATGATTTTCATGCACAAGAGTCAACTTCAAATTTGTCTTGATCAAGAAGGTTAATTGAGGTAAGATGGAGTGTTCATGTTAGCAAGGAGAGCTTGAAATGATTGTTTTAGCTAGGATTAATTTGAATCTCGGTAGGTTCCCATGGTTCCCTCCAATGAGGGATCCGTCAGAGCTAATCCTAGGGATCGGCTCAAGACCAAGAAAAGAGGAAAATTATGTTTTGTGAGGTCTAGTACCTACACATCTTGAGTGTTTTAGTCTTCTTAAGTTTCTTAAATGAAGAGGGTATTAAATGATCAAGAGAAATGATTGATGGTAGCTAATGATTGCCTTTTATGAAAAGAAATTAGACTTTATGTCCACCAATAGGTAACCAAAGATGACACTAAGAAAAATGAGAGTGTCAAGTGGAGTTAAATGATGATAGTTTGAAGGAAATTTGGAAAATAATTTAAAAATCATGACAAATGAAAAACTTGTTTTTGGCCTATTTTGAGGTAAGGATGACTAAAATCAATTTGCTAAAATTGAGAGAAATATCAAGCTAAGTGTTTTTGTTGGGTTCAGTAAATACCCAAACCCCTTAATTCTAGGATTTGAATAGAAAATATCCTAAGTGTTTAGAACCTTAAACACTATCAAGTCACTGAGCGCATAGCCACTCAGTGAGCTGTCTTCGAGATACTCAGTAAGAGACAAAGAAGTCTCTCCACTTAGTAAGGCGGAACTTAAGGGGTGAAAACCGAGTGAAAAATAATATGGTAGATTTAGTGAGTGATGACAATAACTCATTGAATCCCAAAACTCCTCAACAACTACTATCACTGAAGACAATATTGAAGATAAAGACTGAAGGCTAAAGAGACTGAAGAATGAGCGGGCCGGACAAGGCGAGATAAGTTTGAAAGATAAGACGAAGTCCTTATCAACCAAAGTCAAACTTTCACTAATCGCTAACTACTGTGCTCGGTGTCATCACGACAAGAAGAAAGCAACCTTGTCACTTACTCTAAATAGCCATTTGTAAAAATGAGACAAAATACATCAATATTTTGTCTTCAGTAACTTGTCGGTTGTCCTTTAGGATATAGTTAAAACCATACATGTATAAATAGCCACAAGAGATGGGTGAAAGTTTTCAAGCTTGTGAACCAAGCGTGAAATTACACACACAAGCAATCTTTCACTCCTCCAAATACAACTATGTCCCCGAGATAGCTCTGGTTCTGTGTAGTTGTGCTTAGACTTAGCCTAAGCTTTGTGAGGAGTTACACAATACTTGTCATTTCAATCCCATGTACTGTTCCGCAAGTACTTGTGTAATGTATTCTTTTTGATTCATTTTAATAAAGAATATAAACGTTGAAAATTATTCAGTGTGTTTATCTTGTTAAAACTTATCTTTATTTGCATTACTTCAGCCATGATTCACAATTAGTAGTCTTTAACTGTTTAAAGCTACTTGTGAAACGGGAACAACAAGTTGTATTAGAGCAAGGCTGATTATAAAAACCTTTTTTTAAGCCGCTCAAAAACATTTTTTAAATCAGGATCCAAATGGTTGAAAGTGATGTGCCCCAACTTGTCGATAAAAAGGGTGGAGCCTATCTTCTTTGTTGCCCTCGACTAGAAGTTGGCAAATTTAACAAATGGAAAAATCGAATGCTTTGCTATTTGTTGGATGGAACCTTACTACATTAAGTGCATTAATGAAGGTCCATTTATCCCAAAGCTGGCGAAGGTTTACCTAAAACGACGGTCGATGGACTCGGGATGAGAGGAGAGTGGTCAACTGGACCAAAGGCTCAAAAGCATCATCATATCTTGTCTTCACGATAATGTTATGGAGTCATCATTGGTCGTAGTACGACTAAACAAACTGGAAGGACCTGGTCCCAGACTATGAAGGTCCTCGGATACCAAGGAAAACGGGATTATGGACGAAACTTGAGTATAATACCTTTAGGGCTAAAGACTCGTAAACTCTCTCAAACTTACACGGTATAAAACTTTGTTAAATGAATTGTCAAATGATGGTGTAAAATTGTCCAAACATGAAATCAATGTTGGTTTTGTCAATAGTCTCCACGAAAAGTGGTTGAATTTCTCGGGGACTTAGGAATGCTAATCATATTCGAATCTTGAACTTCTTGAAATTTATAGGAAATTTGTCTATGAGGAAAACCTCATCAACAGATGATACCCTGACTTGAAAAAGTCTCAGGAAGTCAAGAAGTCCCTGACCACCACTTCAACCCCAATTTCTACTGCCTTTTATTCTAACAGTGTGGTTCGGGATTTTCAGGAAAATTCAGACGATGAGCCTGATGAGAGAACAAACGAGGAGTACCTGAATGACTTGAACACTGAATTTCAGGAAAGGGCACTCCTTGCTAACTCTAGAATTTTTATAAGAAGAAACAAAAGTTTTTCCAATGCTAAAGCTAATGAGGACACTTAGTGTTTTAAGTGTCACCAAAGAATGTTTTTCAAAAACTATCTCTGAGCCCTCTTACAAACCCTCAGGGTCAAATCAGTCCTTTGGGTTTAGCAAATCTCAACCAAAAGTCTATAAGTCTCATCAAAATTTCCAAAAAAAGTCTCACCAAAACAAATCTATCAATTTTGAAGCTAAGTATAGAAAAGCCAAGGCTAAACTAGCACTTCTTGAGGCCACTCCCTCAGAAACAACAAACAATGTTAAATCTGTGCAGGGTAAAAAAAAGGCCTGGTAGCTGAAGTCTTTGGCTGGGATGAAGAGCCAGTCTCCTCAGACAATGAAATGGTGCAAGTCAGTGCACTAATGGCTCTCTCATAAGAGGACAAGCTAGCTGTTGGGAAAAATCATGCTAGGAATGGTGAATGGGTCAATATCACAATGAAGAAGGTAAACATTTTACTTTCTATGGATGATGATTTTGATTGGCAGTCCTTTATGAACTATATCAATGTTGACCTTAAGTTTATATATGAGCAAAGATTAAATCTTTTTTCTAAATACAACAAGTTAAGTTTTGAATTAAACAAGTGTAGGGATGAACTGCTTCTTTTAAAACAAGCCAAGCTTGAGGCTATCACACTGCAAATTCAAAACACTTAATTAGTTAAAAGAAATCAAGCTCTTCAGGAAGAACTTAAAAAAGAAAAAGATATCATTGAAAGTTGGACTGCTAAGAATCCTAGAGTCTTTGACCCTGTTCAAGCCCCCAGTAGCAAAAAGAGAATCCTAGGTGAAGATCATCTCACTGATTCTCTCAGTGAAGACCAAAGCCCAAAACCATTCGTGTCTGCTGGTATGCTCTCCAAAAATGAGTTAATGCCTAAACCCAGTGATTGGGTTGAAAGGGTAAACCCTGAGAGTAAGCTTCCAAATTTCGATTCCGGAAGGATTCTTGAGCCTGAGAGTCAAGCTCTCAAGAGCATGTTGACTCCCGATGTACCCGGTAGTCTTGAACACATCACCGATTACGAAGGCTGAATTTGAAGCACCAATTCCACCTCCGAAACCTATTCGTGGTGCCGCACCTAGCTCGAGCTTACACCTCTACAATTCAACCTCACTCTCCAAAAAAGGGTCGGTCTAGGCGAACCATTTTGAAAAGGCCAAAGAAACCAACCCGAAGATTGGGTTCCTCCGAGACTTCCATCTTGGTTCCTCTTGAAGAAGGTCAAATCCAACAATTGATGAATTGGTGAAGAAGTTGTTGAAAAGATGAACTCTATTGAGAAAGCTCCCGATTCAACAATCAAGGAAACTAATTGACCTCCTCTAGTTCATCAAGGTCAAAATCAAACACCAAGCACAATGAAGTGTGATCGTGCCATTATACCGGCCATACCACTGATAATTGCTACAGAATCCTTTTTTGCATGATCTGCAAAAAGGATGATCACAGAACTTCTGATCACTTACAGTATGTAAGATCATCAAGTGAAGCAAGTCATACCAATATTGGTCATCAGTATGCTTCATCATCAAAGCAGGGTTAAAGACCTAAAGCAATACCTTTTCCTCCTTGCCCACATTGTGGCTTTAATGATCATCTTCTTGATGACTGTCTCATGAACACATGCTGTGATATATGTGGAAATCCAGCTCATGAGACATCTCAGCATGATAGAGTCATCGAGGCAAAGAGAAGTTCAAAACAGCCCCGAATCACTGAGTCTTCCTTAGTCTGCAAATGCAAAACTTGTGGTAGCACACTGCACTCAACCACTGATCATGAATCACTTGCTAAGTTTAAGCAGACCATCAGACCCAAGCCCACTAGTAAATGGGTCAGCAAGATAAACTAATTCAGTTTACTATTTGTGCAGAGACACGCCAGGGAGCCTATTTGGCATCTAGATAGTGGATGTTCAAGGAGCATGACTGGTGTTAAGGAGTATCTGCACAAGTATGTAAAGGAACCAGGACCCAAGGTAGTATTTGGTGATAACTCATCATGTCCCACTAAAGGTTATGGTTCCGTAAACTGCAATGGTATAGTTTTCTCTAGAATAGCTTATGTTAATGGTCTGAAATACAATCTCATCAGTGTTAGTCAGTTATGTGATGCTAAGTACATAGTACAGTTCAATGATAAACAAGGTACTATTTTCAATGCCAACAAAGAAGTTGTTTTAATAGCTCCCAGAAGAGATGATGTATATGTTCTTGACATGTCAACTCTCTCTCAGAATGGGACATGTCTCTTTGCCAAAGCCACTGAAACTATCAACTGGTTGTGGCATAAGAGAGTCTCTCACTTAAACTTCAAAAATATAAACAACTTGGAAAAACAAAACAAAGTCCTTGGTTTACCATCACTGGTTTTTGCAAAAGACAAACCATGCTCAGCCTGTGAAAAAGGCAAACATCACAAAGCATCATTCAAAACAAAACAAAATTTCTCCATCAAAAGTCGCCTTTACCTCTCGCATATGGATCATTTGGACTGTCGGTCAAGATCAATCCAGCATGAAAAGTATACACTTGTCATTGTTGATGAGTTCTCAAGATACACTTGGGTATACTTTCTTTCCAAAAAGAGTCATGCAGTTGAAACCATAATGTCATTAATCAAGAAGATTGAAAATCAGAATGACATTGCTGTTAAACAAATCATAACTAACAATGGTACTGAGTTCAGAAATCAAGTGCTTGAGAGTTTCTGTGATGAAAAAGGAATTTCTCAAAATTTATCATCTCCTTATACCCCTGAACAAAATGAGGTAGCTGAAAGGAAAAACAGAACTCTCATTGAGGCTACAAGAACCATGTTAAATGGCTCAGCACTCTCAAAGCACTTCTGGACTGAAGCTGTCAAAACAGCCTGTTACACTAAAAACATGTCAATCATTGTCAAGAGGCATAACAAAACCCCATATGAGATCTTCAAAGGAAGACTTCATGATATCAGCTACTTTCATGTGTTTGGGTGTCCTATGTTCATTCACAATCACAAGGATCACTTAGGCAAATTTGATGCAAAAGCTGATGATGGATATTTATTAGGCTACTCACTGATATCCAAAGCCTTCAGGGTGTTTAACACCAGCAGACAACAAGTTGAGGAAACCTTTCATGTCACCTTTGATGAAAGTTCAGAAAGCATCAGGTTTACCAATACCTCGGTGGAGAAAATAAGAATTGATGACTCATCTAGATACCCTCCTGATGAGTTCAACTCTGAAATCAATTCCTCATATCAAGCTGATGCTGATATCTCATACTATGTCTTGCCTCACAACCTTCCTTAACCAACAATCAGTGAATTCATTAATACTCTATCAGTCCCTACTGGGATAGGTAATACTGAACCAAATGTTCAGGAACCTGTAATTCATGAACCCCAACCTGAACAAAGTATCTCAATAGATGATCTTAATGATTATGTGGCTCCAGCATCTGAACCTATTCTTAAGTCTCTAGTGACCACTTCAAGCTCAGATCCTAGACCACAAAGTAAGTGGACAAAATCTCAAGATATTGAGCTTGTGAACATCATTGGTGAACCCACTGAAGGCATGCTCACAAGAATCATGGCTGCTAAGTTAACAGCATCCTCAGCCAATGAATGCCTATATGCTGATTTTCTATCAGAAATAGAACCCAAAAGTGTCATTGAAGCTCTAAAACATCCTAGCTGGGTTCAGGCTATGCAAGAAGAACTTTAGCAGTTTGACAAAACAAGGTCATGAGCTTGATCAAATGTCCTCGTGGATGTCATTGTCATAGGAATAAAGTGGGTTTTCGGAAACAAAAGCGGTGAAAATGGCATTGTCATTAAAACCAAAGCCGGACTTGTAGTCAAAGGTTATAGTCAACAAGAAGGCATTGACTATGATGAGACATTTTCTCTTGTTGTAGAATGGAAGCCATCGGGATCTTCCTTGCCTTTGCAACATACATGAACTTCAAAGTTTACCAAATGGATGTAAAAGTGCATTCCTAAATGGTGAATCAAGGAAGATGCGTATGTTCAAGAACCTCCGGCTTTGAGAGTAGTGAATACCTCGACTATGTGCGCAAGCTTGACAAACCCTATATGGACTTAAACAAGCTCCCAGAGCATGGTATGAAACTCTCTCAGCCTTCCTGATTGAAAACAAGTTTGTCAAAGAAAAGATAGACAACACACTGTTTATCTATAGGACAAAAAAAGATGTGATACTAGTCCAAGTGTATGTTGATGACATCATCTTTGACTCAACAAATTATACTCTTTGCAAACAGTTCGAAAAACTAATGACAAAAAAAATTTGAAATGAGCAAGATGGGTGAACTTACATACTTTCTTGGACTACAAATCAGGCAAACTGATAAAGGAATCATCATCAGTCAAGAGAAGTATACCAGAAACCTCTTGAAGAAATATAAGATCTCTGACTGTGCTTCAGTGAAGACACCAATGCTCCCTCCAAATAACCTTGGACCTGATATCACTGGCAAATCAGTCAATCAAACTCATTTCAAGGGAATTGTAGGATCACTGATGTATCTAATCGCTTCCGGACCGACATACAATTCTCAAGTATGTCTAATAACAAGATATCAGCCCAATCCTAAAGAATCCCATCTCACTGCAGCCAAAAGAATCCTTAGATACCTGAAGGGAACTCCAAGCCTTGGACTTTTCTATCCAAAATGTTCAGGGTTTGACCTCAAAGGATTGCAACATGGACAGAAAAAGTACCTCAGGGTCCTGTCAATTTTTTGGAGGAAAGTTGGTTTGTTGGAGTGCTAAAAAGCAAATATCAGTGGCTATGTCTTCAGCTGAAGCTGAATATGTAGCAGTTGCAGGGTGTTGTGCCAATGTGCTATGGATGAAAAGTCAACTCAATAACTATGACATCCATTACAAGATAGTACCCATCTTTTGTGATAACACCAGTGCTATAGCAATCTCCAACAATCATGTCCTTCACCAAAGAACCAAACACATTGATATCATATATCATTTTATTAGGGACCACATCATGAAAGGATACATAGAACTCCATTTCATCTCTACGGAATATCAGCTTGCTGATATCTTCACCAAACGTTTGGATGAGCCTACCTTTAGAAGACTGAAAGCTGAATTAGGAATGCTTGATATTGAAAGTCGAGAACACGATAACCAATCTCGATCTCAAGATGTTCTCTCTCGAAATGGTCTCGATCCACGAACAAACCCCAAAATCATATTCTCACAGAATGAGTAAGACTCATTCAGGGTCCCTGATATTGGACCAAGAGCATTGATCGAGTAACTAAATACTCTAAGTATTTCAGCTACTAAATGTCCTAGGTTGGTAAACTCACCAATTTAATATAGGAATATATGTCTCTTAACCTTTTTGTCATCCATGTCATGGGTCTCTCAAACCTTACCTCATCCCACTTGCCATTAAATGCCTTCTCTCACAACAAATATCCTTAGGATATTTTAAATCTGCAAATGCACTTTTCTTGTGTAATCGCAATTGCTTTCCTTGAAAACGTGAGAAAACTGCGGGTACTAGAGTGGTTGCATTAAATAAGGAAAATAAAACGTTTTCAAAAACCGACTTTACAAATCCTCACATGTGCAAAATCTACCCCTTCACCACTATATAAAAACCGCTCTCACAAACACATAAACACACACACAATTTGATTTCTGCAATTAAACGCTGTCAAAATCCTTTCAAAACTCAGAAACATTTGTGTGTTCTTATCACCAAAACCAGTCTTTTAAGCAAAAATCTTCTCTAGAAACAATCTACAAAAGTTTTCATCACAAACTTTTAAAAGAAAGTAACCTCTTTGATTGTTCTTGTCAAAAATTATTATCAAAAACCCTAAAATCACTTTCTGAATGGAAATGGCAAGAACACAAAGTCTTCAGTTTGCACCTCAGTGGGTAGGCAACCTTGAAAATGTTGAGTTTAAAACAAACAACGTTATAGGCAATTTTGAATACCCACATGATGTCCTAGTCTATAAGGGAATTATGAAATTTTTGCTCAATTGCCCACTCAAACTGGCCTTTATTCAATCCTCCTCTATACTGTCCCAAAACCTCCTCAGGGAGTTTTGGGAAACTGTAGTGGCCTATGACCCGACAACCTCAACTGATGAGACAGACCTTAGACCCCTCAGGGAGTTTCTCATCAAATTCTCAATTTTAAATGGGGAACAATCAGTCACCCTGGACTATAAAACTTTTTGTACCTCTACAGGGATTGACTATAATCCAGGAAACTATGTTGCTCACACTGACCCAGCCACTGTTAAGGTTGAGTTAGGTAAAATTGTTTTAGATCCAAAATTTTTGGACAAAACCGCAGTCACCAATAACTCCTTTCCCGTGGCTTGGAGGATCCGGTTCACATTTGTGATTCAGGTTCTCAGCGGGAACCATTCATCCACTGAACAAATTAATTCTATTCAGTTGATGATGGCATACAGTTTGATGACTGGGACTGATGTCGACATAGGGGAGATCATTTACAGTGATCTCGTAACCAAGCTACAGATCAAAACTAGGACGAAATACGTTTCGTACCCTAGGTTTATCTTTTGTGTTTTACAAGTGTTACTGGGTTGCAATTATCCTCAGGAATACAAATATTGTGCTTTACCTCGCACCCTGAGCCCTTCAAATTCTCAAAAGGACCCATCCCTTGTCATTGAAATCGAATTGACGGCCCA
Organism: Chrysanthemum lavandulifolium; assembly: GCA_022545495.1. Lineage (NCBI taxonomy): Eukaryota > Viridiplantae > Streptophyta > Magnoliopsida > Asterales > Asteraceae > Chrysanthemum > Chrysanthemum lavandulifolium. The sequence continues at coordinate 250,873,127 of CM040242.1, forward strand.
CATGGTTCTTGTAAACAACTGGAGGGACTCGGTGTCTCAAACCCCGCTCCCAAAAGAGAAAGGGAAGTCTCGGATGGGACTAAAACCAAACCCAAGTCTCAGGGCCCTGAGGCTTCTGGAGCAAAGCCTAAAAGGCAAAGAAAGCCCCAGACTGATAAGACACCTAAGGGCAACCAAGCAACAACCACCCTGGTGACAACAAAGGACACTGATAAATCACAATCAGTGCCCTTGGTCCCACAAACTACTCCCTAAGATCTAGAGGGAAACACACAACCCGCTGGTAGAGGAGTGCCTTCCACACAGCCTGATGAGGACATTAGGAAATCAAAGCTTTTGTCTGAGGGCACAACTACTGATCCCAAAGACTCAGGGGGAAACGAACAATCCACTGATAGGGATACAACTGCCACTGCTTCTAAGGATGGCCCTGGGAAACACCCACTAGTGCTTGAAGGAGCATCAAGGGACAAAGACTCGGAAGGAAAGAAACAACCCGCTGATACGGAACTCACAATCAATCCTGACTCCGGAGAAGACACTGGGAAAAACACATCAGTGTCTGAGGGGTCACTGGGGACAAAGACTCAGAGGGACAAAAACCACCCCCTAATACGTAACCCATCAACCCATTGGTCTTCTAAATGTTGTTGAAGTTAATGAGATTCTATTTTCAGATGAAGAGCTTGCTGCTGACAGTGAGGAAGAAATCTTTTCAACTGGTGAAGAGATGGACGCTGATGTTCAGCCACAAGAACAAGAGCATCAGCCTGATCCACAAGAGACTAAAGAGTCACCCTTTCAGCCTGATGATGATGACTCCTCTGACTCTTCAGACTCTTCTTCTTCCTCCTGCCATGAGGCTCTGAAAAAGTATGACAACATTTAGCCTCTTACTGAAAGGTAGCTTGTGATGTTGTTAAAGAGAGCTACCAGGAAGCTATACTTTAGTAACTGATAATTAGTGGGATCAACATGTTGAAGTCTTGCCGACTATGTAGATCTTAAGGCTGAAGTTTTTGCTACCTATGAGAACAATAATGAGCATGTGGATCTAATCTATGGTCACTGGACAGTGGATGAAAACCTTAAGAAGTTTCTCAAATTCTTCGGGATACTCACAACAAGTTAGATGAAATCGGAGAAGGCATCAAAGAAGACCTTGCACTCGACTCCAAAGTGCTTGAGGCTACGGAGATCTATAAGAAGAACTCTTTAGCCTCACCGAACCGATCATAATGCTAAATAACTCTCAAGTTCGTGGTCTCTATTCTTGATTCCACTCTTGATCCACCACAGGCTCATTTGGATACAAAGGTTGCCGATCGGCTAAATCATCTTCTTCTATGGCTGGAATCTCGGACCTAGAATGACAAAGCACTGGAATTATCTCAGGCCAATCTTGAAGAAAAAGTCACAAGTCTTCAACAAGATACATCTGACATCAAGTCCATGGTCTCGGAGATCTATCTAGCCTTCAAAGGTCAAGCTGCTCCTTCTCCTTCAGTATCACAACCAACTCTTGCCCTCATTGACGATGCGGTAACATCTGAGGGGGATAGAGCTGCTGAAGAGACTCCTTCTCACACTGAGGGGGGTCCAACTCAACCTGTATCAGCAACACCAATCTCATCAATCCCACCATCAGAAACACCAATCATAACAACAATCTCAGTGACAACAACAACAACAACAACACCAATTGTCACAACTACACCCCCACTGGTATCATCTTCTTCATCAGTTCAGGATAAAGGCAAAGCCATCATGACCACAACAGAGCCTGTCAAGATTCCCTACGAAATTGGTGGCATTAAGTACATGCTTACTCCTGAACATCTAAGTGCCTACCTTGATAAGGAAGACAAACGTAAGAAACAGGCTGAAGAGGAAAAGAAAAGGAGAAGCCACAGTCAAAGGGTCTCTAAAGAAGCTAAAAGATAGGGATTAATCCTAAAACTCTTGAAAATAAGCGGGCAAAAAGTTCAAAGCAACTCGGGATCTTTGAGTTGGATGCCTTTAAAAGGAAAAGAGATGAAAAGAACAAGAGAATCTTTGAAATAAGAAAGGAAAGGATTGATCACTACAACTGGACCATGACAAGCTGAAGGCCCCCTGAGAAAATCACTGATGTGAAAATCATCCCCAGATCCAAACCACTGGCAATGAATGTCTACAGAGGGGATGACAAGAGAGATTTTGAAGTTCATGACCCGTTTAAATTCACTGACTTTGGGATCACCGAACTTGGTCCCATCATTGGAAAGAAGCAAAATGTGGTGGTCAAAGAATTGATGAAATCCCTCAGAAAATGTTATGAAAGACTAAGGGAGGCACCAAATCGACTTGGGATCGGATCGACTCTTCACGAGGCTCAAGGATCTCAACCTCAATCATCCCAAGGAAAAAGAAAAAGGGTTGAATCTGAGCCTGAAGCCAAGGTGCATGGTTTTGATTGTAACAGGGAGTTTCCTGAAGGGGTAAAACTTGTGAACTGCCTAGTCATTGAAGAGCCTGAAAGAGGACTCTTCTTCATTGATGTATATGGAAACCCAACATTTCAAAGGTGGAGTGATATCGATCAGGCAGGTGTAGCTACAATGCTGAGTTACATAATAGTGGCCTCTCAAATTCAGTCTCCTGCAAACATCGGGTTCTGTACTGACCTAAATGCCAAAGTGAGAGATTATCCTGAAAAAGCAAATCTACTCGCCAAGAAGCCAAAGGTAGAAGCACTGGGAATCCGCTTTGAATGACATCATTAAAACCCTTATCATTTCATCTTTTGTACTAGTGTTAGGAACTTTGTAATCTGATGAATAAATGATGTATGTTTTTGTTTAAAAATAAAATGCAGTGTTACTTATTATGTTCATTAGTACATTCATTGTAAGAAGAAGCCATTTGCTCACTTACACTGATCAAACACTTAGGCTATTTGTATATCCAAATAGGGGAGGCTGTTGGGTTCGAAGAATACTCAAACCCTTAATTCTAGGATTTGAATAGAAAATATCCTAAGTGTTTAGAACCTTAAACACTATTAAGTCATGGAGCATAGCCACTCGGTGAGTTGTCTTCGGATACTTAGTAAGAGACAAAGAAGTCTCTCCACTTAGTAAGGCGGAACTTAAAGGTGGCGAGTCAAGAAGAAGATGGTGGATTCGGTGGTGATGACAATAACTCACTTGAATCTCAAAACTCCTCACCAACTACTATCATGAAGATAATCTTGAAGATAAAGGCGAAGGCTAAAGAGATGAAGAATGAGCGGGACAATGCGGGATAAGTTTGAAAGATAAGGCGAAGTCCTTATCAACCAAAGTCAAACTTTCTACAATCGCTAACTATCGGGCTCGGTGTCATCAACGACAAGAAGAAAGCAACATTGTTACTTACTTTAAATAGCCATTAGAAGCGGAGACAAAATACATGATTTTGTCTTCTATAACTGTCAGTTTGTCCTTTAGGATATAGTTAAAAACCATACATGTATAAATATCCATAAGAGATGGAGTGAAAGTTTTCAAGCTTGTGCATCAACTGTGAAATTACACACACAAGCAACCTTTCACTCTTCCAAATACAACTATGTCCCTAAGATAGCTCAGTGGTTCCAGTGTAGTTGTGCTTAGACTTAGCCTAAGCTTCGTGAGGAGTTACACAATACTTGTCATTTCAATCTCAGGTACTGTTCCGCAAGTACTTGGGTAATGTATTCTTTTTGATTCGTTTCAATAAAGAATATAAACGTTGAAAATTATTCAGTGTGTTTATCTTGTTAAAACTTATCTTTATTTGCATTACTTCAGTCATGATTCACAATTAGTAGTCTTTAGTTGTTTTAAGATACTTGTGAAATGGGAACAACATTTTTGAGATGTTAGAGACAATGTGTGAGCATTGGAGCGGAAATATGGTGAGTTTAGGTGATTTGATAAATCAAAAGCACTTTGAATGAGATCATAAGTTAGTTATGAGTGAGTGTGAGACCTACTAATCTTGAGGAAGACTTAAGTGATCCTAAAGAATTATGTTTAGCTAGTATGATGTGGTCTAGGGAATGGTTTGATGTATGAATGTCAAGAAGCGCATTTACATGCGCCGGATCCTCACGGATCCCTAAGTGGATGGATCCGTCTAGTACAAAGTGAGGATCCGCTCTGAGATCGATAGCATTATAGAAGGTATGCAATTTTGCACTATATTATGCATACTAATTGCTATGAGTTTCAACTGTAAGTGAACATCAAAATAAGTAAATATCTCATAATCCATAACACAAATACGAGTAGTAGTGATAATATCCAAACAAACAAGGTAAAACATCCACAAACATAAGCATCCATTGTAAAATGATAAAAGAAATGTCTAAAACAACCACAAGCCTAATGTCTCTTTCATCAATCTCTTCTCTTCCTCTTTCCCGACGTCATGAGGTAGTTAGTTAAGCATTTGATCATCCCCTTCAGTTGCTTGAATTCTTCAGACTCATTTAGAAGAGTGGGAAGTTGTTCAAAGTAGGTTATGGGATCGATTTGGACATTTGCAACGGGGTCAACTTTTTCTTCTTTTTCTTCGTCCGAAGAGTCCGAGAGATCACGAGGCCTTTTTCCATTGATCATGAGCCCTTTATAGGGTTGTTTGGTGAGTGGTACCATAACGTGATCGGCAAGAAAATGATCATCGTTGATAGGAGAAGGTTGCATTGCACTAACATACTCACGGAGTCGTGTTAGGAGCATACCATAGAGAAGTACCATGGTGTTGACTTTGAATATACCTACCATTCTTTTCACCATGTAATAGGCAAGGTTAAATGGTCTTTAGTGAATGAGGCAATAGATCATTTGGACAAGACATGCATTGGTATGGTCGTTGTTCCCGACCAAACAAATGACATTTTCTCTAAGAATTTCTTCCCACTTTCTATAGATGGGATTCATTTCGGAGAGTTCCATTTGAAAGGGATCACGGTGGATGAGCTCTTTGTTGCGGTTGAGGCGAGATTGGTCGGCTCTAATTTTAAAGATGGTGTCTCGAACAACTGTGGGGTCATCGAGAGGAGTGTGATAGATTGGTTTTGGGTCAAGTGCAAAAGATTGAGTGGATATTGCCCAATCTTGGGAGTACATACAAATACCTTCACATGGAATGCAAAGAATTTGTGCAAAGATGTTGAGGGGTAAGGTGATGGTTTGGTTGTTGACAATGAAAGCGATTGAGATGCTTTCATCATTGTTACGAATGATCCTAACACTTTTGTAAAACTCAAAGATAAAACCGGAAAAATTTGTTCATCAATATCTAGGAGACAATCAAAGTTAATTGTCGAGAAGACTTGGCGAATGTCGGTGTTTTCAAGGAAACATTCATAACAACACGACCTTCATGGATAAGTCATTTTCAAGCTTTTGAAAATTTTGCGATTGGTTTTGAAAGCTCTTCTTTCGATAATATCTAGAGAGGTAGTGGAAGGTGTCATGATGATCTTGTTGGGTAGCTTTGGGCATGATTGATCCTAAAAAACAAATATTCTAATTAGGTAAAATTTGTCAAGATGGGTTTATGATTTTGTATTAACAATGTTGTTTTGAAAAAAAAAAAAAAAACTTTAATTACATAGAACCCTTTTATAATTACTTTTTGCACTACTTAATTTTTCCAATTGGAAATCAATTGAATCTTAATTGAAAAGTCTAAACCATAAACCCTAGGAAGAGGATGATGATGAATAGAACATATGAGTGTAATTACTTACGATGATGTTCAAGAAGGAGATGCTTGAGGATATGAAGCCCTATGGAGATGGAAGCAGAATTTGGGTCATTTTTTGTGTTTGTGAGGAGAGGGAAAAGGATTAAACTGGTTTTGAAAAGCGTATATCATTTTCTGTCACACGGTTCCCCTGGATCCCTTGTATTATGAATTCGGCTAGTACAACTTGTGGGATCCGGCTACTGTGGACAGAAAAAGGAGTATTTGGTGTTATTTTTGTAATTAGTTATACAATAGCTTATAGTACAAAAAGAACTTTGGGGTTCCTAATTTAATATTCGTTTTGGTCAACATGTTTTGATAGTTTAACTATCAAGTATCTATTTTGCGACGACGACGTAGGTTTGACGATAGAAAATCTTAGAGGAATACTATTCCCGATGATGAGAAAGTAGGGAAAGTAGTGAAGAGAGACTTTTTAGAGACTTGCAACTATTGAAGTTAGCGTCCTAATTCATGTGTTTAATAAGATAATATTAACATGAAAGGTTTTAATCAGGAGAATGACAATATTAACAACATAAACGTACTCTAGATAAAATAAACTAGTTTTTGGGTAACTGAACATACCTCTAACCTTTTGGTATGGTTTTTAGAGACCATATACCCGAAATACTTCATGAGCTTTTAAAGTAATCCATTGTACTTAGTAGAAGTAGGTTTTGATTACTTTTGGGTTCTTCCTTGAGTGTTGACTTCATTTTTCTTTGGATAGAAATGAAGACTTTGGAAGAGTCCTAGCAAGAGAATTTCTTAAGAAGAAATTGTTAGAATAATCTATCATTATCCAACATAAAAATTTGTTTAAAAGATTTCATTCTTTGTAGTTTTCAATCATACACGGATCGTATCAAGTTTTTAAAGTACAACATACTCTAAGAAACTTGGTAACGAAACTCCGTACCAATTGTGGAAAACTAGAAGGGGGTTGAATAGTTTTACCGATTAAAACTTTGTTTTAAACTATTTAGATCGACTTATGTCAATCTATTTAAATGTGTGTGTTGGATGTTGATAGATAAGTATATAAATAAATAAAGCAAAGATAAAGAATAAGAAGCACAAAACCACAACGCAAGTATTTATAGTGGTTCGGCTACAAGGACACCTTCCTTGCCCTACTCCACTCCCCGAGTCACCTACTCGAGAGTTCGTAATCACTACACAACACAAACTTCTTGTGGCGGAGAAGCCTTCATAACGTCGCCTACTCTTTATCCGGTACAAGGCTAGACACCGGGTTCTTCCACGAGGTAGAACCAAACCTATCACAACGTCGCCTACACTTTATCCAGTACAAGGCTAGATACCGAGTTCCATTACTAAGGAGGAACTACTACCCAACACAACACAACACCTATCCCAAAAGAGATCCACTCCTTATGACAACATCAACAAGGATATCAATATCCTTTTACCCAAACTAATCTATCTTGTACATCGACACACCATATCAAATGTACAACCTAGGCACCTTTCACTATTGCCTTTGACACGGGACTTGGGCACCTTTCACTAATGCCTTCAACACGGACTTTTGGCACCCTTCACTAATGCCTTTGACTTGGATCTTCGGCACCTTTCACTAATGCCTTCGACTTGAACCTTTTGACATCTTTCACCTATGTCTTCAACACAACACTTCTAATGAGAGAAGGAAAACTATCAACAAGATAACATCAGTAGTCTTGATGATGACGAAGCTTGGCAACCCATGGACTTGGGCTTGCTCGACTTCAAGAGGTGGTGATCTCGCCTTTAAGAGGAACCTAGAGAATCACACAAACACAAAACTACATAGAAAGATCCCTTGGATATGAGGTTAGAGAGTTTACAACACTAAGAGAGAATGTGTGTGAAAGGGGTGAGTTATAATGAGGAAATGGCTCACTATTTATAGAGAAAAATACTCTTGTTCCACGGATCCCCGGATCCCTTGCTTGAAGGATCCGTCGATGTATTTTGGGGATCCGAGGACGCTCCCCTAAATGGGTTATGGGTCATGGATCATGGGTCATGGATCATAGACTTTGGACCATGGGTATCAAATAGATACAATGTATCTAGAAGATGCAACACATCTAGTCAATGGGTCATGGGTTAGCTCCAATGGTTATGGATAATACCCATTTATGACTTCATGCATGATGACATGCAATGGGTCATAGGTTATGATCCATGGGTATGGGTCATGGACTTTGGGCTTTACTCAACTACATTTAATGTGTCTAGTCAATGGGTCAAGTACTTAGATTCTCACCCATTACATTACCCATTACAATACATACTAAGTATGTACATATATACCCATTATGTAAACACTAGTTGTTGTACATATGCATTACTACAACATGAGAACACTATTACCGTTTTAGTGTTTTATATGAAAACGTAAGTGTGTTAGTAAACTATTGGCTCAAACCATTTACGTATTTTATTTGTTTCGTTAAAATGATTTTCGTTTGTTATCGACAAAACCTTGAAGATCATAAAATATAAATAAGCGTTTTACGACTTATTTGTATTAACACTATAGAAACTTATAAGAAGATATATGATTTCAATATTAAGCAAGTTAAAGGTATTGACCCATGAAAAAAAATGAAACATGTAAAATGTCTTCCACATGAAAAAAGAATGCCGGGAAGGCCAACTATTGCAAGAAAAAAAAAGATAAGAGTGAATTAAGGAAGCATGTTGCTAAAGCTCCCAAGTTCATGACTTGCAAAAAGTGCCACCATAGATGTCATAATTCTAGTACTTGCACAAATGATAAGGCTCCTCCAAGATTCCTATGAAGAAAGTTAGGCCACTGGTTGAGGATCCTATTAATGCTAGATTCCCAGCTAATAGAAGCAGAAAGGACCGGCCAAGTAATAAATTAAACCAGGCCTAAGCAAGAAATGTGGTGCAAGTCCAAACAACCAAGGTGATACAGGCCCAAGCAAGAAAGGTGGTGCATAACGAAGCAACCAAGGTGGTACAGGCACAACCAAGAAAGGTGGTGTAGAACCAAGCTGTGCAAATGTAAGTCAAAAACTCAAATGATTGGTTTTGTTAGTAAAAGACTCAATTGATACTTGTTTAAATTTCAAAAATATAGGAACAACAGTTCATTGAAGAACCAACCATTCATGAAGAACCAGTTGCAAGCCCAAACAACAAAGAAAAGGAGAAGTATGTAGAACCAAGTTGTGCAGAACTAATCATATATGAAAAACCAATTGTTGTTTAAGTTTTATTTGAAGATGTGGAAGTAGCACAAAGTTTAGAAGCAGATACCATACATAGTGAGTTAATTGAAGTTGAAGAGATAAATGAAGAACAAAATGATGAGGATGATGGAGTTGATGTGCAGGCTGATGAAATGGATGTGCAGGCCAATGAAGTTGAAAGGGTGAGGACAAGAAAGGTATCTCAGAGATTAATTCTAAGGAATTGGAACATAAAACATATGCCCATTGTTAATGGTGAAGGCACTACACCTAAAAAATCCTTTCTTGTTTTTTAAGGTTAAGGTAATTTGGTATTATTTGATGTCTTTTCTAGGGTTAGGGCATATTTTGTAGACAATGTAGTTTGATGTCAAGCCCATCTTTTGTGTAGACCAATGTTGACAATGTAGTTTTTTAGTTTCATGTTAATGACAGACAATGACTATTATCTAATATAAAGTTATGCACTTTTTAACATTTAAAAAATATGCACATTGTTTAAAGTTCTGCACTTTTCAATGTTGTTGACTGTTTGGTGTTTTAGTGATATGGTTTGGTGTTTAGTCATTTTTTTAAGTTTGCACTTTTTAAGTTCTGCACTTTAAAGTTCTACATTTTGTTAGTGATTCAATGCAAACAAATACACTTTCATTCATTACTCAAACTAATATACACTTTCATTGATGACTCAAACTGCCACAATTCATTACACCAAACATTATTCTTACAGCAAACATCTTAACTGATCTTTGACTTCAACATCTTACACCTTAAAAACCAAAATGCACATCATCCCAATCGTGACACAAATTATGCAAAGATAGAAACTGTTTTTTGACTTTAACATCCTAATTTCTTCTTCCATTTTCATCTTCTTTTCTTCAAAATCAATGTGTTCCAGCTTCATTTTCTTTTGCAATTCCACAATTCTTGCTTTGTAATAGTCTGCAGATACATCTAGATCCCATCAATGAAAAAATCACATTTTTTTGCGTACCTACATTAATGAATATAATCGTCATATACTAGTTAAGATTAGATCAACTATTTTATATATTCGTAATACCTTATAATTTGGGCATCCTAAGAATCTTCTTTCTAGGTTGCTTTGGGTCCATGATGTCCACATTCCACATAAATCACCACATATACATAACACTCGAACATGATTACACAGGTTGTCAATTTCCCAGCTGGCATTCCTTCGCTTCCGGTTGACCCAATTTGAAGATTCCGATGAGCTAGCCATTTTAGGGGAGATATGTTTGGTGTGAACCCTAATTTTGATCAAGAATATGTTATATAATGAAACAAATGACGTGGAACTCAATTTTAGAGGTAATCGGATAAAACTTAAAAAGTGACTGGAAATCTACTAATTTCTTAAGATTGCCAAAAAAAAACGGATACCTTAAATTGAGTAAAATAAAATTATAGTACCTTTAATTGAAATTGGATCTAAGATGGATCTTTTCTATCGATTTGCCTTATATTAATAATCCAAGGTGCATTATAATGATATTAAGCCCTATATTTATAGAGGTGTATCTTGTGCAAAAGAAACCTAAATTAAAAAAAAAAAAAAATAATTTAAAACATTACTAAACAAAATTACCCCTAAAAACATCCTAAACAAATAAAAGGGATTATGATATTAGCGGACTTTTTACGGCATAATAAGGTTTATTTACGGCATAACGTGTTACGTCGAAGGAATGTTCCAAACGAAATCATAAAGATTTTCACGATTAGTTGTTTATTCCTAAACTTCTACGGCATAACAAGGATTATAGTGTTACGCCGTAGCGAAGGCATGTTCCAAACGCTCCACAAATTCTCGGCTTACTCTTCTATCTTGTCCATAAAGTGATTTTCACAAGTATCATAATTTAAGTTTTACCTTACCTCTTGTTTTTTCGAATAATGTAAGACGGAAATTGCATGGGCTTAGCCCATACGTTTACTAGTAAAAATGTAACGGGCCGGCCTAGTCATGTTTATCATACCACTCATGGAAACAGTTGCGTACTTCATTTTTTTTCCTCTTCTTAAAGGCAACAGAAGTACGGAGTATATAATACTAATCATAGGCAACACAAGTATATATACTAATCATAGGCATAAAAAACATGCAAATTAAAGTGAATCTATGAATTATATTATTTTGATTCATAATTTTCATCAAGTCAGCAAGAATGTGAAGAAATCGTGTTTCAAAATCTTGGTGTTCCAAAATACAATGAGTCAAACAAAGATCGATACTCACAAGAAACTAATCTTATATTATGATAAACTAAACTAAACTCGATCTAAACATACAACTACTAATATTATATATGTATATTCGTAGTTCTAAACATGTGACGACGATGAATATTATATCTAGATGATGTTATCAAGAAACTAATGTTGTCCATATAATTTAGATCCATATGAAGGACCAATCATCGAACCAATGAAAGGACACTCTCCACTCTCTTTTGTTTTCTTTCCATAACGGTCACCATAAGACCTAATCAAAGTCCAAATGTTACTTTCAAATCATTGATACCAAAATCCAAAAACTTATATACAACTTGCATAGTTGCATTAAGATTTGTACTTTAGGGATTTGTCCTGATCAAAATTCCTCAAGTTCTCTAACTAAAAATGATATAAACCTTATCATTTCTTCACTTTGTAACTTAGAAACAAGCTAGCATGGCACCATGGATGCTGCCCTTGTTCTATGTATCACTTATATTTGTACACTCTTGTCATTTATCTTTTGCAAAGTTTAATCCTCCTAGGTACTTCCCTTCTTCACTCATTCGGCCCGAAACAACATCTTCACCTAGCAATAACGAGCTTTACAAAACAAAATACTTCACGCAAAATCTCGATCACTTCAATTACAATCCTCAAAGTTATCAAACATTCCAACAAAGGTATTTGATCAATGACACTTTTTGGGGTGGTAATAAAATCAATGCTCCAATTTTCGTATACACGGGAAATGAAGGTAATATTGAGTGGTTTGCTCAAAACACTGGCTTCATGTATGATATCGCCCTGAGTTCAAAGCCCTCCTTGTTTTCATAGAGGTAACTAATCATTTACGACTTTACGTTACGTTTTTAAATGTACGTTGGGATTGTTTCTAAATTTGGAAAGTGTACATGTGATTGTAGCATAGGTACTATGGGAAATCAATACCATATAGTGGTGATAAAAAGAAAGCATATAGGAATTCAAAGACTCTTGGATACTTGAGTTCAACACAAGCATTGGCTGATTATGCTACACTTATTATTGATCTCAAAAAGAATTTGACAGCATTGGATTCACCTGTTATTGTATTTGGAGGCTCCTATGGTGGAAGTAAGATTATTTACTTAGTTAACTTGTTATAAAGTTGTACTTTTGTCTAACTAGTTATATTAGTAGTATATAGAGTGTAATGGATAAAAGTTAAGAAATTGGTTTTTTTCTTTTTGTTGTGTAGTGTTGGCTGCATGGTTCAGGCTAAAGTACCCACATGTAGCTATTGGAGCTTTGGCATCTTCTTCACCAATTCTTCAATTTGAGAATATTACATCTCAATATAGCTTCAACAATATCATTACTCAAGACTTTAGGGTATACATGTTTATTTTCCTTATATATTTGTACCTACTTTATTTATGTGTTATGACCTATAAATGCCTTAGAAAATACTCTTAGTCCAACATGCATAGTTATAATTATCTTACACAGTTATGTGAAAGTATGATCACTTAAAATGAAATGAAAATTAGCTAGCACTTTATAATCCATTTTGTATCTTATAAAACATCAGAGCGAGAGCGAGAACTGTTACAAAGTAATAAAAGGATCGTGGAAACAAATCGAGGACACGGAAGCTAAACATGGAGGCCCCGAGTTACTTCGAAAATCGTTTCATATATGCAAGTAAGATACTAATTTTTGTCCCACAGTTTAATTGCATTATACAATAAATTAGTCTCATATATACTCATTGATGTTAAAATAACTTTGTGTTGCAGAAATTATATCAGTGGAGGTTATCTTGAAGGTTGGATTTCAACAGCATTTACTTATACAGCAATGACGGATTACCCAACACCATCTAATTTTCTTGCTCCAATGCCGGCTTACCCTATCAAAGAGGTATCATATTTTTCTTAATATATGGTTTAGAAATATAAGATTTTATATTAATGCATATATAATGAAAATATCTGAAAATACAAACAACATGTACTATACTACTATACACACATGTCGCATGTGCCACTACAACAAAATAGTTAACTTCTCACACTTATTAAAGATATTTTCACACTTAAAAGTGTGTGGAATTAAGATGAGCCAATTGGGTGTGTGAATAATTTCACACTTTTAAATGTGAAGATTTTAAAAGTTTACACTTTTAAGTGTGATAATCTTGAAAAATTCTTCACACTTTCGAGTGTGATAATTTTAAAAATAATTCACACTTTTAAGTGTGAAACTTTAAATTCTTCACACTTTTTATTCGATGTTATAAAACAATTCTTTTAACTTTTAAGTGTAAACACTTTAACTTTGTGACGACAAGGTTTTGTCACTTAAAAGTGTGATGATTTTGTCACTAAACAATTATTACTACAAGTTATAAAATTGGCTTAGTGACGACAAGGTTTTTGTCACTAGAAGTCTAAAGTTATGAAAATATTTATATAAAATCATAATTCATATTTAGTGACAAAATTTAGGGTCGTCAGCGTGGCTATATAGCCTCACGCCACAAATTATATTAGTGACAAAGATACAAAACTCGATGCAACTACTGGTGAAACTTGAAATAACTTCCATTTTCTTTGATAGAATCAATACAAGCACGTCGCTAATAATATCAATACAATATATCTAAATACGTATATTGACATGACAAAAAAAAAAAAAAAAAAAAAAAAAAAAACATGTGTTCGACCAAAGTTGTTTGACTTACGAGCCGGGCTTCTAAACCGATCCTTTCTTTACGATCTCAACCATCTGAATTCATTTAAAAGCATACTCACTTTTTCGAAAACTTTGGTTAAACATTTGGTTCTTCTTAAGTACCACTTGCATTTGGTTCTCCTTATCTGCTACTGCATCCACATAACCTGAAATAAAGAAAGTAAGGTATGTTACACAGAATCCAGTATATGAGCAAATGAGGACTATTAGTTTCAAAGATAACGGGTCAAATATCTGAATAAGTTAAAAATCCCCCAAGGTGTATTTGTGATAAATACAACCTCCTAAATCATCTAGAAACAAATGTACACGAGGAGTGTTTGGGCCAACATGACCCGCTCGTTTTGACCCGTTATACAACTCATCCAATAATCGCAATTTTCATCCCGAATGTCAACCATTACAAACAGGACGCAGTATTTACCTGTGTACCACTTGATACAGGACAAAGAATTTCCAGCACCAACAACTTTAGCTTTAGCGCACAATCGATCGAAGTCAAGAACCCAAGGCTGATGTAGACCGATAGATAGTTCTAAATCAGAGTCCTCAGATCGTTTGGCCAAGCTGATGCTGTAACCTATACAAATAATAAATCCCTGACGATTTGCCCCTTAAAAGTATCTAAAATCTAGAAGTTATGATACTTAATAATAACGACTTCATCTCTGCACGTAAATCGTACACTGAAGCGGCTGAGAACGTAGGGACCATATCAGCCCCATTTATAACAAATGTAATGAAATCATTCTTTGGAATCCATGACTCCCAAGTCCTGAGCCCCTAATCTTTAAAAATCACGAAAATATAATACACATAAGATGAATGCGATATATAACCATAAGGAAGATATACAATCATAAACCTAGCGCCAATGTAACACAAGTAGTTGTGGATACTTCTTCTTCTCATGACACATAAGTCAAAATTGCGTTAGTTCCACCACTAAAGAGTGTCAAACGATCCGCATCTAGCATTAACTCGTTAAACATATATATATAAGAAAATAAAGGATTACTATTAAAATTAAAGAGATAAAAGCGCATATACCATCAATACCAAATTAATAGAATAAGCGTTTTGTCTTGTGGTCGACTAATATGGTAAAAGCTGGCTTCGAAATCTGCAAGCGAAAAAGAAATAAGACAAACTATACATGTAAACTACGCCCTTGTCATATTATAAAAACGAAAAACAGATGTTTGACAAAGCGAACAAGACT
This sequence comes from Chrysanthemum lavandulifolium, assembly GCA_022545495.1. Taxonomy (NCBI): domain Eukaryota; kingdom Viridiplantae; phylum Streptophyta; class Magnoliopsida; order Asterales; family Asteraceae; genus Chrysanthemum; species Chrysanthemum lavandulifolium. The sequence goes on from CM040242.1 coordinate 250,888,325, forward strand.
TACTCCAGCTTTTGGTTCCTCAATAAGAACACCCTCTTGTGAATAGCATGTCTCCTGTATAAATACAGGAAATGGTTTCTTTGAATGCCAACAAAGAGTCAGCAAGTCCAAAAGATATCTAAGCTCGGAAACTATTGCAGGTCCTTTAAGTTGTTGGGTCTTTGTACCCCCAAATACACTACTTACATACAAATGACCTGCATAGCAAGACATAAAAGATATGTCCGAAAACTATATGACAAAGTATATACCATGATCGAATCGGTGGTTATAATTGTACTAAAGTAGAGCATTCTACTTGTTCGGACCTAATACTAGATCACGGTCGAATAAGATTCACAATCATCTCTATATGAAATACAATGACCACATTACGTCAACCAAACATTTTTGTGCATTTAAGAGAAGTGGCATTATAACAATTGTGCATCTAGACCACTAAGGCTGTTCAAATTACACCTACTTAACTACTTAACGATAAACATCGAGAATAATTCAAAAGAGAACCAGATTCACAAAATCCATGAACGGTAACAGGGTATGTTCCAACCAACTTAAACCCTAAGATTGAAATCATCACTAACAAAGCAATTATTATGATTTATTGGTAGTATACACTTTAATGTCAGAAAGACCAACAATTGTTGTGAGGAGAAGCTAGCCATAGGTGTTTGATATGAATTAGGCCTTAGTGAATACAGTAACATGTTCTATATCATTAGATACATAGACAAAATAATATCACAATAAAGTTTGAATATGTGGTAACGAGTACAAAATAATTACAAACATGCTATAACCTGTCGCTTCAACAAATAACTAATACCAAACGCCGAGTCTCCAATAGGCCACTTCCCCAAAGTCTCGGAATAAGTAAACCTCAGAGTGTGCAACAACGTCGAAATAGTTTCCAACCACGTCGCAAGAAACTGAATTAGCCTATGAGAAACTCGTTCAAAACCACCCGAAGGACCACTACTTTGCACAAGACACTCACTTTCTTCATCGTTTTCTGTTGTAGTAGATGTTTGTAGCTTCTTATTTAACGTATAATATAACAAAGCAGCAACACCAGCTTATCAACTACCATCACTTAATTTTATATTGAACACTCTAAACCTATTGTCATAATTAACCTATGGTATTAGTTTAATAAGAATTAATAAACTACAAAGTTATATTGGCCAATTCCTATCAACTAAATGGTACGATATGTCTTAACATTATAAAATCAAAAGAAAAAAAAAACTATTACCTTGTATTAGGGCAGGGCCAATCTCCGTATCGACTTCCCTCACCTCCTCCGCCTTTACCGTCACCACCGAGCACTCGGTCTCCTCCTCCTTGATATCCACCTTCACCTAAAATAAAACACCAAAAATTCAGTCACATGTTTCAACATTATAACGCTCATCGACAACGTATACAAGCATACAGTCTAATTGGGCATATCACGAACTTGTAATACCAGTAATTTTCATAATTAACACCTAGTTCACATATTTGATCAACTAATCACCAAAATTAACATCAATTTCAACAAGTTTCGATATCAAAACAAGGCGCACTAAACGCGCTAACAAATTTCAAAAAATTAACAATGATTGCACATATACATCCCTATCAACCAAACGCACTAAAAACAAGCGAGAATATCATAACCTTGATTAACTATATCACCGAAACTAACAAACACACACACAAAATCAACTTCTTTAAGCTAACGAATAACAATTTAGTAAGCATATACCTAATCGATGAAAATAACAAAATCCCCGTCTTCAGCTCACGGTTAACTAATCGATCGATTGGAAATATTTTGATTTTTGATGGATCAAATTGATGATAGCAAGTTAGGGTTTAACACTTATAGGTGTTTATGAATTGAAAGTTTAATTTGATGGATTGAAAGTTTTGATCGTATCAAGTGAAGTGAAGTGAAGTGAAGGAGTAATTGAATAGTTTTTGTTCTTTTATTTATCATTAACTTTTGGGTTTTTTTTATATACAAAAGAAAACATCACATATGGGTCAAATGGATCATTGGCGCTTTGGTATTTTTACGTTTCGACCGTAGCGTGAGCTATTCTCCAAATAATAGCATGATTCACGTTTTCACATTTTAAAGCGCGACAAAATTTATACCGTTTCTCACACACAAAAGTGTGAAGTTTTTTCTACTTCTTCAAGGTAAAAAGTGTGAAGACTAAATCGCTAAATTACATCACAACTATAAGTGTGAACTTTTATTTTCACAATTAAAAGTGTGAAAATTTTTATTATATCACATTTATAATTGCGAATAATTTGTGCACAGATATTATAAGTGTGAATATCATTTAGTAAGAGGAAAGAAGTGAAAAAAGTTCACGGTGCATAAAGCGTGAAGAACTTTTATTTTACAAAAAAGTGTGTGTCACATTTATATGACAAATTTGTTGTAATAATTTGTTGTAAGCATGTATAACATGTTGGGGTTATTTTCCGAGCAGGTGAAGATAATTAATAGCAATCTAAATACCAATACTGAGTTACCTGGATATCACTTGTAATCGTGTTATCATTTTTCAAAGTAAACTATTCGACCCTAATGCCTGGGTATCACGAATATCGACTTGGGATAAGACCAAATGTATGTTAGTGATTTAGGCACAAATCAATAACCCTTTGCTTGCAAGTGTTTTTGTTTTCTGTGTCTCTTTCATGCATATATGATTTCCTATTTATAGGAAAATACTCTTAGCTAGTCAAATAGAATTATGAGGATTAATCGGCCCATTAATCGTCTCATAATTATCCCCATTATAGCTAATAGTGGTTACATGACCAATTAAACGTAGTCATTAACTAGTTGTAACTGCCACTTGAATAGGTCAAAGCTTGTTACAAGTTGATTCCAAAAGACACTAGCAAAGTGGTTATACCGCCTAGCGAGACTACCATAGCACTAGCGATGGTTATACCGCTTAGCAATACTAACATAGCACTAGCGATAAGAACTATGCCGATTAACTACGCCTAGCGGAACTAATATTAGCACTAGCGAGGACCGGAAGAACTTTGCCCACGGACGGAACCGGACTAACTTTAATACTAGCGGTATTAACTGGCCTTGTTGAATCTCACCACTATAGACCGACCACATTCGGTCGGGTGTTCGGGGACCTGGGTTTCGGTCCGGGTGTACGGTCTCCGCACTCCCGACCTATTACCTGTGTGAACTAATCCCAAGTGCACTAAATTTTCCAACAATCCTCCCAAATTTAGTCCCTTCCTTTGCATTAAAATTAAACTTTAAACAAAACATGTGCATAAACGAAAATATCACGAGGTTGAATTTCCATCTTAGTACATTACACATTCAAATATTAGAGAATCGGTGTTCTAAGAATTGAACCCTTGACCCATTTGAATACCTTAAGATAAAATACACACAAGTTTTCAAACACTTAAAAGCTCCCGACACTATACAAGCCATGTGTCCATATCCAAATTCATAAATGTTGTAAGAGCTAAAAGTCAAAGCTCCTTGGGCGGCAAAACTTCAACATTCGCATAGGTGGTTCCTCTTTATTCATGCTCTGCTTAGCACTTTTCAAAGAAATTAACCATTAAAGTATAGACTTCATCCTCCTTTTCAAAGAGGTTTTGAGCACAACCTTGGGATGTATATAAAACATGTGCTCCGAAGACATGAATGTTCGACTTTCCACATCACTCCCAAGTTTCCTTAGGAGGAGTGGGTGTCTTAACATTAGTAACTAAGTTGGACTTAAACCCATCCCTTTAGCGGACTTTAAAACCAAGTCTCTAGCCAAACCCTTCATCAAGAGATCAGCTAAATTTTGTTGAGATCTAACAAACTCTATAGATACCACCCCATTCATGATAAGCTCACGAATCATGCTATGTCTGACACCTAAGTGTCTAAACTTCCCATTGTACATCTGGCTATAAGCCTTTACCAATTTAAATGCACTATCACAAAGGATAGAAATATGTGTTATAGGTTTAGCCACAATGGAATCTCGAAGCAAGTTTTCAACCATTCGACTTCTTTACCAAAGAATTGCTAAGGCCACAAATTCGATTCCATTGTTGAAGCTGGTGATGCAAGTTTGCTTAGATGCCCAAGAAATTGCACCTCTACCAAGTAGGAATACCCGACCACCGGTGGAGCGAATTGTCTTAAGTGTTCTTGATCGACTTGCATCGGTGTATCCTCTAACATTGAAGGATAACCAAGATATATGAGACTATAATCCATAGTTCTCTTCGTATACTTTAGTACCATCTGAGCTGCTTGCGATGATGAGCACTAGGATTGCTAGTATACATGCTCGGTTTACCAGCTGCAAATGAAATATTAGGTCTTGTACAAGTCATGGCATACATTAGGCGACCCAATTACCCTAGAATACTCAAGTTGAGATCTGACCTTACCCTTATTAGGCATCGACTTCTCACAGTATCCATAGGTGTACTCACTAGAGTACAATCAAAGTAATTGAATTTCCTCAACACCTTCACAATATAATGAGACCGAGAGATATAAATTCTTTTACTTTCATGTTTAATCCTTATACCAAGGATAACATCGGCCTCCCCATGTCCTTCATGGAGAACCTTGATGACAAAATTCCTTTGTCATGTCAACTCGATTTTGGTCGGTGCAAAGATCAAGATGTCATCAACATATAGGCAAATGATGACTCCTTTACCGATTCATCAAATTTGCTATACGCATTTGTCGACTTGGTTAAGAACATAACCACTAGACAAAACCACTTCATCAAACTTCGATGCCATTGCTTGGGTGCCGCTTTAGTCCATATAGAGACTTAATCTGTTTACACACCTTGTTTTCATTGCCGGGCATGATGAAGCCACGAGGTTGGTTCATATAAACCTCCTCATCTAACTCACCATTCAAGAAAGCTGTTTTCACATCCATCTGATGAATAACCAGATTGTGAATTGATGCCAAAGCAATCAGCAATCTTATGGTACTGTTACGAGCCACAGGAGCATATGTATCAAAATAGTCTATTCCTGACTTTTGTTTAAAGCTTTGAATGACTAGACTAGCCTTAAACTTTTCAATAGTTCCATCTACCTTCATTTTCCTTTTGAAAATCTATTTGCAACCCAGAGGTTTGCAACCACGTGGTAGATCAACCAACTCCCAAGTGTTGTTGCCCATGATGGAATCCATCTCATCATTAATTGCTCCTTTCTAGAAAGCAATATCCTGGGACTTCATTGCTTCTTCAAATGTCTTGGGATTGTCCTCAACAATTATGCAATAGGAGTATTGGTCATAGACCTCATCCCTTGTTCCTTCAATTAAATATAATTGAAACTCGGGTCCAAATGATTTTGGATTCCTGACCCTTTTTCTCTTTCTGAGCATAGGCTCAGGTTGTTGAACCATAACCTTATCATGGACCTCTGATGGCACTTCATCAGGAACCTCTGATACACCAATGTCATGAGTTCCATTAGGAATCCTCGGACTTGGTATAGGGACTAATGAGAATCTATTCTCATCAAATATTGCATCCATAATTCAATTATAGAGTTAATTGAAACATATTCATTAGGTTCAATAACATAGAACCTAAAAGCCTTGGAATGCTCAAGATATCCAACAAAGATGCATTCAATGCCTCTTTCACTTTAAAATTTTCGACTTTTGATCGTGATTCTTACAAATTTCTACAACCCCAAACCACGAGATAGTTCGGGTTGGGTTTCCTTTTAACCCGAGTTCATAAGGGTAACCTTGTTCCTTTTGTTGGGAAACCTATTTAATAAATAGCAAGTTGTTAACATAGCTTCACCCCGAACCCTTGACTCGATCTGAATAGGACAACATGGATTAACCATCTCCTTGGTACTGTTTTCCTTTCGGAAATACCATTTCTTTGAGGAGTATAGGAGCGGTTGTTTCATGGATTATACCAACAGATGAAAATATAGAGTATCCATGTACTCACCTCCCTATCGATCCTTAATCTTTTGATCATGGACCCAAGTTGCAATTCAACTTCAGTTTTAAATACTTTGAATTTATCTAATGCTTCATCCTTAGTATGTAACAGATAGACATAACAAAACCTAGAAGCATCATCAATAAATGTCACAAAGTACTTCTTATTCCCCAAGGAGGGAGTGGCATGCAAATCACACAGGTCGTTGTGTATTAGCTCCAAGACCTTAGTTTCACGTTTAACACCCTGAAAAGGTTTCTTAGTAATTTTGATCGACATGCAAGTTTTACACTTTTCAGTGTCCATGTCAAATGTTGGGATTAACCCATCCTTAGACATATCTTGCATCCTTTTATAGTGTACATGACCAAGTCTAGCATGCCATAGGGTAGAGTCAGTCAGGTTTGAGGTGGTCACAAAGGTGAATTATCACAATCATTAACAATGTTCAACCCTGAACATTTGATTACACAAATATCCAAAACCAATAAATACACCACTTTTAGACAAAACAAATTTATCAGATTCAATAACTTGTTTAAAACCATGTTTAATCAAAACACTACTTGAAACCAAGTTTTTCCTTATATCGAGAACATGAATAACATAAAACAAAGTTACAATCTTTCCCGAACTAAACTTAAGATCTACACAACCACGTCCATGCACAAGTGGATGTTGACTCATTTCCATGTGAAGAATAGAACCATCATTCGATGACCCATAAGTCTTGAACCGACTTCTATCTTTGCACATGAACAGTTGCTCCAGATTGACCCACCATGCACCATCATCATCCTGCGCATAGTTTGATTGAGATACATATGTAACATAATAAACTGATGAGATTCATTAAACATATTCGACCTTTTAGAGGAACCGAACCATTCCACGATCCACTAGTGCACGATCCATTGGTTTTACCACCAATCTTAACACCTTTGTAATCCCTTTTAATGTGACCAGGTTGCCACATTTCTAACAAGTAGGTGTTGCCTTCTTGTTAGTGGTCGCCGCTTGTGTTATCTTGATCTTTACGTTTACCGCTTGTTGTCATTGTACACGGTGGAGTTGTTATGCTCCATCATATTGACAACGAGATACACCGATAACATTGCTACTCTTTGGTTTGTCATTATCCCCACACCGAGAGATTCCTCATTCGCAGATGACCGCCCAACTCAACAAGAGTTAACTCCTCCTTCTTATGTTTCAAAGTATGCTTGAAATCTTTCCAAGAAGGAGGAAGTTTATCAATGACACAAGAGACTGAAATAGCCTCATCCATGTTCATTTTGTGTTGTGTAAACCTTCCAAGTATACCAAGAAGTTCATTGTATTGTTCCATAACTAGTGCGGAATCAATCATTTTGTAATTTGTGAAATTACTTACAAGGAACTTCTTACTGATGCATCCTCGACCATATATTTGGCATCCAATGAATCTAGAAGATTCAAAATTCGATAAATATCAAAGAGAGAATCAGACATACCATTGAGGATTAAACCTCTGCAAATGTAATCATCATTCTCCCATTTGCTCCTCTTCCCGATCCATTCCAAGTAGCATCATCCACATCATCAGGAATAGGTGTAGTCAGAACGTAGACCACACTCATGCTTAAAAGAAGAAAGTGCATCTTCTTTTGCCATCTTCTGAAGTCCACCCCTTCAAACTTGTCAAGCTTGACAAAGTTTGAAGCCATGTGTTTCATAGCAGCAGCAGCCATTGATTATCACAAAATAGTTTACTTTGATTGTTGGGGTTATTTCCCGGAACATGGTGAAGATAATCAATAGCAATCCAAATACCAATACAAAGTTCTGGATATCACTGGAATCGTTTATCACTTTCCAAAGTAAACTATTCAACCACAATGCCTCGGGTATCACGAATATCTACTTGGGATAAGACCAAACGTATGTTAGTGATTTAGGCAAAATCAATAACCATTTGCGTACAAGTGTTTTTGTTTTTGTGTCTCTTTCATGCATATATGATTTCTATTTATAGGAAAATACTCTTAGTAGTAAATGGAATTATGAGGATTAATCGGCCCATTAATCGCCTCTAATTATCCCCATTATAGCTAATAGTGGTTACATGACCATTTAAGCGTGGTCATTTAAGTAGTTATCGCCATGAATATGTCAAAGCACATTACAAGTTGATTCCAAAGAAGACTAGCACTAGTTACACCGCCTAGCACTACTAACATAAGACTAGCGATGAGTTACTTTGCCTAGCGATCTAACATAGCACTAGCAATATTAACTCCGCTAGCGAAGACTAATATTAGCACTAGCAGTAGGAACTTTGCCCATGAAGACTAACTTTAATACTAGCGCTTTAACATGAATCTCACCACTATAGAGTCAGGTGTTCGGGAAGCGTAGGCGGTGTACAATCTCCTACCTCTTGACCCATTACTGGGATGTGAACTAGTCATGAGTGCACTAAATTTTCCAACATAACATCAATCCTAAACTATATGGTTGCATAATGTTAGTGGATTATATTTGTCTAGGTCAATTATTTTGTGTTAGAAAGCTTATGGGGCGTTTTTATTTTTTTTCAAGATTAAGAGCCTTATAAATATATGTGTGTCCCATGTGGGCCCATGTCCCTTAGTGCCTTTAAATGAGGAGATGATCATATTTTATAGCTTGTGGATATAGAGAGATTAGTGGAAATAAGTGGGCTCCACATACAAAAAGATACATTATTAAATAATTGTGTGGACCAATGTGAACCCAATCCCTTAGAAGCGATTCTGATCGTTAAGTTTTGGGACTGACGATTTAATCGTTAATACTAAATGTATTTAATCACTAAAGTTTGGAGGAAAGACTTTGAGGTTCACAAGTCTTTCATAAAACTTTCAAAAGACTTTGACGAATCAAAAACACACTAAAATGACTTGTTAAAATAATGAAAAACTTTTAACAACTTGACCAATTATGGATGCTCTTATTTAAAAGAAAAAAGAAACACAACATTAAACCACTATTAATCACTCAATAACAATTATGACCGGTCCTACTCATCCAACACCTACTTTATCCCTAACTAACAAATTACTTGCCATTAACAACATTACTTCTCTAGTACCTATGAAAGTGGATGTTGACCAATCAAATTATTCTTGCTACTTTTCTAAGAATCATGTGAAGGATTTGCGGTTATCCATCACATCAACTAGTGAGCTCCAACTGGTGAATGGTTGTAGGCTGACTCCATTGTTAAGTCATGGATTTACTTAACCCAATCGTTTACAAGAACGCCTCGTTGTTGCTAACCCCAAACTGTTAATTAAGGATACTTGGGATCATATTGAAAAAAAAAAAAAAATGACAATAAACGTACCAAACCTATTGTTTTAAAAGAAGAACTTTGGAGGCTTCAAACTCGAGACCTGTCCGTGGATGCTTAGTTTCGAGAAATTAAGTCCATCACTGCAATTTTAACAAATCTTGGATCCCCTATATATGAGCAATGATGATGATGTTACTTATACCATTCCTTAATGTCATAATACAATATAAATAATCTACTAACACATACACCCATATTCTCACTGATATCGCTATTAGGGACGGTCCTACATGGGAGCCGGGTGTGGCACGGGCCACACCCGATTTTGAGTCGTGAAGCGTAAAATTTTCCGAAAAGTGGCGTTTTTTGTTTGTGCAACACCCAATAATATATTTTAACTTTCTTTATAGTGCGACTTTAGTTTAGTCCAAAATTTCTTAATGGTTTAAATATTAGTACTACGATAAAAGAAGAATTGTGTAAGACCCTCACGAAAAATTTCGTGCAACACCCTCAAAAAATCCTAGGTCCGACCCTGATCGCTATGCCAAATAATTAGTTAGCTAGTTAGTACTCCGTAATATATAAATATGACAAACGTTCTAACACGTTTGTTTGTGAATCATGAGACTTAAACCTTCTCAGATTCTTCTTTTTTGGAAAGAAAGCCCATTCAACTACAATATATCATAACCACAACGATCTCATTTTCATCTGTGATGAGACTAAACTCACAAACTCTTTGTCAAGGTCATAACTATTTCACAAAGTCACATGTTCTATTAGGCAAAAGGCCTTTCAGATAGCTTTCCTAGCTATTTGGGTAGATAATCTATTTAGGGTACGTAGAGAATGCTTAAATATATAAAAGTACATTATGTAAAACTGTAAAAGTACTAAAATGCAAAAGGAAAATAGAATGGAGTCAAATGATCCTAGACTTTCCCCGCTAATACAAACAAATTTTGCCAGAAGGATAACATTCATATGCATGTGCATGTTGATCCATCACAAACATACATGGGATATATGATTCACAAAATTATATTTCTTTAGTGTAACTTGTTAAAAATAATGCAGATAATATACAATTAGACAGTAAGAAGATTCGTTAACAATCACATTGAGTCAAACGTATATGTATATGTTTATTACAGGACTAACTAAAAACTCAAACCTTAAAACAAACACATGGCAACAAATAACAAATTTTAAGAAAATTTTGGCAAATATTTGAGAGAATAAGAGGTATGTTTGGTATGATAAGTGAAATTTGAACTGAAATTTGAAATTTAGAACTTTTATTATAATAGAAGTTGAAATTGTATTTTGTAAACTTGTTTAGCAAATAAACTTTACGGCTTATTATTGCAAAATTCTAAAAAGATATAATTAAACGAGGTTTATGGTATATGTTAGATATTTTGTGGGTAAATATGTACTTTATGGTTCATAAGCTAAGTAAAGTTTTTAGCCACTTTTAGGCTAAAGTTTTAAGCTCTCAGAGGCTTATGATTTCATGTCTCCACGACAAACGAGACTTATTTTATAAGGTGACTTATTTTAAAAGCCCCATAAGCTCTCATAAGCCGTTGCCACAAACACTGACCTAAGGGTATGTTTGGTATGATGAAAATTTGAAATTTGAAATAGAAATTTGAAATTGAAACAGAAATTTGAGGGCTAGGGCTTTATTATAAGTCAGTTAAATTTGTATTTTGTAAACTTGTTTAGAAAGAAATTTGAGGTGCATTATTATTGCAAAATTACTAAAAGGATATAATTAAATGAGTTTTATGGTATATGTTAGATATTTTGTGGGTAAATATGTAATTTATAGTTCGTAAGCGCCAATTAAAGTTTTTAACCCTTTTTGGGTGAAGTTTTAAGCCCTGAGACTTATGATTTCATAAGTTCGTAATAAAAGGAGACTTATTTTATAAGTTGAAACATTTTAGTTCTGTTCCATAAGCCCTCATAAGCCCGGTGCCAAACACAAACCTAAGTATTGAATAATCACTGCCGGCATGAACATGCCACTATATTAGGTTGTCCTTAATTGATGATACTATATAAGCGGATGAGGTTTTTATGTTCGGGTTTGAACATGAGATCTCTTGTGACGATCTTATATATTTGTACTAATAAGCTTGATTCAAAACCTAGTTATATAACTTGAACTGAAGCACATACAACAAAAGGATGCTTGTATTGCTCAACGTACATATTTTTTATATCTTTGGAACCAATTTGTATATTTGTGACCATCTCGAGATGACATTGACAGACTTTACAAATGTGTGTAGATGTGCAAGGCAATTGACAATCCTAGCTTTGGAAACGACACATTTGCAAAGCTGTATCATGCAGCTAGCGTCTACTACAACTACACTGGGGACGTTTCATGTTTTGATCTTACCGATGATTCTGATCCCCACGACCTAGGAGGATGGCAATGGCAGGTAGCAAACTCGCATATATTGCTAAACTATAGTAGCTTATATTTCTTTCTTATGTGTTCATCTCAATTTCAATTTACAATATCAAAAATATTTTATGCTAATTTGAATTTGGGCCAGGCTTGTACAGAGATGATAATGCCAACAAGTGGGAATAATAAAGAGAGTATATTTCCAGTCTCAACATACAGATATGAGGGCCGAGCCCAATATTGTCAAGATTATTATAAGGTCCAGCCCAGGCCCACTTGGATTACTACTGAATTTGGTGGTCATGTAAGTTTACATAACATCCTACTAATTTCTTCTTTTCATTTGCTAAATTTTCATTTTAAAACATTCAAAAAGGAACTTATAAATTAAGTTGTAGTAATTTTGACTAGACGTAAGTGATCAAATTTACTACTATCAAATTCAAGTATTTCATTATTGATTTTGTAACATGCACAAAGATAAAGTCGGTAAACGGGTTGAACACCATAGTTACAAGTGAATAAAAGAATTTGAGTTTATTTGTAGACCAGTTAATTGATACCAAGTATAGAAATGTTACATTGATTGTGTATAACGAATCTATTTATTGTGTAAAATTTCATATGAGGCAGGACATTGCGAGAGTATTAAAGCGCTTTGGTAGTAATATTATTTTCTTCAATGGCTTACGAGACCCTTGGAGTGGTGGCGGGTAAATCTCTTTCCGTACATTAAGTATCATATCGAGTTACTTTAATTTGTGTATGAATTAGTTGCATCTTTTATTGTAAACTGCAGGGTGCTAAAGAACATATCGAAAAGCATTATTGCCTTAGTTGAGCCAAAAGGTATAAAATCTTTGTGTTACGATAACTTATATCATCAAATGAATAAAGGAAATGAAAGAAGTTTGGTGGGAGGTACAAAAGAGCAAAGCGATGTGTCATCCTTCGGTTGGTGACATTAGATGGATCAACTTTTAATATCACCAATCAAATGATGACACATCAGTTTAGGTCTCTTTTTAGGCTTACCATTATGTCCATATATCATTGCTCATAAAATGGGTCAAGTTGATACTAGTTAACTTCTCTATTCATGTCGTCGCAGGTGCACATCATGTCGACCTAAGATTCTCAACTAGTAAAGATCCAAAATGGCTTCGAGATGTTAGAAAGAGAGAAATCAGTCTTATGAAAGACTGGATCTCGGAATACCATCACAATTTAGCCGACTCTGATGCGTAATATTAACATACATACCATCTAAGGCATCAACAACATTTTTGCCTGTGTTATGCTCTTAAAACATTTTCTCATACGGACTATATCACCTCTAATAAATAATACATACAGTGTGTCACAAATGGATACATTGTCGTATTTTCGTTTTGTTATAAACTAATTCATGAACATGAAGTATTTCTTAAACTGTATATGACAAATCATGCTGGTTTCTAGGGCAGGCAAAGTAGGCGATCACTCAGGATCCTGAAATGCTAGACAATGTGTCAATTTTTACGTAGGTATTTTGCATTATATATTTTCTTCCAACTAAACGCACCCTAGTTATCTGGCAAGATTTCTTTTACGCTGAATTTTCTTCAAGTCCTTCAAAAATTTGAAAACGATGTTTAAAAATTCACATGTGTCAAATGAACAAGCATATGACTGTAATTTTTGCAATGTTTGTCGGGTAACGATATGATTTAATGTAATAGTATCTCCCTTAGATCTCATACAATGTTTGTAGTCCATATAACGTGCATTGATTCCAAAAAAAGTTTAAGTTGGGACACTAGTAAATATAAATTATATCTACATGTGTTTATTTTAAGATGAAAATACTTGGTTATTGAAGTTTCACGTGTACCCCAAATATATAAAAACATTATATATAGTTGAGAAAAAAATCATGGCGAGACCCTAGGATTGATGTTCAAGTTCTTGTCGGATGAGTTATGTCTACGTGTTCGTTGTTAGTAAATGGGAAGTCACACCAATATTTTGATTCACGATCGCGTTTTGTGCATTACGTTTTGCATGACAATTGCACAAAATGTATTTAATCAAAATACTGTAAGATCAACCCCTTAGTAAATACATGAACATATTTAAATGACTTTGTCTTTAAAAGATATGAATATCTAAATTGATTTAAACAAGGAAATAGATATTGAAAGAATGCCACTTGGCATTAGGATATCATAAATCCATCTAACATTTAGAGTACAAAATAGGGTCTGCAAAATACTTAGGGCGTGTTTGTTTTGTTAACGGAAATCATTATATGTATGGAAATTACTATAGATTTGTAAACACACGGTCTTTGGTGGGTATGCGAAAATGCTTAATTTCATATCCATATTTCAAAATAAAACTCATCAACTAAATAATTTATTGGGATCTATTTTTTCATTCTCATTCTCATAAACTAAACACACCCTAATTAATTGAAATGAGGTTTTCTAACTTGTGTTATGGACCATGGGTTTAAAAATATTAATTAAACATAATCATTTTTTTAAATTAAATTCATTTTCATGTAAAATAATGTTAAATTTGGCAACTATTTTTTTTAAGTAATAATATCAATTTACATTTAATTATCGTAATTGTAGTTCGTTAAATATTTTAAGGGTAAATTGTAAAATGGTGTTTAAAGTAGCCCAAATGCACAAAGATCACACCGAGAGAAATTTTGTTGCAAAAACTACATTAATGTTTTTTTTTTGCAAAACAGCCACCGAGAGCTAAATTTTGCTAACGCTCGTTAGTTATCTCGTTAGTCAACCCACCCGCGAGGGTATTATCGACATTTCACTCATTTCCCGCCATTGTCGCCACACTTTATTTCAAGGACCAAATTTGCAACGTCTCAACTTATGTTTGTCGCCTAAAGTAACACGGCAACCGAAGAGATTGCCTAAGGACTTTTCATTTTCATATCTATCCCGCTTATTTAAACGAACCAAACCAAACACATATATCCCAACCCTGTTTTTCCCCATAACACACATAATCCCAATGAACCATTAACGATAGTAATCAATAATAAAGAGAAGGCTATCTACATTGGGTATGAGGAAGAGGAGTGGGCAAAAGTGTTAGACAACTATTTTCTCTCTGATTTAGTTCTTGAGTGATTTGGCGATCAGGCAATTAGTGAGTATAGTTCGTATAGAAAGATACCTAAGGAGTTGAGAGAAAAGATTCTGAATTGGCTGAGGAAACAAGAGTACTATTATGAAGAGTTTTCAGGTGTTACGGAGGAGAAGCAAGAGGTTTCGAATATCGAGTTACCGGATGTTGATGCTTTGGAAAGGAGGATTTCAAATCTTGAAGTTGTGTTTAAACATTTAAAGGATATTAAGGAAATGAAGGAAAGGAAGGAAAGCGGTGTTACCGATCTATTTTTGTTGTAAATTGCTAAAGTGATGAATTCCATATAGTCTGTAAATGCATCAACTATTAGAAGAGGGTGTTTGACATGAGTGTACACATAATTCCCATTTAACATTTGCAGTTTAACTTTGGAAAGTTAAAATGCAATTGCTAAATGGGAGTTCTGAGTTTTGACTACATTAGATAAAGGGGGTGTTTGGCATGATTGTATCCATGAGCATTTGCACGATTTCCAACCAAATACACACATTACATACACTACATGATAGTTGACTTTAGAATGTCAAAGTAAACATCCATTTCATTTGAATTCAATGTAACAGTTTCCTCCCAACTTCTCAATACATAACATAATTAAAAAAAGATAGACGCATAACATTGTTCAGAAGACATTAAAGACAATCATAGAGTTAATACTTATTATCCAAAAGACATGAAACTTAACAGAATTCCTATTGTTCAAAGATCACTAGCAAGCTCATCAACTGACTTCTTCCCTTCTTTGTTGGCTGTCGACTTGGGGTTTGTGAATAGGTGGTATTATTATTGTTTTAGACTCAACCATCGCCGTAAGTCTCGCCACTACATAGGTTGATCTTGAATGAGTATATATGTGCCCATGTTTCTAGTCCGAAGCAGCATGAACCCACTCTTTAGGCAAATCAACTCCTCTTCCATTCTCATTCATGTGGTTTATTACAGCCACATCATGTTTACATGCTATTCCAGTCAGCTCCCACTTCCTACAACAACAGTCTTTTCTATCCAAGTTAACAACACACTATCCTTGTAAGGCACCGTTACTTGATACAAAGAACCTTAAATCCATTGAACAACCCAATCAGTAGCTTCTTTTTTGATAGTATCAAACATGGCTCACAGTATGAGTAAGTGGTCCAACAGTCTTTTCTATAATTTGCTGAACTACTACAATCCTCTTCATCAAGTACTCTTTGATATATTCAAGACAAGTAATGATGTGTTGATCTCTGACATCATTTAACTGCCTATTGAATACCTCATATATGTTGTTTAAGAGTAGACAGATTGGGATCTTCCTGTTAAACAAATCACACACTTTATAAGTATATGGCCAATTATCAGTATGCTTTTATCCAGTGCAAGTTAATGAATTACCTAAAAAATGTGATCTGCTCCATTGTTGTTGGGATCACTTGTAACTACTATTTCAAGTGTCGGTCATTTATATGTAATAGGTTTCTAATTAAGGCTTATATGTATGTAATTGATGTTAGGCTTATGTAGTAAGCCCATAAGTCTAAGCATAGGCCCAAACAAACAAGGAAGGGACTAGAATTATTGCCCTAGCTCCCTTGCCTATAAATACCTTGTAAACTCTCATTTGAGAGTGTTGGTTCTTTCATAATAAGCATAAACGTTTTCCTATTACTTGTGTATGAAGAATCCATCCGTCCTCTCTCTCTTTCATTCTAACATACATCTAAACATACTTGTGTTCATATTATGGTGACCTAACAAATGATATCAATCGCCATTTAGTTTTGTGAAACATTTTTGTTGAAGTTTTGTCACGTTACACGAAGTTTCTCTCGTGACAAACCTTTTGATCGCGTAAACTTTGATTTTTGCACTCAATCTTGAAGCTTGGAAAGTTTTAAGGTTAATATAGTGTTTAGAATTTTAGTTTTGGTAAAACGTTTGAAACTTTACGTTTTTAACTCGTTTTCTTGTTGTTCATCATTTTTACGCATAAGCTCAAATTTCACTTTGGTTGTTAAAGTTCAAAACTTTCGTGTTCTTTAAGTGTTATTGAAGTTGTTTCATCATAATAATTGAGTGTACAAAGCGTTTTGGTGCTTAAAAAATTGTTTTTGTCATTTTTTGTGAGTTTACGAGTAAGGAATACCCTAAGTTTACGAGTAACTTAAAACCCGTATCTTACGCATAAGTAATACCCTAATCTTACGCATAAGCATTACGCACAAGCCAAGAGTTTACGACTAAGCGGTTTACGATAAGGAATTTTTCTTCTAATCTTCAAAGTCTGTTTGTGACTTAGTGTTTTGCTTGCTTGGATAAGCTGTGAAACACTTGACTTGTGGATATCTTTCTAACTTGGACAAGTTTGAAAGATTTTGGTTTATAACCTATTCTTACGAATAAGCTAAAACCTTACGACTAAGATCCATCTTACGAATAAGTCTTTAGTTTATGACTAAGATTACATTTAACCACAAACGTTATGAGTAAGATATTCTTACGAGTAAGCGAAGGTTTACGCCTAAAGAAGTTTACAAATAAGCTACATCATCTTACACCTAAGGAATTTTTACGCCTAAGCACAACTTCAACAACAAATCAAGTTTCATTCAACTACAAAGATCCATCATCAACACAAGTTTCAAGATGTCTCAACCACCATACTCTAACTACTTTCCTCATGAATATCCTCAGCAGCAACAACAATATCCTCAACCACAATTTTAGAAACAAGCACAACAAATTGGAAATTATCTTCCACATCAATATGCACAACCACAACCACAAAAAATCCCTCAACAACTCACTCCACAACAACATCAATATGCTAACTACTTTCAATATCATTTCCCAGCCAAGTATGTTATGCATGCATCAACTGTGACAAAAAAGGAACCTTCATGGTTTGCAAAAATGTGTTAAGCTATAATTAGCCAACAATCCATTCATGAAGCAGGATCTCTTGATAGACCTTCAATGCTCACTCCTGGTAACTATGATCAATGGGTTATTCGGTTCTTTAGGTTCTGTGTTCTTAAGAAAACTCATGGTTAATTCTTGAATAAGGTCATTCTTGAAGGTCCTTTTCAAATGCCAACTGTGACAATACCCGGAGATCCAACGGCTAATCCACCAAGAGATGACACTACTTCCAGTCTCACTATGGATCAACTCATCTGCGACAAAGAACTTCACTTTGAAGTCGATGAACTCGCAATGGAATATATCCTACGGATTACCCAATCCGATTCTTCGCGATGTTGATGCTCAAAATCGAAAAGACATGTGGGAACACATTCATCTCCTAATGGAAGGCACATAACTCAATCAAGAAGACATGGAATCAAAACTTTACCTATCTTATGAAAACTTAATGATTGATCAAGGGGAACCATTAGAGTAATACTATCATTGATTTACAGACATCATCAATGACTTGGACAGACACAATATCCTTTTGCCAAAAATTGCAATCAACACAAAGTTCCTAAGCTGTCTCGGTCCTGATTGGGAAAAGTATGTTACATTCATCCTTCAAGCTAAGAACCTTCACAATGCAAAGTACGGGATGTTGTATGATTACTTGAAGCACCATCAAAAGAAAGTGGACAAAGATAGAGCTCTTCGTGGAATTTATGCACCTTTACCTAATACTAATTCACTTGCTTTGTTTGCTCAGTCTTGTGCACCACAATTTTCTCAATTCCCACAGTAGCAACAAGTCTTTACTCAGCAGCCACCATCCACCCAGATTACACCATATGATCCATCACATCAATCACATGATACTCAACTGGTTTCTTACAACAACAATTCCGATTCAGCACTCTATAGTAAGACACAGAATGATGATGAAGAGGCATTCAATACGTTGAATCAAGGATTTGCACTAATTTCTCGTTCCTTTGGGAGATTGAAAACAAATCCAACAACCGTATTCGTACTTCATCCTACACAAGGAATCATGCAGTTGTTCAGGATGGAAGGGTTGAAGTTCATAACAGAAATAATGGTCGTCAGATGGGAAGTGGTAGCTACATGGGTAGTAGACAAGGTTTCAATACTTCTGGAAGGAATAACATGGTTCCTCCTCAGCAAAGGGTTCAGATTGTTGATCAGGGAAATGTTCAGAATAGGAATATGGGTCTTAGATGCTATAACTGCAATGAGAAGGGTCATCTGGCCAATGCTTGTCCGAAATCGAGAACCAGAGGAAGTGCTTATCACAAGGAGGCTTTACTCTTGGCTCTCAAAGATGAAGCTGGTGGAACTCTTACCAACAAAGAATAGAGCTTCAAGGCCATTGCAGAATCCGATGATGATATGGAGGACTTGCAAGCTAACGCAGCTGTAATGTTGATGGCCAACATGAAAGAACTTTATATGAGTGAAACATGCCCAGTTTATGACATTGATGGCTTGTCTCAGGTACCGGATCCAAATATATGTCTTTTTACATGATCTGATATCTCCGTCTGCATCTACATCCGACAAGGAACAGAATGTTCAAAATGAGCCATCTACATCTCATCAAGAAGATAATCAAATGGATCCCGTAGTTACATTTGATGATCAAGATGACCTCTTGGCTACCTTTGATGATCAAGTTGACCCCGAGGTTACATTTGAGGATCTCAATGATGAATATGTTGATACTCACGTTGAACAAAATGAACCTTTGTCTAATCCAGATTCAGAGCTCATGACCTTACTTTTGACCACCCAATCTCAAGTAGAGAAATGCAATGAGATAAATGGAATCTTCGTGAAAAACTTGCCTTTGTTGACTAAGGATCTTGAATGCTATAAGTTACAACTTAAAAATTTTGAAACAAAAGAGAAACGTGAACACAGTTTTGAATTTGCTTTTCAAAAGTCATATAAAAAAGAACAAGATTTAGAAAGACATATACGTGATCTAGTTGTTTCCAAAAATGATTTGATTTCTCAAATAGATCAACAAAAATTTGAACACAAACAACACGTTGACACTCTTACTTCGGAAACTCAAAAAGCCAAGCTTGAGTTGTCTTCGTGTCAAAAAGAGTTTTCATAGTTCAAACAATTTTCAAGGAAACGGGTTGATTAGTATCTTGATGAAATTGTCAATTTGCAAAACAAACTCAAAGAGTTTCAAAATGTTGTGTATAAACATGGTGAGTCAATAACAACGATTCAAAAGTTCACATTTAAGCCAAATCCATATGGATATGTGCCAAATCTTGTTGATAACAAACCACGTTTTTCCATGGAGCATTCAAGGAAAATCCAAAGTTGTATAGTGTAGCACATATGCTTGATGAATCTATTCTGCGTGTTGTTGAATATAATCATGAAGAGGAATGGGATGCAGAAGATGAGAGTCGATTGAAAATGAAAAATGTTGAATATAACAAACCTTTTGATTACTAAAAAAGACCTCTCATATCTTTGTTCCACAGCAGGAAAAAACAAATACATCTTGGGTTATCACACATATTAATGAGTCCTCTTCTGATGTTGGTCCCGTCAAACCAGTTGCACAAATTAATGGTCCTTTACCTTCTTTGAGTTAAATCACACCATTAACCGGAAGATGTAAAATTCTTAAATATTTTGATACATTCATGTCTAACATTAAACTTTTGGAACATGGAATTGAACGTAATTACGAAATAAAAGTCATGACATTTCAATCGGCTTATGCTAGAGATCAAAGAAAATTTTCAAAAGCGACTTTTACCACATGTTCGAAATTTGCGTATGTGTGCAACATACTGGGAATGGGATCTTCAGAAAGAAATTGGACAAATGAAAACAATTTTCAATGAAACAGAGGCATCGATTTTGAAAACCAAAAAGAAAAATATTTTTTTTTGAAATCATGTTGATCGACTTTTGGAAGATGTTATATGTGCTGATACTATATCAATTGTGTTGTATTATACTGTTGCCTCTGCTTGTGATAATATTGGTGTTGATCTGTTGATAATGTTGATATTGTTGATAATGTGTCTCAAATCGAAACTTTGAAAGCTGAAAATGAGCGTTTGTTAAATGAACTTTCGGAAGTAAAACGTCGTCTTCAATGGTGTCAAAATGATTGCATTGATCGAGAACTTGCTTTGTAAAACAAACTCAACCAGTCGAGTGAAAAACCTTTTGAACCAAAACTCGAACCACTGGATGATGAGAACGTGTCTTTAAAATGTCAACTTTTCAATTATGAACAAGAAATTACAAAAGTCAAAACAGAATATGGAACCATATTTGATTTGCTCAAAAAGACATGTGCTAAAGCGTTAAACGAACTTGATCATCAAGATTTGAAAATCAAGATTTAAAACACAAGATTTAAAACGAATTTGAAAACAGAATATGGAACCATATTTAATACACTCGTGAAGTATTAAATGTTAATGGAAACTTACGCTTTGAAAATCAAGATTTAAAACACACTATCATAGAGTTGAAAGAGGAGTTAGTGAAATATGAGAATGATAAGTCTAGTAACACAAATGTCCTTGCACCTGGAATGTTTAAAATTGACACTAGGAAGCCCACTGACAAACCACAAGATACTAATGTGATTCTTTCCACTTCGACAAGAGTAGTTGCCTCTAATCCTAGCGTTAGCACTTCACAGCTTAAGAGCATTCACAAGAAGAATAGGAAGTTTCAACGTAAGAGAAGACCACTAAAAGCCTCTGAAGTAGAAGATCATGTTAGGAATTTGAATAGAACACATGTTGCACCTACTTTAGATATTGCGTTAGATGAATGTAATAGCAAAAGTGATGTAACGAATGCTAAATCTTCGAGTAATTTGAATGTTATGTTTGAAGCTTCTTGTATTGTTTGTCGTAAAAGTATGTTTTCTGGTTGTCATGATAATTGTGTTGCTAAATCTATCTTATCTCATAAACAGAAACATAAGAATGGCATTACCTCTAGCCCCACTACTACTTCTAATTATGTGCTAGGTAAATCGCCTTCTATAGTTTCTGAGAAAATCATTGATGTACCCATAGCTCCATCATCACCTCCTAGGAAGAAAATATCACCTAGTGCATTCACTAAGACTAAAGCACAAAAGAGATGGTTACAAAGTACACCTGGCTTTAAATGGTTACCCAAAATTATTAACATGTGTGCTCCATCTGTAAATGTAACGGAACCCTCTAACTCTTCGGGTTCCACCTCTACCTCTATTCCACATGTTTCCCCTATGTGTATTGCAGGTGATACAAATCATCCTCTTGATTGTTGATAGCGGTTGTTCCCGGCACATGACAGGAAACCTCAAACTTTTATCAAAATTTGTTTCAAAGTTCATTGGCACTGTCAAATTCGGGAATGATCACTTCGCAACTATCATGGGCTACGGAGATTACATCAATGGGAACATCGAAATTAGCAGAGTTTACTATGTGGAAGTTCTTGGACACAATCTTTTCTCAGTCGGTCAATTTTGTGATGGTGATTTGGAAGTTGCTTTTCGGGAGAAAACTTGTTTCATCCGTGATCTACAAGAAAACGATCTCATGTCAGGATCCCGCACATCAAGCCTTTACACAATCTCAATGCAAGACATGGTCTTAAAGCAACGTCTACAAAATCATGGTTGTGTCATAAAATACTTTCACATTTAAACTTCAAAACCATAACTGATCTTGCACGACACAAACTAGTTGAAGGTCTTCCAAGGTTTTAGTATTCAAAAGACCACTTATGCTCAGCTTGTGAACAAGGAAAAATCACTCGTGCTCATTTTCCTTCGAAGGTTGAAAACAACACTCAGCATGTTCTTCATCTTCTTCACATGGATTTTTGTGGCCCAATGCGCGTACATACGATTAACAGAAAACGCTAGATTCTTGTAATTGTTGATGACTACTCCAGATGGACTTGGGTTTATTTTCTTCGAAGTAAAGATCAAGCTCCACCAATGATCATCACCTTTCTCACGAAAATTCAAGTTCAGCTTCGTAATACGGTCAGACAAGTCAGAACATACAGAGGAACTGAATTTGTGAATCAAACTCTTCAGGAATATTATGAGAAAGTAGGAATTGAGCATCAAATATTAATTGCAAGAACACCCGAACAAAATAAAGTTGTCGAAAGACGAAACCGTACGTTAGTGGAAGCTGTAAGAACGATGTTGATAAATGCTAAACTTCCAGATTACTTATGGGCAGAAGCTGTGTCAAGTGCATGCTATACTCAGAACCGTTTAATGATCACTAAACGCCACAAAAAACACCTTATGAGCTTATCCATAACAGAAAACTGAACCTAAAACACTTTCATGTATTTGGTGCTCTCTGTTATCCAAATAATGATCGTGATGACTTTGGAAAGCTCAAGGATAAAGCTGATATTGGAGTCTTTGTTGGATACTGTGAAAACTCAAAAGGATACCAGATCTGGAATCGTCGTACAAAGGACATAACCGTCTTAACTTCCCTCAATCATTAACTGATAAAACCTTTCAACTCACTCGTCTTCAGATGGAAACATTGTTTGCTCCTTGTTCAATGAATATTTTGATCAACGTGCTCCAGATGTATCAACTGTTTCCGTTGCTCAACTCGATCAAATTCAATACATGATACACCAAACAACAACAATTGTTCACGATGCACCACCGATTGAATCTCCAACAACAGTTGAACAACCGCTTCTAATG
Source organism: Chrysanthemum lavandulifolium (assembly GCA_022545495.1). Lineage (NCBI taxonomy): Eukaryota > Viridiplantae > Streptophyta > Magnoliopsida > Asterales > Asteraceae > Chrysanthemum > Chrysanthemum lavandulifolium. Next base: position 250,911,883 of record CM040242.1, read on the forward strand.
ACACTAACCCGCTTGATGATCCTCAAACCACAATCTACGCGCACTTGCGGATTATGATGGAAATGCGTTTTCAACCCTTTCTCATCGTGAACGGAAAATCCAGATGTTCTTTCAATCTTCTACCGAGCATCTCAATCCACCTAATCGCACAATGTATACCAACACCAACCTTCCACACACCGATGTACCAAATATCATACTCTTGTTAATATTATTGGCAACCCAAACCAACCATCAGAATTAGAAAACGCCTTCGATCGACCGAATCTGATGCATTTACGCACTCATCGTTAGTCAAACCAACCCAAAACATTAAGGATGCAATGACTCATGACAACCGGATTGAATCCATGCAAGAAGAAGTGAACCGGTTCAAACTTTTAGAAGTATGGGAATTGGTTGAAAGGCAAGTGGGTCTACGTCATTGGTCTCAAATGGATTTGGCAGAATAAGTTAGATGCTGAAGGAACGGTTATTTGAAACAAGCCACGTCTGGTGGCTAAGGGTTACAAACAGGAAGAGGGTGTATGGATTTTTCTGGCATTCACAGCTCACATGAACATCACCATATACCAAATGGATGTCAAAACTGCATTTCTGAATGGTCAACTTAAGGAGACAGTGTATGTTAGCCATCCGGAAGGATTCATTGATCCAGAGTTCCCTAATCATGTATACAAACTGAACAAGGCTCTCTATGGTCTCAAACAAGCCCCTCGGGCATGGTATGATAAGTTGTCATCCTTCTTGCTTGCTAATAATTTTATCAAATGATCGGTCGACCCCACACTGTTTATTCAATATCACGGCACATATCTTAATTGTTCGATTTATGGATGATATCATCTTTGGTTCTACCCAAAAAGTACTCAAATGCTTTTCAAAACTAATGAAAACAAATTTTGAAATGTCAATGATTGGTGAACTTACGTTCTTCTTGGACTACAAGTTCATCAATCACCCTGGTATTTTCTCTCACCATCCAAATATGCTCTTGAAATTTTGAATAAACATGGTATGCAAACCCGTGACACCTATAATACACCAATGGCACATACCAACAAACCGGATGTTGATTTACATGGAAACCGGTTGACCCTACCAAATACCGTAGTATTATTAGGTCTCTCATGTATCTAATAGTCAAGACCGACATAGTATTTTACGTATATCTATGCTCCGTTATCGATTAAGACCCATCAAAACACCTCTCAGAGGCTAAAAGAATCCTCAGATACGTCAAGGGACCATTAACTTGGGGATCTGGTATTCAAATGATTCTGGTTTTGAACTAATTGCATTTTCAGATGTTGACCATGCAGGATGCTTAGATACACGTAAAAGTACTTCTGGAGGTTTACAATTCCTTGGTGATAAATTGGTGTCATGGCAATCGAAGAAACAGGATTGTACGTCATTGTCGTCAATGAGAATTTTGATGTATGTTTGTGTATGTTAAAGTGTCATATGATGATTATAAACATGTTCCTAACAACCAATTAACCCAGAAACAACAAATGAATCAAAATCAATGTTTTAGGGTTTATGTGCTCGTTCAACTTGAATATTTTGATTTTGTGGACTAAAAATGTTAAAACTTGTTTAGAATGAATCCTATGCACCTTAAGATCTCCCAGAAACAACACTTGATTGAATTGAATGGACAAATCTTTTGTTCGTAAAAATAGGGTTTAGGTTTGAGTGATCTTTGTGATAACTGGAATGAATTGTAATCAAAATTTTCATGTTTGTGTTAACTGGTAGATTAATCGTAAAGAACTGAAAAGTTTTTGAACTTGTTACGAATAAGAATAAAACTTTACGAGTAAATCTTACAAATAAGACGTCTGATGGAATATGAGTTTCTTGGAAGAAATTCATAAACATGGAACCTTTACGCTTAAGACTTTATTGTTATGAATACAATGTATTCTTCGCGTAACTTATTCTTACGAATAAGGAGCGATGTTTCGAATAAGCTTTATTCTTAAGAATAAGCCTTACGCGTAAACTTTAGCATATTCCTACGAATAAGCTTAAAGCTTTCGAATATGCCTTACGCATAAGAAGTTCTTACGCATAAGCATAATCTTACGCTTTAGCCTTATTCTTACGCATAAGCTACCATCTTTACGAATATGGACACAAATTACTCGTATGTCACTGTTCACCAGTCTTATTCTGTTACGCATAAGTCACAAATTAAATGTTACGCATAAGCTTGCAAAAGTCAATATGTTGTGTTCTAAGTGATAAATGGACTTGAAAACTTCAAAATTAACACGCTCACGTAACTGATCACCACAACTTCATGTAAATGGACATATGTGACTTAGGACTTGTAATAAACATATATGTGATATCATCAAACAAGGAGTTAGATAAATAAATCGACTTAAACTAACACATTGTGTTTCCATATGTCTCATCTCTTTGTCTAATCCCTTTCGGATCAAAATGGTGAACACCAGCGAATGTCAATGCCCCAGTGAGAACTCACTATGGCCAACACATTCCCACGGTGGTATAACAAAGTGGTTGGCAAGAACCTTCGCATTGATTTCAACAATTTCACCTGCTCAGAATCATCGTGCAGAATTGCTATGGACATCCTTCTGCAACACCCCTTCCGTTTCATGCTCACTAAGTCATCATCAATCCCTGACTTCTATATCCATTAGTTCTGGCACACCATGAAGAAGATTGATGGAGAAGATGCTGTGAAAGTCACTCTTGATACTCATGAAGTCACGGTCTCATTGTTGATCTTCGTGTTGTTCTTTGCTTCCGGAAATCAATTCTCCAGCTGATTATGTTAGGACTCCTACAGAGACTGAAGTTTTGGATTTCTTGGTCAACATCGGGTATGACAAAGCCTCTGGTATTATCTCTACACATTCCAGAGTTGACGTCAAAAACATCCCGCAACCATGGAGGACAATGTATCTCATGATTGCTAAGTCAGTCTCGGGAAGAGATAGCGGTCATGAACACCCCAAGCTGATGCATCTACAAATTTTCTGGGGAATGGTCCATTTTAACCACATAGACTATGCTATCCTTATCTGGGAGGACATGATGCAACATCTTAAGAAACCAGCACCAAGATACCTTTTATGCGCTTCACCAAATTAATCATTCACAACATCCTTAAAGCGTGAGGACATTCCCAAACGACTTGACGACCCCAACAAACACACTATGATTAAAGAGCCTACCTCAAATCGCTTAGGTTCCATGGGACAACCACTGCAAACAAGGTCTTTGAACTCCTGCGTGCCTAATCACTAATAAGGTCAAACAACTGTCTCACGCATTTACTATAAGGAGGATCTTAAAGCTAAGAAAGTTGGGTTCATGGATGAGATAGTTGCTCCAATGCCCAAGACCATAGCAAAAAGAGCTGGAAGTTCTGCAAGTACCACCAAGCCTAAGTCTAAGAAAACATCAAGGGTGGTAAAGAGGAGAATTCCCGTCAATATTGTCAAGCTAGAACCCTCACCTGAGCCAACATCACAACATGATGATGATTCAGAAACTAAGTCAGATGAACAAGTCATCTACAGTGAGGTTCGTGTTGATGACTCCACCACTGAGAAGGAGAAAGAGAAAAGCCCAACTCTCACTGAGTTAGAAGAATACATTGATGCTTATGAATCTCCAGATGAAACTAACAAAGCTGAAAAAGGGAGGAATCCTCTTGAAGAAGAAGAACAACAACAAGCGTCCGACTGGGAGTATGATCCGAAGAAAGAAGAAAAACAATTCAAAAAGACATTGAAGCGTAAAGGATCAAGCTTCAACCTTTCGTGTTAATCAACCCGGTGGGCGGGAGGTTCAGCAGAGTCCTCCACTTATGGAAGATCCATTGAAAACAACGCTTACCCCATCCGATCCAGTTAATCAACCCAGAAGGATCGTGGTGTCACTATCTCTACAATCATTGAAATAAAGCAACCACAACAACAACAACAATAAGCGCAAGAAGAGGAGCAAGGTGAAGATGATGAGATGTTAGATGTCGGAGGTGGCGAACATGATAAGGATGAACGAGTTATCGATGATGATGTTTGGTCAAGAGGAAATGAATCGAAAAGAGGTCAAGACGAATCGCTAAAGTCAAGAGGAAAGGTTAAAGAAGTAAATAGACAACTACATAGTCGACAATCCAACACATAAGCCTCAGCGGTCTTAGAAGAACCTCATGACACTTATCAAACCCGAATCATCATCTCATTCTTCACCTCCACCAACAAATGAAACAACTAAATCAACCACCAAATCATCAAGAAGAAGGTGACACATGGATGTCTCATGTCAAATCCAAGATTCAAAAACTATGCACCACTCACGGACTCGAAAACAAAGCTGTCTTCAATCACAAGTGAACACATTGGTCAAGTGGTCACGGATCTTCAACACGAGATTCACGCTTCAAAGCCAATAGAAGCTATTCAGAGTTCTTCTCTCGGGATGTTCGTCAAATGAATGAGCAAATAGAGAACTACACTCACGCATTTCTCCTTGACACGGTGCCTGAAGTCACACGCGAACTCTTCAAGAAGCAACTCCAACCAATGGTTAAACAAATGGTTAAGCATGTCATTACAACTACACTGGTGGTCATGGAAACTAAACCACTCAAGCCCCCATTTGTCTCCGAGGAAGACATGATTGCAGAGCTAGTGATGAAAATGGCTGCTAGAGCTCCATCTTTCTCCAAGGATGACGACAGACCTTATGATCTTTTTGTTGCATGACAACTTAAAACATCTTGCAAGAAAGATGCGGGGAAAGACAAACGGCCAAGGAATGATGACGACAAGGATGAGGATCCAAATGCTAAAAGACGGAATAAAACCGGTGGATCGTCATTAACCATGCCACCACCACCTGCTAAGACTACTACCACCTCTACACAACAAGCTACACAACAACCTCAATCTGAGCAACCAAGGGATTGAAACCACACCACTAATGGATAAAACCAGTGATCACTTCACATACACGGTGGTGAGGATCATGACATACCGAGCCCCAAATCGAACCACAACCAAACATCAACCTCGCCTCAACCATCACCAAGACCGAATCATCCTCTGAGCAGAAAGGAAAGAAATCTTGATTGTCTCCGGTTAGGCGACGATACTACGAGGAGTTCGAATGGTTCAACAACTTGGTAGAGGCGCAACCACCCCTCGAAGAAGGTCAAGAGCCTGTGGATGGTCGCACTCTGGAACATGTTCAAGTTCTCTCATACCAACAACACAACATCACACATGAAGTTCTCTCATACTCAAAGGCAACACAAAAGTCAAAATGATTCTTCCTCAAATTCAAAGAATCTTCAAAGTTTAAAGAATCGAGAACTACATCATATTTGGAAGTCAAAGTCAAAAGAAGTGTGAGCATGGTGGAGAAAGACGTGGAGACACCTAACCAAAGAAGCTGACAAATGGCAGATAACAACATATGAACACCACATCCATAAAGAACAATGAACAAAGAATACAACGACGTCAAGCTGATGAAGTTAAAGAATTCAAAGCATTTCTACTCATAAGAAAGAAGAATGACAGAAAGACGTCAAGCAACCACACCTACCTTATGACCAACACTAAGGGGGAGATTGTTGGGATCACTTGTAACTACTATTTCAAGTGTCGGTCATTTATATGTAATAGGTTGTTAATTAAGGCTTATATGTATGTAATTGATGTTAGGCTTATGTAGTAATCCCATAGGCCTAAGCATAGGCCCAAACAAACAAGGAAGGGACTAGAATTGTTGCCCTAGCTCCCTTGCCTATAAATACCTTGCAAACTCTCATTTGAGAGTGTTGGTTCTTTCATAATAAGCATAAACGTTTTCCTATTACTTGTGTGCGAAGAATCCATCCGTCCCTCCTCTCTCTTTCATTCTAACATACATCTAAACATAGTTGTGTTCATATTATGGTGAGTGGTGACCTAACAATTGTTTAGCTGTAATCTTGATAAACCAATCATAAGTAGCACAATTGTAATACTTGAGATGAGCTATCTCTTTGTTGAATTCGAAAACAGTAGTGGCTCTTGCTGCATTCCAAAGCATGTCCTTGTAAACACCTCCTTTAAACTATGACATCATATTCTCATGAATATGCTTAACACGGATCCTGTGTTCAGCACTTGGAAACACACTTGCAATGGCTTGTATCAGTCTATGTGAACTGTCAAGGTTAAGGATGGTGTTAAAATTGTACCTGTTCTCATTTTGCATAAAACACATGATTAATTATAGAATATAAATTTGTACCTTTTTCCTATCAGAAATGAAAGTGAACTTGCAGTTGGTTTCTATACCAAGATCTTCTCCAAGTAATTTCAAAAACCAACACCAAAATGCCTTATTTTTTGCATCAACTACAACATATGTTACTGGATAAATCCTATTGTTTGAATCAATCCCAACTGCTGTTAGTGATTGACCTGAAAAAGGACCTGACATGAAGCATCCATCTAATCCTAATAATTCTCTGCCACAAGCTTTGAAACCTTGTTTCAGAGCTCCCAAACACACATACACCCTTCTAAAAGTTCTTGTTGAAGAATCTGGATTTGGTTCTAGCTGTACATCAATCCTAACAGTTATGCCTGGATTTTGATTAACCAACTCTTGGGCATACTCTTAAAATAGTGCATAATGTTCCGTAAAAAGAGGTATATTTAAATCATGTTTATTGTCTGGATTGAGAATCAAATTAGATTTACTTACAAGTCTTTAATTATATGCTCATCATCATCAAACACTTCATCATTCTTTGGATTATAATCCAAATCTTCTAAACCACTCTCGCCACTCTCTTCTTCTGTTTCAGTATCCACCTCTACTTCTTTCACATTTCCCAAAGGACCACCTACAATTATAAACCCATAACATTAACAAAAATGTACCTTCTTTAAAAACCAAGAACAATATTTAAGTAAACAGGAAAATGCACTATGTTCTTACCGTATTGTGCAGAGGCAAGGACGATCGATGTAATCTAATCGGAGCTATAAGTCAACGACTAAAGTGGAATGAGATTGTGAGTAATTTGCTTGCCTGCCAACATGGGGTTTGTGAATAGGTGGTCGGGATAGTGTGGCAACGATTTAAGGCGGCGGAGCCAATGAGGATTGTCTCTGAAGATGAAGGGGTATATTAGTCATTTCATATGTATTTGACCTTGACTAAAGAGATAACTAAGGCGTTAGAAAGCTACCGGCCTCTGTTTTGAAAAAAAGAAAACATTAATGTCGTTTTTGCAAAAAAATTTATCTCGATGTGATCCTTGCGTTGGGCTACTTTAGAGACTATTTTTGCAATTTACTCATATTTTAAATATGTACCATCATGGCACATATGAGTAACTACCGAAAAAGAATATGTTCTAAAGTGTCTTAACACGTATCTGAGATCGTATGATGTGACACGGGTGAGGTACTTAATAGCTAACTGGAGGTATAAGGTTTTTGCACACGCATCGGATAAGAAGAGCTAAACGAGTGCACAATGCCTGTGGTCCAAACTACGTGATGCGACTTTTGCTGAATTATTGTGACTTGTGTTGATGTTTATAATGACTTATTTTTATGTCAACTAGAGCTACATCTTTTGGACTAATATAGTTTATTTTGTGGTTCCAAAAATTCATCATGACATAAACTTGATCATATGTGAACATTTTTGTGGTTCCAAAAACTCATCATGACATAACTTGATTATATGTGAACATAAATTACATAAAACAAGTAAACAATCGAATAAGGTATTTTATGTTTAGATTAATTAAGGAGGGCAAGTATAACGGATAAGGTATATTATGTTTAGATCAACACCTTTGATACATGTATGTAAAAAGAGACATAATGCATAAATAATTTGTACACTTATATAATTATACAAATTATTTATGCATCAGGTCTCATTTTAGGTCCTATTAATTAGGCCCATTTATCATTTCTGTTAGATTAATTATGGAGGGCAAGTCTAAGGGAGTGTTTACCAAATTAAATGAGAATTTATTTGCACACTTTTAAAAATGATTGGGACACTTGACTCTATGCATTACATAGTTGTATTATGTTTGTAATGTGTTTTATCTCGTAGACATGGTTAGTGTCTAATCATTTTTAAAAGTCAATAAATCAACCTCTACTTAAATGGATTCATATAAATCTTTTAATTAGTTTTTTATTTTTATTTTTTTGAAGCAATGAAAATTTATTAAAAGAGCTAGAAGAAGTTTGTGCTAGAAAGAAATTACATAGAAATTGCAGGTTAACGGATCATTTAGCCACGCAACCCAAGAAACATTTAACTTCCTACACCTATTCTTCACCCAAATAAAAGTTTGAGAAACAAAGTTATCAAAATCATTCATTTGAGAGGCTTTTAAAGAGAATAAGGTCGCGTTCCTATACGTCCAAATATGCCACCACATTGAGAAAATAGAGGCTTCCAAAACAAGTTTTTGAAGGTTGTTGAGTTTGAGGTCGTTGAACCACAACACCCAAGAAACGGGGTCATCAAAAATCGAAAATTGAATACTCCACCATCGACCTAGCATCCTAAACAGATCTAAGGCCATCGAACAACCAAAGAACATGTGATTGCGGGTTTCAACGCCATTACCACAATTCGGGCACAAGATGCAAGGGATGTCTAAACCTCTATTGGAAAGATTAAACCTAGTAGGAAGCTTGTCAAGAAACATACGCCAAAGAAAAACGTTGGCCTTTATAGGAAGAAACTTGGACCATCTCGTAGGAGAGGAAGAAGTAACGAGCACATGTTTGTCAATCCATTCTCTAGTCGACTTCACGGAAAAATCACCAAGGCCATTTAACGACCGGGACCAACGATCACAGTGGGGACAAAACCATCAAGATAGTAATTGGGACAACTTGAGGATCCGAGATTCCTCAATTCCCGATCTTGAGGTCTTCTAAACGAGTACGCAAGGTCATGACATTGAAGCTTAAGAGCGATCAAAACATCCTTTTGAGATTCCAAGTTAAACAGCCTATGGAACTTCTCTTTGAAAGTGATGTCTTCATACCATTTGTCATGCCAAAACATCGTACTATTACCATTTCCAATCACTAATTTGCGAAATCAAAGATCAACGCCTTTAGATTTAAGCTTGGCAATAGCTTTAAGCATCCCAATCCAAACTGATCCGTGGGAATTAGACCTGATAGGGCTCACATTTCTTTCCAATTAAGAAGAAGAGAAACACCCTTTTAGACTCAGATATACGTGGTTTAGTCGAAATATCATTGTGGCCGCTATTAACGTCTTCTCTAGCCACTCCAAATGTGTACATAGGATGTTTGATCCTAATACTGTTTTGAGAAGGTTATTTAACTTATCACTAAAGCATTTGATTCTTAATTTGAACAAGAACATAGTAATGTTTTTATGAAATTAAGATTTTCATGAAAATTATCATTCTTACCATTAACAGACTTTTAGTTTTGGTAAAATTCTGTACACTACACTATTTACTTTGGGATATAATTTGCATACATTATTTATTTATTTACATACTTTAACGTATAAATGGTTAAAGTAAGGTGTATATATACTATAATTCTTTAATGCATAAATTGAAGTATGTAAATAAAAAATTATGTGTGAAAATCAATTTTCATTTACTTATGATATATATTTTTATTTATACCTTTATAATCATAACATAAGATTATAAATTTAACAATATACAGATAATTTAGAACTTTATAATCATAACATATAAATATGATTGAAAAATATTTAAGAAAATATAAAAAGGCCTTTGTAACCGAGTATACGCCACCACCTGAACCGGTGGTTCCCAATGCAGTCCGAGTGATTGGGTCCTTTTATTAGAATCCAGGTTGTTTCCATCGGAACTTGTTGACTTCTAAATATAGAAATAAAAACTATTATAAAAAAACATTAGAAAAAACATTATTTTTCAATGATATTATAACTTTCCTGAAATATCTATAACTCCCCAAGTTGTCTACTTGTTTCAACATTTTCTAACAAGAAGTTGTGTGAAAGCTCAGCATAATTTTTTTTCTTCTTATATTTGTATATTTACAAAGTACAAATAATTATAAGACGTAAATAAATATAATTATTGCTTTTATACATTTATTTTTAGACAAACTAAGGCAAATTAAGTAAATATCACAAATAAAACAAATTATCGGTATAACTAACATAAATACATGTTAATTAATTTATAAATATAATAGTTCTAATTCATGACACAAATTAAAACAAACATATTTATGAAAACTTAGTACATTTATATATTTTTTTGGTTAGGTTTATCATTTGTAAAAACACAAAATAACTTTATATAATTACTTCCCTTAATATAATTTACCTTTTATAATCAAAATGGCAGGGTTATTTATTCTTGAAATTGTTAAGATTGAAACTAAAAGTAAAAAATAAATAAATAATAATAAAAATAAATAAATAAAATAAAATAAAATAATTTTGATCATATCCCTCGTGATTATGGTTAACTAAATTTTTTTTCTTCTTATAATTAAAATTTTGAGAGTATGTTCATATAAGGTATTTTGAATAAGAGACAAAATATAATCTTTTAACTTGCCTTTTCTTTACTTATATAGTGTATTGTTTACAAAGAACTTCAACTTTCTTTGTTAAATTTATGAAATATATATCAACTAATAATGAGTAACTTGCAAAACTATACATAGGAAATGAACTATGATGTATGATAGATTGACAGCTATGCGTCGAGATTTCCCTTACGGTTTTTTGATGACTTCATTTTGTCTAAGAGTATATATCATCTGTAAAATTGTTAACTCGTCCGCATAGATCCAAATTGAATACGACGAAATAGTTTAAAACTAAGGGATCCATGCTTCTTGAACGACTAGAATCCTGATTTCGCTCTCTATAAACTTGTATAAACATGCATGTAACATTTTAGAGTGATAGTTACAAGCCGATTTGCCTCTAGGCCAGGGTTGAGTGATTCTCTGGTTTCAATGTTCATAATGGCAGTTTGTGAATTAGTATTTGAGACATGTAATTAAAAGTGCATCAGATTAAATATTAAAATCACAATTGTAAACTTTAGGATCCTCAAATAACCTAAGAAACATCAACTAGTTGAACAAATCAGTTAGCCAACTTTGTATGACTGATATAAATATTCATAAAAATAGTTTCAATATACAACAAACTACATGTTGTAAATTGGACTTACGTACGCATATATACATATTTTGTAATATGCATGTACATGTATATATAGTCATGCATCAATTTAATCTTTCTTTTTATGTTACGAGAAGTTATTAGAAGACCCAAAAATATATCAAACTTTATAATTAAACATATATGCATAATTAATAAACTCTTTAAGCCTTCAATTATTTCTCTTCTTTTATAACACCAATATATAAAACTTTACTTACTGAATTATTATATTTCCTTTAGATGAAATGTTTTATGTTGGGCAATAACTTTGGTGTTCAATATGAGGACGGAAATGTAACCACATACGACCAACAAGACAAAATCTTTGAACCGTAATACCTAAACACATTTCGAATGATCGGGTCATTTAAGATACATTTAGAAAAAATTAGTGTTTTTGTCAAAAATTAACACTACATCGAAAATATTCATGGGGTTCGGCAGACCATGTGAACCCACCTAGCTCCGTCCCTGGTTCAATATGGAGGGTAAGATGAAGGACACATTTGGCAGCTAGGTTGTTTACATTTAAAGAAAGAAAATGAAGTGTCGTAAGATCATGTCACATAATTTTTGGGTTTGTACTACACTTTTCAAATGACTGGTATGATTCAAGCTCTAGTACCTTTTTCCAATGAATAGTGAATTCTGGAGTCGTACTTTTCTAAATAGTTAATGTTAAAAGCTTACCGACTAGAGAAATGCATAAAAGTAAGATATGCTGAACCTAGTTACAATCGAACTTGATGGTAAATGTGCATGTAAGTGACTGATTCCAAACTCTTTTTTTGGTCTATTTTGCACTTTTAAGATCAATATCTCATGAACCAAATAGATTGCAATTGTATATATATCGATCAATTTTTTACTCGGGTGACGGAAATAGAGTGGGTCTCGTGACATCTATGAATTTTGTGACGTAGTATTAATTTTTATAAATTATCTCGTTTTTTCGTAAATGCATATGATCCAGATAAATCGTGTTTCCTATCTTATATAATTATTTTTTCTTATATACATCTGGTTAATTATTAAATCTTTTTCGGTAAAAGTAAAAAATTTCTACCATTTCTTGATTTGTGCATGTCATCCTTGCGCAGAGGCCATGCTAATCTTCTCTGTATCGTTCTAACTTTATCGGATGTCCCTGAAGGGACTCTGGTTAATTAATTTATGTCTTGGTGGAGTCTTGATTGTACTTGAAAGTAACATTTTTTTATCTCCTTTGTAACATTTATTCTTAAGTTACATTTTATCAAAATTATTACAAGTAGCTATTGCTTCAAAATATTATATTTTGGATATTTTGGATTATCATTAAACTTGTTTTTGTAATGCTCATTCCCTCATCATGTAATTTCTTTGCTAGTTCCTTGCAAGCTAATGTTCAAATCCAAGTGTCGTTCAAAAGAATAAACAAGCTTAGAACTTTCGTATATAGTGTGATCATGATCTGTGTATGAGGAGAAGAATGAAACACCATGTCAAAAGACGAGAAAAATAACATTAAAATTTGCAATCTTATCTCAATCAATTTATGGGAAACGCAAAGAATCTTTGCATTTTTATAATTGTGTTACAGTTTTTAATTTCCTTGTTCAAGATTTTTTCTATAGGAAGAAGTAAGAACTACATATCGTGGTTTATGAGTTTTATATACACAATTTTTTTTTTTTTTTTTTTTTTTAATTCATGAATTCTATTATTAATGATAAATTCCATACTAGTCAAGCAAACATAGCCAAAGCCAAAGATGATACCGTAGTATTTATTTAGAGTGAATGAAATAAAACAAAATGTTGAAATTATTTTGATTAATTTGTATTGATTCATACATACGTGGCATTATCAACGAAAGGACAGCTCAAGCAATTGTGGACTAGCTACACACAAGTGATAATATATAATGAATGATTGGGTGGCCAATCACTACATAGTTCTCGGTGATAACAAAATAATCAAGTTAGGAAAAAAAAAAAAAAAGTAGTTGTAAACAATGAACAATAGGATTAATAACCCAAATCACTTTTAACTAGATCGACCGCGATGAATGTCCGTGAATTTTATTGCCATTTACATGAAAACTTACTAAATAGACTTGTATATTAGAGTGCTCGTAATGAAGCCAAAGCTCACACATGAGAGGCCAAACATCCCAGTCCTACACCCTCTTAACACACGCGTGCCCCCTCCCCCGGTCCCGCCCCGCAAACACCCGGCTATAACTAGACCAATTTGCATAGAATGTAATCGTGGGGTTGAGTGAGGGTCGTGGTATATATGACGGGTGAGTGAGAGAGAAGTAAGATAATGTGACCTTAAGTAACAATGAATAAATGAATTTTTGTAAGTGAGTAATACACATGGTTTAAACTATTCTTCTTGAAATGTCTTACATCATCATTTATCTTTAAATGAGTTACACATCATTTAACTTCTTTTTTTCCTTACTCATGCTCAAACTTATGTATCGATTCTTTCTTGTGCATATACCGATTCTGTGTCTTCATACAATAAATACAAACACACACAAAAAGATCGCCTCACGAGTTCAACATGCTCACACATGGGAGCCAAAGGTGAGTAACTCAGAAGGCGCAACACTCCTCTAGTTAATCACGAATTCCATGTAAGCCTCGGTCACTCACCCACTCAACACATACAATACAAATAGTCTTAGTTGAGGAAGTTTATACAATCCATAGCATAAGACTCGTGCACATAAACCAAGTGAGTCCTACCAAGATTTTTAAGATCGATCTTACGTAGGAGGCGTTTTCGCTTTCTGATTGTGATCGTAAGATCGGATCGTATTTGTAAATAAGACTCATAATTTCTTAATAGGCACTGTCATATATTATTATATATCATATATCATAAAAATGTATACAATTTATGATTATAAAGTGTTTAATACAATTTGCTTTTTGTTTTTCATATTCTACAAAACGTAATGCATAAATTTGTAGCAATTTTAACTTGTAGTTCAATAAAAAATAAGATTGGATCGAACAAGATTTTAAGATCCTTTTGTCAATATCGAGATCTTAATAAGATCCTATCTCGTAAAGATCCTACATAGGAATGAGATCATTTTATTCTACTACTCTTGTTTAAAAAGACTAATGTCCTATAATAGCATGACATGTCACTTTATTGTATTACTATAAAAATGCTTTTGAGTCTAACTAATGATCAATCATATCAGATTTTATGGATTCTGAAACATCATTAAATGCTTTCAGAAGCAATGTGTGTGAGTAATTGAAATCAACATATAAAAGATTAGGTAACGATCCACTTAACCAAGTCAACACGCTATGACAACCATAATATTGGTCTACCATAAAGCTTTGAAGATCAAATTGAGTTGATTAAAATTTGGTTATTTTCTCTTGTTATTTACTTTTGAGATCCCTATTTCGTCAGTTTTACATTTTAAATTGGGTTATGGTACACAAAAGTTACTAAAATTTATAAAAATTTGTCCAAGGTAATATAGTTTCGTTTGTTCATCCAAGCATCGAACTTTGAAACTTTGTTCACCTCGTGAATCGAACTTATAAAACCGAATGTTCATGTTATTGAACTTTGAATTTTGTTCACTCACATTCATCGAATTTATCAAAAATATACATCCAAGTTATTCTGACTAACATTGAATTTTCAAGTGTATGCTACCGAAAGTTTAGTAACTAATCGAACAAAACGAAACTATATTACCTGGACAAATTTTTTAGAACTTTAAGAATTTTTCGCACTATAACCCTTTTAAATTCCTATATTAAAATTTGAGAACATACGCAAACGGATGAAAGATATTGCATAAGTAAGCTGCCGAGGAGAAAATAACCACTTATATACTATACTTTGGTAGTTACCATTCAAGCAAAACATCGATTTCCAATTTGTTTGATATTTATATAACTTTGTCTTGTGCCATAATCGAAAGTTAAAAACAAAAAAGTTATGCTAAACATAAGGACAAATGAATTATTACTTCCTCCGTCTTAAAATTATTGTCAAGAGACAATTCAACAAGTTTAATAAAAGCGTGACCCCTACAATTTTCAACCACTCATATATAATATTTCATCACTAAATTCTCTTTTTATTACTAAAAACAGAAAGTGTACAATTTTTTTAAGATATCCCAAAAAAGAAATATGAACCATTATTTTGAGACGAAGAGAGTATAATTTAAAGAAAACCTATGAAAATATGGATACAACACTAAATATGTGGATTATTTCAGTAGATACACACCAAACAACTGTTTAAGACATGATAAATCAATTTCTTACATCAAACTGTGGTAAAAGAATATCTTGTTAAGCACAACTGCACAAGCCTTTAAGAGCACTTGGCATGTTAACGCAACTCTTGCGTTAAGGTCTATGTGAACTTCCTTTGCCTTACGTTAAGTGTGAGTTATGATATCATAGGTCTAAGTTAAGGCCATGAGTTAACCCCCAAGTTACCATGGTAACTCACGTTAAGATGCAAACATGAATAAAAAATTAAAAAAGAATTACATAATCGGCCCAAAATGTTAATTTTTTTTTAGGAAATGGGGCCCAAAATGTTGAGTTATGATAAGGGGTGTTTTTGTGAGTTAAGGTTGAAATGTTAAAGCTAATGTGACGCTAAGTTATGACATAACCTAAGTTATGATACCAAATGCCCTAACAAAACCTAAAATAAAAAGAGCAAATTCTATAAATAGCCTAAAATGTGCAGGTTGGTCCAAGGTCTAGCCTAAAATGAATCAACTTCTCAAAATATATCAGTGCGACTAGACAACTCCACTAAAATTTTAACACGTGTCGCATTGTCTAATAATAAATTACATGTGATGTAACTAGTGTGTGAAATGAGTATACTACTAGTGCATTTAATTTCTTGGGCGAATCACGGCTAATTACTTAGTGCATTTTTGTCTTTTTAGTGAAAAAAGTCAAACCAAATAAAATACTTATATAATCAAAATGACGGCTCTAAAGTTGGGCGACTTACGACTAATAAAAGCAGACATACTTAAAACATAAATTAAAACACACAAAAACTAAAACATACATATAATATGTTCGTCTTCAATAACCACACACGCATCTCGTTAAACGCAAACGTCGGCCCGAATTGTAACACCAGGCAAATCCTACATCGGTTGTGGCACGAGAGATGATGGGCTCATAAGATAACATTCGCCTTACAATGACACAACGCGTTTTGTGGTCTATCTGCGGGTGGAGTTCTTAGGAAGCCGGCGGTTAAGCGTGCTAAATATGAGTAGTAATCGGCTTGGGTGACCTCTGGGAAAGTCTTCACATGAGGCCACAAAAACAAAGCCGTGAACCTGCGGGCAAAGCGGACAATATTGTGGTACAAACCCTAACAACGACGTGTAGTGGTGATCAACGACATGTGGTGGTTTATGGTGGTGATCAACGGTTGAAAATGTCAAATTCAAACGAGTTATATGATGTCAAGATCAATGTGAGATCTTTGTTATATTTGCTTCCAAATATTAAAGATAAGTTGCAAACGAGTGAAATCGTAATATGATGCGAAGGTCAATGTAAGATCTTTGTTATCTTTACTTCCAAAGATTAAATGTAAGTTGTGTAAATGAGTTATATGATGCCAAGGTCATTGTGAGGTCTTTAACGAGTTCGCATCATGTAACACACATTGGACGACTCCACTAGGGTTAGGGTTAGGGTTTGTTTATGGTGTTTAATTGTTGATCGGGCTATTGATCGCCACCACACATTGTGGTTAGAGTTAGGGTTTGTTAAAGGTGTGTAATGGTTAATCAGGTCGATGCTTGTGTTTAACGAGATGTGTTTTTTTGTTTAAGTGTGTGTGTTTTATTGAAGACGAACAGATTATGTGTGTGTGTTTAACGACATCATTGTGTGTCTAAGTGTGTGTGTTTAATTTATGTTTTAAGTGTGCGTTTTATTTGTTTAATATATAATTTCACACTAAACGAGGTAAATTACACGACTTTCAATATTAATTACACGTAAAAATAAAAAAACAAAAAGAACTTTTCTAAATATATGTCCCTCAAGATATTTAATATTAGCCGTCAGTCGCCCAATTTTATAGTCGTCATTTTGACTATTTAAGTATTTTATATGGTTTGACTTTTTCGCTAAAAGACAAAAAAACAAGTTGCACAAATCTGTCGTATTGTTTAATAATAGAGTACATGTGGTGTAAATAGTATGTAAGCTACTAGTCGCACAAAGTACATTAGCCGTTCGTCACACAAGAAATTAATTACGACTAGTAACTTAGACACTATTTACATTACATGTACTTTATTATTAAATAATGTGATACGTGTCAAAATTCTAGTGAAGTCGTCCAATTGTCCAGTCGCACTAGTCTATTTTGCGAAGTTCAATTTTTTTTTTCTAGATCTTGTACCACGAGGCACTTTATTTTGCTTACTAACAAATTCATGCTTACCAAAGGATAAATCCTCACCATTCATCTAGTTTGATCTAATGGTGGTAATTAATCTAAGATTTAAAAGGTAAACCTAAGTCCATGTTTTTTTTCTTGTCTTTTTATCTTTTTTTTTATTCAAATATTTTTTTGTCTTTATATTTTAAATTTTTTTT
Organism: Chrysanthemum lavandulifolium; assembly: GCA_022545495.1. NCBI lineage: Eukaryota > Viridiplantae > Streptophyta > Magnoliopsida > Asterales > Asteraceae > Chrysanthemum > Chrysanthemum lavandulifolium. The sequence goes on from CM040242.1 coordinate 250,929,780, forward strand.
TTTTTTTTTTTTTTTTTTTTTAATTCACGCTTTTTTTAAACTCGCTTTTTATTTCGTTTTTAATTCGCGTTTTTTCTTCGTCCTCGTCACGTTCAATCTGCTTTCATCGTTTCATCTGTTTGTTCGCTTTTGTCCGTTTCATACGTTTCGCCCATTTTCACCGTTTTCTTTCATTTCATACGTTTCATCCGTTTTAGGCGTGTTTTACGCTTTCATACGATTCGTTTGTTTTCTTACGTTTTCATTTGTTTACATTTGTTTACATTTAGATTAAACAACTTAAACAAGTTGCTCTTGCTTTAAACACATAGTTATTTAGTGTACTTTTGTTTATTATTTAAGTTGTGATTGAATTTGTCTATTGATAACGCTACACGCGCGTCATTCGGGTCAAAGGAACTTCCTTTTGTCGACCAGTTTTCAACACTCTGGGCAAAGTGAACCTAATCGTTGTAGTGTAGTATTAGGGTGCCACGAGAATTGATATCGTTCTACAGGGAATATGAATGCTAGTGAGAAGTTACTATGCTAAGGTTGGGGTTGAGGAAGATTATTTTTTTATCTTTTATGTTTTTAGGAAATGGAAAGGTACGAATCTCGGGTTTGAGTTTGGGGGTTGGTATTTCACCGATTACTCTACTTATCTAATTATCTAATCTAGTGGGTAGTCTATGTCTAATTATTGTGTGCTCGTATGATGATTTAAAGATGTGTTTACTTAGGTTTTATTACTCCTTAATTATCTCCTATTGATGGTTGAATTGTCACGTCCTTATTCTTAATCGCGCCAGTGTCTAAGGTCGTAGGGTATGCGTTTATCCCTAACTCTTTGAAACTACCAAAGGTTATTGCCTACAAAATCTCTAGGATTTATAAACTTAACACTAAGGTACTCTTCGGATGGTTTAGCCTACAATGACTCTAGGTAACTATAAGCTAAGGTTCACAAAGATTAATCAAGCATTAACTACACAACGGATGACCTATCGCAATACTAGATCATTAACAATTAAGATAAGAGACAACCAATCAATATTCAATAATTAAGTTTCATATTCCTTAAGCAAACACACAAGTAAATTAGCCGGACATGGGAAACATGCAAGCATACACACAATTAATTGAAGACATACTTGAATTAATGAAGTAAAACACTTATCTTGATGTAAGATAGGGTATGGAACCCTAAAATCTTGTCAAGACGGTCTTGGTTCGGTTTAGGTTTTACTCCAAAGACTACACTGAAAACTAAAAATTCGATTATATATATAAGATTACACATGCGATTGCGCCACCCTTTAATTTGACGCCGTCGGGTCGCCGCTATTGGGGTTTCGTCTTGGCCACGTTAGTCTTGCGACGACGTCACCTTATGCCCGTGACGCCGTCCCTTCGGCCTCGGCGTCGTCGGATCAAATCTAGGCCGTCGGTTGTGACGCACTACTCTTTTAAACCTGAAGCCGTCACTTGTAAATGAGAAATTTGACTCTTGAATCGTCACAAAGTTGTCCGACGCGCCGCTAGTTGTGCTCGACGCGTCGCCTTGATTCAGCACCACAGTGTCTCGATTCTTGACTTTGGCCTTTTTCTTTATATTCGCGCTTTTTCGTCCGAATAAGTGTCATTCCAGCATTTCGCCTTCAAGATACCTAAAAAGTGAAAAGGAACGATATTAAGTAATAACGGATACAAAAGTGTTGAAAACACTAAGACCTTGACAGATCTTGAGCACTCGTAGATCGTTAGTGTTGCCTATGTAATCATAAGCAAATTAATAGAAAATCTCTACAACTCGTATTCTTTAGCGGAATATAAATACAAGCTATTATAACTAAGAACACTTAGATCCTCTATGGATCTTTTATTAACTGAAACTCTATGTTTCGAATGAGTGACTATTACATACTATGAAGTTCCTTTTATAGACAAGGAACCCTAAACTATTTCTACTCAATCGACTAAGCATGCAAGCATGCATTTAATGGAAAAACATTAAACAATATTGAGCAGTACAATAATACCCATGCTAACCTCGGGCAGTTCAAGAATAATGATGGGTTAGCATGTAATTAATAAAGCGCATGCAGATCCTAGTCAACTTCCACCCTTCAGCAGAAACACGGCACGGCTTTTATACTTAATGAGAATCTCTTCTTGACAGATTACGCTTCTACTTCACAGAATCCTTGGCAGAATTTACTAGAGAAATCCTACTTGCATAATTCCCAACAATCCTCCCTAAACTGGAATTTGACTTGGTTAAGTTTCGGCTTCCTAACCTTGATAGATCTTAGAGCTGCGGTACTAGAGGATTGTTCTCAAACATCGATGTAAAGAACCAATAATAATCTCATCTCTATGATGACCAAACTTTGAAACGCTAGGTCTTTGCAAAGAACACATGACATAGTGTACATCAATACTTATTAGTTGCATAATATTCTCATCACATCCGGTGAGTTAACTCCTGTGAGAGGTGAATCATTGAAAATAATGGATTTGATGTCTCTTTACCAATAGCCATCACTCTTTGGAGTAGCCAAATGTTTAAGTTCGAAAACTATGGTACATTGATAACCATCGATTTATTAGCAAATCAAGCAACTATATAAACGGATTTGATGTGTCTTTACCGTAGCCGTTTGCTCGGGACTAGTCAATTCTTAGAATTGGTGAATTGATAACCAAATATGGATTCGATTGCCTTTACCACAAGCCATATACTTGTGGGCTAGCCAATTCTTGGATTCCAAAAAGAATATACCATGGTGAATTGATGACCATACAACTCTCAACAATTAAGCATGGGTGGTTCTTGAACCTATGATTTGGAGCAAACCATTACATTTATCAACAGATTTGATGTGTCTTTACCAAAGTTGTACCTTTGGACTAGCCAACTCTTTGATATACACAAGGTATATCCGGTGAGTTAAAACCATCAACTATATACAACAAGCCCGCAAGAGAAAGTTAGTTTTTTTTTTTTTTTTTTTTTTTTTTTTAACTAAGAAACTAACAAACAAAACAAAGAAAATAAACATCACAAAAGACCGTACATATTACAAAGACAATGTAAATTCCGCGTTCATGATGAAGATGCGACTGAGCTTGCGTAATTTGACCCTTGATCAATCCAACCAATGCTCGCGTCTAGTCTTTCATTTCCCACTGATCTCGGAGGAATTTCCAACCGACACAAGATCCTTTCCATAAGTCTCTTGGACAATGGATAAGTTCTTTCGGCAAACATGCAGATCGTGATTCCACCTTTGTCTCAACTACATGCACACGGTGGGGATAAAATCTCCGTGACTCAACCCGCCATAGATGTGAGTTCTTCCAAATGAAATGCCCTTTACCATTGGGAGATTGAGAGTTAAACAAGACATGAAGATCTCCCAATAAGCACATCCCGAACCTTGTGGTGCAGATATTATAGTAATGGTTGGTGGCGTGCATGAGTAAGTATATCTCGCTTGTCTCACCAAATGGAGTATTTCCTTCAAAAGGTGAACTCCATTGAAGTTTTGTCAATCGATGAATGACATTCATCTCATCATTTATCGAGACCACTTGACCAACACATTTTGATATCCTCGGGAAAATCGGTGGCGAGACACTTTCCGTAATAAAGGTTGAGTCATCGCCTTTAGGTCCAAAGGAACATGCTTGGGTGATGGCTTATTCTTGATGCATGAGTCCTCGCTTTTCACTGCGGATCTTCTCGAGATGTGTGTTTCTCTTCGCCATCCTCTTCATCCTTCTACTGTAAATAGATTTCCAAAGATGGAATATCTTTGGTTTCTTCATTAACATCTGCAGAGGACTTGAAGAAGTAGATGTGGATTTAGGTGAGACATCATCACGAAGGGCATGCATTCTTTCAAGCACCTTTCTTGCCTTTTTAGCTTTGGCAGTTGTGGTTTTAGCTTTAATCGAACCACCTCCTCTCAGATCAAGAGATCCCACGATGGAGCGTGCTTGTACATTAGGTGCTTCAAAGGAAATGGTGGTCGGTTCGTGCAGATGAGATCTTTTCGGTTGATCTAGTGACACAGAAGCTTCACAGAGATACAAAAAGATGGGTTCGTGAATAACACGGTCATCTTCCCAACCAAAGTACCTTCTTTGCGCACAGATGCCACATTTGGGTTAGATGAGGCATAACTAGTACATCGTGGGAAAGCAGGGCGATGGTTCGTGAAGGACCTTGTCGACGAAGGAGTGGCTTGAAGAAACCATTTGAGAGATCGCCTTTGGTGGAATATCATCAAAATCATCCACTATCTCAACAAACTTGGGTCTTTTGGCCTTTGGTGCAACTTCATTCCTAGCAATTCTTTTCAAGTCGAAAGATGGTGTTAAAGCGTAAGAAGAAGTCTTCATAATCATATTGTACAAGTGAAACAATTTTGCATCGTGTAAAGCCAAGACTTGCTTCATTGTTAAACCACGGTTAGCAATCAAGAACTTTGATTTTCACCGCAATCCTCATCTCTCATTTTCTTCTCGAGCTTGAGAAGAGGTCTCTCTCTTTGCCTTATTCTTTTCAGTACTAAGGGCTTTCCTTTTCGTTGCTTCTTGCTTCTTTTGTTCTCCAAGTGCCACCATTTGAGCCATAAAATTTTCACTATCAAAGTCCGAACCTAAGATACTTTGAGCAAGTGAAGGATTTGAAGTGGTTTCTCGAGTAAGAGCATCCCATTGTGCAGCAACATCCGAGTAGCTAAAACATCCAATTCTCTTCGTCTCGGGAGGCAAAGCAAGTAGAATGATCTCGCAATTTGTTTAGCCACTTCTTCACTTTTCTTTCGATCGCAAACTCAAGAAACACGCTCTTGTCCTTGCCTTTCTTGTTCGGATACGGATCCGGATCAAGCTCATCTTCAATCATTACACCTTTCTCTTTATTAGTAGACTCATGAACAACATCGCAGGAGGAGAATCACCAATTTGAACTTCAGAAGAAACATTTTGAGAGAAATCTTCAACAGGTGTGGTAAGGATATCAGTTGCAGGATCCAAATCAAAATTTCTTGTAACATGAAATACTACTTGATCATCTGCTGAAGGGGTGGGACATGATGGTTCTTGAACAGGTGCATGATGATAAGGTTCAGATGCAATGTCCTCCATTTGAACCTCAGCAGATGTAGTATTGTCAACACTTGGTTTCTTGGAGACTACAACAGATCCTTTATTCAAATAAGATCGTCTCCTCTTCCTAGTGAACTGAATTAGTGCCTTATCTTTGATGATTCAACATCAATCAAGAAGGAACAACTATCTCCCGAGCCACATCGCTAAGATGTTTAGAGAAGCAAGCCGAGAGTCCTCATCCTCCTCATCAAGAAATGACTAACTTCCTTTGCTACTCTTTTCAAGTCGCTCCTCTAGGTCCTTAACTTTATTCTCAGTTCCTCAATCTTATCACCAAGAGTAGACTTGGTCTCTGTAAGCTCCTTTTGAGATCGGTCACCCTCGCCTACATACATTAACAAGAGCATAGCAGATGTAAGAGTAATAGGGTCCTCGGCTCCACCACAGATTGCTCGTGGTAATGGGAGTTTCATTGGACCTTCGGTGGAAATATGGTCATGCTCAAAATGAGGAGGTACTTCATCAAAAGGTTCCCTTTGAGGACCGGTGTGGTCATCTGTTGGTGTCGACTCAAACTCATCAATTGAAGCCCTGTGTAGGTGGTGGACTCGGTGCCGGTGATGGTACAGTGGAGTATGGTCGAGCAATATGAGATGCTTCAAGAGATAAAGAGGGCCCTCATCTATATTAACCGATGGATTGCCATCGGTAGCAACATTGAAGGGGTGGGATATTAGCAACATTCTCTCTCGCCAGACCTCATTGCCTTGAGGCAACATAGCTCATCAGCGGATGATGTGCCCCTCAAAGTGAGTTCTCATAGAGGCAAATAGTTTAGCTGAAAGAGCTCCTATGGTATAAAGGCTTGGACTTGGGTAGAGGTGTCTATGATTATTTGCAAGAATCTTGTACATTAAAACTTATGTTGTTTCTTATTTATATTTTCAACCATATTATCAAAAATAAATTTAGAAAAATTATAAGTTATCCCTTGAGATAGACACACAATACCACAAGCCAATTGCGAGAGAATTAATCCACGCTCGGTTGTTGCTAATGCCTTCAAGCGAGTGTGAACTAAAAATCTCCACATAGGGCAAAAATGCTTTTTCAACCATATGTCCGTTCTTGTACCTTGATACCCAATGGCTCTCACCTGCAGAGAATCTCCTCTGCACTTGGTGATAAACCCCATTAGCATCATCCAAACTAAGCTTTCTCCTTATCGGTCCTCCGTCACCACGTGCTCGTTTCATCAATCAAAGCAACAATCTCGCTTTCACTGCGCCAACAGATTCCCAAAATTGTTTAACCAACGATTCATAAATCGCATTAGGGGAATGTGTTGGGGCATAGTGAATCTTAGACCGCTTAAGGAACTTCACCATTGGTTCATACAATTCATCGCCTTTGCTTTACCCGTAAATGCAACTTTATTGTGATCTTTCTTGAATTGAAGAGCCATGAGAGATATGTGATTTTAGGGTTATGATTTTTGAACCAAGAGTTTTGATGTAGGAGAAGAGGAATTGTTTCTTTTGAAGTGGAAGAAATGCGATTAGAGGAATGGTAACCGTTACCAAGAATATAGTCAAAAGTATGAGAACTTTAGTTGACCATATCCTACGTGTATTTCAACTTGACCAACGACAAAATAACGCTTCAGCAGAAACAAATAGCCAATCTGCTGAAATAATATACTTCGGCAGAAACCACTGGTTCGTGCTAAACCGTCAAGTTATCTCACACAAGCTAGCCACTTGTGAATGGCTAACCGTAAGAAACTTAAAACAGTTCAAACACAAAATGCAATTTAGATCAGAGGAATATAGTGGATTCCTGGGTCGTTAAGTCCCACGGAGGATGAATTGGTGTTTAACATGAGACAGATGTCGAATAATCACTAAGGATAGTGATCAAGGATTTTGAGTTATTTATACCTAAAGAAAAGTTTTGTAAATTACAGGGCTTAAATGCAAATTAAAAGAAATTAAAAAGTTAAACTATATTAAATAAACGCTATCACTATTTTTACAATGATGTTTTTGTGATTTTATAAAACAAAATAACTTAAATAAACTATTTTAACTAAAACGTAAACTTAAATTACCTAAAATCGTAACTTAAAATGAAAACGACGTTAAGTTTAAAATTACTAGAAGTACAAGCAAAAACGTAAAATTTGTGTAATAAAAGACCTACAAGTGTAAAAACAATTTTATTACTTACTATATGACAAAAGAAAATTTTAGAAAAAGATTTATATTTTTAGACTTTTATATTTTTATTATGAATTAAATACGATTTTATACTAATTAAATGTTTAAAATACTAAAACTATTTAGAAAAATCAAACTTTTATAAAATACTTTATACTAATACAAAGTTAAAAAAATACAAAAGTTGAAAAGCTAGTTGAAATAAGCTAGAAATAAGCTAAATAACTGTATAAGCTTAAATGGACAAAGATGGGTTATATATTAAATGGTGCAAAGGAAAATGTAAAAGACCCAAGTGGTGGTAGTGTGTGTGTGTGGTGAGTGGGTGGCGGGGTTGAATCCCAAAGAATGACCTTTTGCTAACTTTTTATTTTTGATTTTTCTTCACAAACTTGTTAAGCTACTTAAAATAAGCACTTTATATAACTACAACTTTTTATAAAAATGACTAATAAGCTCAGTATTGAGCTTATTATCTTAACAGTTAACAAAAAACAAGAATAAGCACAAGTTATTTAGCCAAATGGCTATTTAAGCTAATAAATAAGCTAATGAAAACTGGAAATAAGCTAGATAACTTACAATAAGCTAGAATTACAACTGAACAAGCACAAAAACTTGAAAATAAGCACTGATTAAGCAAAAATAAGCACTAGCTAACTGATTTGCACAGGACACTATTTTGAATCACTAGGCACTTTGTGGCTTAATTTTAAGCACTGTAATAAGCTAGAAACTGAAAACAAAGACTTGGATTAAATAGTTGACCAGCTCAGCTTTTCAAAAAGCTAAAGCTCTCACTGTGGGGTCCACTAGAGAGTTTATGGTGAGCTTATAAAAAAATTGGAAAACCACTGATTTATTACTCAGTGTATATTGAGTATTTTTGACAAACAAAAAGCTAATTGCAGCCTACTCAAATAAGCTACAAAGTGGAAAACAAGCTTTGGATTAGAGAGTCAGCTAGGTGAGCTTCTCAAAAAGCCAAGAAACATGAACTAAAACCAACTTATAAGCTCTGTGTGAGCTTGTGAAAGTAGATGGCTCACTGGTGCACAGGGCACTATTTTGACTTTTTTATTAAACTAGTATGTTGACTAAAATGAACTTTAAATCAAAGCTAATGACTGATTATGATATATTAAGATATAATAAAGTTAGATTAAGCTATGCTAACAACTTATGAACAAGAAATCATAATCATAGATCATCAAAATCCAACAGTGAGTTAACAAGATTTGATCAAAGAGAATTTCGACTTTTGATACAAATGACCACTGGTTTTCTTGCTTTGTTTGAGTTATTAGAGACTAATGAAACACAAGTCAAGTACAAGCATTAACACAAGAAACCTATAACATAGTTTAACTAATGAATCCAAACAGTCCTTTAACTAGACTGTTTTGAGATTTTCAAAACAAAACTCTGATTTAGACCTTGCAACTGATTACAAACTTAATATTATCCCTTACTAAGATTAAAGAAACACAAAATAACAATAATAACAACATAAAACCATGAAATTATACTTATGCTGATTTAACTGTTAAAACAAGATTTTTAGCAACTATAAATTTTAAAGAACAAGTGACTGTTTTTATGGTTTAATTACACTTAACTATAACTAATGATCATGAAAACACAAAGATTTGAGCTTATGACATATTACACGAGAAATGCCAAATGGATCAAATGGCTTACAAATGGATTCCAAGTGAAAATGATAACCAAGGACTGAGAACAGATCCTATAGCTTCCTAAGAAGCACTAAACCCAGGGCAATCCTTTATCAACCCCGCCCAGCCTATAATCACCATCTCCATTGATTTTTGATTTTTCAACTATTTATTTGGTATTTTGGTGATTTTCTTTTGATTCTAAAGCGATTTTAAAGTCTCTAAAAGCTTTAATAAGCTTTCTAGGAGCTTATGTGAGCTATTTCAATCCTTAACAATAGCTACAAACATCATTTGCAGATTTTGAGAATTTGATCAAAAGTAAGATTTTTGCATAAACTGAATATAAGACTTAAACTTGAAATTTATTATCACAAAAGCTTTATTACACACTAGTAACTTGAAATACAGAGTTTAAAAGTTTAAACAAACACTGGAATTTGAAACTTAATTAAAAACGACATAAGCTAAATTACAATTATTCTAGATATCTTCCTCTTCTGCTTCTCTTCTTTCTTTATAGCCTTGAGATACTCCCCACATGCTTCTGAAACTTTCCCACTTTAAATCTTAGCCATTGGATGAGTCAAACTCATCCTATCCGTTTAAACGACTTTTGGCGCCAAAAGTGTACATGGTTGCTTGAGACAATTTCAGAGCAATTAAAGAATCTTGGGGTGTTGTGGAGGTGGAGGGGGACAGATTAGATAGTAGGAATGGGGCTGGTGATGATTCGAAAAGCAAAAACCAGTTGTGTGCGTGTAACAGTAAAAGGTCTATGGTGGGGAAGCATTTATTGCAAGGTGGGCTGGGATGTGAGGTGGAAAGGGTGGTGATGAGTGGTTTTGATAGATGTGATGAGGTGAAGGTGAGGTGGAAACCGGTGGTTTTGGTTTCTGATGGAGGTGAAGGAGAAAGCAGTGTTTTGGTTTGGGCGGTGTGACCATTTGACCGTAGGATATTATAAGAGGGGTCCAAAATGGGGGTCCTGGGGCATGGCAGGGTTCTTTTGGGTTTGGTGGGTTCTAAATACAAAGGGGTCATTTGGTTTTAGTTAAGTACAAGGACCATCTTTGTAATCGCCAAACTTGAGGACCTGATCTTGCCAATATTCCAAAGTTATCATAAGGACCAAACCTGCCATATATGAATAGTACAAGGACCAATGATGATTATTTTCCATTTTTAAATATCAAAGGACCATTTTGACATTTTCAAAACTTGAGGGACCTAAGTTGTAATTTTGTAATTTTGATTTCAAGGGCTTGTTTTGACAACTTATGAATCCCATGGACCTTAAATGACATTTTTATTTATTTTGCTTTACCAGGAATGTTTTTGACAACTTTTTAAACTTGGGGACTAAAGCGCCAATTATGCAAACTTGATCGTTTTCACCGTATTTTGATATTTCGCATTTAAAACACATAAAACACTTGTTTGTGATATTTTCATCATTTTGATGCATTTCGAGTGTTTTCGGATGTTTTGGCATCTAAACAAGATAAAAATGATGAGTATTTAGACACCATTGATCCCCATATTAAGATATTGCTAGTCCCAGCAATGTTTTGAGAAAAATTAATGGATTTTATCTCTTTACCAAAAGCCATTACTCGAGGTAGCCAATTGTTTTAGTTCAAGTAAGAACCTGGCACAATGATAACCAAATGATTTTGAGCAAATCATCACAGAAATGTGATTTGATTTGTCTTTACGAAACCGTTTGCTACGGACTAGCCAACTCTTAGATAAATTATCAATATTATCTTTGGTGAGCCGATTACCAATTATGGATTTCAATCGCCTTTACCACAAGCCATAAACTTGCGGGCTAGCCAACTTTTCACTAGTTTAAAGATATGGTGAGTTGAACACCATACAATTTTGGGCAAATTGCAAGCCATAAGCGGATTTGAGATCTCTTTACCAAGAGCCGTTTGCTCTGGATTAGCCAATCCTATGTGGGTTAGACATGGCGGATTACCATTCTTTCGAGTAAGTGAAAACACTTACTCCAAAAAATTTGGCCAAAACGGGGAATTGGGTGGAATAATTACATGATAAAATTCGTGAAAATCCCCCACACTTAGAAATGAATATTGCCTCAATATTCAAAGTACCGGTTATGCCGAAACAAAGAACATAAAAGGAAATACTACGGCTATTATTTTGTTTTTGATATATACATTTTTTTTTTTTTTTTTTTTTTAGAAACTTATATACAACAATGGGAAACTCCCCACACTAGGGTGGTAGAATAGGGTAAGAAGACGAAACATGGGTGAAAACCCATATGGTGTGTGCTCTGTTTTTGATTCCCAGTCGCTAGTTTAACTCGATCCCGCATTCATTGGTTCATGGGGAAAGTTTGTAGATCTGGGACAATCACAGGAGGAATGTCCTCTCCAAAGTAATGCTTTAATCGATGACCATTCACTTTAAAATTTGGACCATCGGGCTGAGATAACTCAATGGTACCATAAGGATAAACCTTAGTGATAGTAAATGGACCAGACCAACGGGACTTGAGCTTTCCTGTTAGGAATTAGAAAATTCCATAGTGAAGAGTCGGTCACCCCAAATATTATCTAGCATAGTTTAGCTCGTAGACTTGTCGTTAGTTACGTTATTTATCAGTTTACTAGTTAGTTATTAGTTTAGTTTAGCGTAGTGCAACACCGTGGAGGAAGGACGGGTCTTTACCCACTGTATCCCTGATCCACAGGCCGTTAGGAGGTCGAGTATTTGTAAGTATAAATACCCCTTCCATCCATGGAAGGGGTGGTGCTTCATAATCTAATATTTCATACTTTGAGTAAACCTCTAGCAAGAACACCCTCTCTCTCTCTACTTTCTCTCTCTAAAATGGAAAACATGTATTTTGATCTCCCAAGACCACAGAATCATCTAACACATAAAAATAACGATCCTACAATTGGTATCGAGCCAAGGTTTATTATGTTATGGTGATTTGTGTGGTTTCAATACCATGGTTGGTGTGGTTTTGATACTAGTTTCTTGGTTTGTGAATTTGTGTGGGATTACTTCTTTATGGGTAAACCGGTTTTTAACGACTCTTTTGTTTCTGCTGGTCAAATGGTTACTTGGTCCAATCATATTGCTTCTTGTTTTATTCTCAAGTTTTTATTAATGATCTTGAATATTATATGTTTGTGATTTTGTACCGATATTTGTGTAACAAATCGTGAAACAAAAGTGGTCTAGTAGTCTTTTAATGGTCAAACGGGTCAAATCATCATATCTGCGAGTTTTGTCACGCATTTTACGGGTTTATCATGAATATGGTCGGAATATGGTCGGAAAACTCATCGGAAAATGTCAAATTTCATGGTAGCGACTTATCACTATTTGTCCGATTCATTGAATCTTGCTAGCAACTTGTATTTACAAGTCGTAGCGATTTGACCATCATATAGCAACTTGGTTATTCGTTGACTTTCTTGAAAGTCAATAGCGAATATGTCAAAAACAAGGTTAGCGACTTGTGAGTTTTGACTTACTAGCGACTTAGATCTATAATGCTAGCGAGTTGGTTTGAAATATGTTAGCGACTTGTCTAATCCGCTTTGACTTTTGAGTCTAGCGACTGGTGCTAATAATGGTAGCGAGTTAGTACAAGAGCTAGTGACTTGACTCAAAGACTTATTTTGACCTAGCGACTTACAGAAAGGATGAAGAAGAAGTGACCACAAGACTTGACCACTATACCATATACCAACATCACTCGACTTCAGTTAACAATCAACATCATCAGTATTTAATCAAAACCCTACAGTTGAATACTACTACTAGTTCATCTATCCCATGTGGAAAGGGTGGTGATGAGTGGTTTTGATAGATGTGATGAGTGAAGGTGAGTGGAAAACCGGTGGTTTTGGTTTACTGTTGAGCGGGCGAGAGAAACAAAGAGTTTCGGTTCAAGGGTGTCACCATTTGACCGTAGGATATTATAAGAGGGGGTCCAAAATGGGGGTCACAGGCATGGCAGGGTTCTTTTGGTTTGGCGGGTTCTAAATACAAAAGGGGTCATTTGGTTTTAGTTAAGTCTGAGGACCATCTTTGTAATCGCCAAACTTGAGGACCTGATCTTGCCAATATTCCAAAGTTATCATAAGGACCAAACCTGCCATATATGAATAGTACAAGGACCAATGATGATTATTTTCCATTTTTAAATATCAAAGGACCATTTTGACATTTTCAAAACTCGAGGACCTAAGTTGTAATTTTGTAATTTTTGATTTCAAGGGCTTGTTTTGACAACTTATGAATCCCATGGACCTTAAATGACATTTTATTTATTTTGCTTTACCAGGACTGCTTTTGACAACTTTTTAAACTGGGGACTAAAACGCCAATTATGCAAACTTGATACGTTTTTCACCGATTTTGATATTTCGCATTTAAAACACATAAAACACTTGTTTGTGATATTTTCATCATTTTGATGCATTTCGAGTGTTTTCGGATGTTTTGGCATTCTAAACAAGATAAAAACGATGAGTATTTAGACACTCATCAATCCCCACACTAAGATATTGCTAGTCCTAGCAATGTTTTGAGAAAAATTAATGGATTTTATCTCTTTACCAAAAGCCATTACTCGAGAGCCAATTGTTTTAGTTCAAGTAAGAACTTGGCACAATGATAACCAAATGATTTTGAGCAAATCACCAACAGAACGGATTTGATTTGTCTTTACCGTAAACCGCTTGCTTCGGACTAGCCAACTCTTAGATAAATTATCAATATTATCTTTGGTGAGCCGATTACCAATTATGGATTTCAATCGCCTTTACCACAAGCCATAAACTTCATGGGCTAGCCAACTTTTCACTAGTTTAAAGATATGGTGAGTCAACACCATACAATTTTGGGCAAATTCAAGTTTATAAACGGATTTGAGATCTCTTTACCAAGAGCCGCTTGCTCTCGGATTAGCCAATCCTCATATGGGTTAGACATGGCGGATGATTACCATTTCTCGAGTAAGTGAAAACACTTACTCCAAAAAAAATTGCCCAAAACGGGAATTGGGTGGAATAATTACATGATAAAATTCGTGAAAATTCCCCCACACTTAGAAATGAATATTGCCTCAATATTCAAAGTACCTGCGTTATGCCGAAACAAAGAACATAAAAGGGAAATACTACGCCATTATTTTGTTTTTGATATATACATTTTTTTTTTTTTTTTTTTTTTTTAGAAACTTATATACAACAATGTGGGAAACTCCCCCACACTAGGGTGGTAGAATAGGTAAGAAGATGTAAACATGGGTGAAAACCCATATGGTGTGTGCATTGCTTTTGATTCCCGAGTCGCTAGTTTAACTCGATCCCCGCATTCATTGGTTCATGGGGAAAGTTTGTAGATCTGGGACAATCACAGAGGAATGTCCTCTCCAAAGTAATGCTTTAATCGATGACCATTCACTTTAAAATTTGGACCATCGGTGAGATAACTCAATGGTACCATAAGGATAAACCTTAGTGATAGTAAATGGACCGCACTAACGGACTTGAGCTTTCTGTTAGGAATTAGAAAATTCCATAGTGAAGAGTCGGTCACCCCAAATATTATCTAGCATAGTTTAGCTCAGACTTGTCGTTAGTTACGTTATTTATCGCTTACTAGTTAGTTATTAGTTTAGTTTAGCGTAGTGCAACACCGTGGAGGAAGGACGGTCTTTACCCATCGTATCCCCGATCCACAGCCGTTAGGAGGTCGGTATTTGTAGATAAATACCCTTCCATCCATGGAAGGGTGGTGCTTCATAATCTAATATTTCATACTTTGAGTAAACCTCTAGCAAGAACACCTCTCTCTCTACTTTCTCTCTCTAAAATGGAAAACATGTATTTTGATCTTCCAAGACCACCGAATCATCTAACACATAAAAATAACGATCCTACAATTGGTATCGAGAGCCAAGGTTTATTATGTTATGGTGATTTGTGTGGTTTCGCACTCATGGTTGGTGTGGTTTTGATACTAGTTTATCGGTTTGTGAATTTGTGTGGTCTGATTACTTTATGGGTAAACCGGTTTTTAACGACTCTTTTGTTTCACCGGTCAAATGGTTACTTGGTCCAATCATATTGCTTATTGCTTTTATTCTCAAGTTTTTATTAATGCCTTGAATATTATATGTTTGTGATTTTGTACCGATATTTGTGTAACAAATCTGTGAAACAAAAGTGGTCTAGTAGTCTTTTAATGGTCAAACTGGTCAATCATCATATGTCGCAGTTTTGTCACGCATTTTCCGGGTTTATCATGAATATGGTCGGAATATGGTCGGAAAACTCATCGGAAAATGTCAAATTTCATGGTAGCGACTTATCACTATTTGTCCAGATTCATTGAATCTTGCTAGCAACTTGTATTTACAAGTCGTAGCGATTTGACCATCATATAGCAACTTGGTTATTCGTTGACTTTCTTGAAAGTCAATAGCGAATTATGTCAAAAACAAGGTTAGCGACTTGTGAGTTTTGACTTACTAGCGACTTAGATCTATAATGCTAGCGAGTTGGTTTGAAATATGTTAGCGACTTGTCTAATCCGCTTTGACTTTTGAGTCTAGCGACTGGTGCTAATAATGGTAGCGAGTTAGTACAAGAGCTAGTGACTTGACTCAAAGACTTATTTTGACCTAGCGACTTACAGAAAGGATGAAGAAGAAGTGACCACAAGACTTGACCACTATACCATATACCAACATCACTCGACTTCAGTTAACAATCAACATCATCAGTATTTAATCAAAACCCTACACAGTTGAATACTACTACAGTTCATCTATCCCATCTCTTACAACAAAAATGAAATGAAGATATAAATCTCAGAAATGGTTTGTGCGTGTTCAAAGTCTTATCAAGACCATCAAGTGTCTACTTTACACAACCATGTCATCACAGATCTCAAAGTCGTAATGAATAAGATGAAGATGAAAGAATGACTCGATCCAAAACCAACCATGATTCCATTCAATCATAACTCTCGGTCAAAAGGAATATTACATGATATTTCTATAATCATTCATGACCTCAGATTTATGTCGTGATTCTCATTTTTCAACTTAGAACCATTTAAGGTCCTCACAACATCATATCATCATAGATCTATCCTCATGACTATTTTTATAAAACTATCCTAATATTGAAAAGAAGATATCTATAACAATATTGTTATACTATCCTCTTCATACTCGTGAACTTATCGTAAAAAATTAAGGAAATACGACTAAAGATTGAAGGACTTGATCTCGACTTGTCATCTCGTGATTTTCAAGGATTATACCAAACGATAAACAAACGAGACAACGAATCATCATAGATCAAAGTATTTTGATAATATATTTAAAATAAAGAATCAATGTTATAACAATTTCGTTATACCTTGGTTCTTTGTTTCGTGTTATTAAAACCTACTACCAACACAAACTTAAACCTACCTTGGTTTCTTTGTAAAGATCTCGAACCAAACTCATACTTTGGTTTATACATTTTCACGATGAGAATATTATGTCACGGCTTGAATTGTTTATTGAACAAAGTTGACTACGGGTTGTTTGGACGGTATTTCTTATTTGGATTTGAAGTGAGGTTTTTCCGGAGTGTTTACTTATTTCGCCTTCTTTCTTTCTACCCTTCCGCCAAGATGACTTGTTTGGGCATTTATAGAGTGTGATAAAGACTTGGCTATTTAGTTACGGTTGTGATTCTTTCTCGCTTAACCCACAACGTAGCTATCACTTCGGTGTCTCACGCATTGAGAATGTCAAGAGGTTTTGTACATTGGGTACACCGCTTCTTCTTCACAAGGATTAGTACAAGTTTAAGTAACAACTGGGGAATTCTACTTCATGATCAAGTTTGGCATATCGGGTTTACTTCTCCATGTGGTCACTACAATAGCCGATGTAATGCGTGAATGATGTGTTTACCAAAGTGTTGATTGGATGGTTGATGATGTTGATGATGTTGGATAATGAACCGTTGATGAACCACCGCATGTTCCCTAAAATGATATTCACCGAAACCAAAGTTGTCATAACACATTCAAGTCGACATTGTTTACGGTTTTGTCTTGATTTTGTAAAATCCCGCGAAAGAACCTATTTCTCGGTTTAAATCATAGACTTGTAAAATCCCGTGACAATGGAAACATCCCGGTATTAGTAAAGTGCATTTCGGATCTATCTTACGGTTTATTCTTGGTTTTGTAAAACCCGCGAAAGAAACTATTTCTCGGTTTAAACCATAGAGTTGTAAAATCCCGTAATGATGGAACCATCTTGGAGAAAAGGAAAGTGTAATTTCGGATCTTACTTGATGTCGGTGCTACGGTTTCGCTTTCAAGAAGGGATAAAAGGTGTACTTCATGAATTGATGTGTGTTTGGATATTCTTCATGGCGCTTTGGTTATTACATGGTTTTACGGGTTATGTGCTTTTAACCATGGTCGGATGAAACCATTATCAAAGTTCATTTAAATGTCAAAGAAGGCTAGATTTGAGCTTTTAATCGTAAGATGTGACAACGGGTTAATTCACTATTATTTATTTGAGGTTGAAGTGAAATATCACGGGCGAGTGTACTTAGTATCCAAGGTATCGGGATGGTTGGATGAAGATTCTTCATGATCCTTGTTCGAGCTTATTATCAAAAACGAAGACTTGGAAATCTAGTTATTGTTGGGTGTCTTTTACCTTTTCTTTTACCACTGGGGAATTGGGCTCTTACCACCACAAAATAACTATCACTTTAAGGAGTTACGTTGTAGTGCTCAAAGGTCACATTCAATTGTGGATTTTCAAGAGGTGATGTACGCCTATTACTTGATGGTTGGTTGGTTGAAGAGTATAGAGTACTTAGAGATTCAAATGAGCATGAAGTCTCGCACCGCTCTTTGTTACATATGTGCAAGTTTAAGTCACGAGTTCGGGTTAGTTTACTTGTGGTCAAATTCATCATATTGGGTTTTTCCATCACCGTCACGACAAAGAGCCCACCGAATGATAATGGGGTTGATTACATGTTTTGCTAAGAGAGTCGAAAAGAGAGAGATTATGACGCCTGCTCACTCTGCTCAGCCTCGACTCTCTGCAGCCTCGAAAGAAGAGACTGAACACAAAGAAAAGAAAAGTGTACGCTTTCAAGCAAGATTATCTTTGAAAGAAGAGAAATCTTCTTATGACGTATGAACACTTCAGCTCATGCCTCGCTCTCTAAAGAAAAGAAAAGTGTACGTGTCAAGGCGCTTTATCTTCAAGAAGAGAAATCTTCTTATTATGACCATTCTCATCAACATGCTTCATACTTTTTCCATGCGCACCATCAAGTGAACCGGCTACCGTTGATTGTTTTCTCATTCCACTTGCTCAACTATAATGACGATGGCGACATCATGTGCGATTTTATGGGGAGAAGTGTGAATAGACTACATTTGGATGATTTTCACTTATTTAATC
The DNA here is from genome assembly GCA_022545495.1 of Chrysanthemum lavandulifolium. Classification (NCBI taxonomy): domain Eukaryota; kingdom Viridiplantae; phylum Streptophyta; class Magnoliopsida; order Asterales; family Asteraceae; genus Chrysanthemum; species Chrysanthemum lavandulifolium. The sequence continues at coordinate 250,948,283 of CM040242.1, forward strand.
AAGAATGGCATCTCCGTATGCAATTCTTGAGGGGAGAAGAAGTGTGAATTTTTGCATTGTTGATTGATATTTGAGAATATAAATGGTCATACGGCTCTAAACTCATGTAAGAACCGAGCTTCTTCTTATCGGGTCATCTTCACATGGAGTTTTTCTTCTAAGAGCCGTTGGTTGACATCTTCACCGGATTGATGAGTTTATCGACAAAGTGCTTCCGTTAATGCTTCACGATACATCAACATGATGATTCCGAACAATCTCTCCGTTCTTGTTTGATGTGATTGGTAGTTTGGTGTTACCATCTTGTGTGTTCGCTATGGCCCGATTGTCGATTTCCTTGATGAACATCTTTCGTTTTGTTTGATTGGGAGGATTTTAGTTAAGGGATTTGCAAGATGTGTTAATTGGGATGCTTTTGGTGGGATGCTTTTGGTGTGAGTTGAAGATGTTAACTATCTATTCCCAACCGCACAATCTTGAAGAAGGTCGAGTCTACGCCTGTTTCTACATTTTTCGCTACATGTTAGAAGACTAAAGACGAGTTGCATTTAACGATCTAAAGACTTCTTCTTAATCTGGGCATTTATCAAACAGATTGTCGGTTTAGGGAGAGCACTAATTGGGAGAAAGTTATAAGTCGATTCAATTCCCAATTAGACTTGCTCATATTCTTTAGCAAATGACTACTCGAGACGTTGATATTGACTATTGTTGGACATTTGACACAAGGTGATTACTTCGAGTTAATCATTTATCACTTATTTGAGATTGAAGTTGACTTTCACAAAGGCGTGTTCTTATTTGATAACTTGCTCGGCTTAAGAATTTGAGTTGAAGACTTGGCTTATCTAGTTACCAGCAATGAGGTGGATGGTTGAAGACCGTTAACTATCACTATTAGGAGTTACTTTGTTTTACTCAAAGGTCACACGATATGACGGTGTGGATAAACGCAAGAGGTGTTAATGTCTCATACTTTGTTTGGGTAGTGAGTACTTAGAGATTTGCTTGAAGCATAAATTTCTACACCGCTCTTCCATCATTAGTGCAAGCTTAAGATACAAATGTGGGAAGTTGACTTCAGCTTCAAGTATGGTATAGCGGGTTTTCTTCTTCAAATGGTCACTTCAAATTGTCTACGTAAGGGTTGATATAAATAGTCGAGAGAGTCTTCAAGAAGTTGATTCTCACAAAGAATTCAAGTGTTCTTCTCAACAAATTTCTAGTATACGGGCTTTTAATGAGTTGTCGATTTCAAGCATCAAAACCAAAGAAGGGAAAGGAGACACGATCTAAACGCGAGTAATCTTGATGAGCTTAATTCTTCTAAGTGATTGAAGATATCCCGGAAGACAAATGTTATTACCGCAGAGAAACTCAAGGTTTGACTCATGGCGAGTAAACTTGATGAACTTAACTCTTCTAAGTGATTGAAGATATTCCGGAAAACAAATGTCATGACCGCAGAGAAACTCAAGGTTTTACTCATCAAGGCGCTTAGTGTTCTTATTCCAACTATGTGGGGAAGAGATGTTAGAGAAAGTTTCAAGATAAAAGAGGTACACAAGTACGACATATTCGTGGGAGATAAATGTGTAACATGAGGAGGTGTTATCGCTATTCTCTCGCTGGGAATGTGTGTACTTTGATTCTTGGGCTTCATACACATTCATCGTGACGAAAGATGTGAACATAGGGAGGTGTTCTTCATTACCCTCATGATGTGTATTCGGAGAGTTCTTTGATATTGGTGTACTTGGTTCTTGAGCTTCATACACGCTCATCGTGGAAGAAAATGTGAACATGGGAAGGTGTTCTTCATTCCCTCATGAAGTGTATTCGGAGAGTTCTTGAGCATTATACTAAGAGACCGACTACATCAACTCAACTACTGGGGAAGTGTTCTCTTGACACCTTTTGGAATGGATTGCGCCGTAATTCAAAGTGGTTATGAAATTTGAGAAGATTATTTATGAGTGGGATGATACGTTGTCGTTATTCTTCTTGATGATATAACCCCGAATGGAGATCCTCGATTATCGCTCTTAAATGGAGCAATGGATTTATGATAATGGTGTGCTTTCTCTGCACCGCTAAGGCAAGCTTGAAATAGAGCTTCAATCGCTCATCTTAAGGATTTTCGGTTTGGGGAAGTCGCCAAAGTCTCACTTTCGATGGTTCAATTTCTTTCTTCAATGCAAGAGCCTCGAAGCTTTGGTGGTGAATGTTTAAGAGATGATGACTTCTATCTTCTACAACGGGTCGCTCGATATCCTTATCTCGGCACTGATCATCATCTTCTTTAACTATATCATCTATTCTATCCTTGTAAATATTTATTCAAAAACAAAATACAAAAATATAAAACCAACAGAAACAAAATAGAAAAATATAAAACCAACAAAAGAAAATAGAAAATATAAAACCTTCAAAACCCATAAAATCGTAAAATTTCAAAAATACCAAAATATGTTTTCTCAAGACATGTCTTTCGTATCGATAACATCTACGGTCTTAGAAATGTCATTCAATAATGGCACGGACCATAGATGAAGTTCGAGCAGAGGTGTAAATATTCTTTTCTAAACATGTCTCAAAATATGGCTTACGCTTATTTCGATCAGAACCCGGCTTCAAAAAATGGCTTGCGCTATTTCAGATCAGAACCGTGCTTAAACTATGGCTTGCTATTATTTCGATAGCAACCCGCTTTTAAAGGAAGGAAAGTGCTACGCTTAAACAATTTTCAAATATTTCGTGCACTTATCCTAAAACAATTTGAGGAAAGTATGTCAAGGATCATTGCTCCTACACAAATGTTTTTCCGCCTAAAATTCTTCGTAAAAATATTTGTTGTTTTTCAAAATGGTGGTAAATGAGTTGCTTTAAAAACAATCGATTCGTAGTTTTTGAAAATTGAAAACTCAATCAATGACTTCGCTTTTAAACTTTTCATAAAATGAGTCATTGATTGAGGGGATAATGTTTTCAAATCTATATCATCTAACGAGCTTTCTTAATTATCCTAATATGCTTAATTAAAATGATGTTAACCTATGTTGAAGGACTAGGTGCCTAGGATATGATTGTTAGGATTAGATGATTAGAGTTTGATGAACACATTATTCCCATACATTTATATGATCCGATTGATATGTTGCATTGACTTTTATTAGTCGATTGTTGTTTGGGTGATGTCGACCACCATATATTTGTATGTGTGTTCACTAACGATGCGTATATTGGTATATAAGAATGTTCCCGATCCGGATCCCACAATTGAAGATGATTGGATGCCGAAAGGAAAGGGTAACTATATCTTGGGTTGACAAATGAAGAAACGGAGCTTAATTGGACTTCAATGGAGAGTTGGCATAAATGCAACGAAGAGGTCTCACCGCATCGCAGATGGTTTTCTTCTAAGTGATTGAAGAAACGGAGCTTAATTTGACCTCGCTTGGCATTCAAAATGCAACGAAGAAGAAGTCTCACCGCATTGCAGACGGTTTTTCTTCCAAACCCTACAAGAACAACAACGGAAGCTTCTCAACCACCTAACGATCTTTGTGCAGATACCATTTTTAAACAATTTTGAATAAATTTGATTAAATTGTTTTGAAAATGGAAAATATTGTTTTGAAAATATATTGACTAAATTTTGAAAATCACCGACTTCATTTTATCAAAACCTAAGTCACTCAATTATTGACTTCGGTCATGGATCGAGGGGAGAGTGATTTAAAATAAAATATTTTCAAACGATATTTCTTCACAAAAGTCCGCTTTGTACAATATAAGTGGTGATCTAAAGATTTAATGTTATGTCATGGTATGATTTTTTCTTTAGAATCAAGGTCTTTCAAAATGAAATTTTTCTCGTCTTGTTTGATTGTGAAATTGTTTTGTTTTACTTAAAAGATCTCTTAAAACTATCATACCGACACTAACAATCTTTAATGTCTTAAAATGGTCCTTATCTCGTCATTTTTCAAAATTGAATCTTGCCACGCCTTTCCCCAAATTTTTCTAAATGATTTAAATCAATTGGGATCACAAATCTCAAATGGTTTGATATTTCGATCGGGTAGAGATCGTGATTTAAATCTCAAACTGCTTTTAAATGGAATTGGTTTTAGTCCTTTAAAGGCACTCCCGCCTCCATGTGCCAAACGATTTCAAATACACAATGCACATGTTGAGGAGGAGGATTTATCCAAAACCGATGAGTATTTAAACAAGGCCACATTTTCTCCCATGTTTTCTAAACCTAATTAATCACTTGGGATCCAAAATCTCAAAGGGTTTGATATTTTGATCGGGGAGAATTTGTGATTTAATAATGAAATTTGATAAAAGGTGATCGCTTTGATTTAATTGTGCAGTCGCTTCTCTCATATGTGCTAAACGCCAATCTCAAGCACATATTGAGGGGAGCAAAACCATCGAGGTACAAAAGTTTTTAAAAGAGATTATAAAGTACCTTGATTGAGTTTTCAAATGGTTTCTTAATGGATTTTGTGATTGTGGATGTGCTTCAAAAGAACTCTTGCCTCTATGTGATAAAATGATTTCAAATATCCTATGCACATATTGAGGGGAGAATTTTACCAATGAAAATCAAATGGCTTTTTCGTATGAAAATTGTGATCAAAGAAAATATTTCAAAGTCCTCTTGCCTCCATGTGCTAAACAATTTCTAAATCATACGCACATGTTGAGGGGAGGTTTTCTAAATGATCAAAACTATTAAGGTACAAAATGCTTTGATCTCGTATCACAAGTACCTTGATTGTTTTTCCAAATGATTTTTCAATTGGTTTCAAGAAAGAATGAACAATACCAAAAGACCCACCAATTTACTTTATGCATGGTGTTATAAGGATGGTTAGGTTAGGTATTTGTTCCCACGATCCGCCGTAACCGGAGGGATCTACCCAGGACAATCCACTAGATAGTGTAGAGTCCTTAGGTATATTGAAAAAGGAGAAAATGAGAATATGGGAAGAGTGCGGATCGAGACCGAGCTAGTAATCGAATAAACCCAACAAGGTTCTAGTTATGAAGTCTCGTAAGCAATCAAGGGGTTGAAGAATGAAAAGAAATGAATGATGAAAAGGGTGAAAAGAAATAGCCTCCATCAATTCAACCTTAGGGCGTAAACCGGTTCAATTCATATGCTACCGGTGGTTACTAAGGTAACACCGGTATTGAAGACAAGACATCATGGACCCAAAGGATGCACCGCACTAAACTTCCCAAACCACTCAAGTTCCTCTTAAAAGGGCTTGTTTCATTCTCACGGGAACCGACATTATCTATCGACTTCTCTTAGAGATTGTTGATATTGAAGAAGGAGACCTCTCCCTAGTCTCCCAACACAGAACCAAAATGCACTATTGAGTCTAGAGCCAAGAGATCATCCACAATATCTCGTTAGGACACTAAATTCTTGAAGACTTGCTTTTCACACAATGTGGAAAGTAAGTATATATTAAGAGTCCCACGATTATCCTTGTGGTATTGCCGTAACATCCGAGTGATATGTAAAATATTCACGATGAAGATGGAAATCCTTCTAGAGCCAACATCAAACAAGCTCTTGGTGGGTGACATGTGAGATCTTCTCAAAAGATCAAGCTTGTGACAACCGGATAGAAACGATGGGAGATTCAATCTTGAATCAACCTTGGTCCAGAATGGAATTGACGAATACTTTTGGAAAACCGCTCGATGTGCAAACCTTCTTTCTCTAGCACGTCGAATGTGTACTTATGTTTTCAAATTCAAAAGTATCTCCGATTGAAAAATACTTTTAGAAAACCGCTCGATGTGCGAATCTCTTCTTTTCGCTAGCACGTCGAATGTGTACTCATTCTCTAATACAAAAGTATTTTGATTGAAAATTGATCTTTCTCATAAAACCTTCGTCAGATTGCAAAACTCTTTCTTCAAGCAATACGCGATTGTTTTTCAAATCATTTTTCATCAATCGCTGAATCTCAATTACCGGTTCACTCACTCCGTGTTGTCTTCTTTGAGACGCTCCGGTTTGAGAACACTAGAACAACCGCGAAACCCCGTCAAGGAGATTCTTAGGAATCCCACCGATCACAGCAAGATTTGTATCGATCAACGGGAACCGTGGGTCGCAGTACTCAATTCAACGAAGTGATCAAAGACACTTTCGTGTTTTATTGCTAATCGTTGTTTGTGTACACCCGACGATTGCAACCGATCGTAATGAGGAGTCAATCCAAAGCCGCATGCTCACAAAGATCCACACTTAATTTGAAGAAATCATGACCGGTGCATATCTACATAACCCGGTTCTCGATATTTTATACTATGCTTCGCTACGCCGCAAATATCATGAACCAAGAAGGCTTCCGCTACTCGATGGAAAGATGTCATGATTCAAAAGTGTGAGCATGTCGGTCCAAAAGTCACAACTTCACATGATGGCAACACAATAAAGGGTGATCCAGAGATTTATCGTGGTCGATGATCTCAAAGAAAGCTCAAGATCATCAAAGATGTGGATCGCTTAAAGGCCTCCACTAAAAGTACAAATCAATGCGGACTTTGAAGAATCGCTACAAAAGCACAAAGATTGTTGAAATGAAGAATTGAAGTCACGAGCTCAAGAACAAAGACAAGAATAGAATGCTAGGATTCAAATGTAAACATGGGGTGACCTCCTTAGGGGAGATTGTTAGAATTAGAAAATTCCATAGTGAAGAGTCGGTCACCCCAAATATTATCTAGCATAAGTTAGCTCGTAGACTTGTCGTTAGTTACGTTATTTAGTAGTTTATTAGTTAGTTTGTAGCGTAGTTTAGTTTAGTGCAACACCGTGGAGGAAGGACGGTCTTTACCCATCGTATCCCCGATCCACAGCCGATAGGAGGTCGTGTATTTGTGTAAGTATAAATACCCTTCCATCCATGGGTGGGTGGTGCTTTAATCTAATATTCACACATTTGTGTAAACCTCTAGCAAGAACACACTCTCTCTCTACTTTCTCTCTAAATGGCAAACATGTATTTTGATCATCCAAGACCACCCGAATCATCAACACAATAAAAATAACGATCCTACACTTTGAGAGATATTACCGTGACGCTGACAAGCGTCACATGCTTTGACAAATTCGTGGGCATCCTTATAAATTGTGGGCCAATAAAATACGGAATCAAACACCTTTTGGCGGTGTAGTTTGACTATGATGGCCCCGGTGGGTCCAAAGATGGCAAGCTTGAGAATGTCAAGAGCTTGTCCATAAACACACCGTCGGATGACTTGATCCGCATGATTTTGAATAAGTAGGGTCGTCCCGTATAATGTTTAACATCTTTGAAGAATTTGTTCTTCACTGGGTTGACATCCCTTTCACTATGAAGTTACCCGCATGGTAATTTGCGAAGTCGGCAAACCATGGGGTAGAAGAGTTTCCACGAAAAGAAACCGCATTGAGTGTCTCGAGAGGAAATGTTTCATTTAATTCCTTTTTCTCGAAAACATCTTGGTGAGGGTTTTCTAGACGTGACAGATGATCGCAGCCTGTGTTCTCGGCTCCTTTTTATCACGATAATGATATCAAATTCTCGGAGGAGGAGAACCCAACGAAGCAATCTCGCTTTGCATCTTGTTTTGCAAAGAGATATTTGAGAGTCGAGTGATCCGTGATACACTACACATTTGGTCAAGATTAAGTATGGCGAAACTTCTCAAACGCATATACAACGGCTAATAGCTCTTTTCCGTGGTAGTGTAATGAGTTTGAGTCACCATAGTCTTACTTGCATAGTGAATAGGTGAAAATGCTTAGCCTCACGCTGCCCTAACATCGCTACCGATAGCAAAATCACTTGCATCGCACATGAGCTCAAAAGGCAAGTCCCACCGGGAGCAACGAGAATGGTGCTTCAGAAGCTTTTTCTTTAATGTTTCAAAAGCTTTGATGCACTCAGTGAGAAGATAAAAGGAGCATCTTTTTCAAGAAGATGAGTCATAGGTCAAGCGATTTTAGAGAAATCTTGTATGAATCTGATAAAAACCGGCATGACCTAAAAACTCCTAATACCTTTGACGGTAGTAGGATGAGGTAATTTAGCAATAACATCAACTTTTGCTCTATCGACCTCAATCCCATTTTTGAAATCTTATGGCCAAGGACTATGCCTTCTTTGACCATAAAGTGGCTCTTCTCCCAATTTAGACAAAGATTGGTGTCTTCACACCGCTTGAGCATTTTATCTAAATGGAGAGACATGTTTGAAATGAATCCCCAATGACGAGAAGTCATCCATAAACACCTCCATTGTTTCCGATCATGTCGTGGAATATGGCCATCATACATCGTTGGAATGTGCCAGAGCATTACATAAACCAAAAGGCATGCGCCTCAGGCAAATGTTCCGTATGGGCGTGTGAATGTGGTTTTCTTGATCCTTTGGATCAATGGGGATCTGAAAGTAACCCGAGAAACCATCAAGGAAACAATAGTATTCGTTCCTCGCTAATCTCTCAAGCATTTGGTCCATAAAGGGTAGAGGAAAATGGTCTTTACGGTGGCGCCATTCAACTTACGATAGTCAATGCAAACACGCCATCCTCGTAACCAATCGAGTTGGAATTAACTCGTTATCTTCATTTGTGACAACAGTTATGCCACCCTTTTAGGAACACAATGAATCACTAACCCAAGGACTATCCGAGATTGGGTAAATCAATCCGCATCAAGAAGTTTGATAACCTCTGCTTGATAACATCATGGATTTTTGATTTACTCTTCTCCGATGTTGAACTCATTGGTTTAAAGTCATCCTCCATCAAGATTTTGTGAGTACAAAACTCGTGGTTGATACCTTAATGTCGGAGAGTTTTCAAGCAATTGCTTGCTTGTGACTTCAAGATCTTTATGAGAGCAATTTTTTCATCTTTACTCAAATCTCGAGCAATAATGACGGGTAATTTATTATCACCCTCAAGGAATGCATACTCAAGATGAGGTGGTAAGTCCTTAAGCTCAATCTCGTGAAATTCTTGATTTATCAACCGACTTGACTTCCTTGTTATGAAGTTCGACGGAGGGAGTGATGATGGATCATCATTAAGCAACTTCTCAATGAGAAGTATGTCCCCTCGATGTCGATGGGAGCGTGATCAATTTCCCATGGAATGTAATCACTAGACAAGTAGGCTTCAATCTCTTCCAAGATGAAGTCACTTTCTTCAAATGGGGTGAGAGAAGGAGTAGAATTGGCGATAATAGGTTGAGATGAATGAGTGAGATTATCACTCAAGAATTATGATCATAACCAAGAACTTCTTGAGAGTACTCTTCGAAGCAACATCAATGATATCTATTCGGTTAACCGATTCGTAATCATAGTTTGCGGAGTACCTCAAGTTTGATCAAGGTTAAAGGTGACAACTTCATTACCAACACGTAATGTGATTTCTTGCTCAAATACATCAATTAGAGCACGCCCGCTCGTGAATCCTCGACCAACAATGAGAGGAACCCGATAATCGGCATCAAAATCAACAACCACGAAGTCACCGAAAATGGAACTTTCCTACTTACAAATACGCCCTCGGCAATGCCAAGAGGACGGGATATTGTACGATCCGCAAGCTCGAGAGTCATGCATGTAGGAGTAAGTTCCTAAGAGAAAGTTTCTTCCATATCGAATAAGGCATCGGTTGATGCTTGCACCAAGATCTGCTAAGGCAAAGCATTCAACCATTCACGAAAACACAAGGTAAGAGAAATTTTCCGTGATCTCCAAGTTTTTCTCGAAGCTTCTTCGTGATAACCGCAGAGCAGTTCTCGTTAAGAGGAGTTTTAGCCATTTCAAACAAATTTTTCCTTATTGCTTAACATGTGTTTGAGAGTTGATGCAAACTTGGGCATCAAGATGATAGCATCCGCAAAGCTTATGTCAAAATGTAGTTCTTGGAAAATTTGAAAAATTTGTCCATTTGATGACCTGGCTTTTTCGCGGAGCTTTTGCTCATTCAAACGTGATGGGTAAGGAATAGAAGATTTGGATTTGGTTTTCAACGGAGCTACCGGTGGTTCAAAACAACTCTGGATTAGATTTGGGTTTCGGACAACTCGAGGATGGACATCATTGGTTCTCCGTTATTAGTAGGAAGTTCCTTGCCCTTTGTTGCCTCGGGCTCACTTTCCACTACCTTCGGGAGAGAAGAAGAGGTAGTAGGAATAGCGGTCCATTGTATGAAACACCACTGGTTGTGATCGCCTTTGCATCGCCCCTCGGGTTAGCGATCGTGTTGCTCTAAGTTTTCCGAGCCCGAGGGTTGATCATTTAAAGACTTCTTGAGATCGCCGACCGACCGACCAACAACCTGCTCATTTCATCTTGGGATTTCATGAAGCGCTTCAATAACTCATCGATGATGGTACCTGGAGGATGTGGAGGAAATTCGAGGTCGGATGTTTTGATTAGGACCTTGTTGTTGAAAATTCCTTGATTAGGATTCACATTTCCACGAAATTGATTCCCTCGATTGAAATTGTTTTGATTAAGGTTTCCTTGAGGTTGGAAACCTTGATTGGGTCAGGATAGAAATTACCTTGGTTTTGATAACCTTGGTTCATTCTAGGTTGGTTCGATTCCGGTTAGGATTCGGTTAAACCGGAGGTGCACGATAAGTGTTAGCTCGGTAGTTTGGTTCATTTTGAGGACGGTATTGATTACCTCCTTGATTTGAAATACGGCTATAGCATTTGCTTCAAATGGACTACCATCGGTGGCGACAGATTGTAGTATGCATGAGACCACCACAAGTAACACAAACTTCAACTTTCTTCACTTCACCATGTGATGGTGTCCGAGTGAAAGTGACTTTCTTTGGTTTGCAAGAACCAAAGCTCGAACAATATCCGTGAGTTTATCAATCTTAGCATCGGTGCTAGATGTACTCACGGGAGATGAAGTAGAAGGTCCAAGATTAGACCGAGTCCGATATGTCTTTGTGCGGAAAGGACGGACCGGGACTTATTTTCAATGATTTGCAAGGCTTCTTTTGTGGTCTTGCTTCAGAAATTACCTCCATGGAGGCATTCAAAGAGTCTTGGTCGACTTGTCTCGGACCATTGTAGAAAGTATCCATTTGCATTAACTCGGTAAAACCATGATGCGACATCATGAGCAATTATTTGTAACGATCCCATGCCTCCCCGAATGATTCATCAAATCTTTGAGAAAATTTCATTATCTCATTCTTCGAGCTTGTAGTTCGGGATGGAGGATAGAATTCGTTAACAAACTTGGTGACTAGATCCTCCCATGTCTCAATGGAACGAGGGGTTGTTTCTCAAGCCAATTCCGGCTTGTCCTCTAGAGAAAATGGGAATGTAAGAAGCTTGATAGCTTCATGGGACATTCTTGTATTTGATGGTAGATGCAATCTTGTTAAACCATCGTATGTGTGCATGAGATCATCCCGCCAAAACCATAGAATTAACTTTGGGTTACAGCATTAAGCAACCCGGTTTGAGCTCAAAGTATCGCCCACGATGGTTGGGACAATAATGGCATCTCCGTAACCCTCGATGGGTGCTTGGAGAAGCTCATTCATCGGCTTGTCTTCCGCCATTCGGCAGGGTGGTGGTGGTAGACGCCTCCTCACTACGGTGAAGGAGCGTAACGCCTCACGCTCACGAGGAATATTTGCAAGCTCGTAAAGTGGACTTGTAGAACTGGAAGAACGAGTGCGCATGCACTAAGTATAAAATCAATTTTCAAAACAAATGCGAGGCAAAACGACAAGTGAACTTAACCAATAATCACAAATGAAATGGCTTCTTTGAAAAAGGTACACCAAATCACAAGGACACAAAGGCAAGTTTTAAATCATTGTTCGGGAACTTATTATGGTCACACCCCGCTAGTAGGTGTACCGCCTTGATTTGCGGTGGTTGATTTTATGTATATATTAAGTACCACCGAAAAGACGTAGGTATGGATATGTGCCGATGGTTTAAAAACTTTTGACAAGATTTTTGGTATCGTCTCGCTTAACCAAATTGTATCTCTTTAAGAATCACCTTAAAAGAAACACAAGCTAGAAAACGTTACGATTGTTTTGTTGTTTTATATTTTTGGTGTTTTTAACACTTTAGGAAAAGTGTTAATGAACTTTTGATTTATGATAACTTTGCAAAAACTGCTTACAAACGATGGTATATGTGCAAGTACGGTTCGAAAAATGCTTAGAACACGCTACGCCTCCCGCAACAAGCGCCTAAAATTTGGTTCGTGCTAAACCGCAAGTTATCTCACACAAGCTAGCCACTTGTGAATGGCTAACCGTAAGAAACTTAAAACAGCTCAAACACAAAATGCAATTTAGATCGAGGAATATAGTAGATTCCCTCGGTCGTTAAGTCCCACGGAGGATGAATTGGTGTTTAACATGACAGATGTCGGATAATCACTAAGGATAGTGATCGGTAAGGATTTTGAGTTATTTATACCTAAAGAAAAGTTTTGTAAATTACAGGGGCTTAAATGCAAATTAAAGGAAATTAAAAAGTTAAACTATATTAAATAAACGCTATCACTATTTTTACAATGATGTTTTTGTGATTTTATAAAACAAAATAACTTAAATAAACTATTTTAACTAAAACGTAAACTTAAATTACCTAAAATCGTAACTTAAAATGAAAACGTACGTTAAGTTTAAAAATTACGCGAGTGCGCAAGCAAAAACGTAAAATTTGTGAAATAAAAGACCTACAAGTGTAAAAACAATTTTATTACTTACTATATGACAAAAGAAAATTTTAGAAAAAAGATTTATATTTTTTAGACTTTTAGATTTTTTATTATGAATTAAATACGATTTTATACTAATTAAATGTTTAAAAATACTAAAACTATTTAGAAAAATCTGAAACTTTTTTATAAAATACTTTATACTAATACAAAGTTAAGAAAAATACAAAAGTTGAAAAAGCTAGTTGAAATAAGCTAGAAATAAGCTAAATAACTCGTATAAGCTTAAATAGACAAAGATGGGTTATATATTAAATGGTGCAAAGGAAAACAGAAAAAGACCCAAGGGCGAGTGGTAGTGTGTGTGTGTGGTGAGCTGGGTGGCCAGGGTTCGAATCCCAGCAATGACCTTTTTGCTAACTTTTTTATTTTTTTGATTTTTCTTCACAAACTTGTTAAGCTACTTAAAATAAGCACTTTATATAACTACAACTTTTTATAAAAATGACTAATAAGCTCAGTATTGAGCTTATTATCTTAACAGTTAACAAAAAAACAAGAATAAGCACAAGTTATTTAGCCAAATGGCTATTTAAGCTAATAAATAAGCTAATGAAAACTGGAAATAAGCTAGATATAACTTACAATAAGCTAGAATTACAGCTGAACAAGCACAAAAACTTGAAAATAAGCGATCGAAGCAAAAATAAGCACTAGCTAACTGATTTGCACAGGACACTATTTTGAATCACTAGGCACTTTGTGGCTTAATTTTAAGCACTGTAATAAGCTAGAAACTGAAAACAAAGACTTGGATTAACTAGTTGACCAGCTCAGCTTTTCAAAAAGCTAAAGCTCTCACTGTGGGGTCCACTAGAGAGTTTATGGTGAGCTTATAAAAAATTGGAAAACCACTGATTTATTACTCAGTGTATACTGAGTATTTTTGACAAACAAAAAGCTAATTGCACCTACTCAAATAAGCTACAAAGTGGAAAACAAGCTTTGATTGAGAGTCACTAGGTGAGCTTCTCAAAAGCCAAGAAACATGAACTAAAACCAACTTATAAACTCGTGTGAGCTTGTGAAAGTAGATGGCTCACGGTGCATGTGGCGCTATTTTGACTTTTTATTAAACTAGTATGTTGACTAAAATGAACTTTAAATCAAAGCTAATGAGTGATTATGATATATTAAGATATAATAAAGTTAGATTAAGCTATGCTAACAACTTATGAACAAGAAATCATAATCATAGATCATCAAAATCAACAAATGAGTTAACAAGATTTGATCAAAGAGAATTTTGACTTTTGATACAAATGACCACTGGGTTTCTTGCTTTGTTTGAGTTATTAGAGACCAATGAAACACAAGTCAAGTACACGATTAACACAAGAAACCTATAACATAGTTTAACTAATGAATCCAAACAGGTCCTTTAACTAGACTGCTTTTGAGATTTTCAAAACAAAACTCGATTTAGACCTTGCAACCGATTACAAACTTAATATTATCCTTACTAAGATTAAAGAAACACAAAATAACAATAATAACAACATAAAACCATGAAATTATACTTATGTCGATTTAACTGTTAAAACAAGATTTTAGCAACTATAAATTTTAAAGAACAAGTGACTATTTTTATGGTTTAATTACACTTAACTATAACTAATGATCATGAAAACACAAAGATTTGAGCTTATGATCAGACATACAAGAAATGCCAAAATGGATCAAAATGGCTTACAAATGGATTCCAAGTGAAAATGATAACCAAGGACCGAGAACAGATCCTATAGCTTCCCAAGAAGCACTAAACCCAAGGGCAATCCTTTATCAACCTCGCTCAAATTGTAATCACCATCTCCATTGATTTTTGATTTTTCAACTATTTATTTGGTATTTTGGTGATTTTCTTTTGATTCTAAAGCGATTTTAAAGTCTCTAAAGCTTTAATAAGCTTTCTAGAGCTTATGTGAGCTATTTCAATCCTTAACAACATGACTACAAACATCATTTGCAGATTTTGAGAATTTGATCAAAAGTAAGATTTTTGCATAAACTGAATATAAGACTTAAACTTGAAATTTATTATCACAAAAGCTTTATTACACACTAGTAACTTGAAATACAGAGTTTAAAAGTTTAAACAAACACTGGAATTTGAAACTTAATTAAAAACGACATAAGCTAAATTACAATTATTCTAGATATCTTCCTCTTCTGCTTCTCTTCTTTCTTTATAGCCTTGAGATACTCCCACATGCTCGAAACTTTCCCACTTTAAATCTTAGCCATTGGATGAGTCAAACTCATCCTATCCGCTTAAACGACTTTTGGCGCCAAAAGTGTACATGGTTGCTTGAGACAATTTCAGAGCAATTAAAGAATCTTGGGTGTTGTGGAGGTGGAGGGGGACAGATTAGATAGTAGGAATGGGGCTGGTGATGATTCGAAAAGCAAAAACCAGTTGTGTGTGTGTAACAGTAAAAGGTCTATGGTGGGGAAGCATTTATTGCAAGGTGGGCTGGGATGTGAGGTGGAAAGGGTGGTGATGAGTGGTTTTGATATGTGATGAGGTGGAGGTGAGGTGGAAAACCAGGTGGTTTTGGTTTACAGTGGAGGTGAAGGAGAGAAACAGTGTTTACGGTTTCATGGGTGTTGACCATTTGACCGTAGGATATTATAAGAGGGGGTCCAAAATGGGGGGTCAGGGGCATGGCGGGGTTCTTTTGGGTTTGGTGGGTTCTAAATACAAAAGGGGTCATTTGGTTTTAGTTAAGTACAAGGACCATCTTTGTAAATCTGCCAAACTTGAGGACTGATCTTGCCAATATTCCAAAGTTATCATAAGGACCAAACCTGCCATATATGAATAGTACAAGGACCAATGATGATTATTTTCCATTTTTTTAAATATCAAAGGACCATTTTTGACATTTTCAAAACTTGAGGGACCTAAGTTGTAATTTTGTAATTTTTGATTTCAAGGGCTTGTTTTGACAACTTATGAACCTATGGACCTTAAATGACATTTTATTTATTTTGCTTTACCGTGGACTGCTTTTGCCAACTTTTTAACTGGGGACTAAAGCGCCAATTATGCAAACTTGATGCGTTTTCACCGTATTTTGATATTTTTGCATTTAAAACACATAAAACACTTGTTTGTGATATTTTCATCATTTTGATGCATTTCGAGTGTTTTCGGATGTTTTGGCATTCTAAGCAGACAAAATGATGAGTATTTGACACTCATCAACCACCCCAAGACTAGAATATCTTCGGTAAGATTCTAGAGTTACTGTGCCAACTAACTCGCATTAAATTACATTAACCCTTGCATCCGTCTATTTAATCATCCCAATGCATACTTCTCTCACATAGTTTTACCCCCAATTACTATCACAAACCCTAGTATCATCACAAACCCAATCAACCAAAATTAACCATGAATACTACACCAGAGGTTGTTAACCCAACCTCTTCTCCATCATCATCATCATCCAATGATTTCCTCCAGTTTTGGTCATGTCCACCTGACCCTCGTCCTTTGACATCCCCATTTCTCCCTTCTTTTGAAGATGATAGTGTAGTGGATCCAAGTGAGTCTTCTGATGACTCAGAGGAACCCACTACTGAGATAACTTCTTACTCCCAACCTCCAGCACCTCAACCTCAACAAAGGCCTCGTGCCGAAAGGGAGGTGGTGCTTGCTCTACCTGCGCCATGTTTTGGTGCATCTTCACATATCGTATAAGGGAAGAGCCTAAGGAAGGTGAATGGATTGCTTTTTGGTGAAAGCAGCAGATGAAGCACAAAGGACACTTTATTTTTCTTCATCATCATGATTTTCATCAATCCATCCTTCCCATTTTGATCCTTAGCATCTTCATCGCTCGGTCGTGCATATCCGACCATCGAGATAGAAGGAATGGGTGGTTATGCAAGACTTCACAAACGCATATCCAGCATTTCGATCAGAAGATATGCATGGTCATGCATATCCAACAGCCGTTGGACTATTCTCTATGAACTAGAATAGGATTAGAAGATCATGTATAGTACTTTTCTTGTAGTTGCATTGAAGTTGATTGTAAGTTGTAAGCTGTAAGCTGTAACTTGAATGAATGAATGAACAATATTAACTTTAGAACTTGTCTTCAGTACTTTATCTTCAGTGGAAACAAATTGCTCACTTCAGTACTTAGCTTTCAGAGGAAACAAGCTTTAAGCTTACTTGACCATTTACCAAAGGACCACACTTGATGAACTTGAACTGAACAGGGCATACTGCAAAACAAACTCGAGAGAAACACAAGAAAAACAGAGACAAAATGACTAAAAATATTAGCAAGTTAGTGTTAGCAAACAAATTATACACAAAGTTTACTACAAAATCCTCCCCGAGGCATATGCCTCCCCGAGGCCTATGCCACCCTTAAACTTTGCGGTTAAGGGTTAAGCATTCCAATGTTGACACAAGGTGTTGAAACCTTGGTCCATCAAAAGCTTTTGTTAACAGATCCGCCACATTATCATCTCGTGTGAATTTTAGCCACTTTTATCAAATGTTTTCATATGCATCTCTTATAAAGTGGTGCCCGATTTCAATATGTTTGGTTCTCTTGTGAAAAACCGGATTTTGACAATGCATATGGTACTTTGATTATCAATAAAAAGTGTTGTGTTCATGAAGTTATACCCATAATCCAACAATTGATTTTGAATCCAAAGGACCCGTCCACAAACAATTTGCAATGAGAACATACCGCTTCAAGAGTTGAGGTAGCCACAATGGTTTGTTTCTTGCAATCGCCAAGAAATCAATCTCTTTCCAAGGAATTGTGACCTCCAGTTGTGGATCTCCTATCCATTTGCACCAAAGATAATCACTATCACTATATGCTTCCAACTTAAAAGGAGACTCTTTTGGGTACCAAAGGCCTAAATGAGGTTGGCCTTTGAGGTACTAAAAGATCTTCTTGATCGCATTGAGATGGGAAGCAAGTGGAGTGACTTGATGTCGAGCAAACACTTACTGACAAAAGTAATATCGTGCCTTGAAGTCGTTAGATACATTAATGAACCAATCATTGATCTGTATAAATGAACATTCTGTGTAGATCTGGTTCCTTGTTGGTTTTGTTTTTGAGCTTCATAAGGTGTTGTGGCGCTCGACACCTTCCATACCAAATTTCTTCAAAATGTCCCCACATATTTATCTTGACCGATAAATATCCCATCTTGTTTCTCGCCGAACTTGGAGACCCAAAGAAAGTAAGCTCCCCATAGCACTCATCCGAAATTTTCCCTTCATCGGTTCCTCAAATTCCCCGCACCATGCTTCTTTAGTGGATCCAAAATGATGTCATCCACATACACTTGCACCAAGATGATGTCTGTCGAGTTCTTTTTCGTAAAAGAGTCTTATCAATGGCACCTCTTCTATAGCCATGCTTTAGCGTAAATGATGAAAGCCTAGCATACCATGCTCTTGGTGCTGATGAAGTCCATAGAGAGCTTTAACCACCTTGTAAACATGATTAGGATGATCCGGTCTTCAAATCCTTTGGGTTGAGTGACATAAACCTCTCTTCTATCTCACCATACGAAAAGCACCTTTAACATCCATCTCGATACACCATGAAGCCCATGTAAGATGCATAGGCCAAGAAAATTGAATAGCCTCTACTCTAGCAACAGTGCAAACACTTCATCATAATCAATCCCTTCCTCTTGCCTCGTAACCTTGAGCTACTAATCTTGCTTTGTTTTAATAACCACACCCTTGCATCTCTTTTGTTCTTCGTAATCCATTTAGTTCCAATAGCATATTTGCCATCGTAGTGGTACCAAGATCCAAACTTGTTGGTTTTGAAACTGTTGCATTTCTTCTTGCATTGCTTTAATCCAACTTGAGTCTTCAAGAGCTTGAGTGACACCGGTTGGTTCTACTTGAGAAAGAAAACAAGCAAAATGACAATGCTTGAAGTCCGTGTGATTGTCTCTTTGTCGATTTGAGACATAGAGAGAAAAGCAACTGTCCAAATTTAGGACTAGAGATAGCCCTTCGAGTTCTAACAGTGCTAGAATGTCACCAATAATATTGGATTGAGGGTGAGTGATGTTGATTCTTTTAGTAGCGATGGGGTTGACTTCAATGGAAGGTTCAAGATCGTATACGCTTGGTTCAAAAGATGTGTCATAGGACGGTGAGGCGAAATGCCGATTGGGTTGATGATTTCCAAGATCCAAGGTCTTGGAAAGCAGTATAAGGTTCACCAAAGTCCATGGACACTTTAGAAGGAGTAGGAGTAAACAGCCGAGCCTTGAGCAGATTTGATGATGATGGGAGAGCGCATCGATGTCGCAGAAACATGGTTTCCACCGATGACCTCATTTGCAAGCTCCCCATTCACCTTCTCGACCTCAAGCTTAGCCGCAAACTCTTGAGTCTCAAGTCTAGCAAGGTCCTCAAGATAGTGTGATTCATTTTCACTCTCGGTAAGTATCTCTAGAAGTGTTACTGCAATATTGTTAGGGGAGAAAGAAGGTACAAGTATAGGTTGTTCATCATCTTCAAATTCACTTTCGTAGTCGAGATCCAAAGTACACGCATTGTTAGTGGAGACTCTTGAGAACATGCACTTTGGTTAGCCATATGTCTAGTATAACCCAAATAATCGCTATAGTCAAGGTCAAAAGACCACACATGACCCCGTCCTTGAACATTGGGTTTATCTTCCATGTATCTCGTGTTCAAAGTCTCTCTATCTTCTTGGCGGATAAGTTGTACACTCTGTAAGCCTTGCTATGAAAGTGAATAACCCACAATATAACCCTCATCGCCTTTCTCATCAAACTTCCCAACGGATCACCGTTGTTTAGAATGGTCACTTGACAACCAAAAGGTTTGAGGTAATGAATGGTTGGAACCTTCCCAAAAGAAGCTCATATGGAGTTTTGAGGTGAGGTCTAGTAATGGAGACCTGTTAGCACATAGCAAGTCGTGCCAACAACTTGATCCGTAACATAGTGGGCAATTTAGAGTCTCGCAAGCATTGATCTTGCAACCTCTATTAAGGTCCTATTATTTCTTTCACCACCCCATTTTTTTGTGGGTTCTTGGATTGCTATAGTCCTCTTTATCCCTTTAGACCCACAGAGATCTATAAGAATAGATTCTTGAACTCGTCCCATTATCACATCGAATTCCTTAACCTTTTGTTCAACTGATTTTCAACAAGGGTGATGAAGTCTTCAAGACGGAGATGTTTCATCTTTAGTCCTTAGAAAGAACACCCAACAAAATCGCTATAGCCATCGGTGATAACCAAACAAAAATACTTGTGATCAATGCTTCGACTTGAGTTGGACCAAATAGATCCATATGTAACAAACCAAGAGGCTCGTAAATAATGCTCATAGTGTTGATAGCTTTGTAGGAGGCTCGTGTTGCTTCCCTTTGTTGCATGCAACACAATTATGATCATTGGAGAAAACTTTGGTGGGAAGACCTTCAACAAGACCCATTTTAGAGAGTTTGTTTACGGTCTTGAAATTCACATGAGCCATTCTCCTATGCCATTTGGTAGACTCATCCAGGATGCTTTAGCCACCAAAAAGTGAGGTCACCTTCGTGATGAACTTCATTGAGGTTGAATGTGTATAGATTGTGAGTTCGAGGAACTCTCGCAGAATTGAAGTATCTTCGAAGCTTGAACTCTTTAGAAAGCACAAGACATTCATCTTCGAGAGAAGAGTACCTTGTTCTTGGTGTCACAAATTTGTGAGATCGAGAACAAGTTGAAGTGTCAAGTTCCCTAACATAGTACACATTCTCAAAGTTCAGTAGGGGTGTCTTGATGGTGCCTTTCCCAGTGATTCTACCATCACTTCCACCAAAAGTCACGTTGCCTCCTTCTTCTATAGGAACAAAATTGTGCATCATATCTCTATTTCCAGACATGCTTCTTGAACAACCACTATCAACAATACCAATATCTTTAGGCTTAAGAGGATGATCCTATAGTAACAAAATATATACAAAAGAATGTTAGTATAAAGGAGGCTCAAGTCATTCGACTTGAACCCGCCTTGTGGATCACAAGATTTAGGTCTAGCAGATGAGAAAGATCCACCATTGTTCTTGGGTTTCCATTGAATTTTAGGTCCCTTATTATTCCAAGAACAACTCACGAGGACTTGATGCAAATAGCAGTACTCAACATCCTTTCCCATCATTCATAGAGTCAACATATGCGGGCCAATAACCATGTTTAAAGTATGGGCTAGTAGGTTGCACATAAGGTCTATCACCGATCTCCTCCAAGGAGAGTCAAGATAAGTTGCTTGTGGGACATAAGGTGGAATATTATTAACATTGGTCCACACCGGTCTAGGTTTCTCCGAGTAGCACATACACCCAATCTTTGCTCATAGAAATCACAATCCTTAATTAAATGAAATTTACTTCCACATACAAAACATGTCTTCCTTTGGAAGATTTATTCAACAAAGAAGATGTTCTATTACATGTAGAAGTACTTAAACCGTAAACATTAAAGGAATTGTTTTTAATGACTTATTATGCAAAGATTTAAAGGACAAGTCTTGAGGAAACAATCTTGGAAGTTGATTCTTCAAGACTACCCTAGAAGGCTTGTAGATAGACTTGGGTGCGTGCTTGGGTGTAGGCTCGGTGAGGGCTTGGGAAGGTCCGACTTATCACTTGAATCACACCGGCATGAGAAGTAGACCCTTGATCCGATGAATTGTCACCGTCGAGCAAGAGACAAAGTCATTAGATGAAGCATCGGGTCGGCAAGTCTTTTGACTTTTGCCATACGGATGGTGTGATCCATCAAAGTCAACAAGAATGGATGGTCGGTGGGCATGAATTCACCTCTAATAGGTCCAGTGGACAAGATGCAAATCACCTTCTTTAACAAAATTTGCTAAGCTCATTGGTGTAGATTTACGCCCATCATTCCTAGCTTCCAATCCTACATATTTTTGAAAACCTAAACCTATTCCGAGGTCACCGGGTTGACTACTATAGATTTCTCTAGCTAGATTGTCACCGATATTAACCATTGTTTATGTCTAGCTATTTCCTCACTAGTTTCTCTTTAAGCTCTAGGTTCTCATCAATAGCATCACTTTTTCCTTTTCGGTGCGTTTTAAGTTAATGTTTGCAATATCTAGATCAAATCGTAACCCTTTATCTTTTCTTCATAAGCTATATCGATTCTTTTGAAACCATACCTTTTGTCTTTCTAATGTTTTAACGAAAGTTTATAAGCTTCATTATCAACATAGCATTCATTGTATTTAGGTTTCATAGTATCATAAGCTTCTTTAAGTTCATTGTATCTTTCACTACAACCAAATATACGGTTGTGTACCGAGAAAGTCCCATCAAGGCAAATTGATCATGCCTATCCTCAAGTACATCTTGCCAAAGAATCCAAGCTTCTCTCAGACGCCAGCCTTCCTCATTCACGGTGTTCATGCGCCCAAATGACTGCTCATCCAAGGTGACAAGAGTCAAGTTCCAGCGTCCTTCCGATTCTCACGATAGGAATTTTAGTTAGCCCTCCACTCTTCCTATCTTTGCATTCCTCGAGAAATGACCCATCCGGTGACAAGAGAAACACTTGACCTTTCTCTGCCAAAACGAAATGGATCCTTTCCTTGAAGCCAAATTTTCTTCCCGACTTCTTCTCAAACCTTTTGATATTCATCGAAAGCATGGCCACCGCCATTTCGGTTTCATCTCCTCCATATCAAGTGGGTCCACCCGCTCAAAGTCTTCATAGACAAGATGTGCCGAGTATCATAATCAAAGAACAAATGAATGAAGAACATCCTCCAACACACTACCAGTTTAGCTTGAGGCATGATGGAGTGGGACGATTGTTATATGGTGGAGTGGGAGTGTAAGATGATGAAGGTAAGTAAGTTGAACTAGGAGCATGTATCATCATATTGGAGTGAGATGTCCCAACAAAGGCCGAATGACCGTAAGAGGATGCACGGTAGGGAGTTCGACATCGTGTTCAAGAGATTTGAGTTTGTTGCATGACTCATCAAAAGTGAGCATGTCCAACCCACCTTTAGCCTTAAGGGCTATACTTACATGTAACCATGATGGAGGCAAAGATCGTAGGAACTTTGAATTGCAATCATCATTGTCGTTTTGCATTCATTTGGTTTAGTGACTCGTAATCTTATGAAACCTGTAGTATCCCTTGTGGATACCTTCTTCTTCCGAGATATTGAATTCTTGAAAGTGTTGTCTCAAAGATGGACTTCCTCATTCTCCTGGACTCTTCATTGCCACGAACCTTGCTTTAAGCGCCATCCATATGTCCTTTGCATCATCCATGTGGTGAAAATCACCCAAGTGATCTTCGTGAATAGCTTGAAGAAGGATGGTTCTTACTTTGTGCTCTCTTTGCACGCCTAGAATCTCTTCACAGTTTGGGAGGAGCAATGGTAAACTTACCATCAAGATCCGGATAGTCTTCTTCGATCGCTTCCTTTCTTCACAATTTCCCAAAGATTCCAATCAATATTGGAGATCCAGTTCAGCATCTTCATTGTCCACATATCATACTCTTCCTTTTTAGATAAGGAAACTTACCATTCTTGTTGGAAAGACTAAGTTGTTGCATAGAGGTGGTGTTGTTCTTTGTTGTTGTTGGTGACTTGATTCATCATCGTTCCTGCATGGTGAATGTATTTTGGTTTGTATGGAGGTGAGGTAAAATATGGTTCTCGTGATCGTAGAGACTTTCCCGAGGCTCGATACCACTTGTTGAAAACACTAAGACCTTGACAGATCTTGAGCATCAGAGATCGTTAGTGTTGCCTATGTAACAAAAGTGATCAAATAAGGGCTTAAACGACCCTCAAAAGGTACATTTAAAACCTTATCATCTATTTAATAGATACATTGTGAGTATTTCAATAGGTTTTACAACGAGATTTGAAAATATCTAGGGTTGATAAGTGAAGAAGCTATGCTTAAACAAAGCACAACATCTTCACAAATAAACCGAAGAAGCTCAAACACATGTTACATCACGGTGATATCACATGTGGTATCACACGTGATATCACGTGATATCACAGTGATTTCACAATGATATCATCGTGATATCACAGTGATATCATCCGTGATATCAGTGATATCATATGTGATATCACACATGATTCAACAAAATAGAAGAAGGCGACATATCGTGATGTCACCGGTGATATCAAATTCTCCTCCAAAAGTTGAACATCATGAGAATGAGATACACGAAAATTTAGCAATAAAAGTGTGGTAGTTAGTAGTTATTCAAAAATCACAAGTGATATATTGAATATCATAAAGTGATATTCGAAAATCATGGCGATATTCAAAATATCACAAAATGATATTCTGAATATCACAGAATATCACTTGTGATAGTCCGAAACATATGAAAACGTAAAAAAAAACGGACGAATACATATGAAAACGTATGAAAATGAACGAAAACGAAAGAAACCGGATGAAAACGGACAAAAACGTATGAAAATGGACGAAATCGTATGAATAATGGACGAAAACGTAAGAAAACAGATAAAAAGTATGAAAACGGACGAAAACGTATGAAAACGGACAAAAATAGATGAAAACGTATGAAAACAGATGAAAAATGTGAAAGCGGAAAAAAAAACGCGAATTAAAAAAGCGTTAAAAACGTGAAAAAAATGAAGAAAACGTGAAAAAAAAAACAAAAAAAAAACATGAACTTAGGTTTATCCATTAAATCTTAGGTTAATCTTTATTATTAGATCAAACTAAATAAATGATAAAATTTATCCCTTAGTAAGAACTAAAATAAGAGTAAGAAAATTCCTCCTTGTACCGCACTTTATATTTTGAGATATTTAGGGAATTTGCTAAAATAAAAACTTGTTTTATTTTCTTTCTAATATTTTGGAACACAACCAATCTCAACATGGGCCCACACACAGTATTCCCACGTTGAAAAAACACACACACAAGATACAACTCACCTTTCACTATTCATTTCCCATGCTACAAAACCATCTATCAATCACTTCATTTCCACTCTTCTTCATCCAAACCAAATCAACTCATCTCATAATAATGGAAACTCAAAACAACCCAATAATCTTGCACCACCATCAACCATCATACAACCACCATATCCAACATGATCTCACCACCACCACAACAAACCATTATCCTAAGCAACTCATGTTTGAAAAACCTTTGACACCAAGTGACGTAGGAAAGCTCAACCGTCTAGTCATTCCAAAACAACATGCAGAAAAACACTTCCCAATAAGCTCCTCAGAAGACCAACAAAAAGGGTTGTTGCTAGCTTTTGAAGATGAGCTAGGGAAGCTATGGAGGTTTAGGTACTCATATTGGAATAGTAGCCAAAGCTATGTGTTGACTAAAGGTTGGAGTAGATATGTTAAGGACAAACGTTTGGATGCTGGTGATGTTGTGTTGTTTGAGAAACATGTTTTGGATTGTGATAGGATGTTTATAGGATGGAGAAGAAGGTCGTTGCCTGTTGATGATGGAATGACGGCGGTGGCGGCGGCGGCGGTGGTGGCTCGGCCTGTGCATGGTGGGGAATGGGGTAGTGGGGTGTATTATGATGCGCAGTCTGGTTATCCAACTGCGCATCATCTTCATGCAGGTATAATCCGTCTCAAAATAACTGTACACTTAATTGATGTACACTTAATTAGTTTTAAAGTAATTGTAGTTATTAGGTATTTTTAATATCCTATTAAGTATTTGAGTACCACAAATGCTAGTGAATTAACGTATTTGAGTCTTTGTGGCGTTGTGTGCTTAAGAATTATGAATTAGTCAGCTAAAAAGTCGGAAATCGTGATTAAAGAATAATAATTTGTGACAATATGGAGTAATGAAGTTGTAGGTATACACTAGGTAAAAATACAAAACTATATATAGTGGCAAAAGTTGACACAAGAAATAGGTAGGATACAAAACGGCCACTAGAAATGTGTGTCACTAAGGAGATTTTAGTGATCAAGTAAAGAATTGTAAATACATTTCTTACAATGTAATGTAGGATGAGTGCTTGACAAATTTTATAGAACTTTTGAAATGATGGTTTACAACAATACGATTTTTGATGTTTAAATTGGGTATGTATGGAATTTTTTATAGAAGATTAATTATTGTATATGGACATGTAGGAGAAGCTTATGAAAATGTTGATAGTTACCAAAGAAGAGGAGTAGCAACAAGACGATTGAGGTTGTTTGGGGTGAACCTAGAGTGCCCATACGATTCCGAACCATCAACCTCAGATGGTTCGAGCCATGGTGGTCAAGTAGACCAACAATATAACTATGGCTCCTACGATCTTCATCATAACATGGTCAGTAACATTTTCAAGCCTATATAAAAATGTATGCAACTATGTTGCGTAATATTCTTTTGTTTTTTTCCTAATAAAATATGGTGATAGTAAAACGTAACAGCTTGGATACATTTACGATCATTTACCCCTATTTTTTTAGATGGATTACTATTTGTTATGGTGAAAAAAAGTGCAAGCAAATTAGACTTACAAAAGAACAAGACTTTTCATTTTCATTTTATTTTTTTATATATTTTTAATTTGGAGATACTTTGACCTAATGAGAAATGTACTTTGGAATTAACAAATTTGTTTGAAGTATTTAAAATTATCTTATGTGATGGAATATTATTTATAATTTTATATTATTATTACTCCATGTGTTTTTGGTATAATTAATTCACAACTAATGATTTTGTTGCCTCCTATTACGAGACAGCTAAATTTCATTTATATGTAATAAATGTGACACATAGATGAATCCCTTATCCTAGTAATAACATGTTCTATAAGTCGTGTCATTTAAAATCTTAACTATACCTAATCTTGTCAGAACGAGGTATAGAAAGTTAGATAACAGACAAATCATACTTCTACTTTTGAGTAAACCCGAAAGTAAAGAGACTGCTTCTAAAAAGACAGTTTGTTTATATAGATCACATAACTAAAAACATATTGATTCGATTAATTGTCCCGTTAAACGGATTAATGACTAAAAGCACATTGAAATGTACTACATAAAATAGGGACATAAACAAGATACATGTCACATATTTTTTTCCTACTATGAATAAGACCTAGTGAGAAAGATATAGGTAACATAAATGGGAAGTATAAATGAATCTTGTGTCTAAACTTTAAACTAGAAAGATGTGTATTATTTCTACTTTGGGATTTAGTAAATGGATGAATATTGAATGGGCCCTAATTGAAAAAATTTGTGTGCTATGTAACAGATGTCGATGAGATACCACCAACATGAAGGATAAGATCTCTGGAATTTTTGAGTGTCAAATTATTTTTGATTGGATGGCACAAAATGAGGGAGATCCCAGATTTTCAGGCAGATTTCTTTTTTATCTTTTACAAACCCAATAAAATGTCCAATCTAGATTCCCCTCAAGGGCCCAAATCCTATACCCATTGGTTAAAAACACCCAAAAAAAAGATTTTTTTCAAGAAAAAAGATATGGGGGTCATGAAATATGTGGAGTTGATTTAGTGTCTAATAGTCTAGAATCACCAAGTTTGATAATTGGATAAAATAGTTATAGTTATAGATATGTAGTTTTGCTTCAGTGATATCATTCTTCGCAAATGCTCGTTAACGGGTTAAAGGATGGCTTTTTGGAGAATGGTTTGGGTTTAATCCCACTTTTGACTAATTAGGTCATTGTGATAGGTGATCATTGATCATCGCCTGAGGCCTAGTCTTTAGGGAAGGGTCAAGTTGGCATCCCGGTTAAGGGTGCATGGGGTGAGTGTGTTTCCACCGATTTTATACCTTTTGGAGTTATAAATATGTATTTGGCTACCAACAAGACGAAAACTCACAAGTTAGAGTAAACATATCGATGGATTTGTAAAGAACATATACAATGAATCGTTCGAAAAATGAATTTATGTACTTTTCTCTTCACAAATACTCATATCGGAAATGATATATGTTCTTTCATCCTCATACCTCAACCTCTAAACCAAAACCAATCTTTTTTTTCTTCTTGTTCTTGTAATAGTACTAGTAAGCTTTTGAACAACTAACAATGTGTATGAAGGCATCATGATATGGATGAGAAGTTTGGGCACAAAGAATGGAGGATGAAAATGACTTATGAAAGAGGGACCCAACGGTGAGTGGTGGGGGAGTTATGGGCAACTGTTATGATTCTGTAGGATAAGACATCATGTTCCATGTGTATGTATAGTAAACCATAGTACTACCCCAGTTTTCAATGCCATATGTATGTATAGTAAAAACATAGTACCTTGGTAACTCAATTATGTACCGTCACTTTGGCTAAAGTTTCTGACATTGGTTGTTACATTTATTTTTCTTTCACCCACCTTAACATGCTACTTTAAGCAACCAGTACACATACAGAGCATTTATGTGTGTGTATGTGGTGAAGGATATAGCCACTCCTGTGTATTTCCTGTTTAACTTTGATAACTTAATAACAAAGGGACAGAGAAAGCAAACTATATACAAAAAAGAAGTCGGTTGGGTAATTTAAGACACCGACCCTCTAGCGGTCCCTACCAACCAATCCCGGAAAAGGAAAATCGCGTAACACTATAGCGATCATGATAACGTGAAAATGTGCACATGAAGCAGATCATACAACTGTCTTGCATCAAGTGTAAGGGTACAACGCATATAATTATGTTGATTAAGAACATACAACACGTAACTATATTTAGCTTGAGTTTTCGTTACAGTGTTTTAGGACACATTGTTATTCCTTTTATAATGTGTCTACAAAAAGTTACATTACAAGCAACTTGAAACGTTTTTCTGATTTAAAGAAACATATATATTTAAATCGTTGAAGTTGCTGTGTATAGAGCAAGAAAAACAAGTTATCGCAGCAACAAACCTCGAAACTGAACCATGTGTATATTTAGCCAAGAATATCCAAACTGCAAAACAAAAAACAAAAAACTATTAGTTCTTGATTAAACAAAGGGCAAGCTGCATTAAAAAGTTTGTGCACCCCAAATGAATCCTCGAAATTTAATAATTTCGAAGTAACCTTTACAATTTATAACTTAAAGGCCAACAACATCGATGTTGGTAGTTGTTCTACAAAGATATGAGCCCAAAAATATATCACCACACATCAAATTTGTTACTGTTTAAGAAGTTATTTTGAATTTTCTGCACGTTGAAACAAAAATCCTTGGCGAAAAAGATAGTTACCTGAAAGAGATTGGACTAAAGTCGGTTGACCTTTTTAGGCCATTAGCCTTAGAATATAATCACACAGAATCCGTTATGTTTACCACGATTATATTTTATGACCAAGTTAAAAAGTATTAACCAAGACCTTCACTTCACTTCACTTCTTATATCAGAATATGCATAACACAGTTAGCTTTATTCTCACCAATTATTTAGCGGATTCAAAACCAGGTCAAGATGAAAATTGTTGAACTTCATGAAAGCTTCCCTGTTTGAATTTTTGTTGTGTGATTGTTAGAAAAATCTTCTATAACTGGTTTCATCCTGGCCGTGTTTAATCAGCAGATTCTGTGGGGTTTGACTCTGTGGTCTCCATTTCCTTAACCTTCTCAAGCTGCCTCAAAAGATCCAGCCTTTCAGATCCGTATGTTGATGGTATCTTCACAAAACAAACAAGATTGCTAAAATTCTTCGATTTTATGCAAGAAACAACAGAAGGGAACTTTAAGCCATTTAAGCAGCACTCACCAGTGATGGTACATATCTTTGAATAGCAGCCAACATTGCTGCATGCCCAACTGCCGTGACCTATATAGATCAGACATCATAAGTCGGGTGTATCTTCAACATAACAGAACGAAAAAATGATCATCCTAGTTTGATAAGTAATTATGGCATAAGCACAGGTTTATACGTATACTGGGCGCCAAATATCAGGAAGTGGTTTAGTCTCTAGTTTGGAGTTTAGTGGACAGTTTATTCGCACCGAGAAATAAGTGGTGTCCATTTCTAGACAACAAATACCATAATCTCATTGGATGATATTACAAGCTTAAACTTGGTAACGCTATTTATACTCTCACCAACACTCCCTCTGTTACATAAAAATAAGAAAGAGCTCACTTTCACTATCTAAACCAAGTGACCACAATGGCTTTTTATAAATCTCAAAAAAAAAAGAAACAATAAAGACTACTAGGATAACAAAGATGGTGGAACTCACAGGTAGTAGCATGAGAATACCAATGGGAATTACTGATGCCACATCGGTTAAAGTTCTTCGAAGAGCTTGCTTTTCTTTATCAGTCAACTCATCTCCTATAACGGCCCTTCTAAGCAGTCCTGTAGCTGCACCAACATCTATCGCTAGAAGTTGAGTACCCTGCAAGACATCCTGTTGACAGACATATAAGATCAGTCACCAGCTTTTTTGGAAAGCAGGGGGAGGAAGGAAGGTTACATAAAAACAAAAATGAATTGCAATAAAAAGTATTCGTTTCATAAAATTGTTTACAGAATCAATTGAAGAGATATTCACAGACTAAACTTACAAGCACTCTGTGTAACGTTTAGGAATATAGCTCTTGTGGTTATCTAACCTATGTTTAGTTTTTGGCAACAGTTTTCTTACGCCGTCCTTTCGTTTATGTTTTTACGTTTTCGCGTTTTTACACTTTCATACGTTTTTTAGGTTTCTAAATTATAGTGTTTTCATCCATTTTTACGTTCGTCGTCCGTTTTATCGTTAAACGCGTTTTTATCTGAAACGTAAAAACGGACGAAAATGTAAAAAAAGACAAAAATGTAAAAATTCTGACGAAAACGTAAAGAATCGGACAAAAACATAAAAAATCGGACGAAAACGTTAAAAATAGACGAAAACGTAAAAAAAAAGAAGAAAACGTAAACGAACAAACGAAAACGTAAAAAACAGCACGAAGACGAAAAAAAGGGGTCGAAAATGTAAAAAATGGAAAAATTACGTAAAAAATCGAACGAAAACGTAAAAAATTGGACGAAATTATAAAAAAACAGACAAAAATGCAAAAAAAATGGACGAAAACGGACGACAACGAAGGAAACAGACTAAAGCGTAAAAAGACGAAACGTAAGGAAGCGGCCTAAAACGTAAAAAGACTAAAATTTTCATTTCCACATGAGGAATACTTAAATCATCCCAAAGAAGGAAGCAAAACAGCTGTGAACAGCTGTATTGTGGTTGTGAAACATGTCTATTGATACAATAACAAATGATCAAGTTCACGGTGGGAATCAGAGTAAAGTATATACCGTGGTGGTTCCTTTGAGTTTGCTTATGGACTTTCCAATGATATCCTCTTTCTCCTGCACCACCAATTGAACCCTTTCAGCATCTTTAGAATAATTAGCAGAATCTTCGGGCATTTTAATATCATCCTAAAGACAAATACAAGGAATCATGAACGTTGATCATAATTTCATATTCATAACAAAACCAGATAATTTTAAAAAACTGGGTTCATATTGATATCATTATGAAATACGAAAAAGGTTTTAGATAACAAAAGAACCTCTTCACTCTCAGAGCGTTTCGCACTTCTTTCGACTCGCCTTTCAAGTTCTATCAACTCATTTCTTAATAATTCAAACCGCTGGATCTCATTTGATTCCAGCACACCTGTATCATCCTGCAAAAAATCAATTATGTTTAACCTTCAACTTTAACAGACATACATTATAAAACATAACATTATCAAGGTAGTACAGATTCAATTACCCGGGGACCAAAAGGTTTGGAAACAAGATGAGAAAAAAAAAATATGTTTAGACATATAACCATTTATGTAACATCTAGGCACATATATCCAAATCAGAAACCTAGGCTTCTAACTTAACAGGAACTCTATAGAACATATTATCAGTAGTTATCTTAAAGGACCGGCCTTTCCATCCACTGTCAATAATGATCCTAAAATGTCTCTTTAAAATATAAATTAAGAAAACTACCATATAATAATGCAAGTCATAAAAGGCTTTTATCGGTGTATTGTATTGAAAAAGTAATTCTGAGGCATACACTTCTGTAGGCAGTTTCTGATTGGAGGTCAGCCGCGCTCGATCGAGGTACCAAAAAGTTCCACAAGCCATCAGGTTTACTATCGAACACATAAGAAATTAAATTAGAAACCAAACAAGCAAGTGAGGGCAAAAGTAAAATTAGTATGATATGATGACCTTTTGCTAAATATACCTGCTGGATACATTTGTGTCTATCTTAGAGCTCTCGCGGTTTTTTCCTTTAACAGATTGCCTCTTATTCCGAACAGAAGACGCGTCATCATCTCCCTAGATATAAACAAGATGCGTCACAAGTCAGATACAGAAAAAGTTTGCATCTAATAGTGACATAAGAGATCTGTGGTCAAAATTACAATATCTATAATATCTGATTTTGGATGTCATGTAAGATTAATATGATTAACTTCTATTAGCATGGAAGTGCTGGATCTGGCTTTTCAAGAGAGAGTTGGAAAATATGGTGAATTTGCATATAAAATGTCTTCGTTAGCTATTCATTAGATGGTAAAAGTTAAGCGATAATCATTGCACGGAGACCAAAAATATATGAAACTTAGTGACCAAGTATCTACTTGGTAGTTGAGCCATCTTTTTTATTTATCATTTATGGATAATCAAGAAGCTGTAAAGACGTGAATTGCCATTTTTCTAGTGCAGTTCTGCATCACAAGGATATATTGTGATAAAGGTACATTGTCATAGTCTATAATATAGTTATATACAGATACCTGACGAAGGGAATCCGCTTTGGCTCTAAAAGACGCCTCAAGAAATTCAGCCTCTTTTTTAAGTTTCCTCATCTTCTCGAGGTCAGAACAAGCAGCTTTCAAATGCTCCTTTCCAGAACTGGAGTTAGATACATGTAACTCCTGAAGTAACTCCTCAAGCCTTGCAAGGGCTTCATCTACGCTCTCCAATGCCTAAATAAAATGTCTAACAAGTCAGTCCCGTCGTCATCATAACCAAATACAATACTTTCCGTTCTCAAGACTAACAATATTTTCAAGGATTGTTACATAGGTGAACTAATGCGCATGTATATTAGAGGATCTTACTCCTTCTGGCCCATAAATGTGAGTGACCTGTCTTTGTAATGAATTGGAACCCAAATTAGAGTCATCTAATTTATGATAGTTATATTGTGTAAGTACGTAGGATTGGGGCCCATATAGTGAGAACATCTTATTTTGCCAAAGTTTAAATTTCAAAGGTGTGAGAATATACAATTATCAATCGAATGAAGAAACAAAAATACTAAAGTTAACTTAGTGATGATGACGATACCTTATCAAAAGAATCTAGTTCTCTTTTCAGTGGAGCATAAGTTCCAGAACGAGCAATCTCAAAAGCATTTGAGGTACTGCTTTCGGACATCAGTTTCCTGCGTATCAATATACACACATCCTATAAACGACGGGTCTTAAAAGGGGGGAAATACATCAATGAGAAGATGTATTTTGCAGCCTAACCAAAAGATAAGATTTAAAAATCATCACAGAGATTGTAATTATGTACATACTTTGGTATGCCTAATTCTTCCATTGACCCCTGTAAGATGTTGTGCCTGAAATAATAAAAATATTACTTAGTTCACCTCAGTAAGAGTCGCCTTATATTTACAATCCTTGTAATATGAATGAACAGATGGCATACCCTCTAGAAAGGAATCTCGCAGCCTTGACATTAGAAGGATTCTCAAGCCATTTACTATATTTGATAAAGCTCTGAATCCAGTGTGAACAAACATCTAAAACAACAGGGATAGCTTCCTCATTTGGAGGACCTTGTTTACTTTTATGGCCATGGGAGCCTTTTTGAGAGTCAATGCCACCAGGATAAAATGGAAGCCAATCCAACTCTTCACATACAACCTATAAAATGTTGGCCACTTTCAGATTTTGCAAATTTAACTTTGTATATGATATATAATATATTAATCCGAATGTGCTAAGTTGCTAACCTCCACATACAGTTGATAAGAGCTTATTGATGAAAGTTGGGGATAGTATAGCACACTGCCACCAATAAGATACCTGCTTTGAAGAGAGAGAACATAGCCAGATTCAGATACAAATTTGAAAATTAAACTTCTTTATCTAAAAACTTTACCTGATTAATCCTTCAATGGGTTTAGGCACTGCTTCAAAATTATTTGCAGATAGGTAAGACTGCGTCCTCCTTCCCAAAGCAATGAAGAATCCAAAAATAGCCAAATCCTTATCCAAAACCTGCATCCATAACAACCTAGTTAAAATATTGATGCCAAAAAACTGATCGAAGAGAATACACACAATGGATTAAATTTGAAATGTAGACTTACTAAATACAAAGAAATACCCAGTTTGACAAACCACCACAGTTATGAGATGAACAATGGAAAGAGTCATTGGAACAGACCAAGTAAAGAAAATGTCATTCCCATTCAAAATCATCCATGAAAATGAAGTGATAAAAAAAGTGAAGACATCTACTTGCATAAGTAAAATGTGTTATGTTACCCCAAAGATTTGATACTTGTTGACAAAAATCAAATTTGATGCTACTACAGTAAATGTATGGGTTAAAGCTAGGAGGAAAAAATTAATTCGCAAATAAATGAATCATGCAGCTAACATAGCCTCCATCAAATAAAAGTGAATGAATGTCTTAACAAGTAATCCACAGAGAACTGTGTAGTCGCCGTATTATTTTGTCATTTAAATTTTGCTGAATACCAAGAAGCAAGGTGCATGAATCCAATTCTTGACAGTTGACACGAAAAGGCTGCACCTACGAATGCACATATACAGCTGCATATGCTAGGTGCTAAACACAACAGATATATGGTTGTGGAGCTATATTGTGAGAGGTGAAAACGTCAATGTTATTACCTCAATGCTTTCACAGGTTGTCAGTCTTGACCATATTCGCTCTCTATCTATAGCCCGTTGTAGCTGCTTTTGTACAAGACTCACCCAAAACAGAACTTCTTCAGTGCCTTGATCACCTTCCACTCTACATGCTGCAGCTCGAGGTCCGAAGTGGACCAGAAATTCTCTGCCCAGACCTATTTCTTTTATGGAACTATAAGCTTTGCGTATAGGAACGAATTCAACCAGCATGTCCATCAGTCTACCAGTTACTTCGGGAAGAGCCGAGTAAAATTGTGGGCAAGCAACTTTTGTGGGGCCAAGTTTTGTTATTGCAGCAACGCAACTCAATGCAAATAGAAGCAAAGATCTGTCACTTGCATCCCCTGAACTCAAGGATGTTCCTGTTCTGATCCTACAGAAAGGAATAAGTTAGCATGAGGTAACACAAAATGTTCCACAGATACTTGAGGAAACTACTTACACTCCTGTTGCAGCAGCAAATCGTTGGTCTTTCTCGAAATAATTGACAAAGCTGGACACCACAGATGGCACTTGTTCAGACCAAAACCAGTCATAAAGTTCTGGCTGCTTATCTGATAGTGCATCTCGGATTACAGTTTCCAAGGGAGCATAATGCCGTGACAGACTGCATGAAAATATAGTTAGATTAGGTATGAATGCTGTGAGTTTGAGACACAATGCATAATGAGATGATATCCTTGCAATGAGAAAACTAAATGCGTTCTTGGAAAATACTAATGCTATACGCCCTGTATCTTGCAATTCCGTTTGTCTGACTTTTGCATACCGTAAAACTATCTGGCTTCCTCAAGAACTACTTTTGACTGTATGTAACAAAATTGCAATAGTTGCATCTATTATATTTTCCCCTCATGCAGACTGGAGATATCTGATGAAAGTAATAGAAAATCCGACTCAAAACTCATACCTCCTTTGAACAAAGACATTGATGTCCCGGTCTCTTCTATCTCCACGAGATGAAATCTCACATGCTGCTAATAGTAACGAATACACGGACGCCTGAAGTTATTAGAAGTTATTAGCTTTATGTCATAACCTGAAAGAACCAATCGATATCTAATAAACCAGGATCCGAGGAAAATATCAGCATCAAGTGTGGTCAAAAAATAATAATTGTGATTTTTAGATAATACAAAATTGTTTTCCAAGTACAAACAGAGTTTTTTCTACTGTAGGAGTTCAAAGCAAGTTCAATTTTCCTAATTATGGTTAAAATATTGATCACGGTCTTTAAGATGCATGTTGGTTTCAATTGAATTTGGTAACTACTCGTATTTTACATACTTCTTGCATATGGCATAAATCAATCTTCAGAAATGGTGAAACCCTGAATATAAAGCATGCAAAATATTTTTGATACATGACTCCATGCACCACAGATTGTAAGTGTTTGGAAGGCTAGTCTTTGCACTCTTAACCCCAAGTCTTAATAGGGTTACACAATCCAAATTAACATCAGGTTACCAAAGTTAACTGGTCCAAAATCCTCAAAACACACAGAGATATGTTCTCACTTCTCCCAGCTCTCAAAAACTCCCGAACACAGACACGGAAGCTAACGGTGAGGTCAACTTGAAAAAAACCAACTTTTCATAAGAAATTACCTGCAATTATCAGTTCATTACGGACATTTTTTGTAACATACCAAAATTAATAATTTTAGTGTATTATTGCTATATCTCTATTGACTTGTTCATCTATTAGCTTGTTGACTTGCTGATCATCTGGTATGTTCCTAGAACCTTATCTCACCTATCAATAAATTAATTTCTCATATAGGCGAAATAGCTGAATTCTGTCCTCTAAAACTGGAGGTCTAGACTCTAGACTACAATTAAGCTTGGTGATACATTTATCTCCGAATATTTAGCTAGGACCCACCCCTGCTTAACTACAATACGAACTTATGTGACTAATCTTTGTTCACACTTCACAGTACAAAAATCATGAAAGTCCCATCTGTGAATCAAATATGAAAGTCCCATCTGTGAATCAATACTAAATATAATTTTGACCACTAATTCCTTCAAACTGAAGTAACTATAGTTTATTGACCTAAAAATACTAAATATAATTTTCCACTAATTCCTGTAGCATTTAAGTTTCACTTTCATATTATATTGGCAATGCTCCCTCCAAATAACCATTCATTAGTCATTACTATTAAGGCGCTAACAATTTCAAATAACCATTCCCATTCCGATTCAGAATTTGGATAACACAAATATAGATAATGTGCTGATACCAATAAGTTGTGTTCAAAATACGAAATCACATATGCACTAGAATACTCTTGGTTGCTACGAGAATGCATTTTAATAATCTATTTGTTCAGCTGAAAGCTACGCAAAGATTCAATAATGTCAACTTTATTTCATGGAAAAAAGAAGCCACCATAAGAACATAATACTGACATAAGCATCATACACAGATTTGCAAACACATCAAATATCCCTACTATGGTACGGAGTATATTGTATGTGCGGTCATTTATGCATATATATTATGTCTCTAACAGGGAACACAAGGTACAGAGATCAAAAGCGTGTTCAAAAACGTACCTGATAAGATAAGGCCTTCACCCAGGCACTCTGGTCTATACCAAGCCATGCGGTTGAAAACCATGGTATCTTGGATGCAGAACTCTGCTCTTTTATTGCCAGCTCGTATACCCTTGCGGCATCATGCAAGGATTGTACAAGAGCACTATTATATTCTTCATTTTGCAGTTTGGATCTCATTTCCTCAACATCGCCACTAATACTTGCTTCAGGACTGTCGTTAACTGTTACGCCGTCGTCGGCAGAAGCAAATGGCAAAAGGCCTCTCGCTCTTCTTGACTTGTAGGATAATATAGAACAAAGACTTATCCCTGATGTCTTCCTTGAGTAAACATTATGGAGCAATAAGTAATTGACACCGGCTACCTTGTTGTGAAAAAAGAATGTTTTCGAATGTCTACATGATATCCATGGATTTAGTGATCTGCATCAAGTATGTGACATTAAAAGTTAATGCAAATGCTCCATTGTATTATTCTCTCAGTTAAAACCAGCTCTCTTAAGATATCTCTAGGGGTGCGAGCCGAGCTCGAGCTCGCTAGGCCAGCTCGGCTCGTATATATAAAAGCTCGAGCTCGAGCTCTCGTTCGAGCCTCACATTTTGAGCTCGAGCTCGGCTCGTGAAATTTTCACAAGCTCGAGTTCGCTCGTTAACACAAAGCTCGACTCGTTAACACAAGGCTCGAGCTCGTTGGGATGAAAATATATATACATATAATTCTAGGGCTTTAGGCTCATGCTAAACGAGCCTTTGTAAGCTCGGGCTCGAGCTCGATTATTAAATGAGCTCAAACTTAGGCTCGAGCTCGGGCTCGAGCTCGCTTAGGCTCGGCTCGTTCGAGCTTTTGATCCGATCCCGAGCTTTTAGCGGCTCGGCTCGCTTCCACCCCTAGATATCTCATTGTAATCATGGGTGAATTTAGGTTTTAGCTACAAAGAAATGTACATCTTTCTACCCAAATGTCGGGTTTTATTACACGTATTTTAGTTTGTGTTACATACATTTTGGTTGTGTTTTGCATGTGAATTTGGCATCTACCCTAATATACTAAATTAAGACGAAAATAGAAAGAAAAAATAAAAAACTAAAAAAAAAAATACACACGATTTACGAAAGTAAGTTGCACGAGTTCAAGGTACATGTTTACAACTACAAAGGTGTTGTATATACAAAGTATTAAGGGTATGTTTGGCACGGAGCGGTGTGGAGCTTTTTGGAGCGGTGAGCAATGAGCATTTTGGTTTTTAGTAGTCGTTTGGCAAAGTGAGCTTTGCTATTTCTTAGAATCCTCATTTTTCAATGCTTCTTTAAGAAGCGGTGAAAGTATTTGTGGCTACCGCTTTCGCTCACTCGCTTGTTGCTACTTTTAACAAACACACCCTAAGATGAATCCTAAAAATATATTACCTAACCACAGAGGCGGAGCCAGGTGGGGGCAGGATGGGCATGTGCCCCCCTAGCGAAAAAAATTGTAGTGTAAATTTTTTAAAATATCTGGCTATTTATGTAATGTGCCCCCTAACGAACCGATTTGAAGTGAGGTTTCTAAAAATTATCAAAGTTTTCCCCCTCGACCATTACTTTATAGCTCCGCCCCTGCCTAACCACCACCAAATGGCCTAGTGGTAAGGCACATGACCTCCTCACAAGAGGTCAAGGGTACATTTGAGTTGAAGACTCGGGCAACCTAAACAGGGAAAACCTCATCCGTTTTTAGCATGTTATGTCTCCAAGTTAGCTTAATCCCTAAGTTAACCGTGATTTGAACCTAAAATATGATTTCCTTGAGGAAATGCAATTGAATATACGTTTTAAAACAAAAAATCTCCAATCATCCAGCAGCTAATGTCTAACTAATGAAATTACACCTACATGAATCTAAATCACTATTGCTAGTAAGCTTTAGCTAGAACGTGTTGGGCGTTGCGTTTTGGTAGCGTAAAAATGAGTCAGGTTTTAGCGCAGGTAATGAGAAAGAGTGTTTGGCAAATAACGCGATGAACTGCAATCCTAACAACTAGTCACAAATTCAAATGAACGATATTCAAAACATTAAGTTACACTACAATTACATCAAAATCCATAAACTAATCAGCAAAATAAAAAATGAAATGATAATTACAGAATACGTACTTAGTTAGTGAAATTGAACGGGGGCTGGTGAGTGCGTGAGGTTGAGATATCGTCATATTTATTTATATAAAAAAGAATGTGTTCCCGATAAATTAGGGTTCCGGTGAGAAAATAAAGGAAATTGTTAGAGGATAAGAAGAAAAAGGAAGTTATTCACGGAGCTGCGAATTGCCACGTCAGTGTTTGCTGATTCTGAGGTGAAGGATAGAGGAAGTTGAAACGGGTCGGGTTGTTGATACTTTTTGGCTTTTGTTTCTTTTGGCGGGTTGGTTGTTGGTTTGTGTGGAGACGAGTTGAACAAATTTTGGATTTGTTGTGTTCGACTCATTTAACAAAAGATTAGTCGTATCCGCGTTTGGTGGCTATAATTCACATCTTCTCTTTGTAAACAAAAGAACCCAAATTCTTTATACAACTAAAGTAGTGGTGACTCATTTCAGTTTTCTCTCTCTTCTTTTTTTTCCATTTACTTTTATTCACCGTACATCTATTTTGATCATTCTCATTTACCAGTTACGATACATTTTTTTTTTAATTAAATATTTTATATTTATAAACTAAAAACGCAACTGTCAACATAAACTTAAATGTAATCGTAGAAAATTAAAAACGTACATGTACGAAATTAAAATATTTGTTCATACATTAAAACATTCCATAGATTATTAAAAACTTAAACATACGGAAAAAAATACGTAAAGTAAAAGTCCAAACCCCACTTCGCTTTGATCCCCGCCCTATTCTCTTCCATGACCCTTAGTGCATCCCCATTCAAGTGATCATATGGTGCATAGAAAACATTAAGTCCTTTTGTTTTGCCATATATTCATGCATTTTCAACTCCCCTTTTTATCTCCAAAATTCAAATTGCTTTTTTCATCTTCACTTTTGACACGATTCGCTCTTTGTTTCAACTCGTCGATCATCAACCTAGCCAATGCTTCGCCATTCGTAGTTGTTGACGTTCCCGATGATCACGCCTCTTTCCTATTCGCTTTAGCTTTGTCCCTGCCTTCTGGTCGTCTCTGTTCCTGCACCTCATCTTCCTCGTCATCTCTAGCATTGTTATTCAGATTAATATTAGCATCCCCGGACTCTGGGTTGAACGAATAGACCCAGATAACTTGTATCTGTTGGTCACTCATTCTACTCGGACACTTTCTTCCCAGTTAGGAACTTCAACGTTATTTCATTTCTCACAGTTTCTCAAAACCTCCCAATAATGACGAAGCGTAAACTGTACTATGTATCCAACTTCATAGTTAAGCATTGTCGTGTTGTAGTAATCTTCATCTCTGGCTCCACTTATCGGCGTCGTACGCTTGACGTTATTGTACACTCCACAAAACCGAGTCACGTTCACTATGTCGTACGTTCGACGACATTCTTTTTTTGTTTTGCTCTCCATGTATTTTATAACATCATTCCAAAATCCGTCTCCCTTCCTCGAGTTACCCAGGGCGCTCTTTTTTGTTTCATTTACCTAAGCTTTGCACAACGCAATTTCCTCCTTAGTGGTCCATGGAATTTGCCGAGATAGTCCATCGTCGTTTCGAGTCATCCTCTTTCCGTGTTTCTTAGGCTTAGGTTTGGCCGGTGTCGGTGCTTGGGGCGTGACTTCAACAGGAGAGTCCTCACGAGCGATATTTTCATAAAAACTGTCATCAAATGTAGGCTCGTACATGTCTTCATTTGTAAATAAAGAAATGGGAGACATGGGTCGTTGTGATGACGAACCACCCATATGGTTTGTGATGGGTAGTTAGCGTTATCGAATGGGAACATGTTTGGTTGTGAGGAGAATTGGCTAAACGCGTTTGTTTGTGAGTATTGAGAAAAGTTTGACTATGGGAGTGGGTTTTGGTATGGTGGGTATGGGTAAGGATAGTATGATTGTGGTCGGAAGTGTGATTGTGCAGTATTTCCGAGAACAAATTTTCCGTCGGGTGTCGGGGGAGTGCCTTGGCTAGTTCTTTGTTGTCGACTAGGGGTGAGCAAATGGACCGAGAACCGAACCGAACCGACCCAACCCGAACCGATTTTTGGACCCGCGGTTCGGTTCTCGGTTCTTAAATATTGATAATTGCGGTTCTCGGGTCGGGTCGGGTTGGAACCGACGGGTATCGGTTAGGACCCAAAGAACCGAACACTTAAAAATACTATTGGATTTTTTGGAATACAAGCCTACAACTTACAAGTAATCAAGAAGCCCATTAGTCCATAAAATGTAATCTTTATAAATTGTAACTTTAGAATCGTTCCATCTGTGATCTGTCCATCTAAATATCTAATATCCCTAAACAATATTTTATTTTTCCTACTAACAACAGGCACAACAACAAATTAACACTCAAACCTCTATGACATTCAAGCAACAAATCTAAAAACCAGCCATGGAAGTAAGTTCTTTTGATCATATTACTAGTTTATTATGTTTTGATCGTAGTAGATTTTGTATTGTAAATGACTTGTGTGTTGAATGTGAA
Organism: Chrysanthemum lavandulifolium; assembly: GCA_022545495.1. NCBI lineage: Eukaryota > Viridiplantae > Streptophyta > Magnoliopsida > Asterales > Asteraceae > Chrysanthemum > Chrysanthemum lavandulifolium. Next base: position 250,990,274 of record CM040242.1, read on the forward strand.
TAAAATAAATACTATGTTACAGCCTAATATCTTCTAAACAAAATCTTTAAATAATTTAATTTAGGAGGGTTTAACCACTCAAATGAGATAATATTGGTAGTTTGCACAATGCATGTCCCGCTGTTGTTCAATGTGCAATCTAAATTCTAAAGTGAAAGTTAAAAAACGGTGCAACTCAGCGAAATATAAATTCTTGTATTTTTTTTAGTTTATATGTGATATTGTGATATACTGATCATATTTATAATTTATCTATAATGTCTTATATGTTTGTCTAGGAAGCTTCAAATACAACACAAATTGATCTTGATAACTCGGACTTGGAGTTGGGTATTGAAAAGAATGGCGTTAAAAGAGCTAAAGGAAGACGACAGGTACTAAACGAAAATCACCAAAAAGAAAAAAACATAAAACTGAAGGGCAAGAATTCAAATCAAAGTGGTGGGAATTCTTTGATGTGGTATATGAAGAAGATGAAGATGGAGAGCAAGTGAGGAAAGGGAGGTGCAAATATTGTGCCAACTTACTTGCCGCTGACTCACACACAAACGGTACATCGAGCTTAAAAAAGCATATTGAAAAGTGTTGTAAAAAACACCCGGACCGATTAGGAAATAATTAAGGTAAGTTGCAACTCAAAATAGATGCTAGTGGGGAGGGTAATAGTAGTAGCGTTGCAACTTGGAAGCATGACGATGAAAGAATTAAGAAAGCCTTGGTTAAGTTGTTTGTTGTGGGCGAGTTACCATTTGCATTTGTAAAAAACGAGGCTTTTGTAGAGTACACGAAATCTCTAAATGCTAAGTTTATTTTGTCATCCCACCACAAGTTTTCTAGGGATGTATCTAAGTTTTGTTCATACATTAAAACATTACAGATTATTAAAAACTTAAACATACGGAAAAGAATACGTAAACTAAAAGTCCAAACCCCACTTCGCTTTGATCCCGCCTTTATCTCTTCCATGACCCTGAGTATATCCCCAATCAAGTGATCATATGGATGCATATAAAACCTTAAGTCCTTTTGTTTTACCATTTATTCCTGCATTTTCAACTCCCTTTTTTAATCTTCGAAATTTAGCGCGTTCTTTCATCTTCACTTCTATGACATATTCGTTCTGCTGTTTCAACTCGTCGATCATCAGCCTAGCCAATGCTTCGTCGTTCGTAGTTGTTGACGTTCCCGATGATCCCGCCTCTTTCCTTTTCGCTTTAGCTTTGTCTCTGCCTTCTGGTCGTCTCTGTTCCTGCACCTCATGTTCATCGTCATCTCTAGCATTGTTATTCAGATTAATACTAGTGTTGGATTATGTGAGTTGGATCCGCATTAAAATGACTAAAATTGTGTGAGCCTATTAGGGGCACACACGTTAAACACATAGAATACGGTTTATACGTTTAATACTTGAACCGCATTTGACCCGTTATCTTTTGATCCGGTTTTAACCCATTATATACTAAACCCCATCATACCTTTTTCATAGCTCAATGGCCGGTTACCATGGAGGGGCGGTGGGGTGTGGGTTTAGGCCTATTGGGGTTGTATTAGTTTAAGGAAAGTGAGTAACTTGGTGCTCAAGTTTGAAGCCCAAGTGTACTAGGGTTTTGAGGTTATATATACCCCTCCAACCTAGATCAAAACACACGCCTAATATACTCTCCAATTCACAGAAGTTCCAATTGACCCATTGCCACCATTGTTGCTTGTTTCAATCGGAATATTAATCCGATTAGGGTTTGATCATTAGAAACCCTAAGTTTGCATCTAATCAATCCAAACTTGCTTTGGGTTTGTAGTTCTTGTTTGTTAGTAAATTCCTGGTCGAATAGAAGCTACACAAGGACGTTTGGTTGTTGTGATCGCAAGGCAGAAAAGTAACATAGCAAATCCTTTTATCCGATATCAGACATAAAAGAGTTTTGGTTCTCGGGTATAGTTGCAGATATCAGACAAAGGAGATTCTTGATCTTGGACGGTTTGGTTGATATCGGGCAGTGAGAACTTTGGTTCTAGGGGTTTTGACCTCGGACAACACGTGAAAGGTTCAAGGGTTTGTTTGGTTCAAATGGTTTAAGTAATACAAGGGTTGTTTGGGTAAACGTGACGCGACTAGCTTTATCAGGCGTATTCGTGTTAAAGTGTTTGTGTGAGCACTCATAGAGGTGATCGTGTTTATTAGTTAGTTTCGTTGTTTGATATAACTTGCGGGTGACTACGAGGTTTAGTTTTCTTGTTTCCTTTTATATTCTAATGTTTATTAATTACGTGTTAACTTGATTACATTAACTGCCATATTTCGTTGCTTACTCGTAGTGTTAATTGGTTAACATGTTTCTAAAATCCCAACAGTGGCATCACGAGCCATCTCGTTTTTGTAATTATGGGTTACACGTTTTAATAAACACGCGAAAAGGCTGCATGAAATCTAATTAGTTATTTGTTTTATTTTTGTTTTGACAACTATAATGCAATACTTGTCAATAATTAATAAAAAATACATAGACACAAACAAATTGAATTAATGGTTAATTAGATACATAAAATTGCATAATTAAAAGTTAATTAGTTTGCCATGATTAATTTTATGTGTTTTCTGGCTATAAGACCCACTCAATCACTTTATGTGATGTACGGGACGATCTAGGCACTTGATGAAAACCTAGTGAGGGTCTTATGGTTCTCCTTTTGGGGAAGACTTGCAAGAGAACTCGGATCAATATGTGTTTATTAATGTTTTATGTTTATATGTTTGTGAATCCTTATGTGCATAATTGTTACTTATTTTTTACACCTAATTGCATGCAATATGGAATAATACATATCGTAATCATAACATTAACAATGGTCTTAATTTACACGCCTAAATACCATGCTCATTGTGACCTGCTATTTGATTCGTGAAAAATTATTTTTGTAAAATTAAGTGACCTAAACTATTGAAACAAGTTTTTCATGAAAATTAAAAACTAGACGTTATGGACACTTGGGATGTACGGCTCACCCACTAGAACAAACTATAAAGGGGATTTAAGGAGGTGCGCACAGTCACACCCAAAGGATTTCCGGTTATTGCCTCGCGCTGACCTGGTCCTCCGCCTCCCTGCGAGTTCGATTGGAGCTACCGTAAACCATGATGATCACTACAGTGTCATTACTGAAAGTTTTTAAAATAAGTGTTACAAAGTTGGTTTGCATGCTTCTTTGTACACAATTTTACCACATTTATGTGAATACCCTATGTGAAAATTTTAAGTCTATGCCAACTAACTAAGAACACGTGCATTTGGCTTGACCTCTTTGGTCAGACCGTAGGGCCATTCCAACCCATGGCGAATATTTCTCATTGGTCAGACCTTTGGTGATATTTGCAAGTTCTTACTTGGTCGACTTATTTCGAGTATGCTTGGTCAGACCTTGGACCCGAGGCATAAGATGAGACTACACATGCTCTTGGCATTATTACTTGTTTAATAATGCCTAGATCAGTCTCATAAGTCTAAGAGTTGCATTATGCAATTAACGCTCATCGCTTACCTCTTGCCCTACTTGTTTACACGTTGGTCAGACCTCCGGTAATAAGTGGGAGGTCAAGATGAATCTTAGTCTTAGTTAGTAATTAATTGGGTAGTTAATTCTTTTAAGAATTTAATTATCGAAAATACTATAATTGACTTTCTATGTTCTGATTAAAATCGTGTTGTTGCAACATAATTCGTAAACAAAAGTTTGTGTTTTCTTAAAAAGACAAACTTAGTCTCTTTTCCTGGTAAGAAGAGTGAGACTTATTCCTACCTTTTCTCCTTAGTTGACAAACTAAGATAGGATTACAAATTATTAAACTCATTTATGATCTTTCATTACCCTTTTACGGTCTAGAAATAATTGAAAGATAAAATATTTTGTGTAACTAGAAAACATTTTGTCTATAGCTACCAAAATAAATGACATCTTGCACTTGTCACGGAGCTGCGAATTGCCACGTCAGTGTTTGCTGATTCTGAGGTGAAGGATAGAGGAAGTTTAAACGGGTCGGGTTATTGATACTTTTTGGCTTTTGATTCTTTTGGCTGGTTGGTTGTTTGTTTGTTTGTGTGGAGTTGAACAAATTTTGGATTTGTTGTGTTCGACTCATTTAACAAAAGATTAGTCGTTGTATGGCATCCACGTTTGGTGGCTTATAATTTACATGTTCTCTTTTTAGACAAAAGAACCTAAATAAATTCTGTTATGTTTTTGAGTTTTTTTTAAAAGTAATGAAAGAGGAGGGGGGAAAAAAAAAAAAAGAGGTGTTATTGAGTTTTTTTAAGATGAAAAGGTAGGGGACGGGAAGGCGGGAGGGAAGGGATGGGTTTTTTAGTGTTATTTTGTTCCGTCCAATTTTGGGCGGATTGAAAAGGGAAACATGTTTTCAACATTATAGACCTTTGTTAAATTACAATATTATCCTCAATATTCACGCACGATCTTTATATTTTTTGACCTGGTTCTCCCATATCACATCGCATTTGCATCAATCTACAATTTTTTATTTTTTTTTTTTTTTTTTTTTTTTTTTTTGCATTGCCTCCTCAATTGTCCTAAAAATTTAGCAAATAACGAACAAAATCAGGCTGACTATATGATTGGGAGAGAGGTATTCTGATTAATTTATATTGCATGATGTGCCTCATATATCTCTTTGTTGAGTAATCTCAATAATAGCAACTACTTTATGGCTTTAAAAAGGCATATAACTTCCAAAAATCGTTATAAAACCAGTAAACAAATACAATATATTATAAAGACATTCAGGTCACATCAGTTTTTTATAGGTTTTTTTGAAACTACCCATAACAAAAAAGTTTGAAAAGTAGTATTAGCAATGATACTAAAAATCCAATGACCAAATATACTACTTAGTAGTATATATCAATTATCCATGTTTCTTGATGTTCCAAATTCCTTCTTACGAACTCAGTTGATGATATTCTTTATTTATTTTTTTGATCGCTGCTTACTCTCTGTTCTCAGCTACAATATACTAACTATGCAAGACTACCCTACAAACCCTCCCAGTCCTCTTTTCTCAAGAAGATCGGAATCTTCATGCACGATCTATATATACGTGGGTTGTTTGATACATCATACGTCCTTGCTTAATTTACCTGGTCAAGAATCGAGTTTGAAGCATTTGAGTAGTCTTTGCCCATATTGGTAATATGAGGATATATTAGTAATTTGTGTAGCTTCCTTTTCTTTCCTTGCTACTTTTAAAAAAAACTCAAAAACACAAAAATAAATAACCACTTTCTTCACTATGTCATCCCCTACTTTGCCCTTCCCATCCCATCCCCTTCTATTCTTTAAATTTTAGACTTGAGAACAGAGCGTAAAGGCTCAAAGTAGTGCTTAAAGTAATGGTGCGCCAACTTAGCTTTTTCTCGCATCTTTTTTCCACTTACTCTCACTCATCATACATCCATTTTAGTCAATCTCACTGACCATACATCCTATTTTTTATTTAATTAAATATTTTATATTTATAAACAAAAAACGTAAATGTCAACATAAACTTAAATGTAATCGTAAGAAATTAAAAACGTACACGTACGAAATTAAAATATTTAATTATACATTAAAACAGTACATAGATTATTAAAAACTTAAACATACGGAAAACATACGTAAACTAAAATTCCAAACCCCACTTCGCTTAGATCCCCGTCTTTATCTCTTCCATGACCCTGAGTGCATCCCCATTCAAGTGATCATATGGCTGCATATAAAACATTAAGTCCTTTTGTTTTACCATATATTCCTACATTTTCAACTCCCTTTTTTAATCTTCAAAAATTCAGCGCGTTCTTTCATCTTCACTTCTATGACACGTTTGTTCTGCTGTTTCAACTCGTCGATCATCAGCCTAGCCAATGCTTCGTCATTCGTAGTTGTTAACGTTCCCGATGATCCCGCCTCTTTCCTCTTCGCTTTAGCTTTGTCCCTGCTTTCTGGTCGTCCTTGTTCCTGCACCTCATGTTCCTCGTCATCTCTAGCATTGTTATTCAGATTAATACTAGTGTTGGATTATGTGAGTTGTGTGGAAAACTAGAAGGGGTTGAATATTTTTACCGATTAAAATTTTGTTTTAAAACATTTAGATCAACTTATGTCAATCAATTTAATGTGTGTGTTGGATGATGATAGATATGCATATAAATAAGTAATGCAAAGATAAAGAGTAAGAAACACAAAACCACAACACGAGTATTTATAGTGGTTCGGCTACATGGACACCTTCCTTGCCTACTCTACTCCCCGAGTGGATATTAAGTTTTCACATACACATCAAACCATAACACTAAGGTGGGCGACCCTTTACCTTTCACAAAGATGAATTCTAGAGAGAAAGTTAGAGGTTTAGGGAACTTAGTGAGAGAAAGTGAAAGATATTATTATGAGCTCCAACTCTACCTTGGGAGGTAGAGAGTATTTATAGTCTTACATAAATCGCCACACATACGGGTCAAGAGAGTTTTTGGATCGTGCATAGAGAAAGTGAAAGGTAAAGACCCGTCTAGTCCTCCACGGTGTTACTTAAAACTAAATACTACTTAACTTAAAATAACTACGACTACGAGCTTTTAACGATTACATATACTTGAGGTGACCGACTCTTTAATACCGGAATTTCTAATTCCTAACAATCTCCCTAAGGAGGTCACCTCAATCATGTACTAAAATTACATTGAATACAAATAGATATTACATTAAAATTGTTCTTGCATTCTTGATGTAGTACTTTGCTCCTAAGCTCGTAGTCATTGATTCTTCACATTGCATGTTTGGTTAATCCAAGTGGAGGTCTTTACCGATCCACGTGATAATAAATTTGAGCCAACTTTTGAGATCATCACCATCAAAATCTCGAGACATCCTTTGTGGTGTTGGTATTATGTGATGTTGTGACATTAGGACCGACATGCTCACATTCGGATCATGATATCTTCTCATCGAGTAGCGGAAGCTTTAGTTGATTCATGATATTGGCGCAGACAGCGAAGCATGGAGTGAAAATATCGAGTCATTGATGCACTAATCATGATTTCTTTTGAGATGAATGTGTTAAGTGAGCATGCGGCTATGGATTGACCGCTTCATTCGATCACCGCAAACGTCGGGTGTACCGCATACAACAGTTAGCAATAAATCGCACGAAAGTGTCTTTGATCACTTTCGTTGAATTGAGGTACACGCCCACGGTTCCCGCTGATCAAGACATGTACCGCCTCGTGATCGTATAATTCAAGAATTTCCTTGATGTGGTTTCGCAATGCTCTAGCTGTTCTCAAACCGAACATCTCAAAGAAGACAACACGGAGTGAGTGAACCAATAATTTTAAGTCCACCGATTGATGAAAAGAGATTAAAAAAAACAATCGTATTGCTCAATAGAAATTGTTTTTGCAATACAACGAAGGTTTTATTGAAAATCAATTATCAATCATAAAACACCTTTTGGTTTGAAAATGAGTACACGGTCGATGTGCTAAAGAAAAGAGTTGTTAAGCACAAAGACCGGTTTTCAAAGGTATCCGTCAATCCATAACTCGAACCGTGATTGATTCAAGAGATTGAATCGCCCATTGTTTCTGCTCGGTTGTCACATGGTTGATCTATATAATAGATCTCACATGCCACCTACCAGAGCTTGTTTGATGTTGGCTCCGAAGGTTTTCCATCTTCATTGTGAATATGTATACACATCACTCGGATGTTCCGCAATACCACAAGGATAATGCGAGGACTCAAGATATAATCTCTTTCCACATTGTGTGAAATGAGAGTCTTCATTGAAAGTGTCCTAATGAGATTTATTGATGATCTCGTGGCTCTAGACTCAATTTGTGCATATTTGGATCCCGTGTCGAGACTAGGGAGAGGGTCTCCTTCTTCAATATCAACAATCTCTAAGAGAAAGTCGATAGATAATGTCGGTTCCCGTGAGAATGAAACAAGTCCTTTAAGAGGAACTTGAGTGGTTTGGAAAGTTGAAGTGCAAGCGCCATCGGGTCCATGACGCCTTGTCTTCAATACCGATGTTACCATCAAGAGTATATGAATTGAACCCGGTTTCGCCCTAAGGTTGAATAAATGGAGGGCTATTTGTTTTCACCCTTTTCTCATTCAATTCTTTTTAATTCTTCAACCCTTCAAGCTTACCGAGACTTCATAGCTAGAACCTTGTTGGGTTTATTCCAAGATTAGCTCGCCTCAGTCCGCACTCTTCCCATATCTCATTTTTCTCCTTTTATCATCATACCTAAGAACTCTACACTAACTAGTGGATAGTCCTCGGTAGATCCCTCCGGTTCGGCGGATCATGGGAACAATACCTAACCTTATCATCCTTATATCACCGTACATAAAGTAAAGTTGGTCGGTCTATTTGGTATTGTTCATCCGCCATTGGAACCAATTGAAAACCATTTGAAAATCAATTCCGATACTTGTGATATATTATCAAAACATTTTGTACCGAATTGTTTTTGATATTTTAGAACGAGAACTCCCCTCAACATGTGCATCAAGTGTTTGAAATCGTTTTGCACACGGAGGCAAGAGGAAGAATTAACTTTGATTACCATTTTCTAAAGATATCAACATCACTTCCCACATCAAATCAAGTAGATAAAGCATTTCGGAAGGATGAGGTTTCCATAAATTTGCTCCCCTCAATATGTGCCTCGAGGTTTGAAAAGAGTTTTGCACATACTAGAGGGACCCGCACATTGAGATAAATGATCACATTTCAAATCATAGGTTTAAGATAGATGCTCCCCTCAACATGTGCATGGAAAATTTGAAATCGTTTGTCACATGTGGGAAGGATAGCATGTACATCCTTATAAAACCATTTACCGAATTATCGCTTAAACCAATTTAAATCACACATTCTCCCCGATCACAATTATCAAATCATTTGAGATTTGTGATCTCTTATTGATTTAAATTGATTTTGAAAGCTTTTAAGGGAATTGTGACTTGATTATGAAAGCGATTTAATCGATAAGGATCGGATTTTAAGACTTTAAACTCCATTGATAAAACATGCATGTACATCTTTTGAAAACAATTTAATGCCAAATAACTTTTTAATTTAATTGAAATCATTCTCCCCTCAATCAATGACATAGGTTGTTGATTGAGAGATAGAGATTTTGACAAATAAGTCCCGATGATTATCAAAAATAGAGACCGAGTTATTTTTCAAAGCATTTAGTTTTCAAGCAGATAAATGTTTATAGAATCGAGCATGGAATTTTGAAAACATGATAAAACATGGCTCGTTTTTCTTTTAAAACCGGGTTATTGCTCGAAAATGACAATAAACCATTTTTTTCTTTCTCCCAAAAATATTTTTGATTTTTGATTTTTTTTTTTTTTTTTTTTTTTTTATATAAAATTCGAACAACATCTAAAGTCCCGTGTCATTCTTTGAATGACAACATCAAGACCGTAGATATTATCGAATCGAGAGAAACATGACAAAATGACAATATTTTTGAAGATTTTTCAATTTTTCAAATTTTATGGATTTTGAAAGTTTTATATTTTTCTATTTGATTTTTGAAGGTTTTATAATTTTGTATTTTGTTTTTCGAATAAATATTTACAAGAGATAAATTAGTTTAAGAGAATGATGAAATGAGTACCGAGATAAAGATATCGCTCAAGACGTTGTAGAAGAAAGGAATCAACATCTCTTAAACTTTCGCCACCAAAGCATCCGAGGCTTCTAAGAAAATCGTCGACATGAGCCTTCTCAATTTGAATCTTTGGTAGCTTCCCCAAACCGACAAACATCGAATAAAGACCATTTCCTAAGAAGTAGAGTTGAATACAAAGCGGTCTCATTGATTGAAGCTCAAGACCAAGAACACGAGAACACCAAGTAACAAGTTGAAACATTGATCGCCCCTGGTTATCAAACCGGATTAACCGACACGACCGATCACATGAACTGTTAGCATCCCCGATGTACACCTTACTCTTCGAGATTGACCATTGTCTAGTTGGGGAACAATATATCAACATCTTCATTTTACCAAGTGCATTCCGCTTATATAACATATAACCAATCAAGACATAATGTACACATGTACCCAACAAGAGTAGAGACGATGACATCCATGTAACATGTTGAGTCACTAATCATCTCTGTGGATGTCAACTCAAATAATCGAATTAGCTCGATCAAGTGAACATGTTGTGCATATAACCGAAGCACTTTATCATAAACCGTATATAAGATGTCGATAGGCGATCATCTCACGCTCCAAATATTCTTCTCACATTTCTTCCAATCGAACATCAAGTAACAAAACCAAAGGTCTCCAGAGACCACTTCCCCAAATAGTTGGAATAATATATCCTTCCCCAAATAGTTTTGATACCTCGTAATCAAGAAACATAATATATCCATAAACTTGAAATCTTGTGAGAAGAACTCAAATAGCCCAAATGAATCTCGTGAGAATCAATCTACATAAACTCTCTCGACTATCTTTATCAACCCATATGTAGACAATTTGAAGTGACCACTGTTGAAGAAAACCCGATATACCAAACTTGAAACCAAGTCGAATTCCCGCATTTGTGTCTTAAGCTTGCACTTAAAGATGGAAGAACGGTGTCGAGAATCTATGCTTCAAGCAAATCTCTAAGTACTCACACTCAAACAAAGTATGAGACATTAACACCTCTTGATATTATCCACATCGTCATCTGCATGTGACATCGAGTAAAACAACGTAACTCCTAATAGTGATAGTTAACCGTGTCTTCAACCATCCACTCCGATCACCGGTAACTAGATAAACCAAGCCTTCAACTCAAATTCTTAAGCCCGAGCAAGTTATCAAATAAGAACACGCCTTTGTGAAGGACAACTTCAATCTCAAATAAGTGATAAATGATTAACTCAAGTAATCAACTTGTGTCAAATGTCCAACACGTGAATAAACATACAATCGGATGTACATTGACCCACCGAATGAACCGAGCAAATGATTCCTCAACATCAATGCATTCTTCCTTAAGGTATACATGTAGAAACCGATCCGAAGATTCACCAATAATGTTTTCGAGCGGATGAGGTAGTCATTTTCCTTAATGTTCATGTGGTTGATTTATAACGTGCACCATGAGAGGAACAATAATCCGTGAAGATTTGGCAAAGGAATACCAAAGAGTGGATCATTATTCATGAACAATAATCCGTGAAGATTTGGCAAAGATATACCAAAGAGCGGATCATTATTCAATAGTGCAACTACAATATCATGATAGTCATTATCAACGCCTTGTGAAGTAATTGGAGATAAGGTTTCTTGAGAGTTTCGAGAAGTACTTCTTAGATGGTGAACTAGTTGAGTCAAGAGAAACCGGAGCATGAGCTTCGTAAACTAGATGATCAACATTCGTTGGAGGTTGAAAGTACTCATCAAACATATCTTTGAAAACAATGAATCCCAAACAATGAATCCCAATTATCCTTAGTAAGTGAAGCATTAGGCGTTGGAGGAGAGTCATCAAAATCAAAACAATGAATCCAGCTTATCCTTAGTATATTCACTCTTCATCAAAAGAATATACACTCATCATCATCAAAAATTAAGTCGATAACCATTATTCAAACATCCATCATCATGTAGTATATTCACTCTTTCCCTCAAAAATTGCATCCGGTTGCCATTTTTGATTTAACAAGTGAATAAGAGTATACACCAATGAACGAGATCCACTTGATGACCGAATGAGCGTGGAAAACATGAAGCTTGTTGATGAAGAATGTAGATGAGTATGGCCATTCACGAGAGAATTTCTTATTAGTCAAGATAAAGCGCACGTAAGAGCGTACACTTTTCTTTTCTATGAGGAACGGGGCTCAAGTGTTATCTGCAGACGCCATAATGATGAAGTACGAGGCCCGAATCGATGTGAACAGACGTCATTGTTAAGAGCCCAGTCATATGTTTAGAGTCACCAATCCAAATACCAAGGGACGATTTGTACGACCGCTTTGGACAATGACGAAGACAGAGAATTGGAAACATTGGATCCCACATGTCGATGGGTTCCTTTTGGTTAGCACAAACAATCTTTGAATCACAGAAACCCTAGATGCAATGGCATTATCCCTAGGAGTCGAACTAGTAGAAGCATCGACTTAGTCAAATGACATTTTGTGCTTAATGGGATTATTCTACCGGTTGGCTTCCAAACCTTAACAGCACTATTCTAGGCATAGTGGATCTAGCTAAAGGGTAAGGTTTGCCATTCGTTAATATTCGACCTGTGGGCTTCCACCGAAATCCTACATTTGTAAACACATTCCCTGTAGGTTTCAAGATTGCTTAACTGCTTTGCTCTCCAAACTTTCTTAACTAGGTTATGAATCTTAGACCTCGTAAATAACACATCACATTTATCATGATTACCGTAAAATAAACATTTTTACATGTTTTGCAGACAAGATGAGGCCTCGAATTAATTTCAAGAAGCTTAGAGCTAATACTAGAACTAACACGATTCTTTTGTTCAAATCAAACTTCTTGTCCCTATGGTGTTCTTTCACTTCCTTATCATGAACACTTTTAGTTTGCGTAATCCTATCCTTCTTTGCATTGCTTCTAGGTTTTGACCCGCTAACTTTAGTGTCAATCTTAACATCCGTAGAAGTAACGATGGGAACATTACATGGCTTCACTACTTTCGCATTTCTAGTCTAGAAGTGCTGGATCCAAATTCTAGGAGGCACATCAAAGGTTGCTTGCTTGAATTTTGACATGGAACAAGGCATATCAAGGGTCACATGCTTGGCTTTAGGCATAGAACAAGGCACAACTATTCTATCTCGCCTATTGCTAGATTTCGGACTTGTGACAATTACATACTCTAAGAGTTCCCGAGATCGTTTGGCATCCATGCAGCATAGGCTATAGTACTATCAAAAGGTTTTTCTAATCTTTCATCTTCAACAATCTCACGGAGACCCTTCAAACTGTCCTTAAGGTATGAGAGATATGCTTTATGTGCAAGTTCATTATTCCTAATGGGCGGGGAATATATAACATATCGATAGCATATTTATCACAAGCAAAACCTTAGGAACAACAGTATTTGCAATTTGGGATTGGCAACTTTCCTTTCACCTCACGCTTGATTCTCAATATCGTTAAGTAAAGAAGTTATCTTTTCAATTTGTTTATCATGATTAACTTTAAATGAATCACATAACTCTTTGTTTTGATCATTAACCTTTGAAATTTCACTTTAAAACAATCATTTTCCTTTGCAAGTTATCAATTATGTTTTGAAGTTGGAAATTCGAGAATCTAAAGGAGGAGGCATATGGGAACCAACACATCCTTCTTTTCACCTTTCGCCAGAAATTTGGGCTTTCAATCTTTTGATCGTGTTATAATGAGCTCGAATTTGTTCATCACGCTTGCTAATTTCAAAATCGCATCAAACTCGTGGAGCATCGAGGATGTCTTGATATTTGAGGTTTTAACATTTTCTTTGAGATGTTGATGTTTTAATTGCAAAGCAAGATGTTCAACTTCTAATTTAGAATAATGTTTGACCAAGTTATCATGATCATCCTGTTCTATTTTCTCATGCAATTTTGAATTTGTTGTTTCAAGCTCAATGACACGATCATGGGAGACTTTCGAGCAACAGATAATTCATGAAATTGAGAAGCATTAATGGAACAATTTGTAGCGTTGAAAACACATCTTGAGCAATACATTCGTAAATCGATTCTCATTCAATGTATGCAAGTTCTTCCTCTCAATCTCATTATATTTTAATTCTCTCATAATCACTAACCTCAACAATCATTGCATCAAATTCCTTTTCCATTTCTTTAATGTCCGAATTCATTCCTTTTTAAGACTCTCAAAATGATCTTTTAGTTGTTTAAAGAAAGGCATGACTTCATTAAATAACATTCTTTAGTTTGCTCAAAACCCTTTCTCCTTCAAGAATACCAATGGGTGTGATCCTTTTCTTGCAAGTTTTCTCAAAATCAACAAATAGTTGAAAGATAACATATTGACTAATTAAGGTCTTGCTTTTAGTGGCAATTGTTCTAGGAACAAGATGCATTGGTGTATTCGGAGGATACACATCGCTTCTAGGCATTTTCCTAAGGGAGGGTTCGTTACAACAAGATTCTCTCGCTTTTGCTTATCTAAATCCTTTTCCGAACACTTGTTCGGGGTTAATAGAGTCCGAGGCTTAAACTTGTTCAAGGAGATCCAATTTTCTTTAGTGTAATTATGGGGTTTGATCGTTATGTTATTCTTTTACACTCGTGATCTTCTAACTTCTTATTCATTTTCCCTAGTGACTTCATCGATTTCTTATCTTCCTCGGGCACTCAACGCAACTAGGTTTCGCCTAGGCTTAAGGATTTCATTACCATCATAAAGCACCTTATGAGCATTTCTAGCCTTTTAATTACCTCGGATTTGGTTCCTCAACAAGGGAATGCTATGCTTATCGCTTAAGACTCGATGCTTAGTGATCATGTGAGCAGTTTGAATGGTATTCCTTGTACGCATAACTTATTTTCAAGCTTGTTTTTCAAAGTTTTAGATTGGAAAATCATTCAAAAGTTTTGATTCCTTAGCCTTGAATTCTTGCTTAAGCATTTTAACATTTTCTTGAAGTTCGTGTTTTTGCTTAGCGCTTTGGAAAGCTTTTCTTGTAAGGAGTTTAACTCTTGTTTTAATACTTCTTCTAAAATTACTTTTTCTAATAATTGTACGCATTTGGATATCCATCTCCCCGCTCACGAGTGGTAAGTTCAAACTTAGCACTGCTCAGATATGGCAACTTGATCCTTATAGGTATTGAGTTCAAGTGGTCAAGGAATCATCAGCACAAATGCAAGTGTACTCATGCAATTCATAATCATCATTTTGAGAAGAAGATGCATACCTAGGTACCGCAGAAACTTTCATGCAACTTTCTCTCTGCATTAACGCAGCATGTGTTGTGGCGGTGCATCTCTATCTTGGGTACATCCAAGCTTCCATGGAGCATTCCTTTGCATTAGCTTGCACGGGTTGTGACTGGTGCACCTCTCTCTTGTGAACATGAGCATGAAGATTCTATTTTAGCATTGTCCGACTCATCATTATTTGTTTTCTAACATTTCGCATTCAAGAACACCCGATTCTTCCACGTATACATTACCCAACTTATCACAACAATCTCTCAACCGCACCGACACTCATTCACTTTTTCATCCTTTTGTGCGCTTCTCAATGTACTTTTTCACATTATCCATGAGTTGGATAAATGTCTCAATGAATTCTCGAATTTCCATTCCAAGATGTTTTTGAAGGAAATTCCAATCAAGTGTTGATCGAATTGAATATTCCCACCGATGAATGGTGAAATTGTTTGTAGATTACTTGAAGAGTCTGACCGAACCATCCTTTTGAACTTCTTCATTGGTAAGTTGCAACTTTAAATGCTCTAAGTTCAACAAAGAAGCTTCTTGTCAATGTAGGTAAGTCTGGCGAAAAGAGCACTACATGTTCGATCCCCGCCTATGGATAACAACCGTATGAGGTGCGATGAAGTAGTTGATAGGGCTCAATGTCGCATTCCATTTGCATGGCATTCTCAGAAAGGTGTGCAATTCATTCTCATTGTACTCGTAACATGAAGATCTCACATCCTCGTTGTTTAATTCAAACATCTTTAATCGCTCATGTAGCATCCATTATCATTATTATCCACAACATCATACAATTTAAGCACTTCAAATCACGGGTCAAGAGAGTAAGACATGATGTGGTAGAATGCACGGATTTTACAAGTCTATGATTTAAACCGAGAAATAGAATCTTTCATGGATTTTACTAAAATCAAGACCAAACCGTTAAGCAATGACCAATGGAATGTGTTAAGATGATCGATGGATTGACACAATGATAGACAATTGTGTGTTAGGTCTTATGATTGTTTGTGGGATAAGCAGAGATGTTGTTTGGTTGTGATTTGGGTTGGTTGTTGCACGATTTTATGGAGAAATTTAGGTCTAAAACTTAAAAGCTCAATAACTTCCTTTCGAGAGGATTTGGGCCTCGAAAATTCGTTTCACGACATCGTCGTGAAACCTCACAATATTCAGTCGTTCCGGTCGTTTTGACAGTATTTCACGAAAACGGAGTTACGGATCAAAAGTTATGGCCGTTTGAAGTTTTGACGTAAAAGTCAACTTTGGTCAAACCTCTTCTTCGTAAAAATCAACCAAGTCGCTATAACCCTTGAACCAAGTCGCTAAGCACCAAGTCGCTACCACCTAATTCGCTATACCACCAAGTCGCTAAAGTCCCAAGTCGCTAAACAAAGGCAAGTCGCTAAATAGTAACTCGCTAAGCCTCAAGTCGCTAGCAAAAATTTGGCAAGAATCGCTAATCAAGTCGCTAAAGATTCAAGTCGCTAAATAGCAACTCGCCATCGACCAAGTCGCTAACACAAGTCGCTACCCGTAGTGGAGAGTCCACTACTTGTACCGTAAGTCGCTAGGCCTAAGTCGCTAGCTCCAAAACCGCAACTCGCTACAAAATTGTAAAGCAAGTCGCTACTAAGAATAACAATCCGTGGCTCAAGTCGCTAGCAAGAAAATCTCAAAACACCACTTTTCAATCCAAAACAACCCAACCACGATGATTCAAGCTTACCAAATCAAAACCTAAACACTTGTGATGATTCTAAACACAAAAGTACTATCAAAATCCAAACTTTAACACTAGAAATCACCCAAATGATGCAAAACCACTAAACTTTTTCAAACTCAAAACCACCTAAAACCACTAGAAATCCAAAGATGTGTAAGATATGATCTAACCATGGCTCTTGATACCAATTGTAGGATATTAGTTTTCACATACACATCAAACCATAACACAAGGTGGCGATAAGAGAATTTTAGAGAGAAAGTTAGAGGTTTAGGGAACTTAGTGAGAGAAAGTGAAAGATATTATTATGAGCTCCACTCTCTACCTTGGGAGGTAGAGAGTATTTATAGTCTTACATAAATCGCCACACATCGGGTGTGGATCGTGCATACATGGGTAAAGACCCGTCCGTCCTCCACGGTGTTACTTAACTAAATACTACTTAACTTAAAATAACTACGACTACGAGCTTAACGATTACATATACTTGAGGTGACCGACTCTTTAATACCGGAATTTCTAATTCCTAACAATACACTTTAAGGTTGTAAAACCCTAATACTATTCGAGTATTCGTTATTAATATAATTGAGGTGTTTAGTGATTTTGTTGTTCTTCTTCTTAAGGTTAAGAATTATATTATGCGTAGTGTTTAACATGCTAATCTCATGGCAGTGTAAAAAGCAAACAATTGTGGCCAATTCCACCACTGAAGCTGAGTATGTGGCTACTGCTAGTTGCTGTGGTCAAGTGCTTTGAATTCAGAATCAATTGTTGGACTTTGGGTACAATTTTATGCATACTAAGATTTACATTGATAATAACAGTACAATATGCATTATTAAAAATCCTGTTTTGCATTCTTGAACTAAACATTTTGAGATAAGGCATTATTTTATTAGAGATTGTAATGAAAAAAGGTTAATTCAAATGGTAAAGATCCATATTGATTTCAATGTTGCTTATCTTCTCACTAAAGCTTTTGATGTGGGGAGGTTTCAGTACCTTGTAGTCAGTATTGGAATGATAAATCTCTAAATCTCAAATTTGTTTTGTAAAAGTTATGTACTGTTATTAGTTGATCTTAGTATTGCTTGTTTTGTTCTATCCACTGCTTGTTTTTTTGTGTTTCCACTAACTATTTTGCAGATCAAAGGAATAAATCACAGCCAGTATGATGAAATGGACTTAAAAGGAAAACATGGTAATATTATTATTGATAAGATTTGTATTCAAAGATGCAGAATATTACAACCATGGAATACTGACTACCAGCAGAGTACATCAAAAGACAACATCCTAAAACAACCATCTAAGGACTAAAGCTTCACAACATCCACCTAAGGCTTCTTTGCAATGGCCCACTCTTGCATCTCCTTCTGAACTCTTGGTCCTCCAATAACATCCCATACTTTGGGACATGCAAGTCCTATCACTCTCTCTCTTATAGGAGGTGATGAAGAAGATGGACCATCTGGTGGTGGAAGGAGTGCTTGCAAAGGAGGAGCTTGTAGAGGTTCTGGTGGTAGTACAACATCAAGGGGAGGCACAACCAAGACTCTTGAAGATGTTTCCTCATCAGTTTCTTCATATGGAGACACATAGCTTGGCAAAGAGCTCAACTCAGAACTGGATCATTTCTTGATGGCATTTTGTGGCATTGGTTGAATGGAAGAAGGTCCAGCAAGTGAAAGGTTTGTGCTCATGACTGTGTGAGATCTTTTCCTTGATACATCTTTCTGGTCAACCCTACCTGATCCAACTAGCTCCTCCCAAACACTATCTGAGGAAGAGCTGTTAGTGTCTGATGAGAGATCAATAGGGTTTGACTTGCTCATGGTGATGGTTTTGAAGTATTTTCAGTAAAAAGGTTTTTGGGTATGTGAGAAATGTGTGTGGTATGTGGGTGATTTACTCTTTAATAGAGTTAAGTGAAAAATCAGTAAGTAAATGTGTGGAAGGTGTGAGTTGTTGAGGAGTAAATGAAGTCTTTGACTTTGGTGGACGGATTAGTGACTTGGGGTTGACCATTTGACTGGGTGTTTAGTTTTGTTCTAACCACTGCCAGTATGAATTTTGAAACCACTTCTTGTTATTCTAACCACTTCTAACCTTAACAATGTTTCCAGTGTATGGTTTGTGTTTGTGATATGCAGGTATGAAGGAGCTTTTGTATATTTTAGAGCTTTTTGGAGCTGTTGCTGTGGCTGTTTTTGATAAAAAAAAAATGTGAATCTTTTGTAATCCTTCATACTCATGCTTGATATCACTATTTTTGGTTTCGATTTTGTTGATGTAGTCTTAGTCAACAGAATGGAATGTGGGTGATGTATCCACTGCTAGAACACTTCAAACCACTGCTAGTGTATTTTTGCTGACCATGGATACTTGAGGGGCTATTTTGTAACTTTGGTGATAACGTATTTATTCCCCCAAATCACTGCCAGATCATTTAATTGATCTTCAAATCACTTCCAATTAGCGCTTTACACAAACCCTAACCACTCCCAACTGCTTCATTCACAATCCCATATCATATTCCCTCACTAATCACAATGCCGACTTTGTATTCTAAAACCCATAACCTAGTTGCATATTTGATCAAGAACAATCAATCAGAGGGCTTCCATGAGATGATTGATTTCCTTAAACACAGTCAAATCCACTTTGCGTTAACAGTAGCACCCACAATTCTTAAAACATATGTACATCAATTTTGGTGGAATGCTGAGATACAGGAGAGAGATGGGTTAGAGTTTTTTAGGACTGTTGTGGATGAAAATGAGATTTTGGTCAATGAGGATGTCATTCGAGGTGTCTTGAGGCTAGAGGATGCTGCTGGAGTAGTTAATCTTTGATGAAAATTTTGAAGGTTTAGAAAGGCTGGGTTATGAAAGAAGGGGTGATAATATTAAATTTCTTAAAGGTATGTTTTCACCTCAGTGGAAATTTTTGATTCACACTTTGCTGATGTGTGTGAGTAATAAGACCACAGGATTTGGTGAGTTTCCCTCCAAAATTGCAACTGCCATTATCTGTCTTTCTGAAGGGAGGGAATTCAACTTGTCTAGGATGATTTTTGATGGATTTCTAAAGAACATAAGGGACAAGAGAAAGTATTACTTGTATCCTAGGTTTGTTCAATTGATTGTGGAAAGTCAGATTGAAGAACCTATTGGTCATAATAGGAAGTATGAAGTTCATCATATGCTTCCTAAGGTGTTTCCATACATGAGGCACCAAAATCCAACTTTCTCAGGAAGAGTTACCCCATTGTT
Organism: Chrysanthemum lavandulifolium; assembly: GCA_022545495.1. Classification (NCBI taxonomy): domain Eukaryota; kingdom Viridiplantae; phylum Streptophyta; class Magnoliopsida; order Asterales; family Asteraceae; genus Chrysanthemum; species Chrysanthemum lavandulifolium. The sequence goes on from CM040242.1 coordinate 251,010,300, forward strand.
TCCAAATATGATACCTTTGCCAGATATTCCTGTGTATGATGATGTACCTGAACCAGAACCTACCCAACCCACTGATGCTTAAACCCCTGCTACCACAACTGAAACCCCTACTATCACAACTGCAACCAGTGCTACTCAACCTGAACCCACTGTTGAACCCCTACCTTCAACTTCTGAACCCCACAGGATTTTGTTTACTAGGAGGAGGAGGAAGGGCACCAAGCTACCTCAGGCTGGTGTTAGTGGTGTAGTTAATGAGGCTATCACAAGACGTGGAGGTGACATGAGTGGAAGTGTTTCAGGGTAGACAAATTAGAAGATTGAAGCACAGGGTGTCTGTCTTGGAAAGAATTAGAAGACCAGGGATTTCTGCATTAAGGAGCGTTAGGAAACATGGCAAGAAGGCAAACTCCTCAAAGGATGTGTGTTTGGAGGATGTAACCAAACAGGGAAGGAGTGAGTGCAAGGATTCAGGGGAGGATGTGCATTTGGATGACACTTTGGATTTGGAGAGTAGAGATCATGGAGATGAGTATGTGGTGATTGACAAAGATGGCAAAGAAGCTGTGATTGAATCTTCAAAGGTGTCTGTTGAAGAAAAGATGGAGGAAGTAGTGCAGGCAACAACCACTGCTGATGTTATTGTAACCACTTCCAATTCAAATCAAACCACTGTTGCAACCACTTTTGAGGTAATTTTAAACACTGCTACTTCAGATATACCTATTGCCATTATAACCACTGCTACCATTGTTACAACCACTGTTACACCACCACAAAAATCTAAAGAAGTTGAGAAGGAGGCTGCTAGCACCTTGATAAACTTAAGTCAAACCTTATCCAACCCTACACCTACCATTGTACATGTACCTATCATTCTAAAACCAACTGGGCCTAAACCCTTGAGTAAGAGTTTGAAAATTGGTGAACCTGTGAAGGCTAAGGTGGTTCTACCAGACATTGGAAAGGGGAAAGGCATTGCTGAGCCTGTTTTGAAATATAAGAATAGGTAAGAGCATATTGCCTATGATAATGAGCTTTCTAAGAGATTACAAGCTGAAGAAGAGGCAACTGCAGAAAAGCAGAAACAAGAGGAAGAGGAAGCTACTTTAACTACTATGAAGTTGATTGAAGAATGGACTAATGAACAACCTTTTCTTCAAGCCTCTGAAGAAATAAGGACTGAATACACTACTCTTGAATGAGCACTATTAGATGCTGCTATAAGGTCCAAGGTTTTAGCTGAGAGGGCAAGAAAGATAAGGTAGGAGAAAACTCAAGCTAAAAGGAAGAAACCTCCTACTAAGACTGAGATGAGAAATCAAATGATGAAAGTCATTAGACACATGGACATGCACATTGGTGAGAATTTGAGAAAGTGTACATTTGAGAGAGTTGAAGAAATTTATAAGAGATGTAAAAGAAGTGTTGAAGAGGACTTTCTTCCTATGAACTCTGAGAAAGAAGCTGAATGGTTAAGGAATAGACAAAAGAGAAAAGCTGGTGTTCATGAGGAATCTAGTTCTAAGAAGCAGAAAGTAGATGATAATATGGAGAAAGAAGATAGAGTGAAACAATATCTCTTGGAGTGTGATAAATCTGAGCCTATTAATCCTACTCCTATAAGAGCTATTCATTCCATTGAAGATCTACAGATCATCACAGCTAATGAGAAAGAGATGATTGAAATTACAAGGGCTGATGGATGGAAGAGCATTTACTATAATTTTGGTTAATTGTTGTCTGGTTTGAAAGTGGTTGATCTGGAGCAATTGTGGAAGATATTGGATTTTAGACATGGGAAGTATGGGCCAACTGGAGTATTAGCTAATTTTGTATGGACTTCTATTAAGAATTTGTGCCAGCCTAACCCAGATGATGAATTTTGGACAGACTGTGAGGTGGTTGATTGGATGTTGTATCAATCTTGCAGAGTTCATGCTGTACAAACTACAAAAGAGAAGTTCTTTATGTTCATTGATAAGGATTATCCATTATCAAAGAATGTTGCCAGGAAAATGCTTGAAGCTAAACTTGCTCCACAGGATACTAAGCCCACTAATCCTATGATTGATCAACTGTTTCAAAGAATTGAGAAGATAGCAGATCTACAGGGTCCTTTGGCACTAAAGGCAAAACCTTAAGGAAGACTGAAGAGGATGGCTGATAGGTCTAAAGCTGTGGAGTACACATCTGAGTCAGAAACTGAAGAGGAGGTTGAAGAAAATAAGAAAAGACTGATGGTTCTTACTAAATTTTCAAGCTTAAAGGAACCAGAGGTTAGTTGTACCACACCTCTTTCAGGTCATCATCAGATTGTTTCATATAATTTTGAGTTTACGGTAAGTGGATGATGCTGGAAGTTTGAGAGAACCAATGGTGAGAGTTATGGTTTTGTCAAGTTTTCACAAATGCTTTACTTTTTGGAAAGAGATGATTTGATGGCCATCTGGAGATTATACAAAGACATATTTGGAAATGTGGCACCAGATGATTATCATGAAAGGATTGTTTATTATAATTTGAAGATGATTTTTGAACCTACTCATGATGAACCTGAATGGAATGGACTCTCCAATGGCAGTGTTACAAGTTGGTATTTATATCAGTCTTGTGGAGTTCATGTGTTAACTGTTTCTTGAAAAGTTATTCATATGTGTGTAGAAAGTGATTATCCTAAATTGAATAACTATCCAGAAGTTCTTACTCAGATGTTACAGCCTCATGGATTGAAGCTGCAGAAACCCTTTGATTATCAAGCTTACAGGTTGCTGAGAAAATTTGAAAAGTTGTTATATCCTGCTAAGTGTTTGGATACATCCTCCAAGTGAAGAGTGCATGGGCTTTAAAAGAAACTTGATGTTTTTGTTGGTAAATATCAAGTTTAAGGGAGGATTGTTGGGTTTTAGGTTCCACTGAATGGAATTACACTAAGTATGGAACCACTGCTGGAGCAAAAGATACCACGGTTAGAAGAAAGTAATCCACTGCTGAGTTAAACCACTGCAAGTAGTATTGTGTAACCACTGCTAATGTATTGTAACCACTGCTAGTTGATAAGTCGGTTTAATATTTTGTATTAGATAAATATGGAAAAGATATTTATCTTGTAGGTTACGTATTGGATATTGTAAAGGACTCCTTAGCCTATAAAAGGAGGTCCTAGGTTAGAGTTAGATATACGTATGTTAGATATATCTAAAGTCGATACACTTCAAGGTTGTAAAACCCTAATACTATTCAGAGTATTCGTTATTAATATAATTGAGGTGTTTAGTGATTTCTGTTGTTCTTCTTCTTAAGGTTAAGCATTATATTCCGCGTAGTGTTTAACATGTTATTGTTTAAGTCAGTTTCTATTAAGGATCGTTTGCTCAACTGGGATCAACATATTATGTAAACACTAGTTGTTATACATATGTATTTCTATAATGTGGAAAACTATAAGGGGGGGTTGAATAATTTTGCCGATTTTAATTTAGTTTCAAAAACTTTAGATTCGATGTTATGTGAAATCGTGTGGATGGAGAGAAAGTATAGATCTATAAGTAATGCAAGTAAAGAAAACAAGTAAAGTAAAGGATAGAAATGACACAACCAATTTATAGTGGTTCGGCTACAAGGACACCTTCCTTGCCCTACTCCACTCCCGAGTCACCTACTCGAGTTCAAGCACTATGTCAACAAACTCCTTTAACTCGTGGAGAAGCCTTCACAACGTCGCTACACTTTTTCGGTACAAAGCTAAATACCGATTCCTTAACACGGGGGACCAAACCAACACTACTATAACACAACAAATATTTGAAATATGAAATACAAGATCTTTGCTACAGAAATCTTGTGGAGGAACAAATCAATCAAGGACCCCTTGCTTGGATGACTTGTAGAAGCTCGTGATCTCGCCTTAGAGAAGGACCTATACGAGAATCACAACAAAAGAAAGAAGAACTACTATCTAGATCAAGAGATCTGAGATTAGAAGAATGAAAGAATATATGAGAGAGTTTGTAAGAAGAGGGGTGAGTTACAATGAAGAAATGGTTCTCTATTTATAGGCAAAATCTTGCTACTGTTGCACGGATCCCTTACAAGAGGGATCCATCTAGTGTAAACTGAGGGATCTGTGAGAAGCTCCTCATTATCCATGGGTTATGGGTCATGGGTCCTAGACTTTGGACCATGGGTATCCAAGTAGATACAATGTATCTAGAAGATGCAATGCTTCTAGTCAATAGGTTATGGGTTAGCTCCATGGGTTATGGATATGCTCCATGGGTATGGGTCATGGGTTGTGGTTTTTACCCATCCTAATAAACTATTACAATAAATGAATCATTACAACAATTTATATTAAATGACTATATATGTAGATGCTTTACAAAAATAACATGTATCCTTATAATTTTACTTATATTAAACTTTATATTTGTTATCAACAAAATACAAAGAGATTGCTAAATATTAATAAACGTTTTTACGATTTATTTGTATTAACATATAAGATGTAAACACTATTACTTGTTTAGTGTTTTATATGAAAATGTAAGTGTGTTAGTAAACTATTGGCTCAAACCATTTACGTATTTTATTTGTTTCGTTAAAATGATTTTATGTTTGTTATCAACAAAACATTAGAAGATCGTAAAATATAAATAAACTTTTTTACGGCATATTTGTATTAACAATCTCCCATTTTTTGTTGATAACAAAACATAAGATTACTTTATGGAAAAACAAAAATTCGTAAAAGTTTGAATTGGAGTTTTTACTCTATTATCCCCCTTTTTGTCGAAACAAAAAGAGCGTCGAAAAGAAACTAACACATTGTTTTGAGAAAAACGTGTGAAAAGTAATAATATGAAAAATAGAGAGTAAGAGAAGAGAAGAGTTCTCGTCTTAGCTCCCCCTTGACGGGTGCTTCCCTTTGTTGAGGGCGTCAAGTAATTAGGAAAACTAAGCGAGTGTTTTGCAATTATGTTTGCAAATGGTTTCGTCTTTTGACGAACATGCTCCCCCTTGATGAGTGATCCCCTTTGTGAGGGAGTCAAGTAAAGAAATCCTAAGTGAAAGTATTGCAAGCGTTTTTGCAATAGTTTTGCTTTGACGAAAAGCTCCCCTTGTTGAGGGTGTCAAAGTCTTCATGTGTATTTCGAAAATCTACAAAACAAAGGTTAGAAAGCAAGTATATGATGCATACTTTCCTGCAAATGAGACTCAAATTAGTAAAAAAAAATATTTCTGTTGCACGGATCCCACAGTTCCTTCATAGAAGGGATCCGTCTAGGCAAAAGTCAGGGATCCGTATACCTGCATTCTCATGACATCAATGTGGATGTAAAATGTGATGTTAACATCAAGATAGGATATGTATTAAGGAACCAAACATATTCTCAAGACCACATGGCATACAACATGTAATTTCATTCAATAAAACGAGAGAAATGATGTACATAACTCAAAAACTATGAAAATGAACCGAACATGAAGTATGATTCCTAACACATCTAAGTTTAAACTTAAGACTAGAATACTACTTGAATTCCTAAGCTTTAAGGATGTTTAGGTTTGTTGACCTCATCGAAACGTTCAAGGAGGTGATAAAACATGAAACGTAGTTCGTCACGTACTTCATGTACTAAACCTTCAACATGTTGACAGTGATAACAATCTTTGTCATGGCTAGAAAATGATGGTGGTAGGAATGGAGTGGTTTGAGATGGAAGATTGGATAGAGGTTCCACAAAAGAAGGAGGAATTTGTGGTGGTATGTTTGATGAAGTTGGAGGTGGTTCAACTAAGGATGAAGGTGGTGGAATATGTGTTGTGGATGGTGGTAGGGAGGTATCAACTTCCATGTGGTCAGGTTGTTGATTTTGTTGATTCCTCATAATCCAAAATGGACTATTTGAGGGTGATGGAGAAAAGGATACGGGTGCTAGTGTTGTCTCAACACCAAAGTTTTGTTGTTGAGCTATTTTCTCAATTGAGGAAAATGTTGGAAATGGTGGTGGGTGAGATGGCCTAGAAGGCAAGTCCTCTACGTTGTAGAGGTGTGGAGATAAGAGTGGAGTGGTGAAAGAGATAGCTCTAGGTACTAGAGGTGATGGTTTAGTGGAAATAGGGGTTTAAGAGGTATAGTAGTGTTTGGCAAGGGTAGTTTTGTGGGAACAATACCTTTGGGGATTAGTTTGATTGGTTGAGTTATTTGAGAGGGAATTCTAGCGTTTGCGGTTTTAACGGGTGATGATTCGGTTGACGAGATTTTGTGGACAACCCGAGCAAGTTTCTTGAGAGGTCCTTTGGTAGATGAGTTAGCACTAGGGGCTTTCCTCATGATGAAATGACAAATGGAAAGTGAGATATAGACTTTTAGTTGCTGAGAATGAGGTTATGAATGGTGACTTAGAAATGAGGTTTATAAAGGGAAGGAATTGGTAAGTGAATTTAAAGCTTAAGCCACTAAGATCCTTTAAATTGCAATGATTTGCATGCACAATAGTCAACTACAGAGTTTGCATAGATCAAGGAAGTCAATTAAGACAAGGTGGAGTGTTCAAGTTAGCAAGGAAGGCTTGAAATGATTGTTTTAGCTAAGATTGGCTTGGTCTGTGTAGTCGGTTCCCACGGATCCCTCAAATGAGGGATCCGTCTAGGCTAAACCTAGGGATCCAGCTATCAGCAGTCAAAGAAAAATAAAATGATGTCTTGTAAGGTCTAATACCTACACATCTTGAGTGTTTTCAGGTGTCTTAAATGATATGAGACTTAAGTGATCAAGTGAAATGAGTGAGGATAGTTAATGATTGTCTTTTATGGAAAGAAATGAGGTTTTATGAGCACCAATGGGTGATCAAGGACAACACTAAGAGATTTGAGAGTGTCAAGTGGAATCCAATGATCCAAGAGATCAGATGCTAACTTAAAAGAAATTTGGAAAATTCCTTAAAAATCATAAGAAATGAAAACTAGTTTTTGGCCTATTTTGAGGTATGGATGACTAAAATCAATTTGCCAAAATTGAGAGTAATATCAAACTATGTGTTTTGAGATGTGAGGAACAATGTGTGAGCATTGGAGCGGAAATATGGTGAGTTTTGGTGAAGTGATAAATCAAAAACACCTTGAATGTGATCCTAAGTTAGCTATGAGTGAGTGTGAGACCTACTAAGCTTGAAGAAGACTTGAGTGATCCTAAAGTATCATGTTTAGCTAGTATGATAAGGTCTGGAAGAATGGATTGATATGAGGATGTTTAAAAATCCACTTCTACATGCCCGGATCCCACGGTTCCCTTACTTAATGGATCCGGCTAGTTGAAAGTCAAGGATCCGGTCATCTGAGACAGAATACTCAACAGTGAACGTGTACTATTTTGTTCTAGATGTCTAATTACAACAACTAATGATTTCCAAAAACACATATATAAGCAAGATATCAAATTATCAATAAATGTTTTATTTAATAGGAATGATCATGTTACAAGGTAAAAGATGAGTCATAAGGATTGATTTTATTTGGAGAAAAGACTAGGTTTCTCTTGCGTTTTTGTTTGATGGATCGTCGAATGGGTGGTGAGTATTTGAGGAATCCGGAATGAAGAATGACGTGATGTGAGATGTGTTCAAAGGTTCCATCATTTTATTCACAAGTATGTATAAAGGACTTTGAAATTGAGGATGAAAGTACATGATATGATGATAAAGGCGTGTTAAGAACATTCTGTATGGAATAAGTTTGTTCTTTCTACCTTGGACATTTACAATTCGTCTTGCGAAGAAGTAGGCGAGATTGTATGGTTGTTGAGTTAGGAGACAGTACATCATGTGAGCACAACAAGCAGGAAGTATCTCATGGTTTCCTCTAAGACTTCAAACGTTTTCACGTAGAATGACTGCGAGAGGTTTGAGATCATCTCGGATATCACGTGTAAGGATTATGTTTGGAGTTGTGTAATTGGATTGAGGAGTGCATAAAATGCGAGTTAATTCTTAAGGAGAAGGTATGTGTGAACAATATGGACTGCTTTCTTCACGGTAGTTAAAGTGAAAATCAAGAGACCAATCTTCAGTGAAGGTACATTGTCCATGATTTGGAATTCAGAGAATGTGAGCAAATTGCCCAAGAGTTAAGAAAAACTTTTGGTTTTTGATCCAAAACCATAGTGATAGAGAGCGATCCTCGTTACGAACAAGTTCAACTTGACGGAAGAATTCCAAAACAAACCGCGGACAAATTTTCTCGTTAATTCCAAGAAGACCTTCTAGTCCTATGGTGCGGAATGAGGTATTGATACCTTCTTGGTATAGTAGAGGTGAGTCAACAACATGTCCTTAATGGAAGCAACGAGTTTCAAGATTATTGAACCCACAAACATGATTACCAGGTGTGTTAGGCTCAAGAGAAATAGTAGGAATGTAGACACAAGTGAGTTGATGATCGAACTCATACTCATGAGTCATGATGAGACCTATAGACATGAAATGAATAATTTACAAAATTAAGTTAAGATAAAGTAATGAGAGTAATTTTGATTGATGATAACTTAGTTCAATCCTTTGAAATGATATGTTTGTTTTTATTGGCTATTCTATTTGTATTAACAATGACAATTACCTTACTTTGTTCTAATAATTCTAGTAGGGTTTTCCCTTTTATAGTAAGTTTCGTGAAGTGGTTTTTTATGTTGCATGAGTTTCTGTCACCAGGTCAACGGTTCTCCCGGCTCCCTTTTAAAAGGGATCCGGCTAGTTAAAAGTTAGGGATCCATGGATCTGCAGTGTGTGTGAAAGATGATCTTGACATAAAATTGATTTTTGCAACCGATCATGCTAAACTAGTCAAGTCTAATCACACAAGCTAGCCACTTCATGAATGGCTAACCGTAATGACTTAAAGCGCTTAAAACACAAATACAATGAAGTCCTGGAGAATATAGTGAATTCCGGTCGTTAAGTCCCACGGAGACTCAATGGTGTGTAAACACTTGATCGACGGTAGAATGATCACTAATGATAGTGATCAGCAAGGAATTGGAAGGATAATTACACTCTTGAAAAGTTTATAAAATAAAGCGACTTAAATGCAAATTAAGAAGATTAAAAGTTAAAATATATTAAATAAACGCTATCACTATATTTAAAATGATGAGCGTTTAAAACTTAAAACGACGTTTAAATAAAATTACGTAAACGTACAAAATAAAACGTGAAATCTAAGAAATAAGAGTCCTAAAATATGAAAATACATTTTACAAACCTAATGATAAAAGAAAATTTATAGAAAAGAAAATTATTTTTATAACTATTTATTTAATTATTATTAATTAAAAACTATTTATTAAGTATTTAAAATGCACTAAAATATAAGAAAATACAAAATTAACCTAGAAAATGAAATTATAACTTAGAAAAATCTAAAATATGATAAAACTTATTTTAAAACTGAAAATATATTTTTTGACTTTTATATATTTATTACTAATTTAAAACTATTTAAAACTAATTAAAATGCTAGAAAATACTATTTAAGCTAAGAAAATTATGGAAAAATACTTTTTAGGCTTTTTATATTTATCTTAAACTATTAAAATTGAAAAATTATTTTTTGGAACTTTTTCTCAATTATTTGCAATAAAAGCTATTTTAAAATGATTAAAAACTATTTTTAAATAAGAAAAATACTAAACAGTGACCAAAATTAATGAAAATTTCAAGAAAATACTAAAATCTTATTCGAATCTATGAAAATAAGAAAACATGGGCTTATGTGGGAGAATTGAGGGCTGCTATATGGCGAGATGGAATAAGCACTTTATAATAAGCAAATAAGCACTAAACTACACCAACTGACTACATAAGCTAGACAATACTAAAACTACTCTAAGGGAACTAATGTAAGCTAATCCTAACCTCTAAGCAATGATTAACAAGTTTATGAGCTAAGCGATTTTTAAGCAAAAGCGAAATTATGGCCTCTACTTTAAGCAAATGAAAGCGCTTATCCAATAAGCTAACATGAAAACCAGTATGGGACTCAAGCCCACCTAGCGAGATTCTATATCCAAAATTTTAGCTTATGAGGACAAGCAATGAAGAAACTAGAGAGCAAAACAAAATGGCTAAATGGAACAAAGGTCGATGCAAAGAAAGCAGATAAATAGGTACCTACTTTGAGCTTATCTATAAGCTTATTCAAGGAGCTAAAGCTAAAACCAGATATGTGGCCTTAAAGACCACCTAGCAGACTACAAATAGACCAAAAATGAGACCATGAAAAGCTGAAATGAACACTGCACAGAGGCTGCAAGTTCTGCAAAACTCGATATTTGACACAATTGACTTTTGAAAAACAGTTATGAGGTTGACTAAAATGAGATTTGGAAGCAAATTATGGACTGATAAAGATGAAAGATGATGAAATAAGACTATGGCAAGATCACTTAACTAGATATACACCCATATGATGGATGTATAGCCACTGATTTTTCACAGACAAGCAAATAGAACAGTGGACTCAAGATTTTAACTAAAAGTGCAATTGGTAGCAAACCAATGACAGGAAAGACATCAAATAACTATATCAAGCTTAAAGAAACTGATCTAATCCATGTTTGTAACTTCTAAAACAGTTTAAATCATTAATCCAAACACTACTTTAAATTCATGAAAATGCATTTAACAAAATGATCTAGATGAAAGCTTGCCACAAGCAATTCAAACCGATTAATTAACACATGATTAAGCTAGTGAGCAGATTGGAACCATAAATCAACCCAAACAAATTTGACTCTCAAAATCTTGACCCGTTTTGACTTTTGTTGACCATCCTTCAAATTTACTTGAAAATGAAATGTGAGCTTATAAAAGTTATCGAGGAGCTTAAATGAGCTTGTCTCAACTTAAAATAAGCTAATATTGCTTTGGATACATGAATTTGAAAATGGATTTTCAACAATAACCATGAAGAATTGCAACTTTAAATAAAACTTTGAATTAGCACTTATAATTGATTACAAATCTTGAGTTAACTTAAATTCAATACATAGGCGAGATTACAACATTTGCTTTTAAACTAAAACATTAATTTTAAAAACGACATTTAAAGAAAAACTAAAAACTAGCTACTTCTCTCTAGCCTTCCTCTTGCTCTATTTATACCTCCAAACTGCTTCTCCACTTGTCTTTAGCTTTTCCCACCTTTATTTCAGACCCTTGGATGATTTAAGTGAATCTTGGCCTTTGATTGATTTTGGCGGGAATTTGTTTTTTTAACAGTTGGGTTGAGATAGAGTGTTAGGAGGGAAGTATTAATGATCTCTTGGATTGTTATGTTTGGAGGGAGCAAGTTGAGTGGAAAATGAGCTGGAGGAGGGGGGAGATGGAGTGTTGCAGGGTTTTTTGCAGAAGCAGTGGGTGAAGAAGACAGGGAGGGTTTTTGGCGCGTGGGTGTTTTGACCAAGGGATTTGACCAGGGTGTTAAATATAGAAAGGGGTCCAAATTGTTTAAGTGGCAGGGTCAAAAAGGTGTCAAGGGTCCAAAATGGCTTAAATAACAAGGACCAATGATGTAATATTCTGAAAACACAAGGACCTAAGCTGCCATTATCTCAAAGTTGATCCAAGGGCTGAAAGTGACAATCTCAAAAAGTATAAGGACCAATCTTGCCATTTCCCAATTTTCCAGGGGCCAATTTTGCCAATTTTCAAACTTGAAGGACCATTCTTGTAATTTTCTCAAACTTTTGACATTTTTCACCAAAGGACTAATTTTGACAAGTTATGATATTAAAAGGACCTTTGGTGATTTTACTTTTGAAATTTTGACCAGGACTATTTTGACAATTTTAGAAACTTGGGGGTGAAGCGCCAATTATGCAAACTTTGCTCATTTTCATCGATTTTAAACATTTTGCATCCGAAACATATAAAATGTAATTTTGGAATATTTTCGATATTTTGATGCATTTACGAGCATTTTAGGCGTTTTGCAGCTCAGATTGACCCAAAATGATGAGTATTTACACACTCATCAATCCCACACTAAACTATTGCTAGTCCCTAGCAATCTTTTGAGAAAACATAATGGATTTGAAACTCTTTACCAAAAGCCATTACTTCGGAGTAGCCAAATGTTTCATTCAAGTAAGAACCATGGTACATCGATAACCATGTGATTTTGAGCAAACCACCGACTTTTAACGGATTTGATTTTGTCTTTACGAAGCCGTTTGCTCTGGACTAGCCAACTCTTAGATAAATTATCAATATTATCTTTGGTGAGCTGATTACCAATTATGGTTTTTCCACTGCCTTTACCACAAGCCATAATCTTGCGGGCTAGCCAACTCTTCACTAATTAAAGATATGGTGAGTTGAGAACCATACAATTTTGGGCAAATTGCAAGCCATATAAACGGATTTGAGAAATCTTTACCAAGAGCCGTTTGCTCCTGGATTAGCCAATCCTTTTGTCTTACAGACATGGCGGACTGATAACCAAGTTGAGTAAGTGTAAAACACTTACTCCAAAAAAAAAAAATTGGCCAAAACGGGAATTGGGTAGATAATATATGAAATTCGTGAGAATTCCCCCACACTTAGAAATGAATATTGCCCTCAATATTCAAAGTTCAAGCAGTTATGCCGAAACAAAGAACGTAAAGGGAAATACTACGGCCATTATTTGAAAGTTTTTTTTTTTTTTTTTTTAGAGATATATATATATAACATGTGGGCATCACCCCACACTTAGGTGGTAGAAAGGGGTAAGAAGGCGAAATATGGGTGAAAACCCATATGGTGTAAAGCTCTTGTTTTTGATTACCGAGTCGCTAGCTTGACTCGACCCGAATTCATTTGTTCATGGGGAAGCAAAGTGGAAGAAACAATCTCCATCGGACTTTCATTCAAGATGTTTGGACAAACATTTGAAGCACGTGAAAGTTCCACACCGATGAGATAAAGAGAGAGAGACAGACCCGGCTCACGGATGGTACATGAAAATGCGGGGTCAAAGATAATGTCTTTACTCCCGAAGGAGTTAAGACATGGAGAAGTCACACCGTATGTGAAGAAAGAAGGAGAATCATGATGATGATCATGACTAACTCCTCATTATCGAAGGAGAATTCATGATTTTTGGATCATGAATCTCATCGATGAGGATAGAATCATCATCACATGATGGAAGAGATAAGATAGAATACTGAGAGGTGGGACAAGTGGTGTGCTCGAGCTAGCAATTTCCACCACTTCCGTGATGGTCTCAGATCGGTCTCGGACATTTCATCGAAAAGAGGATTTACTTTCTCAAAAGTGTAGTCATTATTAAATTCAAAAGAGGATTTGAGAAAATCCGAAGTAACCTCGAAATGTCGAGAGAATCACAAAAGGCAAATCACAATCACTATCGGATATATCCTCGGACTCACTGGGATTGGGACAAGATCCTCAACACTAGACGATTCCGTTTCCGAAATAGTCTTGAGATGATCATCCTCCATTATGAGAGAGTCTTTGGAAGCAATAATAGGTAAGATAGGTGTGATAGCAATAGCGAGGGAGTTGAGAAATAAGATCGTTCAATTGAATAACACTCTCCTCGTCGTTCTCATAATATTCCTTCATCGAATACTATCCTCATCATCATCGTCATCATATCGATTCTTATATTCATCTCTGAAGCTTACACACCATTCTTTTCATTTGTAGTTTCTTTCGAATCGTATTTCTTGAACTTTGAGGAAGATTACACTCCTCGTAATCATTGAAATGATGTGAAGGCTCGAAGTCGATGGTGATGGAATCTTGTGGGGTTGGAAATTGTCAAAACCGGAGAATTGGAATTTTGAAAATTTTGATTCACCGGTACGACATTCAAAAGTCGCATTAGGACCCCGCAATTCTCACAATGAGAGATAATTGGGAAAATAACTTTCACCAAAGTTACGATTGTAACACGGTTCGCTCATAGACAAGCGGGACCCGTGGTGGACAATCAAAACCGTAATGAGAATCATTCCCACAAAACTCGCATGAGTAGGATTCGTATTGGGTGTGGAGGTAGGTAGGAAAAATCGGTGTATCATTTGAAATGGGATCGGGATTACCGACAAACTTGTCTCCAAACCCACATTGGTACATCACGACAATTTCCACTGTTAAATGGACCTCCACACCGTGAACATGTCGAAACCATGACATGAAGAATTAAGCGGATAAGAGGATAAGAGATGAAGAATTAAGCGGATTAGAGGGTAAGGGAATGGAGAATTAAACAGGTTTGAGGATAAAGAAATGTAGAATTAAATAGATTAGAGGATAAAAGATGGATATTTTTGGATTTTTGAAGAACATGCTATAAAAACAAAGAATAAAAATATTTTTGGTGTAGTTAACACTTCAGGAAAAGTGTTAACGAACTTTTTGGATTTTCCGATAACTTTACAAAAACTTTTTACAAAAGGTGGGGTATGTGCAAGAATGGATCGAAAAGGTTTTAACACACGCTAAAGCCTCCCCGCAATGCGCCAAAATTTGATCATGCTAAACTAGTCAAGTCTAATCACACAAGCTAGCCACTGTGAATGGCTAACCGTAATGAGACTTAAAAGCGCTTAAAACACAAATACAATGAAGTCCTGGAGAATATAGTGAATTCCCGGGTCGTTAAGTCCCACGGAGACTCAATGGTGTGTAAACACTTGATCAGACGGTAGAATGATCACTAATGATAGTGATCAGCAAGGAATTGGAAGGATAATTACACTACTGAAAAAGTTTATAAAATAAAGCGACTTAAATGCAAATTAAGAAGATTAAAAAGTTAAAATATATTAAATAAACGCTATCACTATATTTAAAATGATGAACGTTTAAAACTTAAAAACGTACGTTTAAATAAAATTACGTAAACGTACAAAATAAAACGTGAAATCTAAGAAATAAGAGTCCTAAAAATATGAAAAATACATTTTTACAAACCTAATGATAAAAGAAAATTTATAGAAAAAGAAAATTATTTTTATAACTATTTATTTAATTATTATTAATTAAAAACTATTTATTAAGTATTTAAAATGCACTAAAATATAAGAAAATACAAAATTAACCTAGAAAAATGAAATTATAACTTAGAAAAATCTAAAATATGATAAAACTTATTTTAAAACTGAAAATATATTTTTTTGACTTTTTATATATTTATTACTAATTTAAAACTATTTAAAACTAATTAAAATGCTAGAAAATACTATTTAAGCTAAGAAAATTATGGAAAAATACTTTTAGGCTTTTTATATTTATCTTAAACTATTAAAATTGAAAAATTATTTTTGGAACTTTTCTCAATTATTTGCAATAAAAGCTATTTTAAAATGATTAAAACTATTTTAAATAAGAAAAATACTAAACAAGTGACCAAAATTAATGAAAATTTCAGGAAAATACTAAAATCTTATTACGAATCTATGAAAATAAGAAAACATGGGCTTATGTGGGAGAATTGAGGGTGCTATGTATGGCGAGATGGAATAAGCACTTTATAATAAGCAAATAAGCACTAAACTACACCAATGACTACATAAGCTAGACAATACTAAAACTACTCTAAGGAACTAATGTAAGCTAATCCTAACCTCTAAGCAATGATTAACAAGTTTATGAGCTAAGCGATTTTTAAGCAAAATGCAATTATGGCCTCTACTTTAAGCAAATGAAACTGCTTATCCAATAAGCTAACATGAAAACCAGAAGTATGGGACTCAAGCCCACCTAGCAGAGATTCTATATCCAAAATTTTAGCTTATGAGGACAAGCAATGAAGAAACTAGAGAGCAAAACAAAAATGGCTAAATGGAACAAAGGCTGATGCAGCAAAACAGATAAATAGGTACCTACTTTGAGCTTATCTATAAGCTTATTCAAGGAGCTAAAGCTAAAACCAGATATGTGGCCTTAAAGACCACCTAGCAGACTACAAATAGACCAAAAATGAGACCATGAAAAGCTGAAATGAACACTGCACAGAGGCTGCAAGTTCTGCAAAACTCTGATATTTGACACAATTGACTTTTGAAAAACAGTTATGAGGTTGACTAAAATGAGATTTGGAAGCAAATTATGGACTGATAAAGATGAAAGATGATGAAATAAGACTATGGCAAGATCACTTATCTAGATATACACCCATATGATGGATGTATAGCCACTGATTTTTCACAGACAAGCAAATAGAACAGTGGACTCAAGATTTTGACTAAAAGTGCAATTGGTAGCAAACCAATGACGGAAAGACATCAAATAACTATATCAAGCTTAAAGAAACTGATCTAATCCATGTTTGTAACCTCTAAAAGCAGTTTAAATCATTAATCCAAACACTACTTTAAATTCATGAAAATGCATTTAACAAAATGATCTAGATGAAAGCTTGCCACAAGCAATTCAAAACCGATTAATTAACACATGATTAAGCTAGTGAGCAGTTGGAACCATAAATCAACCCAAACAAATTTGACTCTCAAAATCTTGACCCGTTTTGACTTTTGTTGACCATCCTTCAAATTTACTTGAAAATGAAATGTGAGCTTATAAAAAGTTATCAGGAGCTTAAATGAGCTTGTCTCAACTTAAAAATAAGCTAATAATGCTTTGGATACATGAATTTGAAAATGGATTTTCAACAGTAACCATGAAGAATTGCAACTTTAAATAAAACTTTGAATTAGCACTTATAATTGATTACAAATACTGAGTTAACTTAAATTCAATACATAGAACTGAGATTACAACATTTGCTTTTAAACTAAAATATTAATTTTAAAAACGACATTTAAAGAAAAACTAAACACTAGCTACTTCTCTCTAGCCTTCCTCTTGCTCTATTTATACCTCCAAACTGCTTCTCCACTTGTCTTTAGCTTTTCCCACCTTTATTTCAGACCCTTGGATGATTTAAGTGAATCTTGGCCTTTGATTGATTTTGGCGGGAATTTGTTTTTTTAATGAACAGTTGGGTTGAGATAGAGTGTTAGGAGGGAAGTATTAATGATCTCTTGGATTGTTATGTTTGGAGGGAGCAAGTTGAGTGGAAAATGAAAGCTGGAGGGGGAGATGGAGTGTTGCAGGGTTTTTTGCAGAAGCAGTGGGTGAAGAAGACAGGGAGGGTTTTTGGCGCGTGGGTGTTTTGACCAAGGGATTTGACCAGGGTGTTAAATATAGAAAGGGGTCCAAATTGTTTAAGTGGCAGGGTCAAAAAGGTGTCAAGGGTCCAAAATGGCTTAAATAACAAGGACCAATGATGTAATATTCTGAAAACACAAGGACCTAAGCTGCCATTATCTCAAAGTTGATCCAAGGGCTTAAAGTGACAATCTCAAAAAGTATAAGGACCAATCTTGCCATTTCCCAATTTTCCAGGGGCCAATTTTGCCAATTTTCAAACTTGAAGGACCATTCTTGTAATTTTCTCAAACTTTTGACATTTTTCACCAAAGGACTAATTTTGACAAGTTATGATATTAAAAGGACCTTTGGTGATTTTACTTTTGAAATTTTGACCCAAGGACTATTTTTGATAATTTTAGAAACTTGGGGATGAAAGCGCCAATTATGCAAACTTTGCTCATTTTCATCCGATTTTAAATATTTTGCATCCGAAACATATAAAATGTAATTTTGGAATATTTTCAGTATTTTGATGCATTTCTGAGCATTTTTAGACGTTTTGCAGTTCAGATTGACCCAAAAATGATGAGTATTTACACACTCATCAACAACTTTTATGTTTATAAGAAGGAATATGTTTTAGCCTATATTTACTACTTAAGCATGCATTGTAGATTTTGAAAACATGTCAAGGTTTAAAGGTGCGAAAGAAAGGAAAAACAATATGACAAACACGTTATGAGAAATAAACAAGATAAACTAAGACATTAATAATATTTCATTTCAACACTAAGAGCAATACAAAGGATTGGATATATGATACAAATATAGATTAACAAGACAAAGCACATGTCTCCATGAGAAAACTTGATCATGGGATACCCGAGAGCGATGAGTGTCATGATGATGATCACGAAGGCAATGTAAACCATGATGATGGAAATCTTCCTTGGTTTTGATTTTTCAAAGTGAGATTAAGAGGAAGATGAAGTTTGAATGAGAGGTATTTTGAAAGTGGAATATTTGAAAATGGGTTTTGGTGGTGTTGGAACAATCGGAAGAAGAGGAGGAATTATTGAGATTTGTGTTTTGTTTTATTATTATTTAGAAAGATTTGATTTTTAGGTTGAGATAACACATATTTATATACCTAGGTTTAGACAGAAGAAAAACACGTATGCACAAAGGTTTTCTAATGAAGCCACATATATCACAAAAGCATATATTATAAATAAGAAAATAAAAATTAATATAACTACATAAGTTCCTATGCAAGCATACTTATTCTTAGCTAATGTTATTTAGAGATAAGTTTTAGTGTCCCTTACTTTTGATAAAAAGTATCAACGGACAACTCCGGTTCCTTCGAGATCTAGTTGGTAGTATGTTAAGAAACATTTTCTGAAACGGTTATCTTATTACCAAGGAAATCTGATGGCTTGCTTAATATGAGTTTAACTAAACAAAATGACAAGAAAGGTTAGTGCATTTTGTAAGACAAAAAAAAGATGTAAAAAACATTATGTTGTCATCCAATCAACATCCAACAAAAGTGTTCTTAAAACAAGGTATTTGTTTTTAGAAAGTCTTCTTTGTAGTTTTCAATTATACACGGATCGTATCAAGTTTTTAAAGTACAATATACTCTAAGAAACTTGGTAACGAAGCTCTGGTACCAATTGTGGAAAACTAGAAGGGGGGTTGAATAGTTTTACCGATTAAAACTTTGTTTTAAAATATTTAGATCAACTTATGTCAATCTATTTAGTGTGTGTGTGTTGGATGAAGATAGATATGCATATAAATAAGTAATGCAAAGATAAAGAGTAAGAAACACAAAACCACAACACGAGTATTTATAGTGGTTCAGCTACAAGGACACCTTCCTTGCCCTACTCCACTCCCCGAGTTCCCCACTCGAGAGTTTGTAAGCACTACACAACACAAGCTCCTTAATGTGGCAGAGAAGCCTTCACAACGTCACCTACTCTTTATCCGGTACAAGACTAGACACCGGGTTCTTCCACAAGGTAGAACCAAACCTATCACAACGTCGCCTACACTTTATCCGGTACAAGGCTAGATACCAAGTTCCATTACAAAGGAGGAACTACTACCCAACACTACACCAATACAAGACTATCCCAAAGGAGACACACTTCTTATTACAACATCATAAGGATATCAATATCCTTTAACCCAACCTATCTATCTTGTACATCGATGCACCATATCGAATGTACTTCCTTGGCACCTTTCACTAATGCCTTCGACTTGACTCTTTGGAACCTTTCACTAATGCCTTCGACTTGACTCTTTGGCACCTTTCACTAATGCCTTCGACACGACCCTTTGGCACCTTTCACTAATGCCTTCAACACAACACTTCTAAGGAGGGAGGAAAGAACTATCAACAAGATAACTTCAGTAGTCTTGATTATGACGAAGCTTGGCAACTCATGGACTTGAGCTTGCTCGACTTCAAGAGGTGGTGTTCTCGCCTTTAAGAGGAACCTAGAGAATCACACAAACACAAAACTACGTTGAAAGATCCTTTGGATCTGAGGTTAGAGATTTTACAATACTAAGAGATAGTATGTATAAAAAGAGGTGAGTTGCAAGAGAGAAATGCCTCACTATTTATAGGCAATTTTCTCTACTGTTCCCCGGTTCCCACGGATCGCTCCCTAGAGGGATCCGGCTAGTGCAATCCAAGGGATCCGGCAGCTGGGTCAGCTTAAGTCCAGATTTTGGGTTGTAAACCGGGTTATGGTTATGGGTTATGAACCATGGGTTATACAAGATGCAATGTATCTAGACATTGGGTCATGGGTCATGGGTCTTGGGTTATGGATCATGGATAATACCCAACATGACTTCATGCATGATGTCATATAATGGGTCATGGGTTATGGATCAAGCTCCATGGGTATGGGTCATGGACTTTGGGTTTTACCCAACAATGTTCAATGTATCTAGTCAATGGGTCAAGTACTAAGATTTTTTACCCATTACAATATATACACATTTCCATATTATGTAAACACTAATTGTTATACATACGTATTTCTTTAAGATGTAAACACTATTACTTGTTTAGTTTTTTATATGAAAATGTAAGTGCGTTAGTAAACTATTGGCTCAAACCATTTACTTATTTTATTTGTTTCGTTAAAATGATTTTACGTTTGTTATTGACAAAACATTAGAAGATCGTAAAATATAAATAAACGTTTTTACGGCTTATTTGTATTAACAAGTTGGATCCGCATTAAAATGACTAAAAGTGTGTGAGCCTATTGGGGGCACACACGTTAAACACATATAATATGGTTTATACGTTTAATACTTGAACCGCATTTGACCCGTTGTCTTTTGATCCGGTTTTGACCCATTATATACTAAACCCCGATCACACCTTTTTCTTAGCCCAATGGCCGGTTACCATGGAGGGGTGTGGGTTTAGGCCTATTGGAGTTGTATTAGTTTAAGGAAAGTGAGTAACTTGGTGCTCAAGTTTGAAACCCAAGTGTACTAGGGTTTTGAGATTATATATACCCCTCCAACATAGATCAAAACACACACCTAATATACTCTCCAGTTCACAGAAGTTCCAATCGACCCATTGCCACCATTGTTGCTTGTTTCAATCGGAATATTAATCCGATTAGGGTTTGATCATTAGAAACCCTAAGTTTGCATCTAATCAATCCAAACTTGCTTAGGGTTTGTAGTTCTTGTTTGTTAGTAAATTCGGTCGAATAAAAGCTACAAAGGACGTTTGGTTGCTGTGATCGCAAGGCAGAAAAGTAACATACCAAATCCTTTTATTCGATATCGGACATAAAAGAGTTTTGGTTCTCAGGTATAGTTGCAGATATCGGACAAAGGAGATTCTTGATCTTTGACGGTTTGGTTGATATCGGGCAGTGAGAACTTTGGTTCTACGGGTTTTGACCACGGACAACACGTGAAAGGTTCAAGGGTTTGTTTGGTTCGAATGGTTAAGTAATACAAGGGTTGTTTGGGTAAACGTGACGCGACTAGCTTTATCGGGCATATTCATGTAAAAGTGTTTGTGTGAGCACTCATAGAGGTGATCGTGTTTATTAGTTAGTTTCGTTGTTTGATATAACTTGCGGGTGACTACGAGGGTTAGTTTTCTTGTTTCCTTTTATATTCTAATGTTTATTAATTACGTGTTAACTTGATTACATTAACTGCCATATTTCGTTGCTTACTCGTAGTGTTAATTGGTTAACATGTTTCTAAAATCCCAACAGTGGCATCACGAGCCATCTCGTTTTTGTAATTATGTGTTACACGTTTTAATAAACACGCGAAAAGGCTGCATGAAATCTAATTAGTTATTTGTTTTATTTTTGTTTTGACAACTATAATGCAATACTTGTCAATAATTAATAAAAAATACCTAGACACAAACAAATTGAATTAATGGTTAATTAGATACATAAAATTGCATAATTAAAAGTTAATTAGTTTGCCATGATAATTTTATGTGTTTTCCGGCTATAAGACCCACTCAATCACTTTATGTGATGTACGGGACGATCTAGGCACTTGATGAAAACCTAGTGAGGGTCTTATGGTTCTCTTTTTGGGGAAGAATCGCAAGAGAACTCAGATCAATATGTGTTTATTAATGTTTTATGTTTATATGTTTGTGATTCCTTATGTGCATAATTGTTACTTGTTTTTGACACCTAATTGCATGCAATATGGAATAATACATATCGTAATCATAACATTAATAATGGTCTTAATTTACACGCCTAAATACCATGCTCATTGTGACCTGCTATTTGATTCGTGAAAATTGTTTTTGTAAAATTAAGTGACCTAAACTATTGAAACAAGTTTTCATGAAAGTTAAAAACTATACGCTATGGACACTTGGGATGTACGGCTCACCCACTAGAACAAACTATAAAGGGATTTAAGGAGGTGCACAACACACCCAAAGGATTTCGGTTTTCCTCACACGACCGGTCCTCCGCCTCCCTGCGAGTTCGATTGGAGCTACCGTGAACCATGATGATCACTACAATATTGTGGAAAACTAGAAGGGCGGGATTGAAAAGTTTTGCCAATTAAAACTTCCTTTTAAACTATTTAGATCGACTTATGTCAATCTATTTGTATGCGTGTGTTGGATGTTGATTAACAAGCATATAAAGGTAAGTAATGAAAAGATAAGAGTAAGAAGCACAAAACCACAACGCGAGTATTTATAGTGGTTCGGCTACAAGGACACCTTCCTTGCCCTACTCGACTCCCCGAGTCACCTACTCGAGAGTTCGTAATAACTACACCAATCTCCTTATGGCGGAGAAGCCTTCACAACGTCGCCTACCCTTTTTCCGGTGCTAGGCTAACCACGGGTTCTTTCACCCAAGGTGAACCACACCTACACAACGTCGCCTACCCTTTATAAGGTACTAGGCTAAGTACCTAGTTCTTTAACTCCAAGGTGAACTACACCTTCACAACATCGCCTACCCTTTATTAGGTACTAGGCTAAGCACCTAGTTCCATTGCAATGGAGGAACTACTACCACACTACACCAACGACTAATCCCAAAGGAGATCTACTCCTTTACAACATCATCAAGGATATCAATATCCTTGGATCTAATACTAGTCTATCTTGTACATCGAAACACACCATATCGAATGTACATCTAAGACACCTTTCACTAATGCCTTTGACTAGATCTACAAGACGACTTTCACTAATGTCTTGTGTCTTCACTTCTAAGCACCTTTCACTAATGCTTCTAGTCTTGACTTCTAAGCACCTTTCACTAATGCTTCTTGTCTTGACTTCTAAGCACCTACCACAAGTGCTTATGCTATAGACGATAGATACCCTTCACTAATATCTTCGCCTTGACACTTGAGACATCTTTCACTAATGTCTTTAACACTACACTTCTTTGAAGAAAGAAAGGAATCATCAACAAGAAGACTTGAAGAGCCTTGATGATGTGGAAGCATGGCAACTCATGGACTTGAGCTTGCTCGACTTCAAAGGTGGTGATCTTGCCTTTAAGAGGAACCTAAAGACCACACAAAAACAAAACTACAAACATAGATCTCTTGGATCCGAGGTTAGTGAGTTTTAACTCGTGGAGAAAGTGTGTTAGAAAGGGTGAGAAATAATGAAGAAATGGCTCACTATTTATAGAGGAAAAATCCCACTGTTCCCGGATCCCACGGATCCTTCCACAAGGATCCGCTAGCACAAAGCTAGGGATCCGAGAACGCCCTCTTTGCCCATGGGTATTTTGGTTATGGGTCATGGGTTGAACCATGGATCTTTGGCTAGATACAATGTATCTTTGAGTGCAATGCACTTAGTCACTTGGGTATGGGTTGATCCATGGGTTATGGATATTATCCATGTATGATATAAGCATGATGTCTTTTTTTTTTTTGGGTAAAGGGTTTTACCCCGGTAAATATATAACCAAAAATAATGTTAAGTACAAATGGAATGTGGCTGAAGTACCACATTAACCTCAAGCAAAAGCTCGATAAACTAGTGTTTATGACATGCCATAAAAACAAAGGAACTAGCTATAGTACATCACCTAACTAGTCATAAACAAGTAAAAAAACTTGCAACAAGCGAGCATCCGCATCCAACCAATCCACCAAGGGAGCAAGTAAACCCGTGAAGTCCGCCTCCTTAAAACCCTTTCCAAGAAAACCCAAAGGAAAAACCTTGGAGTAGGGAAAAGAGTACAACCCTTACCGGCACTCCCTTGGTGAGAAATACAAATACTTGGAATCTTCCATTTATCAAGGATCAAACGAGACCGCGAGGTTAGCTTCTTGAACTTGAAAGTAACCAGCTTCAACCGAATAGTAGAGACAATGATGCTAACCACTTCAGCAACAGTAGACTTCTTTCTCTTGAAAATCCTAGTATTGCGTTCCATCCAGATAAAGTATGTAGTAGCTGCGAGCAGTAACCGAGAAATGATGCTACCAACCGATCGCCCCTTAGATATAGGAATAAGAACCGTAATAATACTCTCCAAAGAAGGCGGGATCCCATCCATGCCAGATAAAACCCGGACCTTAAGCCAAACCTGCATAGAAAACTGGCACTCAAAAAATAAATGAGAATGAGAATCCGGAACCAATTCACAAAGAGGGCATCTAAGCGAATCCAAATCAACATTAGGACCAACATCCCATTGTCGCATCCTATCTTGAGTCTTCAGCTTCTGCTTAATAGCAAGCCACAAATGTATTGCATGCCTCGGGATACAATGCGAGAACCAAGGAACATTACACCAGTCAACCACATCGACCCTAAGACGCTTACGTAATCCCATGCACCAAACCGAAAAATCACCAAAATTACCATCCAATTTACGCCATAATAAACCATCGACATTATCATTAAGAATAGGAACCGGTATTGCGACTAACAATGGAAAACGAGATAACCAATCCACCCGCCATCGCCAAACACCATTAGCAATCGGATCACAAACCGAATTAGATAAATTAAAACACCCCGGCAATATCTCTATTGGTAAGCAAATCACGAATAGGGCTTATCGCACACCACCTATCAAACCAAACAGATGTGTACTTTCCATTATTAATCTTATGCCAGATAAAGGAACGAATCTTAGGTCGAATCATAAGAAGCTTGCGCCATCCCCAGCTAACATCCCCCAAACATGGGACATCCCAAAAGCTTCTCCCACGACGTTTATAAAAATGAATCCATTGAACCCATAACGATTCTTTATTTGTCAAAATACTCCAAATATGCGTAGTCATGAGAGCAATATTAAAATCCTCCAAACGTCGAATACCAAGACCACCTTCTCGCTTTGGCTTACAAACAGAATCCCAAGCAACCTTAGCTTTTCCCTTTTTCATTTCTCCTTGAGACCAAAGAAAGCCCCTCATAACCTACTCTAAATCTTGTATAATGCGAGTAGGAAGAATAAAGACTGAAGCCCAATACAAATGCATAGATGATAAAAGACCTCACCAACCAAGCCTACCCGCAAGAGATAGAAACTTATTACGCCAATCATTTACACGACCCTCCAACTTTTCAACCAAAGACTTTACGGTCCCTATAAAGAAGTCTCAAGATATAAGGGAACCCCAAGATACACGATAGGAGAGAGCCTTCGCAAATGGCATAGATCGGAGAATAGCGATTTTAATAGCATTAGGCACATTACAAAGAAAGTCAGACTTTTTGGGATACTGGGACAAGACCCGAAAAGTTCTTGAAGTCCTCCAAAGACCGCATAATGACATTAATGTAATCACGATGGCCTCTAGCAAACAAGAAGAGGTCATCCGCAAAACAAAGGTTAATAATTTTCGCTGATCACACAAATGATGAAACCGAAAATCCACAAGATTAGAAACCTTTGTCGCAATATAAGCGTTAAAACTTCCATAACCGAGTAAACAAATAGGAGATAACGGTCACCTTGTCAAGTCCCCGCTACCTTTAAACCACCATGAAGATCCCCATTAATACATATAGAATAAGATGTAGATGAGATACATTCCATAATCCGGTCAACCATTTTAACGTGAAAACCAAAACTAATCGGGATGGCTTTAAGAAAAGCCCAATCAACCGTATCATCACGCCTTTCGAATATCAACCTTAAAAGCACATCTAGAGGACCTCTCCTCTATGATAATTCCGCATAAGCTCTTGGGTATGTAATATGTTACGGATATACGACAACCGTGAACAAAAGCGATTGATTAATACTAACCAACTGACCAAGACCCTCTTTAATACGATTAGCAAGGATTTTGCTAATGCATTTATACATGACATTGCATCAATAAATAGGTCTATAGTCATTAATCTTAGACGGAGTAGAGACTTTAGGAATCAACGATATAATGGTATGATTAATCTCCTTAAGAAGCTTACCATTCATAAAGAAATCCCGAACAGCAGAAATAACCTCAGCACCCACAATATCCCATGCTTTTTTAAAGAAAGCAGCCGTGTACCCATCTGGACCAGGAGCTTTATCATCCCCCATAGAAAATATAGCCTCCTTTATCTCCGCATCCATGACATGACGAACCATCGAATTAGCCAATTGGTGTGGAAGAACATTAGAAAAAATACCGTATTCATCAAAAGAACTACAATTGCCTTCAATACCAAGAAACTGTTCATAATGAGCAACAAAAGCACCTGCAACCTGATGACCCTCGTACAAGACATTGTTTGCATCTCTCACCAATTCAATTCGTTACGGCACATTTGCTTTTCACAATATTATGAAAGTAAGTCGATTAGAATCACCGCATGAAGCCATTGAACTTTAGATTTCGCTTAAAACCTTTCTTCATCTAATGGCCTCCTTATACGCAAGAAGATAGTGAGCATGATCATCACGTAGGTCCGAATTAGACGGATCGTAATCAATAGCCTTTTGAACCTCATCTAATTCCTTCCAAGCCTAACAACCCGCTCATACAAATTACCTTGACGTGCAACATGCAATGGGTTATGGGTCAAGATCCATGGGTTATGGGCTTTGGGTTGTACCCAACTACATTCAATGTATTTGCCCAATGGGTTGTGATACATAAGTTTCTACCCATTTATATTACCCAATATACTACATACTAGTTATGTGTATATTTTATCCAAATATGTAAACACTAGTTGTTGTACATATGTATTACTAAATCATAAAATCACTTATACTTGTTTTAGTGTTTTATGTGGAAATGTGAATATGTTAGAAACTATTAGTTCAAACCATTTACGCATTTTATTTGTTTTGTTAAAATGATTTTACGTTTGTTATCGACAAAACATTGAAGATCGTAAAATATAAATAAACGTTTTACGGCTTATTTGTATTAACAATCTCCCTTTTGTTGATGACAAAACATAAAATTATTTTAAGGAAAAGCTAAAATTGTAAAAGTTTGAATTTGTAGTTTTACTTTCTTCTCCCCTTTTGTCGAAACAAAAATGTTTGAAGGAAAGCAACACGTCGCTTTTAAGAAAACATGTGAAAGAAATAAAATAAAAAGAAATAGAGAGCAAGTAATAGGAAATGATCTCGTCTTTACTCCCCTTGACGAGTCCATCCCTATGTGAGGCGCCAAGAAAGTGATACTAATCTAGTTTGTTTGCAAGTAAGTTTGCAAAAGATTTCGTCTAAGTGACGAATGTACTCCCCTTGATGATTGCAATTTTGCAAGGGATGTCATGAAATGTAAACCTAGTATTGCAAGTAATCAGAATGTATTGCTTTGACATAAAGCTCCCCTAGCTTTAGGATGTCAAAGTTTTCATGTAAATTGAATAACTACAAAACAAAGGTTAGAAAGCAAGTATAATTCACAATTTTCTCGCAAATGTGGTTCAAGTTAGTAGAAAGAAAGCTTTCGTCTCACGGATCCCACGGTTCCCTCCTAGTAGGGATCCGTATATGCAATTCTGAGGGATCCGTTTTAGCTGCTTAATTTCAGAAAAGGTGATATAACAAGTAATGTTATCACACAAATGAGATATGAATACAAAGTGATCATATTCTCAGAAAAATAACAAGTAGCATGTAATTCCATTTAATAAAACTAGAG
Organism: Chrysanthemum lavandulifolium; assembly: GCA_022545495.1. Lineage (NCBI taxonomy): Eukaryota > Viridiplantae > Streptophyta > Magnoliopsida > Asterales > Asteraceae > Chrysanthemum > Chrysanthemum lavandulifolium. Next base: position 251,038,106 of record CM040242.1, read on the forward strand.
TTTTGATATACATGACTATAAAAACAAAAAAAATAAGAAAATACATGACTAGGAATTTCTAAACCAACTATCGCTTGATGCTAGGACACCACTAAAATCTTCTAGCTCGAGTTTTGTTTAGGTTTAATCTCATCGAAACGTTCGAGGAGATGATAGAACATGAAACGTTGGTCTTCTCATACTTCATGTATCAAACTTTCAACATGTTGACAATGATAACAATCTTTGTCATGGCTAGGTAGTGGTGGTGGAAGAAATGAAATGGCTTGATGCGAAGGATCAAGTGAAGCGGCTTATGGAGCTTCAAACGATGGAGGATTGGTGAGGCGTGTTGAGAATGGCTCGACTAAGAATGATGGTGGTGGTAGAGAAGTGTCAACTTCCATATGGTCGGTGGTCGACTTTGATGATTTCTCATAATCCAAATAGGATTATATGATGGAAACAACGAAAGGAAGTCAAGCAAGTGTTGACTCAACTTCCATACGGTGAAGCGGATGAGACGGCCTAGGAGGCAAGTCCTCTAAATTGTAGAGGTGTGGTGATGATAGTGGGATGTAAATGAAATAGCTCTAGGAACCAATGGTGATGGTTTAGGGAGATGATATTGTTTGGCCTAGGAGCTATGGTGGTGTTTGGCATTGGTAGTTTTGTGGGTACTATCCTTTTAGGAATTGGTTTGATTAGATGAGGAAGGATCCTATCATTTGTTGGCTTGACCGGAGATGATTCGATTGAAGAGATTTCGTATAACACGCGCCTTTTCATGGGTGGTTCTTCGTGGATAAATTATTACTTGGGGTTTTCCTCATGATGAGATGATTTCAAGAGGTTTGCAAGGGTTTCTAAAGTGCTGAAAGTTAGGATGAGAGTGATGACTATGGAGGTCCTAACAAAGTGGTTTATAAACCAAGAGATTTGGCAAGTGCATTTAAGCCTTAAGCCACTAGGATTTATTGGAATGTGATGATTAACATGCACAAGAGTCAACTTCAGAGTTTGCACTGATCTAGGAACTCATTTAAGATGAGATGGAGTGTTTGAGTTGGGAAGATGAGTTGAAATGATTGTTTTATCAAGATTTGTCATAAACTGTCATCCGGATCCCACGGTTCCCTCCTCAGAGGGATCCGTCTAGGCTAATCCTAGGGATCCGACTCTCAGCAGCTATAAAAGAGTGGAAATGATGTTTCTAAGATCTAAGACCCATAATATCTTGAGTGTTTCAGTCCTCCTAAGTGTCTTAAATGAAGGGGTGCTTAAGTACTTGAAGGTAATGAATGATGTAGCTAATGATTGTCTTTTATGGAAGGATTTGGAACTTTCAAGAGTACCATTGATGAGCAAGGATGACACTAAAGATTAGAGTGTCAATTGAAGCTAAATGATCCTAGAGATCGGGTTGTGACTTAGGATAGTGTTTTGGAAAATATCCTAGAAGCTTTGAGATGGGAAAAAGTAGAGTTTGATCAACTTTGATCAATTTTGAGGTAAGGATGATTTATGATCAATTTTGCAATAATCGAAAGATTTCTAAGGCTAAATGTGAGGGATCAAGTATAAAATGAAGTGTGAGTTTGAGAGCGGAAGAGTAATGGATTAAAAATGAAATGGTAGATCTACAAGCATCTTAGAGTGTGATCTAGGTGAGTTATGTGTGAGTAGGAAAGATCAACCTATTTTGATAAGGACTTAATTTGCCTTAAGACACTATGTTTAGCTTAGTGTGAGGTGTTCTAAGGATATGTTTGAAATATAATGCTTGCAATTGCATTTTACTGCTTGTCGGATCCCACGGTTCCCTAAGTGTGGGATCCGTCTAGCACAATCTTTGGGATCCGCCCATCTCGTCAAGCAGGACCTTTACTAAAGGTATGCAATGATCTTGACAATGCATTATATCTCAAGGATAGTCTAAAAAGAGTTCTAATACTATCAAATGTAAGATGTTTTATTTCATGAAAGAAATTGGATTACATTGATAAAGCACGAGTACAAGATAATTGATCCTATTTTGGAATATTACTAGGTTCCTTGAGTGTTTTTGCTAGGAGGATCATTATGTGATTGATGAGTGTTGGTGGAATCAAGAATGAAGAAGGTCTTCATGAGAGATATGTAGGACCTCAAATATATCAACCTTATCACACGAATACCACGATTACCACTTTACGCGTAGAACACGTTAAACACAAACACAAACTATGCGTAGAAATAAAGAAACAAAGATGAGAGAAAGATGGTGACTTGATGTTATAAAACTGTGTATGTGTAGAGAGAAGATGAAAACAATATGTTGTATATTCCAAAGAAAACACACACACACTTTTTCAAGCACACCCCTCAAATGAGACTTTGAGGGGTATTTATAGTTCAAGTAACATAATGCCCTAAGGCTTGGCCATGGGCCTTGTATGGGCTTCGTATGGATTGGATTGGACATGGATTGATATAAGGCTAGCTTAACTAAACTAATACCCATTTAGCTTAGACCAATTGATCTGCGCTGAACCGTCAAGTCTAACAGACTTAAAACAGCTTAAGCACAAATACAATGAAGATCAGAGAATACAATGAATTCCCGGGTCGTTATGTCCCACGGAGACTCAATGGTGTGCAAACATTGATTCAGACGATAGAATGATCACTAATGATAGTGATCAGAAAGGATTAGGATTGAATATTACACTACTGAAAAAGTTAATAAATAACAGCGGACTTAAATGCAAATTAAGAAAATTAAAAGTTAAAATCTATTAAATAAACGCTATCACTATTTTTACAATGATGTTTTTATGATTTTATAAAATAAAATAACTTAAATAAACTATATTAACTAAAACGTAAACTCAAATTATCTAAAAACTAGATTTAAAATGAAAACGTACGTTATTTATAAAAATTACGCTGGAGCGCAAGCAAAAACGTAAAATTTATGAAATAAAAGGCCTACGAATGTAAAACTAATTTTCTTACTTAATATATGATAAAAGAAAATTTTAGAAAGAAGATTTATATTTTTTAGACTTTTATATTTTTATTATGAATTAATTACTATAAAACACTAATTAAATGATTAAAATACTAAAACTAATTAGAAAATCAAACTTTTGTAAAAATACTTTATACTATTACAGATTTATTAAAAATACAAAAGTGGAAAAAGCTAAACTGAATAAGCTACAAATAAGCTAAAACAATCGTATAAGCTAAACTGGAAAAGAGTACTTATATATTTGATTGTGCAAGACTTGAACGAGACAAGTCCCAAGGGCAGATGGTATACAGGTACACCCTATCACCCTTCTAAGGGGGAGGTCGCATGTTCGAACCTTGACCTCCCCTTTTTGCAAAACATTTTTTTTTTGAAATTTTCTTTTTGCAGCTTAATTATAAGACCAAAATAAAGACTTTTTGTGAAAATACTTTGTTCAAAACCTTGGAATAAGCAGTTTAGAACTGCTTATCTCCAACAGTTAGTGGCAGAAGCAAAAACAAACACACCTTTAGCAGATTTTCAAGCATAAAAGGCATCAAGATAAGTAGTTTTGAAAAGCAATTGGGTTAAGCAAATATTCTAGGAACATTAATAAGCTAAAAGTCACAGGAAATAAGCAACTAAAAGGAAGCATAAGCGCTTTAGGGAGTCCTAAGTTAAAAAATGAGCATGCAAAAGTTAATCTAATAAGTATTGATAAGCTACTCTAACTTGATTCTAATAAGTACTAATAAGCAAAAGGGTATACTAACTATACCTAAGGAACTAATAAGCACTAAAGTAAACCTAAATAAGCTAAAGGGAGCACTAAAAGCACAAAAATAAGTGGAACAATTGGGACAACAAAGGGCTGCGGTGGTGCAAAAGTAAGCAGATGTGGGTTTTGTGGACTTTAAGTGCAATTTTAACCAAGTTATACTATTCCTAAAAGCAAACTAACTAGTCTTAGATCTAGTGGGCATGAAGTGATGCAAGAAAAATGATTTGGAAAAGTTTGGACCAAAATAAGTCAGGAGAAGACTTGAAAAGCAAATACTAAACTTTGTTTAAGTGCAAGTTGTAAATGTAAGTGTTTTTTTTTTTATAAACTTGTACAAAACTTGTGATTTCAGTTTTAACCATTCAAAACTAACTTAAAAAACTTGAAAGGACTTTGACCCTAAAGGTCAAAGTGGGTAGAAACTGCCTTTTTGACTTCAAACAAGCTTAAACCAAACACTCTTTTCAATTCATGAAAATGCATATAACAACTGATCTAGATGAGGGCTTACCAAGAACAATTCAAAACTAACTAATTAACACCTGATTAAACTAGTGAACACATTAGAACCAGAAATCAACCCAAACCAATTTGACTTTCAAAACCTTGACCCGTTTTGACTTTTGTTGACCAGCAATGAAACTTGTTTGAAACTGACTTTTAAGCTTACAAAAAGCTGTAAACAACTTATCTAAACCATTTTGAACTTAAAAACAAATACTAAAAACTTGGATAAGAGAGTTTAGAAACTGAAATTTTTAACAGTAAACAGGAAAATTGGAAATTATCTAAGAACTTGGATTGATACTCAACAACTGATTACAATGATGATTTGACTTAAGTGTAATACAAGGAAAGTGAAATTACAACATTTTACTTAAACTAAAACATTAATTTAGTAAAACGACATTTAAAAAAATAAAAAGCTAACTACTCTTCATTTCTTCTCTTAGCTTCTCTTTTATACTTCCAAGCTTCTTCCCACTTGTTTCTGATTGATTCCCACCATCTTTCTAAGCCATTGGATACTTTGAGTGATTTTTGGCCACAGGATCATTTTTGGCGGGAAATGGTTTTGACAGATGGCTATGGTTGAGTGTTAAGGGTGAAGGATCATTTAATGGTTCTTGGAAGCTTGTTGAGGTGGAGGGGACAAGATATTGGATAGGTGAGGAGGGGGGATGGTTGTGCTTGAGTGAGCGAGGGAAGCAGTTGGAGGGGAAGACTAAATGGCGCCAAGTGGGGTGTTTGTTTGACTTGGTTGACTGACCAGGGAGTATTAATAACCAAGGGGGTCAAAGGTGGTTAAATGACAGGGGGTCCAAATAGTTTTGACAAGGCCAAATGGGTATAAGGGTATTAATGACAAGGGGCTCATTTGTAATTTCTGAAAAGTGAGGGACCTAAGCTGTCAATTCTGAAAAGTTGCTTCAAAGGTTAAAAGTGACAAGCTTTCATAATACAAGGACCAATGTTGCCATTTTCAATTTTTCCAGGGACCATTTTTGTCATTTTTCAAACTTAAGGGACCAAAGTTGTAATTTTGCAATTTTTAAACTTTGAAGGGTTTGTTTTAACAACTTTTGAATCCCATGGACCTTAAATGACATTTTTCTTTATTTTGATTTACCAAGGACTATTTTTGACAACTTTTGAAACTTGGGGGACTAAAACTGCCAATTTTGCAAACTTGATACGTTTTTCATCTGATTTTGATCTTTTTTCATTTAAAACACATAAAACACTAATTTGTGATATATTTATCATTTTAAAGCATTTTTGAGTGTTTTCAGATGATTTTGCAGTCTAGATAGTACAAAAATGATGAGTATTTAGACACTCATCACCAATCCACGAGCCCGTTGAATATTCTAATATGATATCTAACACACGTTACAAAGTTCCTAAATGTGAATGACCATCACTTCTAATAAAAACTATTAAGGCTAACAATCTCTCCCTAAGGGGTGGTCATTCAAAAGATGCTCCACTTGATTAGGTCTTTACTTTTCTCGAGCTTGAACTTTGTGTGTAAATATAGAATAGTCTTGTTTCATTGTTCCTTCATGCTTTGTGATCAGTTAATGTGGTTGTCTACCGTTGTCAACTTTGTTGGTTAGGTGTCTCCACGTCATTCTCCACCATGCTCACACTTCTATTTGACTTTTAATTACCGATGATGTAGTTCTCAAGTCTTTATACTTTGTAGATTCTTTGACATTGATGAAGAATCATATTTTTAACTTTGTGTTTCCTTTGATTTTGATGAGAACTTTCATGTGTTGTTGGTATGAGCATGTGGAGAATCTGCATGATCAATCCGCTCCGGAGCTTCCATAAGAAGAAAACATAAAAACAAAGTTAGTAATAAGCGGATTCCAAGACTTACAAGTTTGAATTTCGAGGTGTTAACAAAGATTGTGTGAAAACAAATCTCTAATTCTTACAAATGCCGCTCTGAACTGGAGTCCCACAAGTGAGATAACGCGATGTACCGAGGTACACCTACTGATTCAGATGAGTCGCCGAGGTACACCGAAACATCACCCCACGATCAGACCGTTTGAGACACACTAAGCGTAATCCACGGGATTTACCAAGTGACCGCTATCGTGGCGCTGATGTTGACCCTGCAGGAGTTTCCATTCAATCATTAAAGATCACGGATGTGAAACTTCTCATAAATGTTCGGCAGATTGCTAAGATCTGCGTAGGACTCTAGAATATATCACTTTTGTCCTTATTGATGAACAACAAGCGATATCATGTCAAGTGTTCCTATGAGATCTTTTGATGAATCTCGTGGCTCTAGACTCAATAGTGCATTTGGTTTTCCCGAGCGGAGACTAGGAGAGGGTCTCCTTCTTCAATACCAACAATCTCTAAGAGAAAGTCGATAGATTATGTAGGTTCCCAGTGAGAATGAAACAAATACCTTTTAAGAGGAATTGAGTGGCTAGAAGGTTTAGTGCGATCGTCATCGGGTCCATGACGCCTTTGTCTTCAATACCGGTGTCATCTAGTGAAAACCAAGAGTGAGATGAATTGAACCGGTTTACGCCTAAGGTTGATTATGGAGGGCTATTTATTTTCACCTTTCTCTTACTTTTCTTTTTAATTCTTCAACCCTTCTTTCTCCTTTCTCACATTACTCTTTTTTCAATCATTCCTAAGGACTTCTAATACTAACTATTTGTGATGTCCTTGGGTAGATCCCTCTGGCTCTGGCGGATCATAGGACGAATTTCCTATCCTTAGTCACCTTATAACTCCATGACTGTCCCATGTTGCCATAAAACCATTTTTCTTGAAAATCTCTCAAAGTGTTTATGATGGAAAGCATGTTTGGAACACTCTGAGAGTTTTATATTTTTAGAAACACTCCCCCTTCACATGTGCTTATAAGTTTTGACAGAAATCTGCACATAGAGGGTAGAGTTCGCATTTTATGAATTGATCGACTTTAAATGAACAAGACCGATTCGAGACACGTTTACATCACTAGAGAACATGTGTTTAGCGGTTTCATCATTTTGTTCACAAGTACGTACAACGAACTTTGAAATTGAGGATGGAAGTGTATAACATTATGATAGAGGCGTGTCAAGAACATTCCATAAGGGATGAGTTTGTTCTTGGAGCCTTGAAGATTTGCAATTCGCCTTGCGAAGAAGTAGGCGAGATTGTATGGTTGTTGTGTTAGCAAACAAGACAACATGTGAGCACAACAAGCGGGAAGGATTCTCGATTTCCAAGGCTCCAAACACTTTCACGTAGGATGAGTGCAAGAGGCTTGTACTCTTCTCGGATATCCCTTGTAAAGATAATGTTTGGATCGGAGTAATATGGTCGAGGTTTGCATATTATGCGATTTAAATCTTCCGGAGAGGGTATGTGTGAACAATATGGATTATTTTCTTCACGAAAGTGAAGAGAGAATCAAGAGACCAATCTTGGTGAAGGCACATTGTCCATGATTTGGAATCCGGAGGATGTGAGCAAAATGCCCAAGGGTTAGAGTAAAATTTTGGTTTTGATATAAAACCAAAGAGATAAAGAGCGATCCTCGTTACGAACGAGTTCGACTTAACTAAGAATTCCATTATGAACCTGGACATATCTTCTCATTGATTTCAAGAAGACATTCTAGTCCTATGGCTCTGAAGAGGTATTGATACCTTCTTCAAATTGTAGAGAGGTGTCTATAATACGTCCTTCGTGGAAGTGACGGTTTTCGAGATTATTGAACCTACGGACATGATTGCCAGGTGTGTTGGGTTCGAGAGAGATGTTCGGAGTGTAGACGCTAGTGAGTGAAAAATCAAACTCATATTCATGCGTCATAGTTGAACCTATAGAAATGATAAGTTAATAAAAAGAGATGTTTGTGGTCAACCTATGATTATCTAATGTTTTTACTAGATTTTTATTAACAATGGTGTTTAACACTTTAACTTACTCAAGGTTTTGACTTTCTAGTGAATTATTACATTTAGAAAGATAGTGGTTTTTAATTTGCATGAAAAAATGTTTTCCAGTAGGAGTGATCCCACGGTTCCTTTTCAACAGGGATCCGGCTAGTATAACTTCCGGGATCCATAGATCTGTAATTACAGAACCAGATTATATGAAAACACATAGGTTTTTAGATCTCATAGTTTTATACCAAGATATATGTTTTAACCTACATTTTCTTTTAACATGCATACAGGACTTCTAATGTATCACGAAAGAATATGAAACAAATAAATCAAAAGAAATGACAAACATATTATGATAATAATAACCTAGATAACTAGATTATTAGTAATATTGCATTTCAATACTAAGGATGATACAAAGGATTGGGTATATGATCCCAATGTAGATTAACAACACAAAGTAAATGTCTCCATATGTGAACTTCATCATAGGGAACACAAGTGCAATGAGTGTTAAAGCGATGAGCACGAGTGCGATGTAAACCATGTTGATGACGGATCTTCTTGGTTTCGGTTGAGATGGAATGAGGAGGAATATGAAAATTTTGAAATGAGAGGAAATTTTTGAAATTGGAAGATTTGAAAAAGTGAGGGTTCGGTAGAGTAGTCGACGGTGGAGTATTTATAGGGAAGGAGGAATTTTTGAAATTCGTGTTTTGTTTTATTATTGGATTAAACGAAACAAAACATAAGTTTTATATACCACGACTTTAGACGAGAAATAAAACACAAATGTGAGAAAAGGCTTCCTAATGAAGTTTCATGTATAAGCACAAAATGTAATCATATAAGTACCTAAATAGGCATACTTAATTATCAAGCAAAATAAAAGAAAATCATACCTCTAGCAGACTTAGGAATGTCTTTACAAATGACACAACAAATGTCACTTAGACGATTCCGCTCCTTTGTGTTTAAGATACCTTCTTAAGGAAGGTATTCTTGTTACCAAGCGATTCCTATAGCTTGGTGGGTATGAGCTTTGACTAATCAACATGACAAAGAAGATTAGTGCAATTAAATGAAACAAGTAAATAAAAAAAATGTTGTTATTAAATCAACATCCAAACATATAGTTTTAAGAGACATGGTGTTTGTTTTTGTGAAAAACCTTCTTTGTAGTTTTCAATTAACCATGGATCGTATCAAGTTTTTAAAGTAGAATACTTCAAGAAACTTGGTAACGAAGCTCTGATGCCAATTGTGGAAAACTAGAAGGGGGGGTTGAATAGTTTTGCCAATTAAGACTTCCTTTTAAACTATTTAGATCGACTTATATCAATCTATTTGGATGTGTGTGTTGGATGTTGATAAACAAGTATATAAAGGTAAGTAATGAAAAGATAAGAGTAAGAAGCACAAACCACAACGCGAGTATTTACAAGTGGTTCGCCACAAGGACACCTTCCTTGCCCTACTCCACTCCCGAGTCACCTACTCGAGAGTTCGTAATCACTACACTAATCTCCTTATGGCGAGAAGCCTTCAAACGTCACCTACCCTTTTTCCTGCTAGGCTAACCACCGAGTTCTTTCACCCAAGGTGAACCACACCTACACAACGTCGCCTACCCTTTATAAGGTACTAGGCTAAGTACCTAGTTCTTTCACTCCAAGGTGAACTACACCTTCACAACGTCGCCTACCCTTTATTAGGTACTAGGCTAAGCACCTAGTTCCATTGCAATGGAGGAACTACTACCACACTACACCAATGACTAATCCCAAAGGAGATCTACTCCTTTACAACATCATCAAGGATATCAATATCCTTGGATCTAGTACTAGTCTATCTTGTACATCGAAACACACCATATCGAATGTACATCTAAGGCACATTTCAGTAATGCCTTTTACTAGATCTACAAGACAGCTTTCACTAATGTCTTGTGTCTTCACTTCTAAGCACCTTTCACTAATGCTTCTAGTCTTGACTTCTAAGCACCTTTCACTAATGCTTCTTGTCTTGACTTCTAATCACCTACCACAAGTGCTTATGCTATAGACGATAGATACCCTTCACTAATATCTTCGTCTTGACACTTGAGACATCTTTCACTAATGTCTTTAACACTACACTTCTTTGAAGAAAGAAAGGAATCATCAACAAAAGACTTGAAGAGCCTTGATGATGAGGAAGCATGGCAACTCATGGACTTGAGCTTGCTCGACTTCAAAGGTGGTGATCTTGCCTTTAAGAGGAACCTAAAGATCACACAAAACAAAACTACAAACATAGATCTCTTGGATTTGAGGTTAGTGAGTTTTAACTCGGGGAGAAAGTGTGTTAGAAAGGGGTGAGAAATAATGAAGAAATGGCTCACTATTTATAGAGGAAAATCCCATCGCTTCCCGGATCCCACGGATCCTTCCACAAGGGATCCGCTAGCACAAAGCTAGGGATCCTCTTTGCCCATGGGTATTTTCGTTATGGGTCATGGGTCATGGGTTGAACCATGGATCTTTGGCTAGATACAATGTATCTTTGAGTGCAATGCACTTAGTCACTGGGTATGGGTTGATCCATGGGTTATGGATATTATCCATGTATGATATAAGCATGATGTCATGCAATGGGTTATGGGTCAAGATCCATGGGTTATGGGCTTTGGGTTGTACCCAACTACATTCAATGTATTTGCCCAATGGGTTGTGATACATAAGTTTCTACCCATTTATATTACCCAATATACTACATACTAGTTATGTGTATATTTTATCCAAATATGTAAACACTAGTTGTTGTACATATGTATTACTAAATCATAAAATCACTTATACTTGTTTTAGTGTTTTATGTGAAAATGTGAATATGTTAGAAACTATTAGTTCAAACCATTTACGTATTTTATTTGTTTCGTTAAAATGATTTTACGTTTGTTATCGACAAAACATTAGAAGATCGTAAAATATAAATAAATATTTTTACGGCTTATTTGTATTAACAAATATCATTACTGAAAGTTTTTAAAATAAGTGTTACAAAGTTGGTTTGCATGCTTCTTTGTACATGATTTTACCACATTTATGTGAATACCCAATGTGAAAAATTTAAGTCTATGCCAGCAAACTAAGAACACGTGCATTTGGCTTGACCTCTTTGGTCAGACCCTAGGGCCATTCCAACCCGTGGCGAATATTGCTCATTGGTCAGACCTTTGGTGATATTTGCAAGTTCTTACTTGGTCGACTTATTTCGAGTATGTTTGGTCAGACCTTGGACCCGAGGCATAAGATGAGCCTACACATGCTCTTGACATTATTACTTGTTTACTAATGCCTTGATCAGTCTCATAAGTCTAAGAGTTTCATTGTGTAATTAACTTTCGTCGCTTACCTCTTGCCCTACTTGTTTACACGCTGGCCAGACCTCCGGTAATAAGTGGGAGGTCAAGATGGATCTTAGTCTTAATTAGTAATTGATTGGGTAGTTAATTCTTTTAATAATTTAATTATCGAAAATACTATAATTGAACTTTCTATGTTCTGATTAAAATTTTGTTGTTGCAACATAATTCGTAAACAAAAGTTTGTGCTTTCTTAAAAAGACAACCTTAGTCTCTTTTCCTCGTAAGAAGAGTGAGACATATTCATATCTTTTCTCCTTAGTTGACAAACTAAGATAGGATTACAAATTGTTAAACTCACTTATAATCTTTCATTACCCTTTTACGATCTAGAAATAATTGAAAGATAAAATATTTTGTGTAACTAGAAAATATTTTGTCTATACCTACCAAAATAAATGACATCTTGCACTTGTCACGATGTATGAGTTTAAACCGCAAAGAGTAAAGAAATTACTATAATATTCGCTAGGTAATTTTCTTGGACTCTTATTATTCCTAGAGTGCTAAATACCCTTGGGGCTATGTAGACGATAGAGGAGGAATTGCATGCTAAATATTCAAGTTAAATGCAAGTATGAATGGCTAGTCCCTCATCTACATAAGTAGGACTTCATATACTCTGTTCAATACCTAAGTACATTGCTACATGTAGGCATTCGAAGAGAATAGGAAAGTGTATAAAATTGCAATGTGCTTTCTATTGGCAATGTAACACTTACAATATTGACAAATCCAGTAGGAGCATTGCATTTTATGAATGAAATAACATTCCTGTAATGTTGTCAATTTCAGTGGGAGCTAAGAGATTTATTTCCTTGTTAGTCACCAATATCATTTCAAACTTTTTTTTGAAATAATTCATTACTTTCCTAATATGAACGACCATTGATTAAAGGAAAATTGCATTTTATTTTATAAGATAACACGTTGCCTTTCTGCTGTTGCTCTATGAAGCGTTATCTATAGAATAAAAATCCACAATTCCTTATTAAAGGTTATGGTTCTAAAACTACTTACAATATCTATGATATTATCATATTGTTTACACAAATCAATCACATGTTATTTGTTTTCATAATATGATGTTGTGCCTTACACAAGTGGGAGAAATCTCAAAGTGTGTGAAAGGAATACCATATTATTAGTATCTCTTGACCGCAAGGTAAGAAAACTAATAATTCTACTAGGACTTGAACACGCGAGATGTTTGTTGCCCTTCTACATTCTAATAATAATTCTACTAGGACTTGAACACGCAAGATGTTTGTTTCCTTACTACATTCAAATGTCATGATATAGTGTAAAGATACTTCAACATTTTGACTACATGTTTTAGTCAACATAATTATGGTTAAATGATAATAATCATAATTCTGAAGTATAAAATTAACTTGAAATTACTACGAAATTCAAGAGTTTGCGTTCATGGTTACTTCTGTTAGGATAATTATGCTTACATGTTAAGACATAATTATAAAGTCTTTAAATTAATCAATGACTTATAACATAAAATATATAGTAAAATTGTCATGTCTTCTAGTTAACACATAAACATGAGGCATTTGAATTATTCAAAGACTTATAATGTATTATTGACATGTTCTGTTTTCTTATAAACACATGAACATATAATTCTTGAACAGTTTTGTCTTCTTGTGAACACGTAAACATAAGGTTCTTGTATTATTCAAGAAATATACATTATAGCATGCACTTGGTTCGGAAATACTTAATATGCGATTTGGCTCGACCCAATTGACAAGTATTTGGTCCAAAGAGAATTAAGTTATCTATGGAATTCTGATATAGTCTCACAATTCTAATACTCATAGAATACCACATTATTATGATATGTCTAATGTGTCGAAACAAACCTTATTCATATTGTTTGATTCATGATAGCTTTAATTGCTCTGCCTCCAAAATATATCAAGGTTAGAAAATTTCGTGTGTCGTGGATACACTCAATATAGTTCAAACCAAGAAGGTATTCAAGACAACCGATAACCGAAACCCCTAATCCCTTAGGGATTTTAGGTTTTTCCACTCAAACCAATCAAATCTTAAATCCTTTTGGGATTTTTGATTTTTCTACACTTCCTATCTTGAAGATTGTAGTTTTGGTATTCCTCCTAGCTCGACGAAACACAAAACTGTTGCTAAGATTTTTGGTTAAAGAGTGATACAAAATTAGAGTTTTTCTACAAACCCTAATTAGAGTTGTTGGAAGGAATTCCATTATGTCTTGATTTAAGTTCTGAATTTGCTAAAATCTTATGAAGCATTTTATTAACAAATCTAGAGATGAGAACTTAAAATGTATTTTGTGGTTCCCAATAAAGAACAATTTATTGTTGCTTAAATACTTAGTATTTAGATAATTGTCTCTACTTACAAAAGTAAGTGGAAGCATATACAAATCTCGATGTTATTTGAGAACAAAATACTTAACCTTCTAAAAACCACTCATTAATGTCATACTAAGCTTAAACATGTGAATTTCGACCGAAGTAAAATGTTACTCCTATTCATAAATCTGCAAGGATGCCCCATCACTTGAGTGATATTTTAATATCAATGCTGAGGGATATAAGTTAGAAGATTATGGTAAATCTTCTAACTACTAAAATACATTATCACATTTTGAATCTGATAAATGTCTTAAAACTATGAATGATAAGATGCAGTCCTTAAAAGGCAAATTAATATTTTGAGATTGATTGTTATTTCGCCTAACAATTAACCTATGAGGTTGGAATGAGTTTCTTTTGAATAAAGGCTCACAAGGACAAAATTGTATACATATTAATGCATGACATTTAATAAAAAAAAATTAATCATACTTAAGCAATTGACTGTGATTAAATTTTCTTATATATACACGCATTAATTGAATAAAGATAATTAATTGTCATACATGTTTTCTTGTATGTGGAATATGGCAATTAGATTTTATAACTCTTTCTTTATGATTACCTTTTGCAAGGACGATGTGTAATCAAAAGGGTTATGAATCTATATAATCTTTATGTAGTATACAAAATTTAAGCAATCCAAGTTTGGATTGGATCATGCATCTAGGAGCTGAGATATTGAATTTAATTACAATATGATTTTGATTAAATTAAGATAACTCATGAGTACATCTGACATTAAGTGGGAGCACTGTGTTTTTCCTTAAAATTTATATGTTGAAGATATCATTCCATTTAAGCTAGATATTAATCCTTAAGTATGGAATGAAACTTCACTTGAGATTTAGGGAATAAAACAAACAACCTTGAAATAAATGTTTATTTGGAATAAACAAATGTGGAAAATTAAGTCCTACACAAATGCAATATATAATTCAAGCAAGTCTTAAATGGTATATTTCATTTGAAATAATTTATTACATGGATGGAAACCTTATGTTTTTAACTAAGGATTTATCATGTATATATTATATTGTGTATAAGACTGGTTGTTGCTTTTGTACAAGAGCAAGATGAGCTGACGACAACAATATCTAATTGAGATTATTTAGATTATTGTTAATATAGATGTTTACGAATTATAAAGCATAGTGTTGTATAAGTACAATGATGCTAGAGGATAATTAATACTAACTAAAGTAGGATTTTGTCATTTATGATAAATATGCTAACTAGATATGCTCAGCATAGAGCATTGTTGCATTACACATTAAGGAATAAGAATACTTTACATTTTAAGAAACTGTAAAGATGATTGTCAGTATGTCGTTGACTTCTAATACCTCATGCAAGGTAGGGAGACATCTCCATACTATGACGCTTGCAATAGTACGAGCATATGAGATAGGACACTCATCATATATTTCAAATCCCTCACTATATATGAAATTTGAAACTAGTATTCAGAAAGTTTACTCAGATGACTATTTAGTTATTCTTGTTAAGAAAAGTTGAGAATGTTAGAAACATTAGACTTCAACTTACTAATTAGTCTCATGCATATCTGTTAATTAGTATTTGGATAATTGGGATTGTAAGACTATTTTTTACTTTATGATGAATAAAGATACTTGGTATTTTTTATTCATTCATATAATAATTGTTATCCTATATTTGCTTGTTTAATCCTTGAATGATTTTATTATTGTATATATGTCCATTGTCGATTAACAATATGGCAATATTGTTATGTAAGGCAAATGTGAGTGTTGGTTATATTCTATGAGAATGTGGATTGTTCCCGCCAAACTCATATGTATTCACAAGGGATGCATATTGGATACCCCAACTTTTGAACATTTACTTTTGGATCCTTGTCATGAGTAAGATGTTGAAAATGGTTTATAAAGTCATCCTTAGACTTGAGATACAAATAAGTTCTGTTATGTGTGGATATCACTTTTGTAAGTATAAGCCAAGCGCTATCCTAAATAAGGTAGTTATAAAAGCTATATTTCAGAGTGATGTGAAGCAGCATCCACAACACTTGTAGTCAACAAAGGATTTGTTACTCCACTTGATATGTGCAGAAAGATACCATGGGCCCTCTACAGAATTAATCAGATAATTGTTCGGCCGAACCCAAAGGGTAATGCAAGATGATACTTGATTACATTTGGTATATCTAATTAAAATTCTATAACGAGAATCTAAATGGTTAAACTATATGCAATGAGTTAGGATCCATATCCATGGTTTAACATTATCTATAACAAAGGATGATTAAAAGCAAGACATAAATGACCATGCTACTGAGAAAGATTTATGAAACTATATCTCTAACACTTTTAGTTAAATAGCGAGTGAGAGCGTTGCTAGGCATTTCTGTCGTTGGTTTTTGTGCTATTTGCTACTCCAACTCCCAAGTGGGAGTTGTTGGATTATGTGAGTTGGATCCGCATTAAAACGACTAAAAGTGTGTGAGCCTATTGGGGGCACACACGCTAAACACATAGAATACGGTTTATACGTTTAATACTTGAACCGCATTTGACCCGTTATCTTTTGATCCGGTTTTGACCCATTATATACTAAACCCGATCACACCTTTTTCTTAACCCAATGGCCGGTTACCATGGAGGGGCGGTGGGGTGTGGGTTTAGGCCTATTGGAGTTGTATTAGTTTAAGGAAAGTGAGTAACTTGGTGCTCAAGTTTGAAGCCCAAGTGTACTAGGGTTTTGAGATTATATATACCCCTCCAACCTAGATCAAAACACACGCCTAATATACTCTCCAATTCACAGAAGTTCCAATCGACCCATTGCCACCATTGTTGCTTGTTTTAATCGGAATATTAATCCGATTAGGGTTTGATCATTAGAAACCCTAAGTTTGCATCTAATCAATCCAAACTTGCTTAGGGTTTGTAGTTCTTGTTTGTTAGTAAATCGGCCGAATAGAAGCTACACAAGGACGTTTGGTTGTTGTGGCCGCAAGGCAGAAAAGTAACATACCAAATATTTTTATCCAATATCGGACATAAAAGAGTTTTGGTTGTCGGGTGTAGTTGCAGATATCAGACAAAGGATATTCTTGATCTTGGACGGTTTGGTTGATATCGAGCAGTGAAAACTTTGGTTCTAGGGGTTTTGACCTCGGACAACACGTGAAAGGTTCAAGGGTTTCTTTGGTTCGAGTGGTTCAAGTAATTCAAGGGTTGTTTGGGTAAACGTGACGCGACTAGCTTTATCGGACATATTCGTGTTAAAGTGTTTGTGTGAGCACTCGCAGAGGTGATTGTGTTGATCACTATAACAACCCGTAAATTTCAGATTATTATAATAATATTTATTACGTCGGAAAATTCAAATCGGCTATCTTCTGACAGTTGTCAATATTTAGATCTAAAAACGAGAGGTCATCTCGTTAATTTTGAGAAGCACGGCACCGCACGCATACCGACACCAATGAAATAACGGTAAAACTGTAATAATCAAATCTCTACGTAATATTGATGCCATATTGGTAACCTTCCAAAAAGGTTTCTAAAAATATAACTTTTATATTTTTCGAGTACCGGGAAGGTACACTTACACATAGACTCGACATAACATGGAGTACAGTTTGTACTGCGTGATGATAATAAGACAAATGAAAATAATAATAATAATAATAAAATTGTTGAATAATAATAATAATAATAATAATAATAATAATAATAATCTAAACCTATTATACTCCTTTAGCCGCCCCAACTCTATCAAAATTTGTCTCCTCCTGCTTTTCGCTCTCTCCCACACATAAACATAGAAGAGGTAATTTTTCTTCCTTTTTCAAGTCAACTCCAAGAAAACCATCACCATCACTACCATCCTCAGCCTCCTACCTTCTTAGACCTTCACATGATTGTGATAAAGAGAGTGGCTAAAAAAATGACAGAAGATAAGATGGGTATCACCCATTCGAAGACCAAAAAAAAAGGAGGAACAAGACTTTCTTGTTGTTCATCTATAAATTGGCACTAATCTTTCACAGGTTCTTCACTTTTCACACACAATCACACAAAATTAGGGTTTTGTAATTTAGGGTTTTCTCAAATTGATTTGGGGATTTTGTTAATCCGAGTGGAAATTGTTCAAATCAAATGGGAATTGTTCCTTTGTAATCAAATTCGTTATTTAGGATTGTTCGAGCCCTTTTGTGTTCGGTTTTTACCCCCATTCGAGCCACCACCATATCTTTGTAAGAATCTTTGTTATTCTTCTTGATTATTTCTTTGTTAAGTCTTGTTAAAATTTGTTATAAACGAATCGGATTAATTGGTTATGGTTACTGAAAATTGTTGTTGTTGAAGTGTGGTACAAATCAAATACTAATCACGTTAAAGAAAAACACTGGTATCCTTTTATTTTATTTTTCCTCTTATATTCTGTATTTTTTGAGACGCCTCCTTAAACAAAACGCAATAGCTGATGAAACTAGAGAAAGATAACAACACTATTTTTTTTACATATTGTAAGTTAAAATATAATAGTGCTATGTGACATGAGAAGTGATACAGTATTATGATTAATGGCTAGATTTGGATAAACAGTCATTAATTGATATGATATTTTATAGTAATGACTATTCTATTTTATAATGAGATTGGCATTCGACAAAATTGTTGGTTTTCGGCTTAATTTTTAGTCTCTTCGACATCTTGTTCGGCATACAAATATTCCATCAACATAAATACTTAGCACGAGATAATAACTGAATACAAGATTATTAAAACAAGAAAACTCTTTTATATCGCAACCTAAAAATAAAAAGTATATCATTAGAAATCATAAACTTGAAAATATACAATTTCAATTTTTTTAAAAAAAACCGGGTAATGAACTTGATAGACAACTTTTGACATTGAGTCAAACCAGATAAATAAAAAGTCATACTTGGGTCATACCCTATTTTTGCCAAGATATATATATATATAAACCTATCAATTTATTTTTATCCAAATCGGAAAACTAAACATTTTATATATGACTTATAGAAACCATTTTCACAATGAAATCTTTTGTGCACAAATTTATAAACATATATGTATATGAGAAAAGTTCAATGCGGAACATATTTTATCTAAAGATCAAATCCTTTGATCTCAACCATTCATCCAACTTCAATTTAATGGTTTAGATTAATTGATATTTTAATTTAATTATCTACTAAAGGGCCTTTTGGTAATTATATGATATTTCCTCACTTTCCACCTTTTTAATATAAAAACTCACTTTTCACATTTTTTTAAAAACAACATATCTTCGTAAACCAGTAAATCTTTGTTCTACGAAAAATACACCATCGCGATTTAATTAAATCATCTTTCTATAGATATGCACTTTATATACTTTCGACTTAACTTTTTTTCAAAATTTCCATCCGTAAAAATCCCACGGATTAAGTAATAAAATCCCATGATTCATAAAAAATCCCATGATTCAGTAAAAATTCACTTGTGATTTGTTATTTTTTAAAAACGCGATAATGTATGAATTGTGCAATTAGATCAACTAAAAGATTCACAACTACACTAAGATCAAACATAATATAAGTAACAAACATTATATATTCAAAGTAAACAAGATATATTAAAAGTGAACAAGAATTTTTCTCATAACATTACATAACAAAAAATAAAGTTCGTCTTTTTACGAATCCCGTAGAATTTTTGTACGAATCACTTGATTTTTTAAAAATAACAAATCACAAGTGAATTTTTTACGAATCCCGTGGGATTTTTTTTATGAATCCTGTGATTTTTTTTACTAATCCCGTGGATTTTTCTCGACGGAAATTTTGAAAAAAAGTTCGCCTTTTTACGAAATCCGTGGGATTTTTTATGAATCCGTGTGTTAGGAATTAGAAATTCCGGTATTAAAGAGTCGGTCACCTCAAGTATATGTAATCGTTAGAAAGCTCGTAGTCGTAGTTATTTTAAGTTAAGTAGTATTTAGTTAAGTAACACCGTGGAGGATGGACGGTCTTTACCCACCGTATGCCCGATCCACACCTGTTGTGTGTTTTATTGTAAGACTATAAATACTCTCTACCTTCCAAGGTAGAGAGTTGGAGCTCATAATAATATTTTCCTTTCTCTCACTATAGTTCCCAACTCTTCCACTCTCTCACTAGAACTTTCTCTAACATACTTAAACGCATACTTTGATCATGGTTTAGTGTGTTTGTGAAACCAATAACTAACAATTGGTATCAAGAGCCATGGTTTGATCACTCATCTTTCATGCTCTTTGTTTTGGTGGATTTCATAAGGTTTTGGTGTATTAAGGGTTTAGGAGAGTTTGATTCATTTGAACAAATTCTAGTGTTAAAGTTTGAATTTTGCTTGTACTTTTGTGTTTAGGATCATCATATGTGTTTATGTTTTGAATTGGAAGGCTTAAATCATTGTGGTTTGGTTGTTTTGGATTGATAAAGTGGTTATTTTTGAAAGAAGGACGAAGCGAGTTGAGTCTCGGACTTGCTTTTCTTCAAAGCGAGTTGCTTAGTTATTTTATGCGAGTTGGTACATGCGACTTAGCTGTTTAGCGAGTTGATCTTTATGCGACTGGGTTCTAAGCGAGTTGTTTCTTTGCGACTTGAGATCTAAAGCGACTTGCTACTTAGCGAGTTGTAACGTTAGCGAGTTAACTTAAGCGACTTAGTGTTCAAGCGAGTTGATTGTATTGCGAGTTGAGACTAAAGCGAGTTGGCTATTTAGCGACTTGATTAATTAAGCAAGTTGAGTGTGTTGCGAGTTGATGCTAATGCGACTTGGCTATTGAGCGAGTTGACTGCTTATGCGAGTTGTGTGTTTAGCGACTTGTTCATTTAGACCTTTTTTCTTCTTCGTGTTACATTTTTACGGTTGTTCTTTTGGTTTAGTAAAATCCCGTGAAAGAATCAATTTCGGTTTAATCAAAGAATAGTAAAATCCGAGAGCTTGAAACATGTCTACAAACTTCCGACTATCATCTCCATCGCTGTCGAGGATGTTCAAGCGGTGGTTCAGATACTCGCCCACCCATGCTTGATGAATCGACTACGACTCTTGGGCTCAACGAATCGATTGTCTTGCCTTGGAAAGGAAAATGGAGTCAACATTCTCAAATCCATTGATGAAGGACCGTATCGGGTTGAGACGACTAGAGATGTACTTGATATCGTCAAGATGGAACTCGATTTACGGAATGGATGCACCAAAAATGTATGATGAGCTTGATGATAAGGAGAAAAGAGATTCGATGTCGATATCGTGGCTTCTAACATTGTTCTTCAAGGTCTTCCTAAAGACATCTACAAGTCGATCAATCACAACACCGATGCAAAGGCAGATGGGATAATGTCAAGATGCTTCTCTCGTGTTCGAATTAACTATGGAAGACAGAGAATCACAACTCTATGACTAATTTGAACACTTCAAGATGAAACCGGATGAGAGTGTCTATGAGTACTATGTGAGATTTCATAAGTCGGTGAATGATATGAGGAACATCGAATGACTATGCCTAACATTCACCGAACTCAAAATTTGTGAACAACATGAATCCCGAATGGCACAAGTTTGTTACTTCGTGAAGCTCACTAAAGGATTGAAGAATACGAATTATGAGCAACTCTATGCCTTCCTTCTTCGAATGAGAGACATGCCATGTTTGAAAAGATGATTCTTAATCGTTCAAAACCAACCGTGGAGAGACTAGCTCATCTAATGACTCAACCGCCTTCTACTCAAACATCGGAATCACAACCAAAGCCTCACAAGTCATACCCATGGGTAATGGTAATCACAAACTCATTCCCGATCCTATGTTCAAACAAGTCGATGCCGATGCACACGTGGTAACATCATTAATCAACTAGCTCTTCCGATTAGTCAAAACATGAATTCTCCCACAAACCAACAACAACCTCGTAACAAAGATCTAACCCACACAATCAAGCTATCGTTAAAGATGGGAGGATCGTGGTGCAACCGCTCAGAAAGACAAGATGATCGGGAAGAGGTGGAGCTGGTAGAGGTTATGTTGGTAATCGAATCGAGGAAGGAATGGTAATCAAGGTCAAGCTAAGCCGATCAAATGTTATAACCGTGGTGGTGAGGACACATTGCAAGAAACCGCACATCTCCAAAACGCCCATAGAATGCTAATTACTTCAGAGATAAGATGTCGCTTGTACAAGCTCGTGATAATGGTGCCGCTTTGGATGAAGAGGAACTGTTGTTTCTAGCCGAGGCAATGCCAAGACCTATGATGTAGATGTGGATGAGCACTTATTCAGAGATAGGTCACAATCATCGAATGCCTTTCAAGTCGCTAATGGTGATGCATACGACTGATGTGGATGATGGACCCATCGCACACACAATTTTTATGGCTAGCATTTCTCCAATGGTTTCTCCCAAGGTCTCATCTTCACCACAAGCTGGCCCATCCAAAGACAAACTCATCTCGAGGTATTAAAACTATACGATGATGTCGATGTGCAAAAGATGCATGACAAAGTACAAGTAACTAAAACTATTGTATCAAATATTGAAAATATGGGTAATATCAATGTTGTCCCATATGATCAATATGTGGAACAAAGTGAAAGTGAAGTTGTACCAAGTGATGCATCTTCGAGTCAACAATGACTATATCTTTGATGAATACACCGCATGTGCCCCTAATGATTCTCGTAATTTCAACTAAATGCCTATAAAGAACGTGTTGCTATTTATGAACAACGTGCAAAATTTGAGTTGACCACTCGTGAGGTGAAATGGATGACCAAGTGCGCATAATCATTAGAAAAGTAATTTTCGAGAAGAAGTATTAAAACAAGAGTTAAATTCCTTGCAAGAAAAGCTTTCTAAAAGCGCTAAGCAAAAACAAGAACTTCAAGAAAATGTGAAAATGCTTAGCAAGAATTTAATACAAAGGAATCAAAACTCTTGAAAGATTTTTCTAATCGAAAACTTTGAAAACAAACTCGAAAACAAGTTGTACATACAAGGAACACCATTCGATCGCTCACATGATCACTAAGCATAGAGTCTTAAGCGATAAGCATAGCATTCCCTTATTGAGGAACCAAATCCAGAGGTTATTAAAAGGCTAGAAATGCTCATAAGGTTCTTTATGATGGCAATGAAATCCTTAAACCTAGACAGAAACCTAGTTGCGTTGAGTGCACCGAGGAAGATAAGAAATCGATGAAGTCACTAGGAAAAGATGAACAATAAATTAGATGATCCTAAATGTAAAGAGAAGAAAATAAAGATCACACCCCATGATTACAAGAAGGAAAACTGGATTTCCTTGAACAAGTTTAAGCCTCGACATTGTTGACTTCAACAAGGTTTTTGGAAAATAGATTTAGATAAGCAAAAGTCGAAAATATTGTTGAAACAAACCCTCCCTTTGAAAATGCCTAGAGCGATTGTGTATCCTCCTAATACACCAATGCATCTTGTTCCTAGAACAATTGCCACTAAAAGCAAGACCTTAATTAGCCAATATGTTATCTTTCAACTATTTGTTGATTTTGAGAAAACTTGCAAGAAAAGGATCACACCCATCGGTATAATCAAGGAGAAAGGGTTTTGAGCAAATGAAAGAATGCTATTTAATCGAGGTCATGCCTTTATTTAAACTTCTAAAAGATCACTTTGAGAGTCTTAAAAGGGATAGATACCGATATTAAGGGAATGGAAAAGGAATTTGATGCAATGATAGTTGAGGTTAGTGACTATGAGCGAGCACTAAAATATAATGAGATTGAGAGGAAGAACTTGCATACACTAAATGAGAACCCGATTTCAATGTATTGCTCAAGATGTGTTCTACATCGCTACTAATTGTTCTATTATTGCTTCTCGATTCCATGAACTGTCTGTTGCTTTGAAAGTCTCTCATGATCGTGTCATTGAGCTTGAAAAACTAATTTCAACTAAATGAGAAAATTGAACCGATGATCACGACAATTTGGTTAAACATTTTTCTAAACTAGAAGTTGAGCATTTTAATTTACAACTAAAATATCAACATCTTAAAGAAAATGTCAAAACTTCAAATATCAAGACATCCTCGATGCTCCGTAGTTTGATGCGCTTTTCAAATTAACAAACGTGATGAACAAATTCAAGCTCATTGCAACACGATCGAAAGTTGAAAGCCCAAATCTCTCAATTAAAGGGTCAAACGAACAATGTGACTGGTCCCCAAATGCCTCCTCCTTTAGATTCTCGAATTCTCAAAACTTTCATCTTCAAAACTTAGTAAATGTTTTACAAAAGGAAAATGAGGTTTTCTTGAAGAAAATGAAAAGGTTAAACGTCATTTCAATGAATTATTTGAATCTATAAAGGTCACTCAGAATAAAACATAACGAAACGGTAGCCTCGTTACAAAAAGAAATTGAGAATCTAAAGAGTCGTAAAAGGGAAGATGCCAATGACCAATGGGGAGAATGGTGTATCAAAGGTACATGTCGTAATAAATATGCTTTGTCGTGAAATATGTTCCTCCTCATCTTAGGAATAACAAACTTGCTATTCAAACATATTTCTCATACATTAAGGACAGCCTAGAATGTCTCCATGAGATTGTAGAAGAGGATAAGTTAGAGAAACCAGATGATAATGCAATTGGCCATGCATGCTTATATGCCAAACGATCTCAAGAACTTCTAGAATGCCTAATTACAATATGCCCTAAAACCTTAGGTGAGCAAGTCAATCCCTTGATACCGTGTTCTATGCCTAGTTCCAAGCATGCAAGTCACTCAATGCCAAATGTTATGAATGTGAACCCTAATGTGCCTTCAAGTAGTTCGATTTCAAATCATAGTGCTAAGAATGTGAACTCGAGTGTGCACTCTAGGTGTTCAAATCCCACTATTCAAGTGTTAAAAAGTTAATCTTAGTGTGCTGCATGTAGCTCGGATCCCAAAGACATCTAAACAGTGAAGCAAATAGTAGCCAAACCAACTAATGTTCCCATTCCCTACAGAGTAATCATGACATTAAAGCAAGGTGTCAAAGTCTCAAGACAATACAAGGAAGGACACGACCGCAAGCTAAGAATGTGCATTGGAAGAAAGTAGAAGACCTACCTAGGAACTTTAAGTTTGAGTCGAATAAAACGAATCGTGTTGATTCTAGTATTAGCCATAGGCGATCGTAATTAATTCAATTCGATACTATTTGCAAACCTTGTATTAATGTCCGCTTGAATTATGTTTCTAATCATGAATGTGGTGTTAATGTTTTGCCTAATGATGTTAATTGTCCAATTAATATTGTTAATGCTAAAAATCATGCTAAGAAGGCTAAAAGGCAAAAACGAAAGAAAGTTAGAAAACAAAGGAAACCCACAGAAGAACATTTAGTAAGATAGGCTATTATTGGATACCGTTGGTCGTAAGACTAATCGCACAATGCCCACTAGAAAATGGATGCCACCGGTAGATCTATTCCTTAAGAAGTGAGCACACCGTGAATGTGGCTAATAAAGACACTAGTATCGCATCTATTCACAATGATTCCATTGCCCTATTTTCCGATATGAATGCTTCTATTTCGATGTGGGTGTTCCAACCAGTGTTACTAACCAAATGGAACCCATTCTTGCATGGGATCCCAATTATCTAGTTATCCATTCTTGTCTCGTGTTCAACCGCAGATCGCTCAAATCGCTCGTGGTACCGGACTCAGTCTGTTCCAAGCATATGATCATGACCGTCACGGCTCATGAACTTCGTGAGCAAATTCATCGAGACGCTTAGATTCGAAATGATCATTTCGTGCAATTATGGGTTATGGTGATTATGTTGTGGGTGATAGTGTCATCTCTAGAGTATACTATGTGGAAGGTCTTGGTCATAACTGCTCTCTGTTGGTCAATTATGTGATTCGATCTAGAAGTAGCCTTCGAAAACATACTTGTTTTGTTAGAGAACTTGATGGTAAGGAATTGTTACGAGGAACTCGTGGTTCAAATCTATACACCATCTCTATCGAAGATATGATGAAGTCTTCTCCAATTTGCTTGTCGTCAAAGGCTTCTAAAACAAAGTCATGGTTATGGCATCGTCGCCTCAATCACCGAACTTCGCACCATCAATGATCTCACCGTAAAGGACTTAGTTGTAGGTTACCTAGACTCAAGTACGAAAAGGATCATCTTTGTTCAAGATGTCAATTGGGAAAAAGCAAGAAGTATGCCCATAAACCCAAACCTACTAACTCGTCACGAAGTTCTTCATATGATTCATATGGATTTATGTGGACCAATGAGGGTGCGTAATATCTTTGGGAAGAAATATGTGTTAGTTGTGGTTGATGATTACTCTAGATTCACCAGGTTAAGTTCTTAAGGACAAAGGATGAAAGTCCCGATATCATCATCAAACTCATCAAACATTGCAGTTCGACTTAACAAAACCGCCGAATTATCGTAATGCATAATGGAACCGAGTTTGTCAACAAACAACTTAGTGAATTTTATGAAAGCGTTGGAATCACCATCAAAGAAGTGTTCCACGAACTCCTCAACGTAACGGTGTAGTTGAAAGACTAAATCGAACTCTTGTAGAAGCCGCTAGAACAATGCCGATTTACTCAAAGGTTCCAATGTTTCTCGGGTCAAGCTATTGCCACCGCATGCTACACACAAAATCGCTCCTCGATTCACACTGCTCATGGAAAACTCCATATGAACTTGTCCACAACATAAAACCTAATCTCTTTCCTTCGTGTGTTTGGTGCATTGTGTTATCCAACTAATGAGGGTCAAGACTTAGGCAAACTTAGAGCTAAAGCAGACATTGAGTTTTGTAGGGTATGCACCAAACAAAAGGGATACCGAATCTACAACAAAAGAACCCGAAATATCATGGAAACAATTCACGTTACGCTTGATGAGTCGACCGGTCAAATGGCTCTGGACAATTCAATTCAAGACCCACACTTCAAAACAGTCCCATTGGGTCATCCTTGTTCCAAACTCTTCTCAAGAAACTCCATATGTACCTCCATCCAAGATGATTTAAAGAAATTGTTTGATCCTATGTTTGATGAACTTTATGATCCAAGTACTAATGAGGTGTCGATTCCTTCAACAGAGGTCGCTCATATTCCCGTGAATGAAGACAATCCTCGCCTCAATATCTTTAAGTCAAGAAGCGTACCGTCACGATCCTTCGCCTCATCAACAAATCATCATTCTTCAAATGTACATCATGGAAATGTTTCGCATCAATGATGAAGTTAATCCTTTGCTACTCCTCGAAGATGCTCCATTCGAAACATATTTGCTCCTCGAATCTTCTTCGAACCATCTTCTTCAGAGACATCAACTCGCTACCTCGGTCCCTCAACAACCGCCACATGAACACCTTAGAAAATGGACTCACGATCATCCATTAGACAACATCATTGGAAATCCTCTCGTCTGTATCAACACGAAACAACTTGCAACCGATGCCTTATGGTGTTTCTTCAACTCCGTACTCTCAAAGATCGAACCAAAGGATGTTAAACCGCCATGAACGAAGACAATGGTTCAATGCTATGCAAGATGAAATTCATGAGTTTGATCGACTTGATGTATGGGAGTTAGTACCGCCCGTAATGTGCCATGATTATTGCTCTAAAATGGATCTTCAAAGTGAAACTAGATGAGCATGGTGATGTATTGAAGAACAAGGCTCGATTAGTTGCTAAAGGATACCGTCAAGAGGAGGGTATCGACTTTGAAGAATCTTTTGCTCCGATTGCTCGAATCGAGGCAATCGTAATCTTTTGGCTAATGTCGCTAGTAAGAACATGGTGGTCTATCGATGGATGTGAAGACGGCATTTCGAACGGAGATCTTAAAGAAGTCGCTCACGCCACCAACCCAAGGATTTGTAAATCAAGAGCATCCTACTCACGTTTATCGCTTGAAGAAGGCTCTTTACGGTTTAAAGCAAGCTCCAAGGGCATGGTATGATACATCGTCAAAGTTTCTTCTATCTACCGGATTTAGCAAAGGAGCATTGATCCAACATTGTTCACCGAAGTCGCAAACATTTAATTCATGTTCAAATTTATGTTGATGATATCATCTTTGCCTCGACCGACCCCAATGAGTGTGACCGTGTTTCAAATGAAATGAGTTCAAAATTTCAAATGTCAATGATGGGACAAATGTCATTTTTCTTAGGATTACAAATTTCACAAAGTCCCGGAGGCATTTTCATAAATCAATCTAAATATGCAACCGAGATCTTAAAGAAATTTGGATTTGATTCAAGTGACCCGCTGACACTCCCATGATTGATCGAACCAAACTAGATGAGGACCACTCGGGATCATGATTGACCAAATGAAATATCGTAGTATGATTGGATCCCCGATGTACCTCAACGCTAGTAGACCGACATCTTGTTCATTGTTTGCATGTGTGCTAGATACCGTGCTAAGCCTACTAAAAGCACCTTGAAGCGGTTAAACGGGTCTTCGGTATCTCCAAGGAACCATCAACATGGGTCTTTGGCACCAAGGACACCGGTATGTCACTAATGACCTATGCGAGATGCCGATCATGCAGGTGTCAAGATACTCGTCAAGTACATCCGAGGTGCTCGGTTTTGGGTGATAAGCTTGTGAGCTGGTCTTCAAAGAAGCAAATGAGTACTTTATTTCCTCTACAGAGGTGAATACATAGCCATGTCATCTTGTTGTGCTCAAATCTTATGGATGAGATCTCAATTATCCGACTATGGCTTTGAATTCAACAAAATCCTCCTCAGATCGTGACAATAAAAGTGCTATTGCTCTCATGCAACAACGTTCAACACTCAAGAGCAAAGCATATCGACATTCGACATCATTTCATCGGGAACAAGTGGAAAAAGGTGTGGTGGAACTCTATTTTGTGAGGTCTCGAATATCGCTTAGCGAGACATCTTCACCAAAGCTCTTCCAAGAGAACGTTTGAGTTTATTCTTCCACGCCTTGGCTTGAAAAGTCTTCAACCGAAACACTCAAACGCCTTCGTGGAGGAAGACGAGGAGTAAAGGTCTATCTTCATCTATCTCTTGTATATATCTATTCGAAAAACAAAATACAAAATTATAAAACCCTCAAAAATCAAACAGAAAAATATAAAACCTTCAAAATCCATAAAAATCTAGAAAATTGAAAATCTTCAAAAATATTGTCAATTTGTTATGTTTTCTCGGTTCGATAATATCTACGGTCTTTGTCTTTGTCATTCAAAGAATGACACGGACTTTAGATGTTGCTCAATTCTTAAAAAAAAAAAAAAAAAAAAATGTTTTGGGAGAAAGAGAAACAATGGTTTATTGTCATTTCAGCAAGAACCGCTTTTCATAGAAAGAACAGAGCCACGCTTTTTCATGCTTGTCAAGATTTGAGAATTTGTTTGAACATTCATCAAAAGCCTTCTTATCAACCAAATTCCATGCTCGATTCTATTAACATGTTATCTCAATGAAAACAAATTGTTTTGAAAAATAACTCGGAATCTATTTTGATAATCATCTGGACTTATTTGTCACAATATCAATCTCTCAATCAACAACCTATGTCATTGATTGAGGGGAGAATGATTTCAATTAAATTAAAAAGTTATTTGGCTTTAAATTGTTTTCAAAAGATATACATGCATGTTTTATCAATGGAGTTTAAAGTCTTTAAATCCGATCCTTATCGATTAAAACGCTTTCATAATCAAGTCACAATTCTCCTTAAAAGCTTTCAAAATCAATTTAAATCTATAAGAGATCACAAATCTCAAATGATTTGATAATTGTGATCGGGGAGAATGTGTGATTTAAATTGGATTTAAACCGATAATTCGGTATATGATTTTATAAGGATGTACATGCTACCCTTCCCACATGTGACAAACGATTTCAAATTTTCCATGCACATGTTGAGGGGAGCATCTATCTTAAACCTATGATTTGAAACATGATCACTTATCTCAATGTGCAGTTCCTCTAGTATGTGCAAAACTCTTTTCAAATCTCGAGGCACATATTGAGGGGAGCAAAATTATGAAAATCTCATCCTTCCCAAAATGCTTTATCTACTTGTCTTGATTAGGAAGTGATGTTGATATCTTTAGAAAATGGATTTCAAAGAAGATAACTCTTTCTCTTGCCTCCGTGTGCAAAACGATTTCAATCACTTGATGCACATGTTGAGGGGAGCTCTTGTTCTAAAATTATCAAAACAATTCGGTATAAAATGCTTTGATAATACATCTTAAGTATCCGGATTGATTTTCAAATGGTTTTCAATTGGTTCCAATGGCGGATGAACAATACCAAATAGACCAACCAACTTTACTTTATGTACGGTGATATAAGGATGATAAGGTTAGGTATTGGTTCCCATGATCCGCCGAATCGGAGGGATCTACCTAGGGACAATCCACTAGTTAGTGTAGAAGTCCTTAGGTATGATGATAAAAGGAGAAAAGTGAGATATGGGAAGAGTGCGGATCGAGATGCAGCAAGTCTTGGAATAAACCCAACAAGGTTCTTGCTATGAAGTCTCGGTAAGCAATGAAGGGTTGAAGAATTAAAAGAATTGAATGAGAAAAGGGTGAAAACAAATAGCCCTCCATATATTCAACCTTAGGCGTAAACCGGTTCAATTCATATGCTACCGATGGTAACATCGGTATAGAAGACAAGACGTCATGGACCCAAAGGACACACCGCACTTCAACTTTCCAAACCACTCAAGTTCCTCTTAAAAGGACTTGTTTCATTCTCACGGGAACCGACATTATCTATCGACTTTTTCTTAGAGATTGTTGATATTGAAGAAGGAGACCCTCTCCCTAGTCTCCCAAGACAGAACCAAATATGCACATATTGAGTCTAGAGCCACGAGATCATCTATAAATCTCATTAGGACACTTTCAATGAAGACTCTCTGTTCACACAATGTGGAAAGAGAGATTATATCTTGAGTCCCACGCATTATCCTTGTGGTATTGCGTAACATCCGAGTAATGTGTATACATATTCACAATGAAGATGGAAAGCCTTCGAGCCAACATCAAACAAGCTCTCGGTAGGTGGCATGTGAGATCTATTATATAGATCAACCATGTGACAACCGAATAGAAACAATGGGGCGATTCAATCTCTTGAATCAATCTCGGTTTAGGTTATGGATTGACGGATACCTTTGAAGAACCGGTCTATGTGCTTAAAAAACTCTTTTCTTTAGCAAATCGACCGTGTACGGATATTTCAAATCAAAAGGTGTTTTATGATTGATAATTGATGTTCATTAAAACCTTCGTTGTATTGCAAAACAATTTCTATTGAGCAATACACGATTGTTTTCAAATCTCTTTTCATCAATCGCTGGACTTAAATTATTGGTTCACTCACTCCGTGTTGTCTTCTTTGAGATGTTCGGTTTGAGAACACTAGAGCAACCGCGAAACCTCGTCAAGGAAATTCTTGAATTATACCGATCACAGCAAGACATGTACCGATCAACGGGAACCGTGGGCGTGTACCTCTATTCAACGAAAGTGATCAAGACACTTCGTGTGCTTTATTGCTAACTGCTTTATGCGTGTACATCCCACGCTTGTACCGATCGTAATGAAGCGGTCAATCCATAGCCGCATGCTCACACTACACATTCATCTCAAAAGAAATCATGATAAGTGCATCAATGACTCGATATTTTCACTCCATGTTTCGCTACATCACGCCAATATCATGAATCAACGAAAGCTTCCGCTACTCGATGAGAAGATATCATGATCCGTAATGTGAGCATGTCGCTCCGAAAGTCACAACATCACATAATACCAACACCACAATGGATGTCTCGAGATTTTTGTTAGTTGATGGTCTCAAAAGTCGGCTCAAAATTATTATCACGTGGATCGGTAAAGACCTCCACTTGGATTAACCAAACATGCAATGAGAAGAATCAATGACTACGAGCTTCGAGCAAAGTACTACATCAAGAATGCAAGAACAATTTTTTGTAATATCTGTTTTGTATTCAATGTAATTTTAGTACATGATTGAGATGACCTCCTTTGGGAGATTGTTAGGAATTAGAAATTCCGTGTATTAAAGAGTCGGTCACCTCAAGTATATGTAATCGTTAGAAAGCTCGTAGTCGTAGTTATTTTAAGTTAAGTAGTATTTAGTTAAGTAACACCGTGGAGGATGGACGGTCTTTACCCATGTATGCACGATCCATGACCGTTGTGTGGCGTTTTATTGTAAGACTATAAATACTCTCTACCTTCCAAGGTAGAGAGTTGAGCTCATAATAATATTTTCCTTTCTCTCACTATAGTTCCCAACTCTCTTCCACTCTCTCACTAGAACTTTCTCTCTAACATACTTAAACGCATACTTGATCATGGTTTAGTGTGTTTGTGAAATCAATAACTAACACCGTGTGATTTTTTACTAATCTCGTGGGATTTTTCAGACGAAAATTTTGAGAAAAAAAAAGTTACGTCTTTTATGAATCCGTGGGATTTTTACGAACTCGTGGGAGTTTTTACTGAATCCGTGGGATTTTTCGGACGAAAATTTTGAAAAAAGTTCGTCGAAAGTATATAAAAGTGCATATCAATAGAAAGGCGATTTTTTCTCGTCGCGATGGTGTATTTTTGTAGCTTTAAGATTTACTGCTTGCAAGATATGTTGTTTTTTAAAGAAGGGTGGAAAGTGGGTTTTATAGAATTACATTTTTACCCTTCATTTGTTAATTTTTGCTTTAATCTCATCCATTGGATGAAAAAGAAGATGAATGGTTGAGATCTTATGATTTGTTCTTTAGATTATATGTGTTTTGTATTGATCTCACCTCATATGTATATATGAACATGAATCAAGTTTTAACATGTATATATCTATATGCATACTTTTCAAAATACATTATTGACTCATATATATATATATATATATATATATATATATATATAACTATTTCTACCGACAACGTTCCTTTTCCTTCGTGCTATTTTCCTTTACACTATTTGTCCATCCTTTTCTCCTTTTAATATTAATTCCAAAACATGTCCTTATAAGTCAAGTATACGTAAAAGGTATTATCAACTTAAATCGATGCCACACAAGCAACAACAACAACAACAAACCTCAGAAACTTATAAAGTTTGGTTAAATTTATGAAGTCTTAAACATGAATTAAAGACTAAATTACCGTACTAAATTAGGTTGTGTGTCGGAGCGTGCACTACCACTAATTAGTTCATTTCCTTTGTACTACTAAATGCCAAGGTGAGTTTCATAGCCCCTACTTTTACCTGTTTTCATAATTGTTTTGGGGTAGAATACATGCTCGTTTTACTTAAAAGTGTTGATTTTACACGAACAAGTGAATTGTTTACTAAAACTATTTGAATGATTTGAATAGTGAATCGGTAACATATTTGATTTCACAAACACACAATCAATCACAAATAAGGCGTATGATTAGATGGTTTGAGAGAGAAAGTGGGATATTCTAGAAAGAGAAACTCATGGAAGGTTAGATTCCAAATGAACATCCAAAACCTCTCACCTTGTGGGAGAGGGCTATTTCTAAAACTACTACGCCCTCACTTGAAGGAGGGCTATTTCTGTGGATTAGGGCATACAATGGATCGGTACAATGGGTAAAGACCCGTCCTTCCTCTACGGTGTTGCACTAGACTAAACTATGCTAATAACTGACTAACAACTAACATAATAAACGATATGTCTACGAGCTAACTTAAGCTAGATTATACATGGGGTGACCGATGCTTCACCATAGAATTTCCAATTCCTAACAATCTCCCCCTAAGGGAGGTCACCCCATGATTTACATTGTGAATCCTAGCATTCTATTTGATCTTTAATCTTGAGCTCGTAGACATCAAATCATCAAGATATTCAAACTTTGTGCTTCCGTGGTGAATTCATCATTGTCCAACTACAATGTATATTTCGTGGAGGTTATAGAGTTGATCCACATTGATGACCTTTGAGCTTTAATAGAGATCATCAGCCATAGTTAATCTTAGCATCACCCATTGTTGTGTTGCCAGCATATGATGTTGTGACGTTTGGACCGACATGCTCACATTCTGGATCATGATTTCTTCTTATCAGAGTAGCGGAAGCTTTAAATGATTCATGATATTTGCGGCGTAGCGAAGCATGGAGTGAAAATATCGAGTCATTGATGCACTAATCATGATTTCTTTAGAAATGAATGTGTTGTGTGAGCATGCGGCTATGGATTGACCGCTTCATTACGATCCGGTGCAAGCGTCGGGCGTACATGCATACTGTGATTAGCAATAAAGTGCACGAAAGTGTCTTTGATCACTTCGTTGAATTGAGGTACAAGGCCCACGGTTCCCGTTGATCGATTACAAATCTTGCTGTGATCATGTATAATTCAAAGAATTTCCTTGACGAGGGTTTCGCGTTTGTTCTAGCCGTTCTCAAACCGAACGTCTCAAAGAAGACAACACGGAGTGAGTGAACCAATAATTGAGATTCAGCGATTGATGAAAAGAGATTTGAAAAACAATCGTGTATCGCTCAATAGAAATTGTTTTGCAATACAACGAAGGTTTTAATGAAAATCAATTATCAATCATAAACACCTTTTATTTTGAAATGTTAGTACACGATCGATGTGCTAAAGAAAAGAGTTTTAAGCACAAAGACCGTTTTTCAAAGGTATTCGTCAATCCATAACTCGAACCGGATTGATTCAAAAGATTGAATCGCCCCATTGTTTACATTCGGTTGTCACATGGTTGATCTATTGGATAGATCTCACATGCCACCCACAGGAGCTTGTTTGATGTTGGCTCGAAGGCTTTCCATCTTCATTGTGAATATGTTTGCATATCACTCGGATGTTCAGCAATACCACAAGGATAATCGTAGGACTCATAAGATATAATCTCTCTTTCCACATTGTGTGAAGCAGAGAGTCTTCATTGTGATGTCCTAATGAGATTTAAATGATGATCTCGTGGCTCTAGACTCAATTGTGCACATTTGATTTCCTATGCGGAGACTAGGGAGAGGTCTCCTTCTTCAATATCAACAAACTCTAAGAGAAAGTCGATAGATAATGTCGGTTCCCGTGAGAATGAAACAAGCCCTTTTAAGAGGAACTTGAGTGGTTTGGGAAGTTGTAGTGCGGTCGTCCTTTGGGTCCATGACGTCTTGTCTTCAATACCGATGTTACCTTAGTAAACACCAAGTAGCATATGTATTGAACCGGTTTCCGCCCTAAGGTTGAATTATTGGAGGCTATTTCTTTTCACCCCTTTTCACATTCAATTCTTTTTCATTCTTCAACCTCTGCAGTGCTTACCGAGATTTCATAACTAGAACCTTGTTGGGTTTATTCTAGTTCTAGCTCTATCTCAGTCCGCACTCTTCCCATATCTCACTTTTCTCCTTTTTTTCATCATACCTAAGGACTCTACACTATCTAGTGGATTATCCCTGGGTAGATCCCTCCGGTTATGGCGGATCATGGGAACTAATACCTAACCTCACCATCCTTATAACTCCATGCATAAAGTAAAATGGTCGGTCTTTTGGTACAGTTCTTTCTTTCATAAAACCAATTGAAAAATCATTTGGAAAAGCAATCAAGGTACTTGTGATATAAAATCAAAGCATTTTGTACCTTAATAGTTTTGATAAAAAAGAAGTGCTCCCCCTCAACATGTGCATATGATTTTGAAATTGTTTAGAACATGGAGGCGAGAGTTCTTAGAAATAAATTCTTTGATCACAATTTCCTTAGAAAAAGCCATTTGATTTTCTTTGGTAAATTCTCCCCCTCAATATGTGCATAGGATATTTGAAATCATTTTATCACATAGAGGAAAGATATTTTTTGAAATACAACCACGATTACCAAATATTTAGAAACCATTTAACACACAATCAAGGTACCTTATGTAAAAACTTGGAAGTCTTTGTACCTTGAAGATTTGAATTTGTTTTGAAATGCTCCCCCTTAATATATGCTTCGAGATTCGAAAATAGTTTAGCACATATTAGAGAGATATATGCACTTTGAGACAAAATGGTCATCTTTAACATCTTTCATATTTATATCACATTTTCTCCCCGATCAAAATTTCAAATCCTTTGAGATTTTGGATCTCAAGTGATTTAAATATGTATGACACAAAACATTTGTTGGAGAAAAATGTGTCCGGTTATATATGATCTGAAGTGGACAACACTGAAGTTCCCTTTTTAGACACAAAGGGAAACCACAATACATAACCTAACACTATTACATACATTATAATTGTTCATAGTTCATACACCACATTTTACACATAAAAAGTACAAAATAGAAACTACTTCCGGAAGATGTCTTCATTCAGTTCTTTGAAGCAGCTTGTAGTGACCTTCACGAAGTCTACCACCCACAAAACTTTCAAGGTTGCGATAAATCATTCTGGTCTTAAGTCTTCTACCAATTGCAGCCACAAACTCTTCACACATCTTTAAATCTTGTTTCGACCAGAATTTTGTTTTGTTTCACGGCTTCATGTCAATTTTGATTTCCTTCACTCTTGAGTTCAATTCTTGTTCAACCATCCTGAGTGTACCATCACTGAACTTGTATAGCTCGCATAGTCTCATTAGCATTCTTGACCCATATCTGTCGGTAAAGATGATGGCTCTAGGAGTGTCAATCACTTTATATTCGTGATGAAATTCATGTCACGAGGCTTCCCATTGCGGACATGTAAGGTTGTGTGGTCCGTAGCTTTCCATTCCTAGTGAAAATCCTCAACTCTTTTCGAATGACCAAGCCTCGATCCGAGATTGTGACAGAGAGAGCTTTCTTCTCATGAGCGGTAGATGATTAAGGTGTCCTTGAAGGTTTAAAAGATAGAGATCTTCAAAGTCATTTGGCAGCAGATGTTTGAAGTCATTTTCTTCTATCATGTAATCTTTCATGTCTTCTCTTCGAAGAACAATCTTCTTCAGATAATCATAGCCATAGATTGGGAAGATTTCTATATTAACAACACTTAGAATCCTCTGCTTGGATCTAACAGCTTTGCGTCTTTTATCAGCTCCATGTCTTTCAATGTAGAATTTCTTCTTTTTGAACCACCAATGAGAAATGCCATATGAAGCCTCAATGTCATACACATGTTCTTTGTCAGACCAGAATTGATCAGGTACCATCTGCTCAAGACCCGGATCGTGTGTAGTAGCGACTTTCATCTTTGAAATTGATAAAGTGGTCTTCTTTCGGATGAGCGAGCACATAGATAGTCCAGTCATGGTTGAAGAAGAACTCGGATCGAATGGTCATTTGTCGAGTTCACCACCGAGAGGAAGAGGCATGTTCACATTGAAACGGTGATCCGCTCATCGACTTGATCACTCGACATCTTATGACATTCTTCCATCCGGTATTGAAGGCGATTGGCATCCGAGTGAAAGACTTTGACAATTTCGAATGCTTGTCCTTCAAGATCCTTTGGAGTGATGGACGAGATTCCTTCTATTCACAAAACCACTTTATAAAGCGCCCATATCTCTGTGATGTGAAGAAGTGAGTCCTCGGTGGGGCTTCATAGTTGGTAGTGATTGTTGAGGCCCGGTTGTTGTCGAGTCATAGTGTCGGACTGGGATGAACCATGAAGGTTACGAGTTTGAGGTCTCTCTTGATGAGCCGACTTTGAGTCATGTCTTTAGAGGTGCAACTCTCGTGGTTTTAGAGCGTTCACCAAGCGTATGCATCAAACCAATCATCTTCGATGGCTTGGGGATATGTTTAGTGGATGCATCATCGTCATCAGATTCTGACTCTGCCGTGACATAAGATTCTTCATGAAGAACTTGAGCTTCTGGAATAGTAGAAGATGTTGGTGTGAACCTTGAATCAACGGTGGTCCAAGTCTGCGATTTCTTATGAGTTCCTTGATCCTTTGGATGAGCTGGGTTGATTTGAAGGTTTTGGTGGTGATGATGGTGGTTGTGATGGAGGTGTAGTGGTCGTTCGGAAGATCCACCATTACGAGTACCGGCTCCACCAGTTGGAGGCGGTGGATTAGGAGGATCTTTAGGATCTTTACGCAACTTCTCCAACACCACAGTCCTCCTTTTCTTCTTAGCTTCCCTTTCTCCAATGTCCTTCAAAAACTGTACATGATTGTCGTGCTTAATTGATTCTTCAAGTGCTTCATATAGCTTCTTATGTACCTCATCCTTGTGCTCATTAGCATCGTACATCTTATATGCCAGAACAGCTCTCATATCAGCAATGGGCAAGTCCTTGAATCGTTGAAGCAGTGGAGCCTGCATTGCCCATTCTACAGCATCCTTAACTTCGCCTTCAATGGCGTCTGCTACCCCTTCATCAAAGTTAAGGTGCTCCAACCTATAGACACGATTCTCGAGAGCATTGACAGATTTTGGCAGTTGTCTCTCAAGAGCTTCAATTCTTTTCACTGCTTTGTCGAGCAATTGATCTGATGTAAGTATTTGAGGTGGTGAAGCCGGTGGAGATTCCGTGTTAGTAACAGCAACCACTGGTTCAAGAGATAGATCCTTCGCAGGTTCAGGTGGTGGAGATGCGGTTGTTTGAACAGGTTTGGGCGGTTGAAGTGCGATTGCATGAGTAGGTGCTGACATAGGAGGAATGGTTGAAGTGTCTTCTTTGTATGTCATTGTAAACATGGACTCTGCATCCTCTTTCTCATTATCTTGCTTATTAGTCTCGATTAATCGAGGGTTTGTCATTTATGAACCGATCACCGAAAGAGAAGTTTGTATCTAAATTCTTCAATGAGAAAGGAGTCGATAGACATGTTCGGTTCCTCCATATGCTGGTTTCATCGGATCTTGACTCGGGGTTCTCTTGTGAGTCTTTATGCGACTCTTCTTCATCATTCTTATCGATTGGGTATCACTTGATACATGTGTATCTCCCGTGATTCGGATACCTCCTTTT
Organism: Chrysanthemum lavandulifolium; assembly: GCA_022545495.1. NCBI lineage: Eukaryota > Viridiplantae > Streptophyta > Magnoliopsida > Asterales > Asteraceae > Chrysanthemum > Chrysanthemum lavandulifolium. Next base: position 251,077,157 of record CM040242.1, read on the forward strand.
CGGTTCAGTTGGTTCTGAGCGAAGATGATTCAATGCTTCTTTTCTTCAGCTCAAATTGAGTGGTGGTTCTTGATGGTGAAGAGGAGAAGGTCAGAAGCATGTGAGCGGCTTGTTCAGCATCTGCACTAACAATCCCTTTCCCTTTGTCTTGGCTGATTGAGGTTGTTTGGCGTGTATCGCTCAGTTCTCTTAACACAACACCTCCAACTGGCGGTCTCATGTTTAAGCTTTCCAGGCTTTGTTTAATTCCTAGTTGCAAATTAGCATCGTCTTCATCAACCAATTGACTGTCACCCTTTGGTGTCTCGGTTCCTTCAACATTTTCTTTTTCAACATTATTCTTTTTCTTTTTCTGCTTTTGTGATGAAGTGTCGGTAGACTGAGATCTATCACGTCTCTTCTTGGGAAGGGCAACATATGAGGTCTTTGTGCTTGAAGTAGACTTTTTGGGTTGTGAGGGATTGGGAGTGTCATCAACATTGGGTCTGGATGCCCTTTTCTTGTATAGTTTGAAGTAGTCAGTCTTCTTAATATCGTCAGTGAGAAGAACATCAGGAATTGGCAAACCAAAGATCTCTTTATTGACCCCTCTAGCAATGTATTTGAGGTTACCCAGAACAAATTCATCCTTAGCATTATGAAGGGTTGATTCACTCCTAGGATTGAAGTTATGAGTCATTGCAAGTCTTGGATGACAAGCTTCGAGAATCGATGCTAGGAATCACAAGTTTGTGAACTTTCTTTCTTCCTTGAGCTTGTTTCGAACATTTGTTCTATCGGTGATGAATATGTGCATTGACGGTGAGAATTCTTCCCAGATACGTTCCGAGACATTAATGTTCACCCCATTGACGAGACCCCATAGGATTTGCAGAATAGGTATCCTTACTTTATCGAACCCTGAGGTTTTGCCAGATAAGCATAAGTTGAGAATGGTAGTTATGGCTCTCCAGGGTTGATACATGTGTCCAGTGATGATATCAGAAGCCCTTGATATGCCAACTTGATAAGCCAAACCAATCAGAAAGACTATTAGCTCTTCCGCACTAGGTGGAGGGACGGATTGTATAGAGGGGTCACATGGAGTGATTCCTAGGGCCTTACTGAGTATGTCAGAATTGATCACAAATTCCTTATCATCCAGCTTGCAGGTATATTGAGCCGTGATTTTGTCCCATTCAATGGTGTTCCAAAATTGTTGTAGGTAAATGGTGGGAATTGTGCATTGCTTGGTTAGGGCACTGAAGAAATTTGTGTTTTTGAGGATATCAATTGACACTTTAAGTATTGGATTTTGTTGCAACTTTTCCATATCTACATAACAATTACTTTTTCCTATCTCTACCCATTTATCTTCAGGAAAGATTTCGTTGTCTGTAAGAACTTTGGGTGGAGCAGAGGTAGTAAGGTTCTCAGATGAGGTTGTGTTTGCCATTGAAGATCTAAAGATACACACATACAACAACAATGATTGAGAGCATGTTAGTTAAGATGTGGTTAGTTAAGCACTATAGAATGCAATCTCATGACAAAGACACAACACGTAGCAAATTTGACAGTGTTCCCATAAACAGATTGAAATGTTTAGAAAATAGATCAAGTAGCATTAGTAAGATTTCAAGGTAACAACTCCTTTTGAGACAGTTTTCGAGAGACAAGTTGTTTTTGAATTAAATTAGTTAAGAACAAAGTTGCTATGAAATAGTTTCATGAGACAAGGTGCTATTATTGAACTGTTATACCAGGTTGCTAAGACAAGTTGTCATATCAAGTTGCTACAAGAGAAACCAGATACAAATTGCTTAGACCAAAAATGTTATAGCAAGTCGCAAAGAGCAATTTGTCAATACAAATCGCTACAGGAAATCCTGAACCAAGTTGCTAGCATGAGATTATTATAGCAAGTCGCCTTAAATAATTTAATAAAACAAGTCGCCACTTGAAAATTGAACCAACAAGTCGCAAGGCCAAGTCGCTACATACAAAGTTACTAAGTTGCTAACTTGTAAAGACAAGTCGCTATAAAAAATAACAAGGCCAAGTTGCTACATGATTTACTAAGTTGCTAACTTGTAAAGACAAGTCGCTATCAACAGTAATAATGCTAAGTCGCTACTCATTAATAAAGTAAGTCGCTAAATAAGAACACTATCATAACAAGCAAACCAACTCGCTACGAAGAACACAAGTAAGTCGCTACCAAGAACATTTCATATCAAACATACCAACTCGCTATGAAGAACACAGTTAAGTCGCTACCAAGAACATTTCATACCTAGCGTCTAACACCACGCTCAAATCAACAAATGCAACCATTTCAAGACTGCAATCTCACTTAGACGCAACCCATAACAACAAACAATAACAGAAACACAAACAAAGCAACCCATATACAAACATAATAGCGAGTCACTAAAACACTCTTTACAACACATAACAACATAAACTACTTCAATCCAAGTGAACCCCAATTTTCACTAAACCCATTAATACATGTAACATTTGTTTTAATAGATGAATCCTTTAACAAACCTAAGCGAGTGGGATGAAGATTGATCAAACAACACGAATGGAATCTGTTAAAGGATATGTGTTAGGATATGCATATTTACATCACATGTAAAGAACGGAAAAGGCAAGATGTAACATATACCACAATCAGGTTGCAATGAAAAATCGTCACGAGAGAGAAATAGCACAAGACAAACTTTTGATTATTGAAATTATGAAAACTAAGTGGTAAGTCGCTAGGGTATAGGAACAGATTTTTACAAGAATACCAAGTTGCCACTTTTAGTCCATGTACTTGTGAGAATGTCTAGCAACTCGCTAGCAAAGTAAATTAACAAGTAGCTAAGACTTTTCTTGCCAAGTCGCTAACCCACATTATACTTGCCAAGTCGCTAACTCTGTTACAGGTAAGTTGCTATCTATCATTTCAAAAGCAAGTCGCTATCTATTACTTCAAAAGCAAGTCGCTATCTATCATATTATGTATTATAGACACTTTCAGTCCATGAACTTATCAGATTGCAAACTGACACAGATAACATATAAGATAAGCAAACTTAACACATATAACATAATAAGATAACATAATAAGATAAGCAAACTAACACGAGAGGACACCATGAAATAGGACAAGACAAGGACATGCATCCGAGCACAATACATATCCAACAATGGTGTAGAGAAAAAGAAAATGAGATAACTTGTAAAATTCTCCCCTCAATCAATGTCACCAATGAACATTGATTGAATTTAACCCACCGTTATAAAACAAGAGTATATCTTTTGTTCGAACTTGATCTATGATCCCGTGTCATTATTGAATGACATTTCTAGGACCGTAGATGTTATCGATAACAAGAGATATATCTTTTATTAGATTGTAGAAAGCGATTTAGAATTAAAAAATGAGTTTTGATGTTAGTAAAAAAATGATTTTTTTAAACTGATTTGTACACAGATTTATAAGAGCGAGTCCTGATTCAAGTCGAATAGGAGTCAAAGTACGAGGTACATCAATTCTGGCAAGCTACAATTCCTGAGTGAGCAATATTCATTTCTGATGGAAACCAAGTCATGATGTTCCTGATTGAATTGAGCATTGTACATGAAAAAGACTGAGGACACATTGCACTAGAAGCACATGTAGTATTGCAAATAGATGAGTTAGTGACATGAATAATCTCACTATGGGATGTTGCACAGTTTGATCTAGGCGTGTCATTAATAGAGATCCTTTAGGTTCAATATTCTTGAAGAGTTTTCTGTGGGCATCCACTTAAGGCAAGATCTAGGTGTGTAAACTTAAATAATCCTGTAAACTTAAATAATCTGCCAGTGGGAATCCATTTGAAACAGCTGCTAGTAGATTTCGATGTAGACACTTCCCTCTTTTGAATATTGGTCCTTTTGTAATTTGTTGGTTTCTTAGGGGATTGATCAGCCATTTGATGCTTCATATGAGAACTAGATGAACTCCTAGTATTCCTGATCTTAGAACTTTGAACATTTACCAGGGGTTTGTTATTCATCATATCAGAATGAAATAGTGAAGTGACTGGTTTTGTCAAAACAGTATTCGCATCAACTTGGGAGGCAAGCTTAGATTTTGATGGTTTAAATCTTTCATTTCTAAACGCATCGGTCTGCCTAACTACAGTATGTTTTGAGTTGTTATGAACAATTGGCTTTCCCAAGGTTGATTGTTTTGCAAACTTAGTGTTCACCCTATTTCCAATAGATTTCCTAAGCTCATTTTTTAAGGCAACAATAGTGAAGCTCTTATCCTGAATTTGGGCTTTAAGGACATCAATGTCAGCCAAGAGGGAATTAGTTTGATCTATCAACTTGGAATTGTTCTCTAATAATTTCTTTCTTAAGGACTCATTTTCTCTCAATAGGTTGGACACACACTGAGCCAATTCATCATTCCTAGATTTAAGTGTATCACTTACTTCATGGATTTAGGATTGTTCATCCCTATATTACATTTCTTATGTAGATCGAGAGTTCTAATTTCGATTGCATATTGTTGAATCTTTGTCCTGAATCTGGTTTTTTAAGTGGTTAATTTCAAAAAATTCTCGAAATTCTGGAAATTCCGAATTTATGTTGGTGTTTGTAGTAAAAAAACTTTCTTCTCTTTGTTGTATTGCAATTTCCAAGGAAATGCAATGTTTTCAAGAATTAAGTATTTGTTTGAAAGTTCATCATAAACCCCTTTTTCAACCATGTCATTTGTTTTGAAGATTTTAGATTCAGGCTTAACCAAGAAACATTTATCAATATCGTGATCAGAGTTAGGATAAAAATGATCAGGCACATTAGTGGATGCATTATGTTGATCAGTTAAGGGTACCTCATCACATAATTCCGGATCATTTGCTGGGATGGCATATGTATTCTCCTTATGCATAACAGGAGGTACTGAAATGCAATCGATTCAAGATTTTCGACTCGACTACGAGCCTTTGTATTCGATGCAGTTGGTTTCATCATCCTTTGTTGTATCGATATCGCATTGACATCATCCATTCTTTCAACTGGTCCATTACCCGATTTAGCACATCTTTCATTTGATTTTATCGACACCCATTCAACACATTCAATGAACATTCTCTTGAGCAACTTCCTAATGTACATTTCCACATTATCCATAAGTTGAATAAATGTGTTGATGTACTCATAATTTCCACAAAGATGTTTCTTGAATGAAATGATCGCATTGATATCCAGTTTTATTCCAGCCACTTGTGAATGGCTGTAACAAACTTAAAGCGACCGAAACAAATGCAATGAAGTGTATAGTGAGTCGTTAAGTCCCAACGAGTTTGCGAGAATAGTCAAACGATATAGTGATCGAGAGGATTTGAGCGGAAAAGGATTTTGATTGATTAATACCTAAAGAAAAAGTTTATAAATTACAGGGGCTTAAATGCAAATTAAAGGAATTTAAAAAGATAAACTATATTAAATAAACGCTATCACTATTTGTAAAATCTAATGTTTTTGATTTTTCTTTTATAAAACTTAAATTAAAAACTACGTGACGTACACAAGAAAATGTGAAACTTGAACAATATTAATCCTAAAAATATGAAAATGATATTTTTACAAACCTAATGATAAGAGAAAATTTTAAGAAAAAGAAAATTATTTTTAAAATTATTTATCTAATTATTATTAATTAAAAACTATTTTTACTTATTTAATAATACCCTAAAATACAAGAAAATATGAAATAAAGCTAGAAAAATGAAATTATGACATGGAAAAATCTAAAATAACTAAAAAGAATTTTCAAAACTATTTTTTATATTTTTCTGATTATTTTTGTATTTTCTATGAATTAAAAACTACTTAAAACTAATTAAATTACTAAAAATTACAAATTAAACTATAAAAAATCTGGAAAAATAATTTTTTGAATTTTTATATTTATCTTAACCTAGGAAAAATGAAAACTTATTTTTTTGAAGTTTTTCTGATTTAATTGTATTAAAAGCTATTTAAAATGACTTAAAACTGTTTTAATTAAGGAAAAATAGTAAACTGACCTAGAAAAATGTGAAAAATTCAAGAAAAGTCTAAAATAATGTTATGAATCCGAGAAAAATATAAAAAAAGGGGCTTGTGTGTGAGAAATTGAATCAGAAGAGAAGTGCTTATAAATAAGCACTTATAGATAAGCTAATGGTACAAGCGGGCACCAATCCAACACGAAGCTATAATATGCTATTACTACTCAAATGAAGCTAAATACAACTGACCTAAACCTCTAAGACACAAACTACTATGATTTGATCATTTGAGATCAAGTGCTAAAAAAAGCAGTTTTGGGGTTAATTTGTAGCTTAAAATAAGCTACCCATAAGTCGGAAATCAAAACCGAAGTTGGGATCTAAACTAGACACAGCTAGGTGCTTGTAAACCAAAAACTAGACCAAGAGAAGCTCAATTGAGCTCTGTGCAAGGATCGCACAAAGCGCACAACACACTGCAGTCTCGGTTCCACTGCATGTGGCACTTTTGCCCTTTTGACAAGCTCATTTGGAGCTTTTAGAAAATTACTAAAATTCCATAAAAATCATATTAAGTAACTAGACCGGTGAACTATAAAACCCATAATTTCACTGAATTGAGCCGAGATGAATCCATTAAAATCACCCAAGTTCGGCTTAAAATGACTTTTCATTTTTGACTTTTGAGCGATTATAAGCTTTGACTTTTATGAGCTTTGAGCTTAATTTATGGACTTATTATGATGTATTAAGATAAAATAAAGCTATATTAAGACACCTCTATGAATTCTAAAAATGAATCAAGCTTTGGCTTTTTGAAAATTCCAACAGATAAGCAAATAGAATGATTCAGTGGAATTTGACTTTCACTGTCTTGATGCACAAATGAATGACAGATATGGTTCTAGTGGTCCTTGTTGAGACTTAGTAGACAGGTGTTTAGCACAAACAAGAGCTCAAGCTCAGTTAAGCCACTGATCCAAACACCACTTTAATAAATGATTTGAACTTTAAATGAAACCAACTACTGAACAAGTTTGTATAAGTACTCAAACTGAGTTTAACTACCCTTATTACTACTAAATAAACAAGTAAAAACTAATCCTAAACACAGATACATATTATGCGGAGTTATGCGATTTAAAATAGTTAAATGGAAAAAGATTGAGACTTAACTTGAAGACCGGCTATTGAGAAGCTTAAGCAAAACCAAACCACCACTATTCTAAACCAAACCCAATCCAAAAAAAGACCTTGCATCAACCATTATCCATTTCCAAGACCAACTGCACCCAGTTTGACTTTCGTTGACCAAGTACCCAAGTTGTTTGAAACTGAATTGTGAGCTTACTCAAAGCTATAATAAGCTTGAATAAGCTTATTTGGAGTAAGATAAAGCTAATTAGAGCATTGATTATAAGAGATTGAAACGAGTTTCTCAACGAGAGCATAAAAACTTGGAATCATAATAGAACTTTGAATTTATACTTAAAAGCAGTTATAATGATAAAATCACTTGATTTTAGATCAAAGAAACAAAAGATTACATTTAAAACTTAAACTAAAACATTTATCTTAAAAACGACATACAGGAAATTATAAAAATAACTACTGCCTTCTTCTTGCTTCTTCTTCCTCTTTTATACACCCAAAATGTTTCTCTCTCTCCTCTGATCACTTCCCACTTGGTTCCAGGGCCATTGGATGTCTTTGAGTTGATCTTGCTCTTGATTTGGTTTTGGCGAAAAGGTGGTTTGACCTTGGCTTCGAATTTGCAACTAGGGGTGGCTAGGTATGATGATGAGGAGGGTTGGAAGAGATAAGGGATAAGGTCCGAGGATGATGGGAGAGGGCTTAGCTTTTGCGTGCAAGTGGGAAGAAGGTGGACGATAAAGGAGGAAGGAGGTGTTTGTTTGATGGATTTGACCGGGGGTCAAAAGGGAGGTCAGTGGTTAAGGTAGGGGTCAAAAGGTGTAATGGCGGGGTCCGATAATAAGAAGGGTCCATTTGGTTTGTATTTAAATAACAAGGACCATTTTGTAAATTCGAATCTTGAGGGACCATAGCGCCAATTTATCAAAGTTGTCACAAGGACCAAAACCGACAAGTTCCAATTGTACAAGGACTATTTTTGACATTTTCAAACTTCGAGGACCAAACTTGACATTTTCAAAGTTTAGGGACCTAAGTTGTAAATTTGCAATTTTAAATCTCAAGGACTAATTTTGACAACTTTTGAAACTTGGGGACTAAAGCGCCAATTATGCAAACTTGATCGTTTTCACGGTTTTGATATTTTGCATTTAAAACACATAAAACACTTATTTGTGATATTTTATCATTTTGATGCATTTACGAGTGTTTTCGGATGTTTTGCAGTTTAAATGGTACAAAATGATGAGTATTTAGACACTCATCAATCCCCACACTAAGATATTGCTAGTCCCTAGCAATGTTTTGAGAAAATTAATGGATTTCATCTCTTTACCAAAAGCCATTACTTACGGAGTAGCCAAATGTTTCGGTTCAAGTAAGAACCTTGGTACACCGATAACCAAATGATTTTGAGCAAATCACCGACTTTCAACGGTTTTGATTTGTCTTTACCGAAGCCGTTTGCTTCGGACTAATAACTCTTCACTTTTAAGGATATGGTGGTGAACACCATACAATTTTGGGCAAATTGAAAGCCAGTCAACGGATTTGAGATATCTTTACCAAGAGTCGTTTGCTCTGGATTAGCCAATCCTTATGTGGGTTAGACATGGTGGGTGATTACCATTTGTTGTGTTTAGTACATAGTACTTCCACTAAAAAAAAATTTAAAATTTGGCCATTTTGGGAAAAAGGGGTGAAAGGGTACATTTATGATCAAATTCGCGAATTTCCCCACACTTAGAAAAAATATTGTCCTCAATATTCAAAGTACCATTGTTATCGAAACTTAGAACGTAAAAAATAACATTACTAGCTAAGTGTAGAAACACAACAATTATTTTCTTTTTAATATTTACAATTTTCATTAATTTTTTAGATCTATATACAACATGTGGGACATCTCCCCACACTAGGGTGGTACACACTGGTGAAAACCCATGTTTAACTACTATTTTTGATTCCGAGTCGCTAGCTTGACTCGACCCCAATTAATTTGTTCATGGGGAAGTAAGTGGAAGAGACAATCTCCATCGGACTTTCATTCAAGATGTTTGGATAAACATTGAAGTGCGTGAAAGTTCCACACCGATGAGATATAGAGATCCGGCTCACAAATGGTACATGGAAATGCGGGATCAAAGATAATGTCTTCATTCAGAAGGAGTGAAGAGCAGGGGAGAAGCCAGGATAGGTGAAGAAGATATAGAAAATCATGATAAACATCATGACTAACTCATCTTCATCCATAGGAGAATCCATAATTTCGAATTATGAATCTCATCATTTAGCTCGCGTGATCAAGACAAATCTGGGTGTGTCATGATCAAATTGGAAGTTATCATACTCCGTGGAGATATGATATGAGTGAGTTCACCGCGAACTCCTCGTGGAAGAATCAATCACAAGATGTAAATGCGTGAATTCTTGTTCCTTTGTAGACTCATCACTATCCTCAATCGAGTATCAAAGAGTGGATTCTCGAAATTAAGGTGAATTGATTCAATTCAAATAGAGGATTGGTGAGAGTAGTTTTGAATGCTTGAGAACAAAGTGATTAATATTCTCTATTGAATTGTTGGGATAAGAAGTGAGTGAGCGATCATTATCAAGGAGACTTTCGGTCTCTCCCGGATCGACTTTGAAATCAAAAGACTATCATTACTTTCCGATGAAAGTGGATTGATGTGAGTGAGTTCATTGGTGAACTCCTCAAGAAGATTATCGACATCGGGCGTGGAGTGATGCCTCAACATACTCGATGTTTCCATATGATGCACAATCTTCGCTAAGATCGGAGAAAGTTTCAAATGATCTTTTGAACACTCAAGAAGGAAAAAGAATCACACATATGATCGAAGTTCCTGTGACTTTCTCGGGATTGGGACAAGGTTCTCAACACTAGACTTTATGAATTCGTCCGATTCCTTTTCGTGAGCAGTGTCAAGATGCTCGTCCCCATGTTCGGAGAGTGAGTGGGAGCTTGGTGTGATAGCGATTGTTTGAGATGGAATCTCAGCTGCTGGGATATCAATGGACCGAGGGTTGAGAAATAATATCCTTAAAAGTATACCCTCCTCGTCATCATCATACATTTGCTTAAGAAATTGGGAGCGCCTGTAGAGCCGCATGCTCTAGGACTAATAATTCTTCCTAGATTTGCGAGCCTCTCGTTCTTGACTAGCAATTCTCCATGGTTTTCACCACTCACTTGATTTTTAAAGTTCTGAATCATATCATCAAGTGTTTTCATTGCGGTTTCAAAATCTTGGGAAATTTCTTTGAGCAGCAGCTCGGTGGAGTTTGAACCGTATGGTCTTGTGGAGGTTGGAAATTGTCAAACTGTGAGAGTCATGATTGTTACAAGGAAATGGATTCCCTATTTGACAATCGAGTGAAGTGGGGACCTCCACGACTCACAACATAAAACTATCGAGTGCAGGTGGTGAATTATATGGATATTGGTCATAACCAAAGTTACGAGCATCACCGGGCTGTTCATAGACAAACGTGTTTCTGATTGACACTCAAATCCTTGGTGAGGACCTCCACAAAATTCACAGTGATTATGTTGATTATATGAAGATAAGTCGGGTGTGGTGGGTAATTGGAAAAGTTTGAGGGTTGTTAAATGAGTTCGGATTAGGATTATAATCAATTGAATTCCTTGAACCACAAAACAAACAACTCCCGTTCGAATATCATTACCACCTTTGTATACACGACACTGCAACGATGTGGTGAACCAAAAGAGGCTCACCACAACCGACACAAGGAATAAGCGATTTCATTTGATAGTTACGAGAAGGAATCGGTTTATTCAAAGAATCAACAAAACCAACATGGTGATCCGAATGACTATCAAGTCTCGAAGAACATTTTGAAAAATTCGGAGGTGGGACAAGTGGTGTGCTCGAGAGCTAGCAATTTCCACCACTTCCGTTTTGGTCTCGGTTACGGTTCTTGAGAAGCGTGAAGATTAGGTAAGTCATTCTTGCTAGTCACGGTCTAAATTCGCATGTTTGCTTTTAACCGTAAATCGTGAAAGTTTAGGATCAATTTTAGACCGCTTAGGAGCAATTGAGGTTTAGATCTTTGGATAACCTTAGGTTGGGCGTATTTAGTACTTCCATTATTAGAGGAAGTACGGTCCTTTGTCACCCGGTTTCTCGTTCCATTTCCCTACGCATAATTAATGGATCGTCACGAACAACACGAATTCTTGACATTTGTGATAAAGTCTGAAGTTTTCAACCGTCCCGAATTCGTCGTGAGTCGAGAGATTCCATGAGAAGAAGTTAGAATCAAATGGATAGAGGTAAAGGGATAAAGAATCAAAAGGGTAAAGATGAATATTTTTGGATTTTGGATAAACATTTTGTAGAAACAAAGAATGAAAATCTTTTGGGTTTTGATTTTAAGATGTTTTGGATTTTATAAGAAAATATAAATACATATAGATTGTATGAACAAGGAGTGAATATTCAAATCACTAATCGCTAAGCGTAAGACTATTAGCTTGCCCCCCGTGGCGTAAAATTTGATTCGCTCCCCAAGCGGTCAAGTTTTATCACGCATGCTAGCCACTTGTGAATGGCTAACCGTAACAAACTTAAAACGATGCGAAACAAATGCAATGAAGTCCGAGGAGAGTATAGTGTTTCCCCAAGTCGTTAAGTCCCAACGAGCTGTGCGAGAATAGTCAAACGTATATTGATCGAGAGGATTTGAACGGAAAAGGATTTTGATTGATTAATACCTAAAGAAAAAGTTTATAAATCACAGGGGCTTAAATGCAAATTAAAGGAATTTAAAAAGATATACCATATTAAATAAACGCTATCACTATTTGTAAAATCTAATGTTTTTTGATTTTTCTTTTATAAAACTTAAATTAAAAACTACGTGACGTACACAAGAAAATGTGAAACTTGAACAATATTAATCCTAAAAATATGAAAATGATATTTTTACAAACCTAATGATAAGAGAAAATTTTAAGAAAAAGAAAATTATTTTTAAAATTATTTATCTAATTATTATTAATTAAAAACTATTTTTACTTATTTAATAATACCCTAAAATACAAGAAAATATGAAATAAAGCTAGAAAAATGAAATTATGACTTGGAAAAATCTAAAATAACTAAAAAGAATTTTCAAAACTATTTTTTATATTTTTCTGATTATTTTTGTATTTTCTATGAATTAAAAACTACTTAAAACTAATTAAATTACTAAAAATTACAAATTAAACTATGAAAAATCTGGAAAAATAATTTTTTGACTTTTTCTATTTATCTTAACCTAGGAAAATGAAAACTTATTTTTTGAAGTTTTTACGATTTAATTGTATTAAAAGCTATTTAAAATGACTTAAACTGCTTTTAATTGAGGAAAAATAGTAAAGCCGACCTAGAAAAATGTGAAAAATTCAAGAAAAGTCTAAAATAATGTTATGAATCCGAGAAAATATAAAAAAGGGCTTGTGTGTGAGAAATTGAATGCGCAAGAGAAGTGCTTATAAATAAGCACTTATAGATAAGCTAATGGTACAAGCTGGCACCAATCCAACGAAGCTATAATATGCTATTACTACTCAAATGAAGCTAAATACAACTGACCTAAACCTCTAAGACATAAACTACTATGATTTGATCATTTGAGATCAAGTCTAAAAAGCAGTTTTGGGGTTACTTTGTAGCTTAAAAATAAGCTACCCCATAAGTCGGAAATCAAAACCAAGTTGGGATCTAAACTAGACTGTCTAGGTGCTTGTAAACCAAAAATAGACCAAGAGAAGCTCAATTGAGCTCTGTGCAAGGATCGCACAAGCTGCACAACACATGCGAGTCTCGGTTCCTCTGCATTGTGGCACTTTTTACTTTTGACAAGCTCATTTGGAGCTTTTAGAAAATTACTAAAATTCCATAAAAATCATATTAAGTAACTAGACCGGTGAACTATAAAACCCATAATTTCACTTGAATTGAGCGAGATGAATCCATTAAAATCACCCAAGTTGGGCTTAAAATGACTTTTCATTTTGACTTTTGAGCGATTATGAAAGCTTTGACTTTTATGAGCTTTGAGCTTAATTTATGGACTTATTATGATGTATTAAGATAAAATAAAGCTATATTAAGACACCTCTATGAATTATAAACATGAATCAAGCTTTGGCTTTTTGAAAATTCCAACAGATAAGCTAACAGGACAGATTCAAGTGGAATTTGACTTTCACTGTCTTGATGCACAAATGAATGACAGATATGGTTCTAGTGGTCCTTGTTGAGACTTAGTAGACAGGTGTTTAGCACAAACAAGAGCTCAAGCTCAGTTAAGCCACTGATCCAAACACCACTTTAATAAATGATTTGAACTTTAAATGAAACCAACTCTTGAACAAGTTTGTATAAGTACTCAACCGAGTTTAACTACCCTTATTACTACTAAATAAGCAGGTAAAACTAATCCTAAACACATATACATATTATGCGGGTTATGCGATTTAAAAATAGTTAAATGGAAAAAGATTGAGACTTAACTTGAAGACCGACTATTGAGAAGCTTAAGCAAAACCAAACCACCACTATTCTAAACCAAACCCAATCCAAAACAAAGACCTTGCATCAACCATTATCCATTTCAAGACCAAGCTGCACCCAGTTTGACTTTCGTTGACCAAGTACCCAAGTTGTTTGAAACTGAATTGTGAGCTTACTCAAAGCTATAATAAGCTTGAATAAGCTTATTTGGAGTAAGATAAAGCTAATTAGAGCATTGATTATAAGAGATTGAAACTGAGTTTCTCAACAGTAGCATAAAAACTTGGAATCATAATAGAACTTTGAATTTATACTTAAAAACGGATTATAATGATAAAATCACTTGAGTTTAGATCAAAGAAACAAAAGATTACATTTTAAAACTTAAACTAAAACATTTATCTTAAAAACGACATACAGGAAATTATAAAACTAACTACTGCCTTCTTCTTGCTTCTTCTTCCTCTTTTATACACCCAAAATGTTTCTCTCTCTCCTCTGATCACTTCCCACTTGGTTCCAGGGCCATTGGATGTCTTTGAGTTGATCTTGGCCACTGATTTGGTTTTGGCGGGAAAAGGTGGTTTTGACCTTGGCTTTTGAATTTGCAACTAGGGGGTGGCTAGGTATGATGATGAGGAGGGGGTTGGAAGAGATAAGGGATAAGGTCTGAGGATGATGGGAGAGGGCTTAGCTTTTGCAGGCAAGTGGGGAAGAAGGTGGACAGTAAAAGGAGGGAAGGAGGTGTTTGTTTGACTGGATTTGACCAGGGGGTCAAAAAGGGGAGGTCAAGTGGTTAAGCAGGGGTCAAAAGGTGTAATGGCGGGGGTCCGATAATAAGAAGGGTCCATTTGGTTTGTATTTAAATAACAAGGACCATTTTGTAAATTACGAATCTTGAGGACCATAGGCGCCAATTTATCAAAGTTGTCACAAGGACCAAAGCCGACAAGTTCCAATTGTACAAGGACTATTTTGACATTTTCAAACTTCAGGGACCAAACTTGACATTTTCAAAGTTTAGGGACCTAATTTGTAAATTGCAATTTTAAATCTCAAGGACTAATTTTGACAACTTTTGAAACTTGGGGACTAAAGCGCCAATTATGCAAACTTGATATCGTTTTCACAGATTTTGATATTTTGCATTTAAAACACATAAAACACATATTTGTGATATTTTATCGGTTTGATGCATTTCGAGTGTTTTCGGATGTTTTTGCGGTTTAAATGGTACAAAATGATGAGTATTTATACACTCATCACACATGTTGATCAAAGTCTGGAATATTCCCCATTGATAAATGGTGAAATTGGTTGTAGATTACTTGAAGTGCGACATTCGAGTCTTCCATTAATACCTTCTTTTGGTAATTTGAAGCTTGATTGTTCTAAGTTCAAGAACACAGTTCTTGTCAATGTGGATAAGTCTGACGAAAAAACCTTTGCATGTTCGATGCCTAGTTGTGGATAACGGATGTGTGAGGTCTTGATGAAGTAGTTGAAAGGACTCAATGTTGCATTCCATTTGCCTTGCATCATTTGTCAATACCAAGTGTGACTCATTAGATTTTGACTCAGATTGTGAAGTGTGTTTGATATGTGTCTAAATACACATATATTTTATATTGTTTAACCCCACAAAAATGACTAAAAACACCCAAATGCGCTCAAAATATGTCAAAAATATCCTCGGAGTGTGTTTTATGTCTTGCGGTACAAAAGGATTGAAAGCGGCTAAACGGGCAAAAAGCGTTGAAATCGAAAATGGCAAATTCAGTCCTCCAAATTTTGAATTGTGATAAATACCCTCAAGTTTCACAAGATGGCAAATTCAGGTCCTTGGATTATTAGAGATTGTCAAGTTTAGCCCTTGGATTATAATTTTAGAATGTACACGCATGGTCCTGGATTTTCGGTGTTGGCAAGTTTGGTCCTAAGCTCTCTTTGGCTTAAAAATATATCCTTGGTCCAGTGATTATCCAAGTCCAAACCTTAATACTAAACCCAAGCCCAATACCAGCTTAAACCCAATACCGGTCCAAAATCCCTTACCGGTCAAATGTTTTACACTCTCTTCTTCCTGTTTTCTTTTCCATGAACAACGATAACGCTACAGCGTCGTTCGGGGTCAAGGAAACTTCCTTTTCTTCGAGCAAGTTTTATAACACCCTAGGCGGTGAACCTAATCGTTGTAGTGTAGTAATTAGGGTAAGCCACGGGTATTGATATCGTTCTCTGGGGAATAGTGTCGTTAGTCCGAATTGTAGTTCGATTTAAGTCTAAAGGTGAGGATGATTATTTTTGTATTTTATATTTTATGGAATGGAAAGGTACGAATCTCGGGGTTTGGAGGGAGGGTGGAATTAGTTGCTAGTCAACTATTCCAAAAGATACTAACTAACTAAGGGATCTACCGATGCGTGAAGCGTATCTACTTATGATGTATTACCCTTGCTAGCTATCCAATTCTACCTCTTGAATTGTCACGTCCTATTGATGGTTGAATTGTCACGTCCTTATTCCTAGTTGTGTTGTGTGTCTAAGGTTGTAGGGTATGCGTTTCTCCCTAACTCTTTGAACTTACCAAAGGGTCTTGTCTACAAACCCACTAGAGATTATAGACTCCTACTCTAAGGCGCTCTTCGGATGGTTTAGACTACAATCACTCAGGTAATTATACTCTAGGGTTCACAAAGATGAATCAAGCATTAAGTGCACAACGGATGACCTATCGCATTACTAGATCATTAATCAACTAAGATAAGAAACAACCAATCAAACAAGAGCGGTGGGATGCAAGAATTATAAACTAAACCAATTAGACTTATTGAAGTTGTCACACCCTAATGATGAAGATAGACACAAGCATCACTAAGAAATCAATAAGATCTAATTAATTATATACAAGTTTCACACAATCATAGCGAGACACTAGATGAATTAGCCAAGCATAATTAATGAAGAGCAAGCAACAATTAAGATAATTGAAGACATACCATAGGATTGGATTAACAAACAAACCAACACACAATGTTTATAGAGTGTTTGGAACCCTTTAAGTTCTTTGGAAAAACACCTACCTAAACCCTAGAATCGGACTTAGGGTTTAGGGCTTACAAAAGTGAAGTAATAATGTTATATTTATAGGCGATTTTACGTCGGCAAGAGTGACGGCGTCACACATAAAAGTGACGGCGTCACAATGACTTTTTTCACGGTTGTAGATTTTCTCGTTACGGTCGCGTGGGCTTTTGAATCACCTAAATCCGAGTTCGTATGCAAAAGTTATGGCCAAAGCATGTCGGCTACTTGGCGCATGTTGTGACTTGATCGACTTGGCGGCGTCACCTTATGGTTGTGTGCCGTCCCCCGATCTAGGGCGTCGTGCGGATCAAATCTAGGCCGTGCGAGTAGCGACGGCCTACTCTTTTAAAGCGGGCGTCGTCACTTGAAAATAAGAGTTTTGGGTTCGAGCCGTCACAAAATCCTCGGACGGCGTCGCATTAGCTTTTGACGCCGTCGCCTTCTAACTTCAAACAGCTGTGAGTGCCTCGATTTCGACTTTGGCCATTTTCTTCATATATTCGCGCCTTTTCGTCCAAATAAGTGCCATTCCACATTTTGCCTTCACGAGACCTAAAAAGTGAAAAGGAGCGATATTAAGCAATAACGGATACAAAGTGATCAAATAAGGACTTAAACGACCCTCAAAATGGTACCTTTAAAACCTTATCAAATATCCCTACACTTGTTATTTGCTTGTCCTCAAGCAAATGTGCTTTAACCAATTAATTTATAAGTTAGGGGTCATGAAGCATTAATTCAAAGCGGTCCACAACACATATAAGCCCATAAAAGTCATAACAAGCACGGAAATTACATACTAGCACCTCGCATGGGGTGTTTGGATACTCGCATCTCTCTCGGTGTATAAATGAAATATAACAATATAGGAAATGGAAGATAAACACTCATTAACGGTCTTAGTACATAGATTACCATAGGCTTGAGAATAGATCAAACCTCCATCGCTTTGGCGTAAGCACCTAGGAAAGACTATCAAAGAGGTCTTTTAAAGGGTTGTAACGTTAGGCTTACGGTAGGAAATAAGGGTTTGGTGGGATAGGCTATTTAGTGGTGGTAAGTCAAAAATCTCTATGTTAAATGCATATGAAGAATGGCGTTGCTAAGCCAAGACTCGACACTCTAAACTCTAGATAACTGAAATAAACAAACATAAATTTAAAGATAGATGTAGGATGGTAGCCGTTTTTTTTTTTTTTTTTTTTTACTCTATTTTTTTTTTTTCTCTTTTCTAATTTTTTTTTTTCGATTTTTTTTTTTTTTTTTTTCATACACTTTTACTCTACCATCCTCTATGGTAACATCAAAATACTAAGGTTCTGGGCATATCCTACACTTGAGTTTTATTACTCTAACACTAATTTGACCCGATTTGAAAAGATCAAAACACTTGGGGTACATTATTACGCAACAAAGGAATTTGAATTTTAACGTTCCCTTCCGTCATTTCATAAACTTTAACTTTTCCCATGAATCCCAATCGTCCCAAAGCGTATACAAAGGATATGACTCGACTTAGCAACTTATGCAAGCAACTAGATAATTGAACTAAGGGTTTAGGGTGATAACAAACATTTGCACTAAAAGTGAGTGCATAAGGGGTAGGCTAAGGCGATTTGGGTGTATATTTGGGGTGGGGTGTAAACAATGCTCTTCATTGATATTCGGAAAAACGAAACATCACGAGAACCGCGAAAAGGATAGGCTACGAGGGGTTAACTAGGGGTATCGTGTACTAAAAATGAGTACAACGCAAAGGGTGTGGGGAATTACTCAACCGATGTGGAAGAAGTAATTATATTACGGTATTAAACAAGGGTTATCCTAATGCCTCTTATCATTTAGTTATTCCTAACTACACAAGTGTAGCCTCACTTGCGATCTCGGAATGCATCACAAAACAAGTTCTAGAATCTAATATACTACCGGTTCACACTCTAAGCATTGAAGATGAATGCTTTAATTCCTACTAATCTAAGGCGATCCTCGCATTTTGGTGGAATTTGGGTGGTAAAGGGTTTTTGTGCTAGTCATGCAACTTCCTATCCATGAGGCGCTTTTGTTAAGACTAATGGCCCCTCCTATATGTCATGAAAAATTTTAAATTTGGTGCCAAAATTACCCTAACCGACATTTCTCATGGTTTATTACAAAAGTGCAATTGGACAAAGCAAATAGTCAAGGATAAGCATAGTTTCAAAGTTCCGTTTTATTTTCCTCCTACACTTAAAGCTGAACATTGTCCCCAATGTTCCCGAAAATATCAAAGTTATGATAATAGAAGGTGATTAAAAGCGAAAAACTAATACTCACGATTAGCTCGGTATGATCCGTGTGTGAAGTAGTGGTTAAATCCTTTCCAAGAAGAATGTAAGCGTGAAAAGCTCCTTCGATCTTATGTATCTTCTTCTTGATAAATAAAACACGCACACTTGAAGAAAACAAACAACCCAACGCATCAAACCGAACAAAGAAAAATCACAACAAGATGTAATTCGGACTTAAATAAGATATAATGCTTGTGGAATGGATGTTTACGAATTTCTAAGAAAATTAAGACACGGAAAATTCCAAAAATTTATAAATAGCTCGAGCGAGAAAAAGTAATCGATGTTTTACTCCTTCACGGCGCCGTCGAGCTGCAATCTGACGCCGTCGGTTATCCGACAAAAAGCGTGCTGCGATTTTACGAAAAAAATTGGAAAATTTACATCTTTAGAATCGGAAAATTTACGCAAAACATCCATTATGACTCGATACAAGCATTTGACTCGAACAAACAAACATAAATATCTTTTAGTTAATTGTTATTCTCATGTTTACGTTTCTTTTGAAAGCGTGTGTAATCCTCCTACACTTATCCCTTATGTAAAATACCTTTATATGCAATTAAGGCGAGGTTAAAAACAAAATAAAGCATTTTACAAATTCAAACATGAGAATAAACAATCAATAAAAGATATCGACACAAATAAAAATAAAAACAAATACACATGGGTTGCCTCCCGAAGCGCTTGTTTTGTTGAGTCACGAGCACGACTCTACCCTTATTTAACGAGATAAAGGGAAGTTTTCCTACACTTAAGTTTAAGTGCGGGTGATAGTAGCGATACACACCCTTAGGGTGGAAATATGCCACGTGAGGTGAAGGGGTGTGTGAATGGCTTCCTTCATCCTAAAACTACCGGACTAAATTGGTTGATGGGTGGGTCGGTTCTCGTTTATCTAAGGATGGAAGTAAAGATTGAGGTTCCGGTTCATCAATACTAGGAAATTCCTAGAACTAAGAGTAAGGCGAGACTACAAGTATTCAAACCTATATTCTCCGATTGCGTTTGGTTAAAATGTTCTACCTCCATTGGGATTCCTAAGTCTCTTCTACTACTTCGGGTAAGTCACGTGCGGTGTGTATGCCTTAAATGATGGTGGGACTTGTGGGATACCTTGTGGGCCTAGACTTTTCACCTCATCCTCAATCACATCTACATTATCTATATGCTCGTCATGTATTATTTCCTTAGGTCGTGATGAAACCAACTCTAGTAATTGATCCAACTTATGGTTTAATGCTTGGTTGCTTACCATAATGTTTTCATAAATTTGGTCGGTTCTCTAAGGGCCTTACTAAAAATAGTTTCTAAACACGGAGGTTGTTCACGAAAGTCTATCCTAGGTGAAGGCTCAAGCGAAGCATAGGTTTCACTAGATGAGGTATTTTGTGGGCTTGATGGAATGGTGAAATCCTCAAAGGTTTATGGACTTGGTTACTTTCTTCCCACCATCTTGAATAATCCGCTTTGGTAATATCATAATTTCTTATGAAAAACCTAATTGCGGATAGAGTGGATCGCGTTCTCCATGCGGTGAGCGGAAGAGTCAATGGAAAAGTTTCTGAACAAAGGCACAAAGAGGGGATAGACTACAAGGAAGCTAATAAAAGAAAAATCTCACTTGATAGGAATCTTGTGAGTAGACCTAAGCGAGATAGAAATCAAGCCTAAACAATAACTATTCCCGGCGGCGCGCCAAAACTTGATAACGCTACACGCGTCGTTCGGGGTCAAGGAAACTTCCTTTTCTTGAGCAAGTTTTATAACACCTAGGCGATGAACCTAATCGTTGTAGTGTAGTAATTAGGGTAAGCCACGGGTATTGATATCGTTCTCTGGGGAATAGTGTCGTTAAATTTGAATTGTATGTCGATTTAAGTCTAAAGGTGAGAGATGATTATTTTTTGTATTTTATATTTTATGGAATGGAAAGGTACGAATCTCGGGGTTTGGAGGGAGGGTGGAATTAGTTGCTAGTCAACTATTCCAAAGATACTAACTAACTAAGGGATCTACCGATGCGTGAAGCGTATCTACTTATGATGTATTACTCCTTGCTAGCTATCCAATTCTACCCTCTTTGAATTGTCACGTCCTATTGATGGTTGAATTGTCACGTCCTTATTCCTAGTTGCGTTGTGTGTCTAAGGTTGTAGGGTATGCGTTTCTCCCTAACTCTTTGAACTTACCAAAGGGTCTTGTCTACAAACCCACTAGAGATTATAGACTCCTACTCTAAGGCGCTCTTCGGATGGTTTAAACTACAATCACTCAGGTAATTATACTCTAGGGTTCACAAAGATGAATCAAGCATTAAGTGCACAACGGATGACCTATCGCATTACTAGATCATTAATCAACTAAGATAAGAAACAACCAATCAAACAAGAGACAGTAGGATGCAAGAATTATAAACTAAACCAATTAGACTTATTGAAGTTGTCACACCCTAATGATGAAGATAGACACAAGCATCACTAAGAAATCAATAAGATCTAATTAATTATATACAAGTTTCACACAATCATAAGCGAGACACTAGATGAATTAGCCAAGCATAATTAATGAAGAGCAAGCAACAATTAAGATAATTGAAGACATACCATAGGATTGGATTAACAAACAAACCAACACACAATGTTTATAGAGTGTTTGGAACCCTTTAAGTTCTTGGAAAAACACCTACCTAAACCCTAGAATCGGACTTAGGGTTTAGGGCTTACAAAAGTGAAGTAATAATGTTATATTTATAGGCGATTTTACATCGGCAAGAGTGACGGCGTCACACATAAAGAGTGATGGCGTCAATGACTTTTTCACGGTGTAGATTTTCTCGTTACGGTCGCGTGGGCTTTGAATCACCTAAATCAGAGTTCGTATGCAAAGTTATGGCCAAACGATGCTCATTACTTGCGCATGTTGTGACTTGATCGACTTGTGGCGTCACCTTATGGTTGTGGCGTCCCTTCGCGATCTGGGGCGTCGTGCGGATCAAATCTAGGCCGTCACGAGTAGCGACGGCCTACTCTTTTAAAGCGGGCGTCGTCGGCGAAAATAAGAGTTTTGGGTTACGAGCCGTCACAAAAATCCTCGGACGGCGTCGCAATTAGCACCGACGCCGTCGCCTTCTAACCGACAGCTGTGAGTGCCTCGATTTCGACTTTGGCCATTTTCTTCATATATTCGCGCCTTTTCGTCCAAATAAGTGCCATTCCGACATTTTGCCTTCACGAGACCTAAAAGTGAAAAGGAGCGATATTAAGCAATAACGGATACAAAAGTGATCAAATAAGGACTTAAGCGACCCTCAAAATGGTACCTTTTAAAACCTTATCAAACACACAACACAGAAACACAAAACACAATAAAACCTTTTTCTCTTTTCTAATCCTCCCTGTCCCCTGTCACCAAAAACCACCCAACACAACAAATAATAAAACCCATCCCATCACTGTCCCTGACAACCCACACACACTTACCCCAACAAACCCTTTTCCCCATTCCCTGCATCTCCCACAACCCATCATTGCACCCCACGCTCACTCCTCTCCCAAGAAGCTCGAAGACAGAGAGAGAAAAGAGAAGAGAGTGAAAGACCATCAGGAGTATAAGAAGCCATTGTAACCATTGTTAAAGTAGGAGTAGTTAGTCAGTAGTTAGTTCTTAGTTAGTGTTTAGTTTTAATTTTAGTTTTCTAGTTTTAAACTCCTTAGCTCTAGCTCCATTTGAATTTTCATTGTAATCTTTAATTTGGAATGCAAGATTATTTTCGGTTGTTAATTCTATTTTAGCAAGTTTATTCAGTTTTTTTTTATTATTGTCTTATGTTCTTAAAATCTGTCTCACTTGAAATCTTATTGGAAAAGTTATTTCAAGCTTGTAAAAGCTAACTTGGTTACTGTGTTTTAAGTCACAAAACAGTTTTTTTACTTACAGTTCATTTGTTTTGAAGTGAGATATCTGCCTTGAAAGTGAGTTTGGATTAATGAAATTTGTGGGATCAAAAGCTGTTTTACCCACTTTGACTTTTGAAGTCAAGCCACATTTGATGTTCTAAAATTCGTTTGGGTGAATCGGAATTGGATTCACATAGTTTTCATCAAGGTTTGGGTAAATAACAAAAAAAAAAAAGAAGAAGAAAGAGTTGATTTTCTGATTGCTGAAACTGCACAGAACAACAGCTTAAGCTATTGTTCATGTGCCAATTTTACGGCTTAATTGATATTCCAATCTTTCAAATTTAAGTTTTCCTCAGTCTTTACAAGCTCAACTTCTGCCTAGTCCATTTTAATTGCACCTTAGTTCATCTTAGCTTAGTATAAATCTGTGTTCAAATCTGTCTCTTACCCATGTTTTCTCTTTGTTCTGCATCAGTTTCAAATCCCAATGCATCATCAGCGACTTATTTATAATTCATTGCGATCTTCAACCATTTAATTGGGCTTTGTTGCATCTCATCTGTACTAACTTTGTTGTTGAAGCTTGTATCGGCTTGGAAGCTTGGCTCTCGGCTAAAAATAAGCTCGAATGAGCCGCTGAAAGGTCATTTGTAAGCTTCTGATGACCTGAGTCATGTTTTTCCTTTCACTTTTCTTTTAAGCTTATCACTAGAAAACTTAGCTTATTTGGTATTTGTTACAACCATTTAGGTAGCTTAGATTTGATTCCTTAGGATTGAGCTTGTTAAGGATCCCTTAGATAAGCTTGTTGTGCCAACTGATTTTCCCTTCATAGATTAGCATAGTTTATGTTTGCAGCTTATTTCAAGTTTAGTGTTAAGTCAGATTGCTTGTTCACATGTTTGGAATGCTTATTGCATGCTTACATTGCTCTCAAAAAGTGCTTAAAGGGGTGTTGGTTTGTTCTGTCAAAGTCAATGGGTAATAAGCTGTTCAAACAGCTTATTAATTGGTTTTCTAGAGTAGAGTTTTCTTAAAAGTTGTTCACCTTGGTTACATTTTCAAGTTCCAAAAAGAAATAGTAAAAAAAAATATGTTTCAAAAAAAGGTGGAACAGGGATTCGAACCTGGGTCTACACGCTCAGAACACTAACACAACATCTCACACCAACTGCCCTTGGGTCTTTGATCAGTTATGTTTTGCACTATTAATTACTTAATGGTAGTTGCCCAGTTTTAGCTATAAGCCCTCTTTTGCTTATTTTCTGCTTATTTCCTCAATCAACACCCACTTCTTTTATTTTTCCTAGGACCAGTGATAATCTAAGTAGTTTCTGTGAATTTCTCATATTTTTCTTAATTAGTTTAGTATTTTTAATCATTTAATTAGTTAAAATTAGTTTTTAATTCGTAATAAATAAAATAAAAGTCGAAAAAATTCCCGGCTTTTTCCTAAAATTTTATTTTGTCATATAGTAAGTAAGAAAATTGTTTTTACACTCGTATGACTTTTATTTTACAAATTTTACGTTTCTTCTTGCGCACTCGCGTAATTTTTATATATAACGCACGTTTTCATTCTAGGTCACGTTTTTAGGTAATTTAGGTTTACGTTTTAATTAGAATAGTTTATTTAAGTTATTTTGTTCTATAAATCAAGAAAAAACATCATTTTGCAAATAGTGATAGCGTTTATTTAATATTTTTTATCTTTTTAATTTCCTTTAATTTGCATTTAAGCCTTTGTAATTTATGTCCTTTTTCTGTAGTTATAATAATCACAATCCCTTTTACATTCAAATCTCGATCACTATCGTTTGGTGATTCTTCGCATAGCTCATTTGGGACATAACGACCGGGAAACACTATACTCTCGGATCTTCATTGAGTTTGTTCTGAACCGTTTTAAGTTTCTTACGATTGGCCATTCGCAGTGGCGGCTTGTGTGAAAACTTGGCGGTTTGGGCGAATCGATGTTGATCATAAATTCTTGAATCAATCAAGGTAGAACATTCGAATAGCAACCGGTTTCATTGTTCTATGAGGTATCATAAAGTTCAAGCACTTTGGAGATTAAAGGGTCGATGATGTAAGACATTGTGTTGATGGATATTAGATATGAGTAACTTGCATCAATTTACCAAATTGCTATATAGACAAGTCGCTAACAAAACAACTCGCCAAGAACCATAACACCAATTAGCTCTGAATTAGAAGACAAGTCGTTAAGCACCAGTCGCTAAGAATTATGACAACAAGTCGCTAAGCACCAAGTCGCTAGACACGGTTAAGTTGCTAAAGAACAACTCGCTAAGATCCAAGTCGCTAGTATCAAGTCGCTAACAATTTACACTACAACTCGCTAACAATTTACGAAGCAAGTCGCTAACCTCACCAGAGTCGCTGGCCGTAGTGGAGAATCCGCTAACTTGTACTATTTGTCGGCTTGTCTCGATGACAAGTCGCTAACAACTAACTGCTTGTAACTCGCTAACTTTTCTTTGAAGCAAGTCGCTACGATGAAAACACTACGAGAGCCAAGTCGCTAGCAAGAAAAACTTCAAAACACACTTTTCAATCCAAAACAAGCTCAACCACGGTGATTCAAGCTTACCAAATCAAAACCCAAGCACTTACAATGATTCTTAACACAAAAGTACACCCAAAATTCAAACTTTAACACTAGAAATGATCAAATGATGCAAAAACCACTAAACTTTTCAAACTCAAAACCATCTAAAACACTAGAAATCAAGGATATGTAAGAGATGATCAAACCATGGCTCTTGATACCATTTGTAACATATTGGATTTCACAAACACACAATCAATCACAAATAAGGCGTATGATTAGATGGTTTAGAGAGAAAGTTGGATATTCTAGAAAGAGAAACTCATGGAAGGTTAGATTCCAAAATGAACATCAACCTCTCCCTTGAAGGGAGGGCTATTCTCTAAACTACATCGCCTCCTGCAATTTGTGGATCGAGGCATACAATGGGTAAAGACCAGTCCTTCCTCACGGTGTTGCACTAGACTAAAGCGAGCTAATAACCGACTAACAACTAACATAATAAGCGATATGTCTGAGGTGACTTAAGCTAGATTATACTTGGGGTGACCGATGCTTCACAATATAATTTCCAATTCTAACACAATCAATAATGTAAACATTGTTTTCAAGAAGTGAATAAAAGTTTATTTATGAAAATCAGTTGTTCTATGCTTATGTTGTGATATCAATTTAGTAGCACCCCAAGACTTGTGTGCTTTCGCTGAGCCATTTTGGGGGTGTTACTGTAACACCCCATGAACGACACGACTCAAAAACTTTGACTTTTACGCGGAAAATACGTGTCCTGGCCGACTCTTTGTTACTCTTTTGACCACTGAAAAAAATCTATAAACATTTGAACCTAGAAAATATTTTTAAATGAAACTAGACTCAATTACCTTCAAAATGCCGGGTGGCGGGACCCGTGACGACTTACCGTTTGAAGATATGATTTTCAAAAGCGACTTTGACTAGTTCTCCAACTAGTTCTCCAAATTAGTTCTCCAACTAGTTCTCAAACTAGTTCTCCAACTAGTTCTCCAACTAGTTCTCCAATTAGTTCTCGACTAGTTCTCCACTAGTTCTCCAAATTATTTTAACCACTTTATAAACACTTAACATATACATTGTTTTCCAAACATTCTTGACCCGTTTGACCTAAAATGGGTTAAAATAGACCTTGTCCTAAACACCCCTTTTACGCATATCCTTTTATATACTTTTGACCCATTTTAGGAAAATGACATCTATTAGTCGGAAAGACACCAAAATTTCGAATTTATTAAGACCTCATATATATCATTTTCATGCATAAACATTAACCAATTGACCTTGAATGGTACTTTACAAAGCAGCGGGTATTATGTAAAATACCGTTTGACCGATACATTACATACTGACCTTTACCACTTCGAATTACTTCAAGCGTTTCAAAAGCATTAACAACATATTAAATCATGTCCATAATCATTAACCCATTTAAAACCCAAAATGGGTATAATTACATGTTATACCAAGCCCTTTATCTTTGACCATAAACACTTAAATCATGTTATGACATACCGTTGTGACCAGCTCAGCTTCAATAACCATGACATATACCTTGACAATGACAACACACACAAACCATTAAGACCAGCGGGGTACCACATTGACTTGAGCTCGGTATCTACCTAAGCTCTTACTTTCTTACCATGCTTCTACTCTTTCGTACTAATCATCCTTAAGCCTTAGTCCAAGCTTACCATTTAGCATAAGCACCTACAAAACATTGACATCTTAAAACCATAAGCACGAGGCTTAGTAAGTGAGCGGATATAACATAATATCATAAATCATTCATACATTACATATCATCAACCATTAGTCCATTTTAATCATTAAAACACGTGCCTTAAATCACTTAAGCACCAACATGCCTTATAGGTCAAAGCATCAACATACCTTAAACCTATTTCACCATTATCTAAACTCTCCATGACTAGTTATACCAAACTAGTCTCTAACACACTTTCACATAAGCACATACATTCATAACCTTAACACATAATACATAACACATAATATGATGAATTCAATATAACATCATCTTATAACCGGTTTACTTACCTTGATTCCAAACTAATGAAACTAAGCACATCATTATCAACATCATCATTCTCCACTCTTGCAATCTAAGCTATTTCACTAAAGGCATAAACACATAATCAATTAACTATATTATGGTTACCACAACTATAGCTCCTTTTAATCACTTCTAATTACCACATAATCATAGAATGATTATGTGATAATTAATTCCATTAAATTATTAACTTAACTCAATAAAACTTAACCCATGATCATCATAATCCATTAATTAGCTAAAACCATCATTTACAATTCCCCGATTTGGGTATGAACCCTAACTTATAATTTCATCAATTAACTTAAGACAAAGGATTACTTACTTGAGAGGATCATTACTAGGGCTTTACTCTTGAATTGGGAACATAATCTCTATACTAGCCCATCGAACTTGGTCTCTCTTTCCCTCCCTTCTTCACTTCATGACACAAACACATAGCTACACACTTCACGGAATATGGAGAATGTGGTGAAGATAACTATTAGTTGTTATAGTTTGCCTAATTGACACATTCGTCCTTGAGTCTCATTCCTTCTATTTGGCCACACCATACTTTATAACATGTTTAGCACTTGGCAACATAGGTCCCCTTACTCTCTATAACTATAACATAACATGTGTTAACTATTAGTTTGACTAGTCAATTTAACATTCGTTGACTAACCAATCATGTTAAACCTTGGTCAATTTCATCTAAGGTGGGGCCTATTTATATCCGGGAAACGGGTCTAACAGTTACAATCACTTAGTTTCGTTGTTTGATAGAACTTGCGGGTGACTACGAGGGTTAGTTTTCTTGTTTCCTTTTATATTCTAATGTTTATTAATTACGTGTTAACTTGATTACATTAACTAGATCCATATTTTGCTGCGTACTCGTAGTGTTAATTGGTTAACATGTTTCTAAAATCCCAACAACTAGCATCCCCAAACTCTGGGTTGAACGAATAGACCTAGATAACTTGTATCTCTTGGACACTCATTCTACTTGGACACTTTCTTCCCAGTTAGGAACTTCAACGTTATTCCATTTCTCACAGTTTCTTAAAACCTCCCAACAATGACAAAGCGTAAACTGTACTCCGTATTAAGCTTCATAGTTAAGCATTGTCGTGTTGTAGTAATCTTCATCTCCGGCTCCACTTATCGGCGCCGTACGCTTGAGGTTATTGTACACTCCACAAAACCAAGCCACGTTCGGGCGCACCGTCTTCCATTTCCCGTTCACCATGTCGTACGTTCAACGACCTTCTTTTTTTTGCTCTCCATGTATTTTATAACATCATTCCAAAATCCGTCTCCCTTCCTCGAGTTACACAGGGCGCTATTTTCTGTTTCATTTACCTAAGCTTTGCACAACGCAATTTCTTCCTCAGTGGTCCATGGAATTTGCCGAGATAGTCCATCGTCGTTTCGATTCGTCCTCTTTTCGCGTTTCATAGGCTTAGGTTTGGCCGGTGCTTGGGGTGTGACTTCAACGGAGAGTCCTCGCAGTGGTGTTTTCATAAAAGCGTCATCGAATGTATGCTCGAACATGTCTTCATTTGAAAATAAAGAAATGAGAGATATAGGTCGTTGTGATGACGAACCACCCATATGGGTTTGTGACGGGTAGTTGGCGTTATCGAATGGGAACGTGTTTGGTTGTGAGGAGAATTGGCTAAACATGTTTGTTTGTGAGTATTGAGAAAAGTTTGGTTGTAGGAGTGGGTTTCAGTATGGTTGGTTTGGGTAAGGATAGTATGATTGTGGTCAGAAGTGTGATTGTGCGGTATTTTCAAAAAAAATGTTTACGTCGGGTGTCGGGAGTGCCTTAGCTAGTTCTTCGTTGTCGACGGTTGGTGTTCTGAGTGTTTTCTTGAAACATTTTGTAGCTAAAATGAGAAGTAAATTGTTGAGATTATGAGAGTATAAAAATTATAAAATATTGAAGTTAGGTTTAAAAATGGTGAAGTTATTGAGTATAAAATATTGGGTAGTGGGATTTTTATATACTTTTGGGCCCCAAATATATATATATATATATATATATATCGTTTAATTTGCAGTGAATGACTCACCATCTGAAGCAATATTTGGCATAAGTCACTGCGAGTTTGGCATATGTTTTGGAACTCACGAGCATGAGTCACTCACTCACGGGAGAACCCACCTCACTCCGTTTAGTCAGGTGAACCGTCTTAGCTATTTCTTTTTATTATAATAATAGAAAAAAAATCACTTTTATCTTTTCTTAAAAAAATAAATTTATCACAAACAGTTAATCTTTACGAAAAGAATTATCTTAATCGCGGCGAGAATTAAATCATCTTTCTATAGAGGAGCACTTCTATATATTTTGGACGAACCTTTTTCGACTTTTTTTTGTGGGTGTTGAAATGTTACGTTTGGAAAAATTACATGTGATTTGTTACTTTAATTAAAATCACATGTGATTCATGACATATAAATCACATGGTATATGTTTTGTCGAAAGTATATTGAGATGTCAAATGCCAAAAGATAAATATATTACCGTCGCGATGGTATATGTTTAATAAACAATGATCCATTTACAAGATATTTTATTTTCAAGAAAAAGTAGAAAGTGATTTTTTTTCGCGATAATATATTGTTGTCTTCCCAAAAGTAAATAAATAAATAAATAAAAAATAGAAAAAAATGGTTGATTGGTTCTATAGACAATATTCAATTATTAGGTCTACATTTAACCCAACTCTTCCTTTTTTAATGTTGTATCTTACTTGTTTATTTTTTGGTGTTGGGGTCCTTAAATGATTCGATTTAAAAGATTAGTTATATACATTATTTATTTCAATGTGTTAGTGTTAAACAAGCTACTATGATATAGGTTCAACCCTAAAAACAATTACTCCGTATATTTAAACATTTTTCTACATTTAGTTATTTAATTCAAACACCGCACATTAGGTGGTTTTTTTGTTTTTAGGAAAAAAAAATTAACTATTTCACAGTGTATATACTACAATCTATGGCATAATAATATACCATTAAACTACCAAGTCATTTGATACCTCACATTATGTACTATCAACACATACATATATGTATTTTAACATGTGTATTTCACCTAGCATTCTAAGAGTATTAAGTATGGCACTACAATCTCGACATAGTTCACTAAGTGAGGTGGTGAGAACACTATACGTAACTCTTTCGGGTTTTTTTCATCCAAACAGTAGGAAAAAATGAGAGAGTTCAGGCGTGTTCAAACACTTTTTGGTATGAACTAAGTTAACACACCCGATGCTTTAACACTAGTGCTCAAGTTTAATGTATCGGTTATCATTCGTTTTCTTTACGTTGTTGACAGCTTATATCATGAAAATGTTATGCATTGTCATTTTGCTCGCCATAAATGTAATCTATTGCATCTCTTTCTATAGATGTCCCGATATGAAAATTGTGTGTTCGTCAAATATTGAACGTTGCAAAATACATGTCACATTGATATAGACTAATAGCTTGACATTATTCATAAACACATTAATGATCAGAATTATAACACGAATATTTTACGTGTCAAATTACAAATTGCTTTAAATGTGCGTAACTACCAACTTGCTATAAATAAAATACAACAATTTTCAATTAAACTATCACATCAAATAAAAGCATCCAATTTCATTTTTTGTAAGTTTTACTTAATGAATTTGTGTTATGAAAACAATTATTGAACTTGTGATAGCAAAAATCTTTCTTTGTCTTCCAATTAACACATTTTGTTTAGATTCAGAGAATTTATATAGATCAAATTATTCTATTCATATAATCAATATTTAATAAGCTAACATAACTTATTATCGAGTAGTGAACTTCAATTAACAGCTTTCAACATTTTTTTGAGACATTTTGTGTTAACTACAAATATATGATGTTTTGATATACTAGGTTAACTATAAGTCTATAACCACACATGGGTGATTTAGTGGTAAAAAAGTTGTGACTATCATAAAAAATATGAAACATATTAAGTTTAATTTTTGTTATCTGTAAACAATTTTAAAGTGCCGTCAACCACCTATCTAAAAATGGGATGAGAATCTATGTAACAGGTAGCCCAAAGCCCCAAACCTCATAAATTAAACAACAAAATAGTCAAAAAAAAAAAAAACAAATGATACCAAACTAAAAAGAGTTAATTAGCTATCTAATTACAAAATTGAAAATTATTAAATAATTGCATATTATATGTGTTCTTGAGAAAACTATTTGGTCTTGAAGCTTATATTATAAGCGGCGAGTTTTTTTTTGAACGGCAATATATATATAAAAATAAAAGAGCTTATAGTAAGACACTAGAAGCCTAAAAGTACAAATACAATCTAGAAATGAAACAAAACAACATATTCTAGGCCTTACAGAGACTTTAAGCTATAGCCAACAAAAGGATGAAAAACTCTTGCCAATTCTGAGAGAACAAGACAAGAAAAATCCCCACCCATGGAGGCCGAGCCACGGTTTCACTCGGGGTGTTTTGATGCCGACCCAAACAAGTCGGGGAAAAACAAAGCAAGAAGAACCTAAAAAAAAAATACATGCTCGAAACTCCCAGTAGAGGAAAATAACGAACATCATCTGTGAAAAATACTCGCGGGCGTCAAAGGGGAATTGAGCCAATCTAACCAGCTGCAAGACATGTGACCCTTATGAAATAACCAAGAAAAAGAAGAAGAACGAATGTTATCAAACATATCACTTTTCCTCAACGGATGTGGACAAAACACGACACTGTTGCGAAATCTCCAAATCCACCAAAGAAAAGCCGCAATAATAATGGATAAGCGATGGGACTTCTCTTTAGAAGCATGCCACGAAATGAACCAAGACTTCCAATGATCATAAGAAGTAAAAGTAGGAAGAGGAATGTCACACCAATTGCGAACCAGTCTCCAAACCTCCTTGGCGAAATCACATTCAAAGAAAATATGTGAAGAGGATTCCACATTACCGTTGCACGAAGGGCACGAAAGCGAAGGAATATCAATGCCCCGAGCCGAAAGGTTCAATCTATGACATAAAAACTCATATATGCTACAAGTTTTATGTTTTCATCAATAATATTTTGAAAAGTATTAAATAGTTTGACTAATTACAAGCTTCACTCATTACTAAAATATCATTTCCATTAGCTTGATCTTATATTAGCTTACATATTACACAAGTTTTTCATAAAATTTATATGTACTGAACAAAATTTATTTTATAGTTTAGCTAATCTTTTAAAGGCTCAAGCTGCAGTTACGCCCTCAAGATGCAAAAGCTTTCACCATCCATCTTTTCTACGACTACTTGTTTGTTATCACTACAATATTTACACACGCGTTAGTAGTTATTATTAGTGAGTTAGTGGCTTCATATTTTTTGTTACTATAAGTTTCAATCATTGGCTAAGCATTATCAAGTGATCAAGGTTAAATATTCTAACTTTTGCTCTGCAAGCACCGTATATTTGTCTGAATTTTATGGGGTCAAAATGTTCATTTAAGTTGTCATGTTCTTTTTGTACTAAACTTCCAATCACCGCAAACTTTAAATCCATTCACGCTTTTCCTATCATTTTTTTAGTACAAGTATTACTAAATATATTTAAACTTTATAATATCATGAATAAATTGTTTATGAATTATTCAATACGCCGTACATTTTAATCGCGACTACTCATAAGTGATTGCTTAAATAAGTACATCATGTGTCACAAAAATAATCAATATGTCAACATCTACATATAATACTTGCATTTTCACTCCCTTCATAAATTTTTGATACATTTTAAGTGCATTATCTTATACCCTGATTTGCCTAAAGGTGTAAGATATTGGTAGACGGCTTACTAATTTAGGTTATTTTGAATTATCAATTTTTTTTACATAAAATGCACACGGCCTTAATTGGGTATCCGGTTGACAGCTTTTGAGCCTTTTCTCAAACCAGCTTAATAAGTTTACCTGGTGAGGTGTGAACCCGAGACTTCTTGTAAGATACGCACCTTAGTAGTGATAAACACGACATGAAACTAGCTTGATATCACTAATACTAAATGTTGATGCATAATCTGGCGTGGACTGGATTCAACAACTCTCCTTGGCCGTTAGTCGTCTTCTCGAGTCCTAGTAGACCTGTCAACAAAGAGAACCCGTTAGGAGTGGACCGGGGCCGTAGCCAGGGTCCACCTCCGACAGTCGAGTTAGTATCACGATGTAGCATATCAAAGTTAGGGTTAGAGATAACTGTCATGTATTTATAGGGGATGGATTAGAGTTTAGGCGTAGAGTGGGCGCGTCTGCAAGGCTGACCCATTCTGGCGGTCCGGACCATCGTCCACAAGCCCCCAAGTTTAGTATGAGATAGCTCATGGCTATGTTATGCTAAACTTAAGTTCTGTTCATGGCGTGGGTGAAAGTGGATCCGTCTTGCGTCGCAGGTAGGCGTACCGCTTTGTACCGGTAACGCGACATGGTGCAATGAAGACGTGTACATGGCGAAGTCTGTGCTGCGCGACAAAGAGTGTGTGAAGACGTGCTTATATAGCGGTCTTGTGTTGTCTTGCGACAAAGAGGTGCGACGAAGGCGTGTTTACGTAGCATAAGTGTCTTGTTGTCTTGGCGACAAAGAGGTCTGACAGGCGTGCTTCTGCGCGCATAACATCTGTCTTTACAACCGGCGGAGGGCGTCTCCTGCGGCAAAGATGCGTGCGAATATTTAAATCCGTCTTTGTCACCGAGCTTGCGTTACGCTTCCAAATATACTGCGCGATGCGTCTGAAAGCGATGGTAGGATGTACCACGGTAGCCCCCAAGTTTGATGGTGCTACTCGTGTAGGGCATTAAACTTATGTATGCTGCGTAAAACACTTAATGCAAATATTAAAAGTATATGCCGCGAATCGCAGCATATAAAACCTAATGAAGTTAAGCAACATATAGAGCACATAGCGTAAAAAATATATAGCACATAGCATATAAGAAAAATGGCAGTGCGCACCCGTCTTGGGATGCGTACCAACGAAATAATGAATTGTTTTGTGTGTTTTTAATGTATAAAATAAAACTCGGATGGATGTACCGTGACCGCGACTAATAGCGCGAGATGGATTTATCGAACCGCGTAGACTCGAGCGTTTGTGGATGATCGCGGATGTATATACCACGGCTTTTGGTCGGTCGCATCATGGCGATTGACTAGCATCGTGGTGTTCGCGCGTCGCGTTCTCTGCGAAGATGTCGAGAACGGCGGCTAACGCGGGTAGATTTATCACGGCTGCGTTGTGCGGCGCGAGCAGCGTACCAACCGTAAAAGCGATGTCTGCGCGAATTAATTCGCGGCTAAAAGATAAAATAACTCCGATCGTGCGGATATTTTCTTAGGTGCAATCGTGCGGACTAAAATATAAAATAGGTCCGATCATGCGGATTAAAAGATAAAATAGGTCCGGTCGCGCGGACTTTATTTAAGTTATTTTATTAGGTAAACCAAACGTAATAATGAGAAATTAAATTACGTACCATAGTTTATTGGCTATCTCACGTTTACAACCAAACGTAATAATGAGAATTTAAATTACGTACCATGTAGGAGCATTAAATTACGTTTACGAACCATAATTCCGAGAAAGAATCTTTGGTTTGTGGGTACTAACTTCATTCGTATGGTTTTAGAGTTTACCTACATAATCAATTTACGCTTTCGGTATATGAGAACACGAAACATAGTTTATTAGGTGGTCGCGGATGCGCCAACTTGTTGATGCATGTCTGGCGTGGTGGATTCAACAACTCTCCTGGCGTTAGTCGCCTACCGAGTCCCAGTAGACGCATCAACAAAGAGACCGTTAGGAGTGGACCCGAGGCCGTGGCCGGGGTCACCTCCGACGGTCAAGTTAGTATGCGATGTAGCATATCAAAGTTAGGGTTAGAGATAATCATCATGTATTTATAGGGGATGGATTAGAGTTTAGGAGTAAAGTGGTAGCGTCTCAAGGCTGGCCGGTCTGGCTAGGTCCGGACCATACGTCCACACTAAACTACCCAAAAATCTATTAATCTTAAAATAAAATGACATAATAATAGTACTTTTAAGGGCAAAAAACTAAAAAGGAATATGGTCTTTTTTGGTTAATATATAAACTTGTAGGTGGGTATGTAATAAAGCTTAAAGTATAGTTGTACAAATATATATACTACAACCACTAAAGTTTATTCTAAATGTACTTTGGGTGACAAGTTCTTATCTTTTTCACATGTAAAACATGAATTTGACACTATCACAAACAAGAAAACAAAAAGTACAAAACATGACATATTTGATATCTCTCATTAAACATTTCAATTCTCCAAAAGATTAACCT
The DNA here is from genome assembly GCA_022545495.1 of Chrysanthemum lavandulifolium. Lineage (NCBI taxonomy): Eukaryota > Viridiplantae > Streptophyta > Magnoliopsida > Asterales > Asteraceae > Chrysanthemum > Chrysanthemum lavandulifolium. Next base: position 251,113,255 of record CM040242.1, read on the forward strand.
TGTTGACTTTGACTAATCATACCTTAACAAATCTAAATGACTTCTCTTATGTTCCATCGATTATTTTAACATTGTTGTCAATTGCTTTGGTCATGAGTCAACTTTCACTCTTCTTAAACTCTAAGGGCATTTTCGTCATTTATAAACCTAACCTACTATTTATACTACAAACCATAACTCATAACCCATAAACTCATTCCATACGTAATCTTTCATCTTTCAACACTTCAACCACCGGAAAACACCACAAAACATGTCTATCACCACCACATCAGCGCCACAAGCAGCCTCGATTTCTTCTTTGCACAACGATATAATCGAGTCACATATCATGTCTAGGCTTGATGGACAAACATTAGCCTCCATTAGTTGTGCAAACACAAGTTTAAATTCCATGCTGGAAACAAACCAACGTTTGTGGTTAGACGTTTGCCACTCTACGTGGCCGTCAACCACAAACGAGCTAGTGAATGAGATCATTTCTAAGTTTTCTAGCGATGGTTATGGACCTCGAGAGTTTTTTTCTCAGTCATTTCCTTTAGCTTCACCTGATCCTACCACCGCAACATCGTCTTCAATGTCATCGTCACGCCACAACAAGTTATGTACGTACCTTTCTTTCATATTTTCATGTCACATAAATCATAAATGTAGAATTGATTAGACGGTACGTGGGATTGCTTCATAAATGCTTTTGTTTTCTACTTAGGAGATAAACTTTTTGTATATACAGTATTTATTTTACTTGTACATAAACATGTACGAAAACGGAAACACCCAGACAGGTTTAGTAGCAAAAGGCCCGTGACTAATATTACTAAAATTAGTGAGGTTTCAAGTTCAATTTATGCTAGTTAGGTGCATGCAAACTTGAAGTGATCACATCAACCGGTTAATGATAAGGGCTGAAGATTTTACCTGGTTTGAGTTGTGTAGCGGTAGGTTCAAACCTCGTGAATTAGTTACGAGATTGTATTGTCAAATACGATTTTGTGAATATGTATTTTTGGAAAAAGGTACTACTAAAAAAAGTACATAAAATACGAAATCTCATACACCTTCTTAATATTTCTGCTATGAAAATTTTTATACATTTCAATATATTTATCTTAAGATGATTAATTTTTTTATATAAATAGATAAGAGGCTAAGTTAGCCAAATGGGCCTACTCCGAGATTTTTTATATAAATTTTGTCTAATAATTTTTTAATTGTAACTGTGATTTTTTTTCCAGTAAGATATTTTTTATAGAATTATGCATGAAGCCTTCACATTAGTATGATTTTGATATAATTGACCCGAGTCACTTTCGCCACGACTTAAAAGTGCCGACTTTTCTTTTGCTACTTACAAATTGGATATTTATAACATCAATATCCAAGTGAAAAAAAAAAAAAGTTAAAATTAATTTTCTTGGTGCTTATCTAGGAATAACTATCACCCTTTACATGTTTGCAAATACTACTCATAACAATGTTGCAAAAAGTAAACATGGAGAAAATGATTGTGTGCAATTTGTATATTTGTTGCAGCGATGCCATCAAGATTAATCTCAGCTGTAGACGTTCACTATCAAAACGAACTAATTTTCACAAAAATAGAAGAAACTGAAACCATTTCAAGTTGGTTCCAATGCTCGCCTTTCAGAATCGACCTCTTAGACCCAAAAGACGTGGTCCCAACCGAGATACCACTCCTTGACGCCGAACACACATGTACGAGGCTATCCAACCACATGACACTTAGTTGGATACTAATCGACCCAACATCCAAACATGCCATAAATCTCTCATCCCACAAACCGGTTTATGTACAGCGCCATTGGTTAAGTGGCGAAGTACAAGTTCGGTTTGCATCTGTACTCGTGGGCGGGGCCCACGAGCTGGTGCGGAGTGTTATAGTGATAAATTGTGGAAAATCAGAGGGAGGGGAAATGCAAGTAAGGGAATTATTTTTGGAAGTTGAGGATATGGATGGAAAACATTTAAATGGGAAGGATAGTTTGGAGATTTTACAAAGGGTAATGGAGGGTAAAAGAGGAAATGGGGTAAAAAGAGGAAAAGAGGCAAGAAAAAGATGTAAAAAATTTGAGGAAATGAAAATAGAGAGAAAAGAAAGGAAGTTAAGAGTAGAAGGTACATTAGACACTTTGTCTGTGATTTTTGGTTTATCTGTTTTTGCTAGTTTATTTTTCATCTTTTGTTAAAATGTAACATTACAAAATACCAAATGAATGTACATGGTAAATAGTTGATGAGTTAATTTATGTAGTGCAACATGTATATATATTTTTGTATAATAGTTTAGGAAATTCAATTTGGTTTTTTTGTGGAAATAGTATGTTGGAAGGTAACACATCATATGTATCACAATTAAGTATCCTTATCATGGAAACTAAATAAATACAGAAAATTGACATATTTATTATGTACACGTTATGGAGATTTTAGTTGTTGGTTAAACTATTTCTCAAGGTTGGTTTTGAGTCCCTTTAGACATATTATTTTGAAACTTGAAAGTAGGCAACGTAACTAATGTTTTATAAATTTACGTAATTATTTATTTGATTTCCTAAAATGTGTTCATAGTACACATATTAACGTAGTTATAAAAGACAAGATCAAGTTCATAAAATTAAAGAAGTCGTACAATTAAAATAAATTGTATGTTTAGTAAATGTATCTTAAATGTAAATGGCGGTTACAGGTTTTTTTTTCTATATGAGACGATCGAAAATGATTGCAAAATATTGTAAACAATCACACATTATTTTGTAATGATTTAACCTTCAAATAAAATATGTCAACTTAATAAAACTTGGACAACAATTAATTTTGCTTCATCGGATGAATTATTGACTTTTGACACTTTGTTGTACTTTTTCGGTTCTTATTATTTGTGCATAATCTAAAAAATGATTCATCCACAGAAGAATATGAGTTAACGTTATCACATATCAACATGACCAACATTTCGACTAAAATTATACTTCAAAAGTTTTATAAACTTAAAATAAAAAACCAAGTATTAGAAATTGTTAGCCTTAATTGTTTTATTAGAAGTGATGGTCATTCACGTTTAGGAGCTTTATAACGTGTGTTAGATATCGTCTTTAGAATAGTCAATCTACCGTGGATTGGATTTAATTTAAATGGGTATTAGTTTAGTTAAGCTTGCCTTATATCCAATCCAACCCATGTCCAAGCCCATGGAAAGCCTTTTAGGGCATCATGTATTCAACTATATAATCCCCTCAAAGTCTCATTTGAGGGTGTGATCAGTGTGTGTGTGTGTGTTTTCCTTTCAAGTAATACAATTTTATTGTTATCATCTTTCTCTTCTCACATACGGTTTTAACATCAAGTCACCATCTTCTCATCTTATTTCTACGCTTTGTTTGTGTTTGTGGTTAACGTGTTTCTCGCGTATAGTGATATACGTGTTGGGTTTGTGATAAGGTTGATAAAAGTAAGGTCCTACAATTGGTATCAATCGCCTAACAATGGTTTAGGAGTGTTTTGGTTGAAGTTTTTTGTAGTGTTACTGCTGTAGCTTCGTTATCAAAGTTTTCACGCTTCAAGCTTTAATTTTTGCACTTAAAATTCAAGATTCTTGTGGTTTAAGGTTTATTTGGTGCTAAAGTTTCGGTTTTTGCAAAAGTTCGAGCTTTACGTGTTTTCTTCATTTTAAGCTTGTATTTGGTTCATTGGTCATTTCTACGCATAAGCTTTCTAAGCACTTTGGGTGAAAAGGTCAACATTTTGTGTTATTCGAGTGTTTTAAGGATATCCATGCAAGAGAAATCGTTTGAATCCTTGGAAATTTTTTACGCGTGAGGTCAAAACCCTAGTTCTACAGCGTAAGAAAAGTCAACGTCCTCTCTCACGCATAACTTTCACGCATAAGCTTTTGGTGCGATTCTTGAGCTATAATGATTACTCGATGCTTCCTCACTTGGATAAGTTTGTGGAACACTTCGACTTTGGATATCTTTTACACCGTGATAGTGTAAAGGATTTTTAGGCAAAACCTAATCTTACGCATAAGCTTAGACTTACGCGTAGAACACTTTACGCTTAAGTATTTTCTTACGCCTAAGCTTGTCTTACGCATAACTAAATCTTACGCATAAGTTTTTCACGCTTAACTTTAAACTTCACGCATAAGTATTTCCTACGCCTAAGGAATCCTACGCCTAAGCCATCCTACTCAGTAACTTCTTGGTCTACGCCTAAGTTTAAAAATAAAAATAAAAAATAAAAATAAAAAAATAATTTAATTTTTAGAGGAGACTAAGCGTTCAATTTTACGAGATTCAAATTTTGGTTTAAGCTGTGAAAATTTTGGTCAAAATTCAAATTTTGGGCCTAAATTCAAAATTTTCGGGTCAAATTGGCGTCAAAATTGTCATAACTCAAATTTTTCATACGACCTTATAATTGATTTTATAGTGAATTTCAAATTTGGGAGAAAAATTTTTTACGCCTAAGAACCAAGGTTCTGATACAATTTCAAGAAACCTCAACCGAGCTTAATCTTCATCAACCACAACTCCTTTATCGTTGAATCGATCCTACATCAACTTTATCATATCATACCTTCATCAATGGCAACTCAACAAGACATTCATGCGGTAGGTGCGAAAACCGTCCTCTATGTTGGCAAAAGGTGGTTATCTTCAATGGAAAAGTCGTATGCTTCGCTACATCAAGACCAAACCTAATGGAAAACTCATGATTAACTCCATTACGAATGGACCCTTCAAGCCTCGACAAATCCTAGACCACGGAACTCCGACGTCCCACCATCTTATCATACTCAAACCGAATCGAATACGAAGAGGATCGAAGCAAGTCGATGCAGATGACATGGCAATTCATATTGTCCAGCGGGTTTACCAATAGACATATTCTTTGCGGTGAGCGGTTGTGAAAGCGCTTTCGATATGTGGGAGCGTGTTAGGCGGCTTTGTCATGGAGCGAAATTGGTCGACAAGACATGGAGAACAAAGTCGCTAACCGAATGGGAAAAGTTCACTTCAACTCAGGAGAATCCATTGAATCCTACTATGGAAGGTTTTGCACTTTGATGAATGAGCTTATCGAAACAAGCTAGCACCGAACTATCGTGCAAAATATCAAGTTCTGAACAATCTTCCGGAAGAATGGGGACGATATGTCACTATTGTCAACCAAACAAAAGACTTACATCGGTGAACTTTGATCAACTGAATGATTTTCTGAAACAAAACCAAGTGAAGTGAATGAAGTCGGGAAAGAAAGATTGGCAAAGAATCATGATCCATTGGCACTTATTGCAAAGACTCGACCTTGGTGAATACACAACAACAAGCTTCATCATCTTTCAACAACAACTTGCGACAATACATTCCATAACCACAACAACAATTCTATCCACCGAACAACAAGTCATTCAACAACCGTATCCACAATACCGAGAACAAGGAATCACCGATCCTAAAAGCGCGAATAAGAAGCTTTGCGACAAGTATTTTCTTTATTGGGTAAAGCATTCGTGATCGCTATTCCACACCAACTAACAACAACCAAAGATTTCATCAAACACTCGCAGCAGGCAAATTGCACGGTAGGGTGTGAATATGGGTAATCAAGGTCAAATGGTTGGAGTTATTGGGAATCAGCGAGGATATGATCTTGGATTTCATTATGGGTGTCAGCGGTTCCGTATCGGAATGTCAGATGGGGACGAATGTTGGGAATAAGCGATGGGTAATCGAATGGGAATGTTGCGGCCCCGTCGTTGGGAATTATGGAAATGTGAATCGGTGTCGGGTTAAGTGTTATAGCTGTCAAGGAATGGGTCACATGGCACGAAACTGTCCCACTAAGCCGCACAAGAAGAATGCCGAGTTTCTTGAAAGCTATCTTTGTTAGCATGAAGCAAGCGGGGATGCGGTTGAGTCTTGAGGAAAATGATTTCTTCGCTATTGTGGATGATTTGGAAGACCTCGAGGAACTCAATGCAAACCGCATCTTCATGGCAAATCTTTAGGAGACTAAGTACGACAACGACTCGACGCACCTCCGCCTATGACGCCAACGCAGATGTCGAGGTACCAATCATTGATCCATGCTATAACAATGTCATATTTGATGTGTTTACTCATGACGAACAACATTACATGACGCCAAGACCTACTTATGATACATACGGACAATCCGAGGTTGTAGCAATACTACCTCGAAACTCGGATGTGGATCCTAGTGGAGGGTGTGGCACAAAATCTTGAGGCGATGAGGAAACACGTGCTTATTTTGAATCATTAATCAATAAGCGTGGCATTGAAATTGAGAAAGTTAGTAAGGTCAATCGCGAAGTTAAGGCGCGAATGTTAAATTGACCGAGCTTGAGAGTTACAAAGAGAGGCGCGAGCCTATGAATTTCATACAAACAAAATATCGAATTAGAAATTGGTTACCGAGATTATTTTTTAAGAGAAAACAATTGCAAATCAAGTATGATACACTTGATGTGCATCCGAACTTGAAAATAAAATCTTTAAACAAGGAAATTTACGAACTAAATGACCAACTTTCTAAACAAAAACAACATTTTTCGATCTTGAAAAGAGAAGAAAGCAGTTGATTCTTGATTTTTCAAAGCGAGAAGATTCTCTTCTTGATGAAATTCGGATAAAAATGAAACTATAAAAAATTGGATAATTTACTTCTTACAACGGGTCATTCCGCTAAAACAAACAAGATGCTTTCTAATCAAGTAAATCCGATTTTCATACTTCATAAAATGGCTCTTGGTAACTCGCCTCCTGTTTCCTCAAGAAAGCTCGAAACAACGGAATGTGTTGAACAATGGAAAACCTTTGCATGAACCCATAATTGTGCATGATTCTCTTGAAGCGTTGGAACTATCGAGGAGAGTAGATCAAGAATGAAACAAAAACATCCGAAATCAAACCAATTGATTATAACAAATGGAACAAAATTAATGGTATTTCGTTTGTTTCACATAAAGAACCATCAAAGTTTTCCATCACACCGTTTCAAAACAAGTTGAAACTCTGTAGTTGTCTCAAAATCCTTTTCGAAAATCGAACAAATGTCCTCAAACAATCCTTTTAACACAAGTGATGCCGAAGCATTTTAGGCGATGTTAAAACTAGAATTGGGAGACTTCAAGTGTTAAAACTAAAACTCATATTACAACCAACATTTGGTTTAATAGTTTTGATATTGAACAAAAATTTTTTGAAGCTGAAATTGCCCTCAATTTGAATAACATCAACTCGTGGTAATTTATTTTGAACAAGCCTTTTGAAAGAAACGGTGACTTTGTCAAGGACCATAAATCCTGGTAAAGCAAGCTAATGAAAGTATTGAACAAATCAAAGTTTTGGAAAAGTTAAATGATTCTCTCTTGAAGTTGTTCGACTCATCGATATTATGTCCATCATTTTACAAACATATTCGTTGAAGATCATGAAAGACTCGATCTCGAGACCTCAAATTGTTTCAAAATATGAAAAGCTCTTGAAAACTTGAAAAGAAAATGTCTCATATTTTAAACAACTTGATCATAAAACCGAGGAATGCAAGTATGACAAACTGTCGTATGGCGTGCCTTCAATGACATGAAAGCGAAAATGATCTTTTGAGGGCTCGGTGGAAAGTCAAAAAGGAAGGTAGTGGAAGCGTGATTACAAAACCATTGGTCGAGGAGAAAGCAAAGGTTCCCAAACGGTTTCCAAACCAAAATGTACATTTCTATGCCTCCTCCAAAAGTCAATGAGAAAATGTTTCATCAAAACCGATCACCCACATGCCCTACCTAAACATAATGTTGATAAAGGAAAAGCGGTTATCGAGAAACCAAAAGTTTTAGCTTTGGCCTTTTAAGATGAGTACCACTAATAAATCGCCTCACATCTAAAACATATGGAACAAACGACATAAGTTTAGAAAAGCACTCTAAAGAGACTAGGAAAATGAAACCACCTCCTTCATAAAATGTGAATCCTAATGCGTGTGCCTTACCTTCTACAGGACTAGAAAGCACCTCTAGGAGCAGCAGACTAAAGCCTAAGAGCAATACAAGGAACAATAGAGTCTCATCGCCACTAGGAGTAGTAGCTTGAATAAAGAGAAGAAAGTAGAAGAACACCTAGGAATTTACCGCTTTTGAATAAGAAAGACATTTCATCCGAATGTCTTGAACCTATGAAACTTGCTAAGTCTAATGAATGTGTTGATTCTCTTTGTTTAACTTGCAAGAAATCTTTAATTAATGTTCAAGATGATTGTGTTTCTAAGAATGTGAATGATAAGCTGTTAAGAAAACGTTCCAAAAGATCTTACACTAAACAAGTAGGAAGACTAGTTGCAAAACTTAGGCTTTACACTCTTGACAGGAACTATAGTGTATACTTTAGGGATGATATTTGAAACCCACGGTAGAACTTTACACTCCGAATGGTAAAATGAGTGATAAACCGAATTCCACAGAAAACCTCTTTGAGTGTGATCGAGATTTTACCTCTAACCAAAAGGAACCAAAATCAAAACGGTTTCCACAATATTCTTTTTCACATTCTTGGCGGTTATCGAAATTTGTCTTTGGATCGTCGACTCGGGTTGCTCCAAGCACATGACCGAATCAAGCTTCGATCAATTTAAATGCGGAAATTCATGGGAACCGTGCGTTTTGGAAATGATCATGTAGCAGCTATCATGGGCTATGGAGATCTACCTTTCGAAATTATTTGATCTCTCGGGTTTACTATGTCGAAGGGTTGGGACACAATTTGTTTCGATCAGGCGGTTACGTGATGCGATTTAGAGGTTGCTTTTAGGAAAAATGCTTGCCGTTAGAAACTTGGATGACACGATCTCTTAGCGGGAATCGTGATACAAACTTGTATGCTATCGACATCAATCAAATGGCCTCTTCATCACCAATATGTCTTATGACACGAGCATCGGAACACGATCTGGTTGTGGCATAGAAGGTTATCCATCTCAATTTTGACACCATCAACAATCTTGCCAAAGACAACATCGTCAATGGACTTCAAAGTTCAAATACACCAGGATCACTTATGTCCATCATGCGAACAAGGAAAAAGCAAAGAGCATCATATAAACCCAAAATCGTACCTAGTTCGGAAGCAAAGTTGCATATGTTGCACATGGACTTATGTGGCCCAATGAGAGTTGAAAGCATTAATGGGAAAAAGTATATTCTTGTTATCGTCGATGATTATTCAAGATATACATGGGTTAAGTTTACGAGATCAAAAGAGCGAAGCACCGAGCATCATCATCACCTTTACGAAGCGAATTCAAGTACTTCTTCAAACTCCGCAAGGGTTGTAGGCGACAACGACCGAATTCACAAATCGGAGTTAAGATCTTATTTTGAAGATGTTGGAATTACACATCGGACATCGGTTGTTAGAACTCCACACAGAATGGGGTAGTTGAAAGAAGAAATAGAACTCTTGTGGGAAGTCGCTGCACAATGCTAATCTATTCTAGTGCAGTTATTTCTATGGGTGATCTTGTTGCCTTGCTGCTTGTTTCACTCGTAACCGATCCTAATCCATCCTAGATTCAATAAAACCCGTATGAGCTTGTGAACAACGAGAAACCCGATATCTCTTACTTTCACGTGTTTGGCGCTTTGTGCTATCCGACGAGCACGAGAAGATCTAGGTAAATTAAAAGCTAAAGGTGATATTGGAATCTTCATTGGATATTCGAGATAACTCGAGGGCATTCGGGTGTATAATGAGAAGAACTAGGAGGATCATGGAGGCGATGAATGTGAAATTTGATGAACTTTCACATATGGCTTCCGAGAGACTCGCTCTAGAATCACACTAAACCCGCACTCGGACACATCGATTCGGGACTCGTACCTCAAAGAGCTCAATCAACATCGTTTGACAATCCTAAAGAACAAGAATGGGAGAATTTCTTGAGTTAATGTTCGATGAATACTATGGTGGAACTTCGACAAATGCATCAAACCATCATTCCATTGCACCCGCTCAAAATCATCCTCCACCACCAACGGAAGATGCATCTACTACGGTCGAAACCAATGCACCAACTCCATCTACATCATCTACATCTACTACGATTATTGCACCGTTCTACCGGTGATGAGCAAAACCAAAATCGAGAATGATGCAACGTTAGATGACGACTTATTTGAAAACCCGTTTGCTACGGAATCAATGAATCTTCTTCAAGCTTACGAGAACCATCTAATTCGCATACGTTTAACCAACGGTATCCTTCTACTCGAAGTGGACAAAAGACCACCCAATTGAACAAGTTATTGGTGAACCTTCAAGGCCAATTCGGACGAGACTTCAACTTGCCACCGATTGCGACTTGTGCATTTACCTTTGCTCAATTAGAAATATAGAGCCAAAGAACATTCGGCGAGGCAATGGCGAACCGCATGGATAGAAGCGATGCAGGAGGAACTTCTCCAATACCGTCTACATGAATCTTGGGAAATGGTTCCAAGACCAATTGACATTCGCGTCATTGATCTCAAATGGTTATGGAAGAACAAAGGGATGAAGAGATGATTGTAATTCGTAACAAAGCTCGTCTTGTGGCCAAAGGATACTGAGACGGAAGAAGGATAGACTTTAAAGAGTCATTCGCGCGGTAGCTAGACTTGAAGCGATCGGGATATTCTTAGCCTATCACTCACAAAAATATCACAGTTTATCGGATGGACATTAAGACCGCGTTCTTGAATGGAACTCGAGAGAAGAAGTGTACGTGAGTCACCGGAAGGCTTCGTGAGACATGGAACATCCAGACTCGTCTACAAACTAAAAAGGCAATCTATGGTTTGAAACAAGCTCAAGGCGTGGTATGACGAACATCCTCTTTCCTTATCCAAAACAATTTCACCAAAGGGCAGTTGATCCTACCTTGTTTACACAAAATGCAAAACGACATTTTGATTGTTGATTTATGTGGACGACATCATCTTTGGGTCCACTAATCCGAATCTTTCAAAACATTTTGAAAATCTCATGAGAAGCAAATTTGAAATGTCCATGATGGGGAACTAAAATTCTTTCTTGGTTTACAAATACATCGATCCCTCACGGAATTTTTATAAATCAAGCTAAATACACAAGCGAGATTTTGAAAAATCATGGTATGGATAATTGTGACTCGGTCCGAACACCAATGGTAACTTCACCAAAATTGGAGCCGATTTGTTTGGGAAACCTATTGATCCGAAGAAATATCGACATGATTGGTTCTCTCATGTACCTCACTGCTAGTCGACCCGATATTCATTTCTTTGTTTGCTTATTAGCACGGTTTCGAGCAAAGCCTATCAATTGCACCTCAAAGAGGTTAAAAGGATCTTCGGTACTGAAGACATCCATTCATGGGACTTTGGTATCGGAAGGAATCGGTTGATCTAATTGCTTTTTCGGATGCGGACCACGCGGTGATCAAATTCTGACAAAAGTACATCCGAGGAGCACAATTTTGGGTGAAAAGTTAGTAGGTGGTCTCAAAGAAACAAGATTGCATTGCACTTTCAACCGTGAAGGCGAGTATGTGTCTCTTTCTGCGTGTTGTGCTCAAGTTCTATGGATGAGAACACAACTCACGATTATGGCTTTACTTTCGATAAAATACCTATGTATTGTGACTCGAAAAGTGCCATAGCCATATCATGCAATCCTGTTCATCACTCAAAGACTAAGCATATCCGTGTCCGCTACCACTTCATCAAAGAGTGCGTCAAAATAGGTCTTGTTGAATTATTCTTTGTGAGGCGATTACCAACTCGCCGATCTATTAACTAAAGCCCTTCCAAAAGAAAGGTTTGACTATTTAGTTCGACGAATTGGAATGCGAAGCCTAACCCACGAGGAGTTAGAACGTCTTCTCGAATCTTCTTGAAAATGATTTTCCAAAAGCTTATTGTAAATATTTTTGAAAAACAAAATACAAAATTTGAAAAACCAACAAAAGCAAAATATAAAAATATAAAATCTTTCAAAAATACAAAACAATATAAAATCAAAATCCAAAATATTCTTCTCACGACATGTCTCTCGTATAATCGATATTTCATGCGTTTCTAGAAATGTCATTCAACAATGATACTGGTATGTACTGAGATGCTTGAGCGAGAGTTCTTTATTGTTTTCTAAAACATGTCGTTTCTCAAAATTTCTATGGCTTTCGTATACATCAAACCCGGACCAAAATGATGACTTTTGATTATTTCAGATCAAAACTCGTATTTTAAAGAAAAATCAAGTGTACGCTTCAGTGCACTACATTTTAAAATGGTGAGAAATCATCATCATCTTAAGCATCTTTTCAAGATTGTTCAAAAGATTTTCAAAATCTTTCAAAATATTTTTGTGCTCAAGATAACTCCTCTAAAACCCTTTAATTGATTATGCTTTATTAAAGGGAGTATAAAACAAAAATGTTCCAAATTCATGCTTAAATCAAATCCGTTTGTCTCCCCAAAAGATTCTAAAATGTTGTTTAATCCGTTGATATAAAAAATATCACGTATATGATATTTTTGAGGGGGAGGAGACGTGATTAAAATGTGATCAAAAAGTTTAATAATCGTTGTTTGAATCTCAACATGAGCTCGACTCAGACGGAACCAATGAATTGACGAGAAATCTAGTCAGGAAATGTACCATCTCGAGAAACTTTCTATGGACTTGACCAGGACGGGTAATAATTTCAAGCTAGTTCTCTAGTGATGTAAACGTGTCTCGAATCGGTCTAGTTCATTTAAAGTCGATCAATTCAAAAGTGCGAACTCTACTCTATATGCGATATGTCAAAACTTATAAGCACATATGAAGGGGAGTGTTTCGAAAATATAAAACTCTCGGAGTGTCTCAAACATGTTTTCTATCATAAACACTCCGAGAGATTTTCAAGAAAAATGGTTTTATGGCAACAATAGGACGGTCATGGAGTTATAAGGTGACTAAGGATAGGAAATTAGTCCTATGATCCGCCGTGAGCCGGAGGATCTACCCAAGGACATCACAAATAGTTAGTATTAGAAGTCCTTAGGTATGGTGAAAAAGGAGTAATGTGAGAAAGGAGAAAGAAGGGTTGAAGAATTAAAAAAAAATGTAATGATAAAGGGTGAAAAGAAATAGCCCTCCATATTCAACCTTAGGCGTAAACGGGTTCAATTCATCACTCTTGGTTGTCACTAGATGACATTTGGTATTGAAGACAAAGGCGTCATGGACCCGATGACGCACTCGCACTAAACCTTCTAGCCACTCAATTCTCTTAAAAGGATTTGTTTCATTCTCACTGGGAACCCTACATAATCTATCGGCTTTCTCTTAGAGATCGTTGGTATTGAAGAAGGAGACCTCTCCTAGTCTCCGCTCGGAAAACCAAAATGCACTAATTGAGTCTAGAGCCACGAGATTCATTAAAAGATCTCATAGGAACACTTGACATGACATCGCTTGTTGTTCATCAATAAGGGCACAAGTGATATATTCTAGAGTCCTATGCGGATCTTAGCAATCTGCCAGAACATTTATGAGAAGATTCACATCCGTGATCTTCGTGATGGAATGGAAACTCCGCCGGTCAACATCAGCGACCACGACAAGCAGTCACTTGTAACTCCCGTGGATTACGCTTAGTGTGTCTCAAGCGGTCTGATCGTGGGGTGATGCTTGGTGTACCTCGTGACTCATCCGAGCTATGGGTGTACCGGTATATCGTGTTATCTCACTTGTGGGACTCAGGTTCTCAGAACGGCCCCTGTAAGAATTAGAGGCGTGTATTCACACTATGTTGTTAACACCCTCGAAATTCAAACCTCAAGTACCGGAATCCGCTTATTACTAACCTGCTTTATGTTTTCTTCTAATGGAAGCTTGAATTGGATTGATCGTGCAGACTCTCCACATGCTCATACCAACAACACATGAAAGTTCTCATCAAAATCAAAGGCTACTCAAAGTTAAAGATGATTCTTCGTCAATGTCAAAGAATCTACAAAGTTTAAAGACTCGAGAACTACATCATTGGTAACCAAAAGACAAATAGAAGTGTGAGCATGGTGGAGAAAGACGTGGAGACACCAAACCAACGAAGTTGACAACGGCAGACAACCACATTATCTGATCACTGATTGCTTCCAAAACAGTCAAGAAATATTGACCAAAGGTTTAAGTCAACAAAAGTCAACTATTATGGACTCAATACAATTTCCTTGAATTTAGTGGATTCGGTCGTTAAGTCCCACGGAGGTTGAATGGTGTGTGAAAGCGTTCGGGGCGTAGAATGATCGCTAAGGATAATGATGCGTAAGGATTTTGGTTGATAATTACACTCTTGATTCTTTGGAATTGTATTTGGATACGAACTCTAAAGCACAACAATCGATTAAACAAGCGTGTATAGCAAGTAAATAAAAATGTAAATTTAAAACTACGAGGGACTTAAAATGACAAGTTTAAAACTAAAGGGTATAAAATGAAAATTTAAAACATTTTAAACTTAAAGAAAATTAAAATCTAAAAAGAAAATATTTTACTAATATTATATTAATTTAATATTAATTAATTAATCAAAACTATTTTAAACTTATTTAAAATTTAGTTTAATTAATCTAAAAGGATTTATAATACAAAATTAACTAAAAATTACAAATTTATTTTCTAAAATCTAGAACAACTTAAAAGATTTATGAAAATTAAAACAAATATTTTGTCTTTTAGCAAAGGTGTTATAAATTAAAACTTAATTAATAATTTAAATCTAATTAAAGCGATTAAAGGATTAAAATTAGAAAATAAAAAGGAAAATTATAAGATTAATTTTTATAGGTTCTAATTAAGTTAACAAAGCTAGGAAAAATATAAAAACATGGTTTTACTTAATAAAATTAATTTTACTATTTAATACTTTAATATTAATTAATTATTAATTAAACTATTATTAATTATTAAAAATACTAGATAACAAAGGAAAAATCTGAGAAAATTCCTAAAAATACTTTAATATGACGAAACTTAAGAAAATATAAAACATATAAGTGCTTAATAATAAGTCGAAAAGAAAATTAAAAACTAAATTATATTAAATAAATGCTATCACTATTTTTAAAGTTGATGTTTTTGTGTTTTTATTGTTTAAACCTATTTAACTACCGATAATACAAACTTTTAATGAAAACAAAATTTTAGAACTTAAAAATAAGCAGTATGGAGGCTTATGAGCTTAACAGTTTAGCTTTTGAGCTTTCAAAAGAATTTTTAGCTCAAATGAGCTCACAACAAGCTTACAAGCTGGAACCAAAGGTAAATTAAGATGCAAACAAGCTAAAGTTACTTAAATGAAGCTAAAAGGCACAAAGAACCACACTGATAAGCTTTAATAAGCAAATAAGCAATTCCAAAATACATATCAACCAAACAGGCCTGCAAGGTTTTTGGAGGCTAGATTAAGCTAGGGGCAAAAGCTCCAAAGCTCAAAATGAGCACTGACACAACAAGCTTGTTAGGTGAGCTTCTCAGAAAACCAAAGTATACAAGGTGGGGCCCACTATTAAGCTCTGTGTGAGCTTGTGAAATCAAGCAGATAACACTAACTCCACTGGCACAGGGGAGGTTTTTGGAAAAGTGCTTAAAAGAAGCCAAGAAATAAGCAGTTTAACAAGCTAACTACAAATTATGAAAAATACCATGATGAAGATGAGCAGCTAAATACTAATATCCCAAAAGCATAAAACATGAAACTTAATATTAAATCCTATAGAAAATTATCTATTATATTCAAAAACTGACTAAGTGAAAATTTGACTTTTTAAGTTATACTAACAAGTTGACTTATATGAACTTTGGATCAATCCTACTCACTGATTATGTTGTAATAAGGTGAATTAAGACTAGTTTGATCAATACTAACAACTTATAAACATGATAGCATGATTATGGAACATAGAAATCAAACAGTCAATAAACAAGATGTGATCACAAGCTATTTTGACTTTATTTTAAATGAGCATTGGTTTTTATTGTTTCACTGAGCTACTATGACCTAATGTGATATATAACAACCACAAACAACAACAGGCATACACTGGAATGCTAATCTATCAGCAAATCCAAACAACCCTTATATAAGACTGAACTTGTGATTTCCAAAGGTTTTCACAGATTAAGACCATGCAACTGATTCAAGACCTTATATTATCATATAATGAGACTAAAGAAGCATTAAACAACAAAAATAACAACATAGAACTCAGGAATGACAATTATGCTATAATGACTGTTAAACTAAGATTTTTAGTAACTACAAATTCTAGAGAACAAGAAAACTGTTTTATTGTATAATTCTACTTAACTACAACTCAGAAACATAAAAACACAAAGCTTTAAGCTATAAGCTACTTATATAGTGAAATGCAAAAAATGCTTAAAAAGGCTTACAACTTCAATTCAAATTGAAAACCAAGAACAAGGTCCAAGAAACACTTCCTATAGAACCTCCACATGTTCACTAACCCATTTCCATCCAATAATCAACTGCTTGACTTTCTTGCACCATCTTCAATGATTTTTATTTTAACTTATTTTTCTTGATTTTTATGAATTTTTAAGTTTTATAACTACAACTGATTTTAATGGTTCTAATAGCTCTCAGAAGCTATATAAGGAACTTATATGAGCTTATGAGTCCATAACATCAACTACAAACAACTTTAAGCTAAAATTGAGATTTTGCTCAAAAATTGCATAAACTGAGATAGGATTAAATTGCTAAAATTGATAGTTGAAAAAGGTTTAACTTATATTGGAAATACTGATAATACAACTTGAAAGCTATAAATTACACTGAAATATGAAAATTAAGCTATTCGACATACATTAACTAAAATTACTCTTAGATAGATATCTACATTGCTTCATTTCTTCTTTATAAAGATCTTTTTGAGTTCCTTGTCGACCTCTGAATGTTTCCCACTTCATTTCAACCCTTGGATCCTTTGAATTCATCACAACCGTCCATTTGGCATTTTGGCGCCAAAATATCATAAGCAGGTTTTTTTCAATTAAGGATTTTTGGATGTTTGTGGAGGTGGAGGTGTAGGGGAGTGGGTAAACAGCTGGGGGACAGGTGGTGATGAAAACCAGGCAAGGTGGAGGGTGGTTTCTGGTTTGGCGGGGTTTTGTGAGGGAGAGGGTGAACAGTGCGTGGGTTTGACTGGTATTTGACCGGTATTAATAATAGGTGGGGGTTCAAATTAGGGGGTTCACATGGGTTTTGGACTGGCTCAAGGGTCAAGGGTCATGGTCCAAGGTTCAAGTTAAGTTGGGCTTGGGTTTGCATTTGGGTTTGTGTTAATAACAAAAAGGGTCCGGTTTGGTTTAGTAGCTTATAAATCACAAGGACCACTTTTGCAATTTCTGATTTATGAGGGGCTGGACCTGCCAATATTCCAAAGTTAACACAAGGACCGATTATGCCATTTA
This sequence comes from Chrysanthemum lavandulifolium, assembly GCA_022545495.1. Taxonomy (NCBI): domain Eukaryota; kingdom Viridiplantae; phylum Streptophyta; class Magnoliopsida; order Asterales; family Asteraceae; genus Chrysanthemum; species Chrysanthemum lavandulifolium. The sequence continues at coordinate 251,130,798 of CM040242.1, forward strand.
TGAATAGTACAAGGGTTATATTTATTAATTTTCCATTTTAAATAACCCAGAGACCATTTTTGACATTTTCCAAAAGTTTAAGGACCTTTTCTGCCATTTGCCCAAAGATTCATTCAAGGACCATTTTTGGCATTTTAGAATATTTCAGGGACCTTGAATGATAAAACTCCACATTTTTGGATTCCAGGGACTAGATTTGCCAATTTATGAAAGTTTAGGGACTGAAATTGTAAATTATGTAAACTTTGTTGTTTTTCATCAGTTTTCAATCCTTTTGCACTTGTAACACATAAAAACACGTTTCAATGATATTTATAGCATTTATATGGCATTTCTGAGTGTTTTAAAATGTTTTTGCAGTTTAAATGGGAATAAAAGGATGAGTATTTAGACACTCATCAATCCCCCACACTAAACTATTGCTAGTCCCTAGCAATCTTTTATGAAAATTTAATGGATTTTAATCTCTTTACCAAAAGCCATTACTTACGGAGTAGCCAATTGTTTCAGGTTCAAGTAAGAACCTTGGTACAATGATAACCAAATGATTTTGAGCAAATCACCGACTTTCAACGGTTTTGATTTGTCTTTACGAAGCCGTTTGCTACGGACTAATAACTCTTAGATAAAATATCTTTGGTGAGTCGATTACCAATTATGGTTTTCAAGCGCCTTTACCACAAGCCATAAACTTGCGGGCTAGCCAACTCTTCACTAATTAAAGATATGGTGAAATAACACCATACAATTTTGGGCAAATTGCAAGCCGTCAACGGATTTGAGATATCTTTACCAAGAGCCGTTTGCTCTGGATTAGCCAATCCTTTTGTTTATTAGACATGGCGGATCGATAACCGTAAGTGAGTAAGTGCAAAACACTTACTCCAAAAAAAAAATTGGCCAAAATGGGGAATTGGGTGGTATAATTACATGATAAAATTCGTGAATTCCCCCACACTAGAAATGAATATTGCCCTCAATATTCAAAGTATCACCGTTATGCCGAAACTTAAACGTAAAAGGGAAATACTACGGCCATTATTTTATTTTGATATATACTTTTTTTTTTTTACTCATATACAACAATGGGCAACTCCCCACACTAGGGTGGTAGAAAGTAGAAAGAAGTTAGAAATATGGGTGAAAACCCATATGGTGTGCTCTTGTTTTTATTCCCGAGTCACTAGCTTGCCTCGATCCCGCATTCATTTGTTCATGGGGAAAGTTTGTAGATCCGGACAACCAAGTGGAATGTCCTCTCCAAAATAGTGTTTCAATCGATGACCATTCACTTTAAAATTTGGACCATCGGGTTGAGATAACTCAATAGTTCCATAAGGAAATACTTTAGTGATGGTGAATGGTCCGGACCGGCGGATTTTAGTTTTCTGAGAAAATCTTCAATCTTGAATTGAAAAGAAGGACTCGATCATCGACGTTGAAAACGCGGTTCTTGATTTTGGAGTCATGAATCTTCTTTGTCTTTTGTTTGTAGATCAAAGAGTTCTCGACGCTTGATCACGAAGTTCATTTAGTTCATTCATTTGAACTTTTACGTGATCACCACCGTCTCGAATATCGAAGTTGGCATGTTTCAAGGCCCGGTATGCTTTGTGCTCAAGCTCAATCGGCGAGATGACACGCCTTTCCGTACACTAGCTTGTATGGAGTACACCCGATGGGTGTTTTATAAGTGTCACGGAAGGCCCATAGTCGTCATCTAGCTTATCCGACCAAGAGGCACGGTTTTCGCCCTCGTCCTTTCCGAATTCTTTTAATCCCTCGGTTGGAAACTTCCACTTGCCCACTTGTTTGGGGTGATGCAGCGATGAGGCGGTGAGTTACACCATACTTTTGCATGACTCTATCAAGCGGTCATTGCAAAATCGTACCGATCACCGATTATAGCTCGTGGAGTTCCAAACCTAGCAAAGAGATTTTAAGAATTTCACAACAACTCGGGCATCATTGGTAGGTAAAGCTTTCGCTTCAACCCATTTTGACAAATAGTCAACACCACAAGTATGTATTTGTTTCCTCGAGATGATGGAAATGGCCCATAAAGTCAATGCCCGGATGTCAAAAATCTCACACACTTGAATGGCGTTTTGTGGCATTTCATTTCTTTGAGAGATATTTCTGTGACGTTGACAAGCGTCACATGTTTTGACAAATTCGTGGGCATCCTTGTAAATAGTGGGCCAATAAAACCCGAATCAAACACCTTTTTCACGGTGTAATTTGGACTATGATGGCCCTGTGGGTCCAAAGATGGCAAGCTTTGAGAATGTCCATAGCTTCTCGTCCATAAACACACCGTCGGATGACTTGATCCGCATGATTTTGAATAAGTAGGGTCGTCCCGAGTAATGTTTAACATCCTTGAAGAATTTGTTCTTCCGTTGGGTCGACATCCCTTTCACTATGAAGTTACCGCATGGTAATTTGCGAAGTCGACAAACCATGGGGTAGTAGAGTTTCACGAAAAGAAACCGCATTGAGTGTCTCGAGGAAATGTTTCATTTATTTCCTTTTCTCGAAAACATCTTGGTGTGGGTTTTCTAATCGGAGACAGATGATCGTGACTAGGTTCTCGGCTCCTTTTTATCACGTATAATGATATCAAATTCTTGCGGAGGAGAACCCAACGAGCAATCTCGGCTTTGCATCTTGTTTTGCAAAGAGATATTTGAGCCGAGTGATCCGTATATACCACGCATTTGGTCAAGATTAGGTATGGCGAAACTTCTCAAACGCATACACCACGGCTAGTAGCTCTTTTACGTAGTGGTGTAATGGGTTTGAGCTTGATCATAGTCTTACTCGCGTAGTGGATAGGCTGAAAATGCTTGGTTTCGTTGCCCAGGACTACACCGATAGCAAAATCACTTGCATCGCACATGAGTTCAAAGGGTAAATCCCGATCGGGGCAGCGAGAATGGGTGCTTGTAGCTTTTTCTTTAATGTTTCAAAAGCTTGATGCACTCGGGTGAGAAGATAAAAGGAGCATCCTTCTTAAGGAGATGAGTCATAGGCCGGCGATTTTAGAAAAATCTTGTATGAATCTGCGATAAAAACCGGCATGACCTAAAAAACTCCTAATACCTTTGACGGTAGTAGGATGAGGCAATTTAGCAATAACATCGACTTTTGCTCTATCGACCTCAATCCCGTTTTTTGAAATCTTATGGCCAAGGACAATACCCTCCTTAACCATAAAATGGCTCTTCTCCCAATTTAGACAAAGATTGGTGTCTTCACACCGTTTGAGCATTTTTTTTCTAAATGGGAGAGACATGTTTGAAATGAGTCCCCAATGACCGAGAAGTCATCCATAAACACCTCCATTGTTTCCCGATCATGTCGTGGAAAATTGCCATCATACATCGTTGGAGCGTGCCGGGAGCGTTACATAGGCCAAAAGGCATACGTGCGTAGGCAAAGTTCCGTATGGGCAGGTGAATGTGGTCTTTCTTGATCCCGTGGATCAATGGGGATCTGAAAATAACCCGAGAAACCATCTAAGAAACAATAGTATTCGTTCCTGCTAATCTCTCAAGCATTTGGTCCATGAAGGGTAGGGAAAATGGTCTTTTGGTGGCGTCATTCAACTTACGATAGTCAATGCAAACACGCCATCCGTAACCAATCGAGTTGGAATTAACTCGTTTTCTTCATTGTGACAACAGAATGCCACCCTTTTAGAACACGGTGAATTGGGCTAACCCAAGGACTATCCGAGATCGGGTAAATTAATCCCGCATCAAGAAGTTTGAGAACCTCTGTTTGATAACCTCATGAATCTTAGGATTTACCCTTCTCGATGTTGGACTCTGGCTTGAAATCATCCTCCATCAAGATTTTGTGAGTACAAAACTGGGTTGATACCCTTAATGTCGGAGAGTTTCCAAGCAATTGCTTGTGTGACTTCAAAACCTTTATCGGCAGTCCTTTCATTTTACTCAAATTTCGAGCAATAATGACGGGTAATTTATCATCACCCTCAAGAAATGCATACTCGAGATGAGGTGGTAAGTCCTTAAGTTCGACTTCGGGAGGATCATTAGATTTTCAATGGTTTTGATTTCCTCTTTATGAAGTTCTTGAGGAGGATTGATGAAGGATCATCATTGAGCATCTTCTCGATGAGAAGAATATCTCCTCGATGTCAATTGGGCGTGATCAATTTCCCATGAAACCGAATCACTAGACAAGTATGCTTCAAACTCTTCCAAGATGAAGTCACTTTCCTCAAAGCGGGTGAGAAGGAGTAAATTGGCAATGATGGTTGAGATGAATGAGTGAGATTATCACTCGAAGAATTATGAACATAACGAGAACTTCTTGAGAGTACTCTTGAAGCAACAACAATGATATCTATTCGGTTAACCGACTCGGAATCATAGTTTGCAGAGTACCTCAAGTTTGATCAAGGTTAAGGTGATGACTTCATTACCCACACGTAATGTGATTTCTTGCTCAAATACATCAATGAGAGCACGGCCGTTCTCGTGAATCCTCGTCTTCCTACTTTCACGAATACATCTCGGCAATGCCAAGTGGACGGGATATTGTACGATCTGCAAGCTCAAGAGTCATGCGGTAGGGTAAGGTCGGAAGAGAAAGTTTCTTCCATCTTGAATGAGGCATCGGGTTAATGCTTGCACCAAGATCGGCTAAGGCAAAGCATTCAACCATCCACGGAAATACACAAGGTAAGAGAAATTTTCGGGATCTCCAAGCTTCTCGGAAGCTTCTTTAATGAGCTAATCTGGCGAGTTCTCGTTTAGAGGAGTTTAGCCATTTCAAGCAGTTTTCCTTGTTGCTTAACATGTGTTTGAGAGTTGATGCAAACTTGGGCATCGGCATGATAGCATCCATAAAGCTTATGTCAAAATGTAGTTCTTGGAAAATTTGAAAAATTTGTCCATTTGATGGTAGCTTTTTCGCGGAGATTTTGCTCATTTAAACGTGATGGGTAAGGAATAGAAGTTTTGGTTTGGAGTTTTCAACGGAGCTACTGGGAGGTTCAAAACAACTCTGGTTTGGATTGGGTTTCGGGACAACGAGGATGGACATGTGATGTGCTCTGTGAGCTAGTGGGTTGCACTTGGTCCTTTGTCGCCTCGGGTTCACTTTCCACTACCTTCGGAGAGAAGAAGAAGAGGTAGTAGGAATAGCGGGTCCATCATATGAAGCACCACTTACGGTTGTGATCGCCTTTGCATCTCCCTCGGGTTAGCGATCGTGTTGCTCGGAAGTTTTCACGAGCGAGGGTTGATCATTTAAAGACTTCTTAATGTCGTAATCGGCTAACCAACAACTGTTCATTTCATCTTGGGATTTCATGAATTGCTTCAATAGCTCATCAAATGATGGTCCAGTTGGAACAATGGCGTGAGTTTGATTAGGAAAATTCTGGCCTCTATTGTTCGGATAGGGCCTTGATTTTGAAAATTTCCTTGTTTAGGATTCACATTCCCATGAAATTGATTCCCTCGATTGAAATTGTTTTGATTAAAATTTCCTTGATGTTGGAAACCTTGATTTGGTCCGGATAGAAATTACCTTGGTTTTGATAACCTTGGTTCATTCTAGGTTGGTTACGATTCGGTTTTGCATGTTATGATTCGGTTAAAACCGGGTGGTCCACGATAAGTATTAGCACGGTAGTTTGGTTCATTTTGAGGACGGTATTGATTACCTCCACGATGTGAAGTACCGGCTATAGCATTGGCTTCAAACGGACTACCATCGGTGGCGATACGGTTGTAGTATGCATGAGGCCACCACAGTGACCTGGACCTCGACTTTCTTCACTTCACCATGTGATGGTGTTTGTGTGAAAGTGACTTTCTTTGGTTAGCAAGAACCAAAGCTGAATAACATCCGTGAGTTTGTCAACCTTAGCATCGGTGCTAGATGTACTCACGTGAGATGAAGTAGAAGGTCTGCGTTAGGACCGAGACCGATATGTACGTGTTCATACAGATGCGGACACGGGACTTGTTTTCTATGATTTGCAAGGCTTCTTTTGTGGTCTTGCTCAGAAATTACCTCCAGCGGAAGCATTTAAAGAGTCTTCGTCACTTGGCTCGAGACCATTGTAGAAAGTATCCATTTGCATTAACTCGGTAAAACCATGATGCGGACACTTCGGAGCAACTCTTGTAACGATCCCATACCTCACCGAATGATTCATCAAATCTTTGAGTGAATTTCATTATCTCATTCTTAAGACTTGTAGTTCGGGATGGAGGATAGAATTCGTTAACAAACTTAGTGACTAAATCCTCCCATGTCTCAATGGAGCAGGGGTTGTTTCTCAAGCCAAATCCGGGCTTGTCCTACAGAGAATGGGAATAGAAGAAGCTTAATTGCTTCATGTGGGACATTCTTGTATTTGATGGTCGATGCAATCTTGTTGAACCATCGAATATGTGCGTGAGTCGTCCGCTCAAAACCATAAAATTGGCTTTGGGTTACAAGATTAAGCAACCGGTTTTGAGCTCAAAGGTATCAACCACGATGGTTTGGGACAACAATGGCATCTCCGTAACCATCGATGGGTGCTTGGAGAAGCTCATTCATCGGCTTATCTTACGCCATTACTGACGGGGTGGTGGTGCTAGGCGTTCCTTAGTCACGGTGAGGGAGCGAGCGTCCTCACGCTCACGCGGAATACTTGCAAGCTACGAAAGTGGACTTGTGGAGCTGGAAGAGCAGTCGCGCATGCACTAAGTATAAAAATCGGTTTTCAAAAACAAATGCGAGGCAAAGCGACAAGTGAACTTAAACCAATAATCACAAATGAAATGGCTTCTTTAAAAAGGTACACCAAATCACAAGGACACAAAGGCAAGTTTTGATCTTTAAGATTGGGAACTTATTAATGTTCACACCCCAGGTTGGTAGGTGTTACGCCTTGGTTTGCGGTGGTTGATTTTATGTATTTATTAAGTACCACTAAAAGGCGTAGGTATGGATTTGTGCTAAGGGTTTAAATACTTTTGGACAATATTTTTGGTATCGTCTCGTTTAACCAAATTTTACCTCTTTAAGAATCACCTTAAAGAAAATACAGGATAGAAAAGCGTTACGATTGTTTTGTTGTTTTATATATTTTTTGGTGTTGTTAACACTTCGGAAAAGTGTTAATGAACTTTTGATTTTGATAACTTTACAAAAGCATTTACAAAAGGTGGTATATGTGCAAGTATGGATCGAAAATGTTTAAAACACGCTTCTGACCTCCCCGTGGCCTAAAATTTGATTGCTTCAAAGCAGTCAAGAAATATTGACCAAAGGTTTTAGTCAACAAAAGTCAACTATTATGGACTCAATACAATTTCCCTTGGAATTTAGTGGATTCCGGGTCGTTAAGTCCCACGGAGGTTGAATGGTGTGTGAAAGCGTTGAGGCGTAGAATGATCACTAAGGATAATGATGCATAAGGATTTTGGTTGATAATTACACTCACGATTGTTTGGAATTGTATTTGGATACAGAACTATAAAGCACAACAATCAGATTAAACAAACGTGTATAGCAAGTAAATAAAATGTAAATTTAAAACTACGAGGGACTTAAAATGACAAGTTTAAAACTAAAGGGTATAAAATAAAAATTTAAAACTTTTTAAACTTAAAGAAAATTAAAATCTAAAAAAAGAAAATATTTTACTAATATTATATTAATTTAATATTAATTAATTAATCAAAACTATTTTAAACTTATTTAAAATTTAGTTTAATTAATCTAAAAAGGATTTATAATACAAAATTAACTAAGAAAATTACAAATTTATTTTCTAAAAATCTAGAACAACTTAAAAGATTTATAAAAATTAAAAACAAATATTTTTGTCTTTTAGCAAAGGTTTTATAAATTAAAAACTTAATTAATAATTTAAATCTAATTAAAGCGATTAAAGGATTAAAATTAGAAAATAAAAGGAAAATTATAAGATTAATTTTATAGGTTCTAATTAAGTTAACAAAGCTAGGAAAATATAAAAACATGGTTTTACTTAATAAAATTAATTTTACTATTTAATACTTTAATATTAATTAATTATTAATTAAACTATTATTAATTATTAAAATACTAGATAACAAAGGAAAAATCTGAGAAAATTCCAAAAATACTTTAATATGACGAAACTCAAGAAAATATAAAAACATATAAGTGCTTAATAATAATTGAAAAGAAAATTAAAAGCTAAATTATATTAAATAAATGCTATCACTATTTTTAAAGTTGATGTTTTTGTGTTTTTGTGTTTTTATTGTTTAAACCTATTTAACTACTGATAATCTCTGTTGTAAAAATCGGTCCAGGCGGCCGATTAATCCCCGCATAATCACTGATCGCCCACTAAACGCCTTGATTTATCATAATCGGCCTATTTAATCGGTTTGGTCAAAGATCGCTTAAAAATCGGTCAACAAACTGATTAATCGGACAAAATCGGTCTAACCGGATTAATCGTACAAAATCGCTTAAAAATTGGTCAACAAAAATGCTTAAAAATCGGACAAAATCGCTTAAAAATGGGTCAACAAACCGATTAATCGGACAAAATTAGTCAAAGATCGCTTAAATGTGGGCAACAAACCGAATAATATCTATGTTTGACTTTAAATTTTGAAGAATTATATATTATGTTTATATTTGAACACTTGAAATATTTGAAATTTGATGCCCAATGCTTATCTTATACATATAATATAATAGAATATCTAATATTACAATTTTGTGTATAAAAATTCCAATCCGATTAATCCCCGATTAATCCCTGCCTAACCGATTAATCGCTAGGCCTTACCCGACCGCCTCACTAGCGCCTAGCGATTTTTACAACCTTGCTGATAATACAAACTTTTAATGAAAACAAAAATTTTAGAACTTAAAAATAAGCAGTATGGAGGCTTATGAGCTTAACAGTTTAGCTTTTGAGCTTTCAAAAGAATTTTTAGCTCAAATGAGCTCACAACAAGCTTACAAGCTGGAACCAAAGGTAAATTAAGATGCAAACAAGCTAAAGTTACTTAAATGAAGCTAAAAGGCACAAAGAACCACACTGATAAGCTTTAATAAGCAAATAAGCAATTCAAAATACCTACCAACCAAAGCAGGCTGCAAGGTTTTGGAGGCTAGATTAAGCTAGGGCAAAGCTCCAAAGCTCAAAATGAGCACTGACACAACAAGCTTGTTAGGTGAGCTTCTCAGAAAACCAAAGTATACAAGGTGGGGCCCACTATTAAGCTTTGTGTGAGCTTGTGAAATCAAGCAGATAACACTAACTCCACTGGCACAGGGGAGGTTTTTGGAAAAGTGCTTAAAAGAAGCCAAGAAATAAGCAGTTTAACAAGCTAACTACAAATTATGAAAAATACCATGATGAAGATGAGCATTAAATACTAATATCCCAAAAGCATAAAACATGAAACTTAATATTAAATCCTATAGAAAATTATCTATTATATTCAAAACCGACTAAGTGAAAATTTGACTTTTAAGTTATACTAACAAGTTGACTTATATGAACTTTGGATCAATCCTACTCACCGATTATGTTGTAATAAGGTGAATTAAGACTAGTTTGATCAATACTAACAACTTATAAACATGATAGCATGATTATGGAACATAGAAATCAAGCATCGATAAACAAGATGTGATCACAAGCTATTTTGACTTTATTTTAAATGAGCCTTTGGTTTTTATTGTTTCACCGAGCTACTATGACCTAATGTGACATATAACAACCACAAACAACAACGAGCATACACTGGAATGCTAATCTATCGACAAATCAAACAACCCTTATATAAGGTGAACTTGTGATTTCCAAAGGTTTTCATGATTAAGACCATGCAAGCGATTCAAGACCTTATATTATCATATAATGAGACTAAAGAAGCATTAAACAACAAAAATAACAACATAGAACTCAGGAATGACAATTATGCTATAATGACTGTTAAACTAAGATTTTTAGTAACTACAAATTCTAGAGAACAAGCAAACTGTTTTATTGTATAATTCTACTTAACTACAACTCAGAAACATAAAAACACAAAGCTTTAAGCTATAAGCTACTTATATAGTGAAATGCAAAAAATGCTTAAAAAGGCTTACAACTTCAATTCATTTGAAAACCAAGAACAATGTCCAAAACACTTCCTATAGAACCTCCACAGTTCACTAACCCATTCCATCCAATAATCAACACTCTTGACTTTCTTGCACCATCTTCAATGATTTTTATTTTTAACTTATTTTTCTTGATTTTATGAATTTTTAAGTTTTATAACTACAAGCGATTTTAATGGTTCTAATAGCTCTCGAAGCTATATAAGGAACTTATATGAGCTTATGAGTCCATAACATCAACTACAAACAACTTTAAGCTAAAATTGATTTTGCTCAAAATTGCATAAAGCGAGATAGGATTAAATTGCTAAAATTGATAGTTGAAAAGGTTTAACTTATATTGAAATCTTGATAATACAACTTGAAAGCTAGAAATTACATTGAAATATGAAAATTAAGCTATTCGACATACATTAACTAAAATTACTCTTAGATAGATATCTACATTGCTTCATTTCTTCTTTATAAAGATCTTTTTGAGTTCCTTGTCGACCTCTGAATGTTTCCCACTTCATTTCAACCCTTGGATCCTTTGAATTCATCACAACCGTCCATTTGGCATTTTGGCGCCAAAATATCATAAGCAGGTTTTTTTCAATTAAGGATTTTTGGATGTTTGTGGAGGTGGAGGTGTAGGGGAGTGGGTAAACAGCTGGGGGACAGGTGGTGATGAAAACCAGGCAAGGTGGAGGGTGGTTTCTGGTTTGGCGGGGTTTTGTGAGGGAGAGGGTGAACAGTGCGTGGGTTTGACTGGTATTTGACCGGTATTAATAATAGGTGGGGTTCAAATTGGGGGTTCACATGGGTTTGGGTGGCTCAGGTCGAGGTCATGGTCAAGGTTCAAGTTAAGTTGGGCTTGGGTTTGCATTTGGGTTTGTGTTAATAACAAAAGGGTCCGGTTTGGTTTAGTAGCTTATAAATCACAAGGACCACTTTTGCAATTCGATTTATGAATTTGGACACGCCAATATTCAAAGTTAACACAAGGACCGATTATGCCATTTATGAATAGTACAAGGGTTATATTTATTAATTTCCCATTTTAAATAACCCAGAGACCATTTTGACATTTTCCAAAAGTTTAAGGACCTTTTACGCCATTTGCCCAAGATTCATTCAAGGACCATTTTGGCATTTTAGAATATTCGGGGACCTTGAATGATAAAACTCCACATTTTGGATTCGAGGACTAGATTTGCCAATTTATGAAAGTTTAGGGACTGAAACTGTAAATTATGTAAACTTTGTTGTTTTTCATCAGTTTTCAATCCTTTTGCACTTGTAACACATAAAAACACGTTTCAATGACATTTATAGCATTTATATGGCATTTCTGAGTGTTTTCAAATGTTTTTGCAGTTTAAATGGGAATAAAATGATGAGTATTTAGACACTCATCAATCACAAAGCATGAAGGAACTAAGAATCAAGACTATTCTATATCTACGCACAAAGTTCAAGCTCGAGAAAAGTAAAGACCAAATCAAGTGGAGCATCATTTGAATGACCACCGCAAGGGAGATTGTTAGCCTTAATTGTTTTATTAGAAGTGATGGTCATTCACGTTTAGGAACTTTATAACGTGTGTTAGATATCGTCTAGAATAGTCAACGGGCTCGTGGATTGGACTAAGCTAAATGGGTATTAGTTTAGTTAAGCTTGCCTTATATCCAATCCAACCCATGTCCAAGCCCATGGAAAGCCTTTTAGGGCATCATGTATTCAAACTATATAATCCCCTCAAAGTCTCATTTGAGGGGTGTGCTTGAGTGTGTGTGTGTGTGTTTTTCCTTTCAAGTAATACAACTTTATTGTTATCATCTTTCTCTTCTCACATACACGGTTTTAACATCAAGTCACCATCTTTCTCATCTTATTTCTACGCTTTGTTTGTGTTTGTGGTTAACGTGTTTCTACGCGTATAGTGATATACGTGTTGGGTTTGTGATAAGGTTGATAAAAGTAAGGTCCTACAGAAATATACAAATAAAAGTTATATATAATAGGGAAAATGATTTATAAAGTAAGAAATTTAAAACTAAATGTCAAATATCTGGTTGAAGCTATTGTGTGAATTCAGTCTGATAGTCGAAACATATGACCTTTTTCTCCTCGTACATTACTTTAAGTTACTCCTTATTAGTTACAAGAATTATACTCCGTATTTTAAAACATTACCAAAACTAAAAGTAAAAGAATAAGTAGCCCCCTAGTCTGTTGGATGCCTTGGGCCGTTGCTCGCACCGCCCATAGGCAGGGCTGACCCTGCTAAATGTATATTTTTGATTGAAAATGAAGTTCGAGTTTAATTATTAGAGCTTAATACATGCTTGAGGCACATTTTATGAAGAAGAAAAAAAGAACAAAAAAATTTGTCATTCGTTTGCAAGTACTAATAACAAGAAACTATTATGAATGTATTGGATGTTCAAAAAACGGAAGAGAAACGTATCAATTAATAAATTAATATAATCATTTATATCCGTACTTTCTTTTTCTTGATTAACTAGGTTAAAAAATGATCATAATATCAAAACCTCGTATACGAATAGGGTTATAATGCAACGACTAATGGTAACTATTCGTTGTTTTCGCTTTTAAGAGCATCTACTCTTTTAAAAGTTTATAATTGAATTATGTCATTAATTTATAAACATTTTTATTTTATAAATTTATCTCTACTATGTGTAAATCTCGTAAAGCTTTATAAACATTATACATAATTTAAATGCATTAAATTATGAAGATGTTTAATATTCTACACCTATTTATGCAATTATACTCACTATGGTTTACATGTTTATGAACCTCTTTATTCGTTTTTAAACCTTTTCATAAATTATTATAGTGGATGCCCTGAGTATGTTAAAAATATCTGAAAAATATTATTTTTACACCCCATATTTATACGTCGGGTTAAAAGCTAGTTATATTAAGAAACATTGTAATTCACTTGTTATACTTGAACAAGAAGTTAACAAAAACTTTGCCAAGTTATAACAAAATTAAGTCAATTAAACTGGCCGGTTATCAGTCGTTGATAAAAGAAGAATCAAATTAACAACAATCATCAAAACTAAGGGTGGTGGCGGCCGGGGTGAGGCGGGTTGGCTGGCCCAGCTGACTACCCGCCCGCCACCGTCGAGGATCGGCGGGCTCGTGTTGCGGTGGTAAGAAGCTCGAATCGGGCTAAGCAAAAAACGAACGTGTGGGATCGAGCGGGCTCATGTTGCAGCGGATACATGGTTGCCACTAAAAATCTATGGTGAGGGGTGGTGTGGAGATGAGATGAGTTGCAAGAATGTTATTGGTGGATAGTGAGGGATGGTGAGGGATGGGGAATGAGGGTTGCCACCACCCTAACCGTTGATAAAAGAACACTCAAATTAACAACAATCATCATATTTAAAGAAGCTTTAGTTTCAAGTTTCAACAAACATTTTCTATCTTAATGTAATACAGCTATTTAAACTACATTCGAGTAGGTAAGAACAAAATTTACGACCCTTCTTATTTATACAAATGCACTTATATAAGCTCAGTGTGCTTAAGTAATTGCATGTAAAAAGAATTCGCAGGTCAATTTCACATTAAGTTTTATTAGTTGACACACACAAAAAAAACTAAAACTATTTGTTGAATAATATAAGTTCAAAAGAAAGCAACACGCATTTCGAATGTTTGGTAAGTATTGCACTTTATAACCTCATGAAATTCTAAAATCACAAAAATTTTACAAAAAGATATCCGCAAAATAACATGTTATGTTTATTTGTGGATGTATGTTAGAGAGAATACAAAATAAATAATAAAAAATAAAAAATTGTCACTAATTAAATGACATGTCATTATGCGGATATCAGTTTATAAAAAATTTGTGGTTATAGTATTTCTCTTATAACCCACTAATAACCCTTCATGCCTAGGGTGTGGATTCGGGTCGGGTTCGGGTTGGCGGGTTCGGGTTGTCGAGTTGGTGGGTCGAAAATCCCGGCCCGGCACAGCTCATTTAAATCATCTCAGTCATTATGTCGGCCTGCTGTTTAAACATCTTGAACAGTTCTTAACCGTATATATACTTGGGTTGGCGGGTTAAATAGGTTCTGAGGTTGAATCGGTTCATTGGGTTTGGGTTGACTTCATTTAACCTTTTTATTCGCAAAGTTGGCGCATTCTGCGAGTAAAACGTGTTATTGGGTTGACATGTTTAACAGCATTTTACCCGCGTAATAAAATATAAATAATTTTGAGTTTATGAAGAAAATCTTAAGCGGGTTGGCGGGTCGACCGCTTATTTTATTCTCAAACCGAAACGTGACGCATTTAATAAGCGGGTTAGATAGGTCGACCGACACGACCCGAAATCTGAATCTATTTGGCCGAACTTGTTAATTTTAGGTATGGGTTTGGTCGATTAGGTGTCGGTCGAAATTGCTTTTATTCATGCCTGACACATATGATGAAACAAGAGGTCACTCGTAATAATTATCAACCAGTCACTTATCAATTAACTATAAATTAAAGTCACATAATCATTTTCTCTATCGCATATTCGTTACTCAAGCATGTGCAACTACTTATACATCACTTAAACACAGATATGTATATACACATAGACACAATATTTCTTTTTACTAGTAAGCCAGCTCAACGTTTGAAACATAATTGGGCATCTCACGCGTGACTGATAGAGAGGCGTCAACTGCTCTCACGCTTAACTGTGTAACGAAGTGCAAAAAAGTGTCTCACGCGTGGCTGAGGTGCAAAATGGTGACGAAACGTCCATATATTCAATTTATTTTATTCTTCTTTAGATTGAAACTTGCATATTACATGCCTTCTTTAGATTCAAAGTTGAATATTACATGCTCGGACTTTAGAGTTTGAATCAACGTTGTTCTTGTACCATGACTTATTGGCTTTTGTAAGTGAGAAGTTGTTCAAAAGGTAAAAGAATGAAGTAAACCATATTGTTAGCTAGTAGTTACTGTGTCACATGTGCTTTTCTTTTGGGTCCTTTTAGACCATTATTTGTATTTATCAATTAAACTAATGAGAAAAGGTAGAAAGGCAATAGTCTTGTGTTTTTTTATATAAAGATCTCTACTTAAGAAAAGAAGGAAATGTAGCACTAGTTATATGGTCAACTTCATCATAATAATGGATCAAGTTGTCATGTTTTGCTCGTTGGTATATGTTTTAAGAAAGCGTTTTGTTATTGATATCCCCCGAGTCATTTTTGGATGTAATTTTTACCTCCTCTACCTCTCTGATCCACTTTTGTTTACAGTACCACACAGTTTTTTATTAGTTTTTGCTTCATATTTTTGTCAAATTAATCTTTTGTTTATTAAAGCTTTATATTTTTTGTTTAGATTCTTTCCAGGTTTATAATTTTTTAATATAAACAAAATTATTAAAGAAAAGGAGATGGGGGGGGGGAATCACTTGTAAAAGGAGGTCAAATAACCTACCTTTTGAAACTAACAATTGTGAACAATGTTGGCTCAGCAACGCCTTCACAATACACTCGAGTCATCCTCCTCTCTAGTCATCCTCTTAGCCAGCGGCTTCGCAATAATACCGACTCCAAAGCTCCACTTCAAATAAATGATATATATGGTATATAATTATCAAAATATTATATGAAAGAGTCATGTAATAATATACTTCAATACTCACAGTTTTCTAATTTTGATATTATGTTTGACAAAACTTTGGACAAAGTAAATGTCATGATATATATTATTATTGATACTTACGTAATTCATATTAAATTCGTCAATTTTTTAGACTTTTGACAAATGAAAACACAATAAATCAACTTGAGATATAATACATGATCAGAAAAATCACAAATTA
This sequence comes from Chrysanthemum lavandulifolium, assembly GCA_022545495.1. Classification (NCBI taxonomy): domain Eukaryota; kingdom Viridiplantae; phylum Streptophyta; class Magnoliopsida; order Asterales; family Asteraceae; genus Chrysanthemum; species Chrysanthemum lavandulifolium. The sequence continues at coordinate 251,146,818 of CM040242.1, forward strand.
TTAAAGTTGTTGGAAGTTAACAGTTGCTTTCTTTTGCTTGATTTAGGATTTTCTTTAAGAAAAACAAACTAAAAATGTAACAACTTTTCTTGATTTGTAGCATCAAGTATTAGATTAAAAGCCATCAAAGCAAAAAATAAAAAAATTACCATAAAATATATATCTTTGTCGACTAATGTTTCCAAAACTATTGACGTTGTCGAGTTTCTAGAGCTTTTGTTCAACCAGTTTAGCAGATAGTTCAAACCGCATTTTTTCTCAAAACTAGTTGTCGTTGATCAAACATGAGCTTTTGGTTTCCCGTTCAACCTGTTTAAACGACAATTTAATTGCTTTTTTTCTTTCTCAAAACCGGTTATCGGTGATTAAACCGATTTCCGGTTCAATCTGCTGCATTAAACCTAGTTTTAAAAGAATGTTATCAACAATGTTGTAGACATTGGAGCATAGACATAAAATAAAAACTCTATCTACTCGATTCGTGTGAACCTAACGCAAATTTTATATCAATATTGATTGTTGTTCTTATTACTTAAATGCCTTATCTATAGACACATTACCACACTTCTTAAATGGTGACAAATAAACAATATGAAAATTAAAAGGCATAAATGATAAGGTTGCAGTAGTATGGTATTTATTGATCATGCATAAATTTTTGTGATGATGCAATTCGGGTATGTGTCATGACTCCAATCATTAAATTTTGTTCCAGTGATTTATCGCCAAAACATGAATATATGGATTTAAATCACCTTCGTTAAGTATTTATAAAGTAAAGATTTTTTTTTTTTTTTTTTTTTTTTTTTTTAAGAAAATGGATTTTTATTAGCATCTTGATAACGGATTCTGATAAGATGACGGTGACAGGCGATAAAATTTATCTTATACTCTTTTGAATAAGAAACCAATTCTACTAAAAATGAAATTTTGTGACTTAGGGGTCATGAAATTCTTTCTGTAACCGTTGAGCCCTAAAAAAATAATAAAAAAAACTTAGAAACAAAGGGCTTGTGTTTTAATAGTATTTTTAGTTGTATGAGACGTTCCTTAATTAAAATGGTTACGAGTTCAAGTTATCTTAAAAACATGTGAGATAGTTTGTGCCTTTGTAGTTTGTATATTGTGAGATTGTTAGTTGTTATTCTAAAAAAATAGACTTGATTGAGACCTCGATGTATGAATATCATGAAATGATTAAAGGAAAAATTGGAAATGGTAAAAATACTGGCTAAGCGGCATACATTAAAGCTGAAAAAGCTCGACTTCATCGAATAATACGAATAAAGACCTTTCTCCGTATACCGTTTTTGTATATATATATATGGATTTTCCAACGAACAACACTTATAACATAGGTTACCCATAAAAACACACAAATCTAAAACAGATAGTTTTGTCTCAAAATTAGTTACTCGCGAAATATGAAAGTGGTTTAAAGGCTTAAACGCACTTTCGATGAGGTGTATGTCAGAACATTAAGAGAAGATACTTGATTTTGCAAGATCTGAAGTGATGATTTTATAAGTTAACTTTTGAAGCTTTAAATGCATTAATTTTTAGGTATTTTATCACTTATTTTATATGGTTTTTGGTCAGTTTTCTTTGTTTACTTGCTCATTTCTCTATTATTGCAAGTAGTTGATGATTTTGGACCATCAAGTGTAATTGTGCTAAAAAATGACTAAAGACGAAAGAAATTAAAGAAATGTGACTTGAGCTTAGGCTAGACGTCGTTTGGGGTTTCCTAGAAGCCCCAAATAGTTGAGATGCCTTCCCAACGCCGTTTGGAAAGTTAGACGACCCTTCCAGAGAGCAACCAAAATTTGACATCAAGACCAGAGCCTCAACCGACATAAAACCCTAATCGATATCAGACGTCGTCTGTCATACACCATACACCGCCTGGACCCCAAAATATGTGTATACAAGCCTAGTTTTCTCATTTTTTTATGCAACTCGGGAGTTATGGTTAGAGGATTAAACTTATACTTTGTTTTAAGGGTCTTTTGGCATTTGTGTTGTCTTTTTTATCTAGCGTAAACATTAGGTGATCATCTTATAACACTTGTTATCAATTCAATCTTTTGCTATCATGTTTGCCATGTTTTATTGTATGATCATTATTAAAATGATCGACTAAACTTGTTACTAGCTGCTTAGGATAGGATAAATTAACAAGTGACAACTTGATCTATGCGAGTAACTATCTTTTATTATTTATTTCAATATTAATGTATAAATCTGTGATATATTGTTGTAAAGATTATCACCATTAATTATGCAATTAATCACTTGTTTGACACCTAGACTTAACCGAAGTTAGGGATTTAAATTAGTAAAAGACTTATAAACTCAATAAATCGGACTTATCCAATTAAGAGTGAAGTGTAGTTGATTTAGGTTTATCTAATGACCCTTTAGTAAACTTAAGCTAGTTGTGACACCCGTGCTAGCAATTGCACTTGAATCGAGAATTTTTGTATTGCGTGTTTAGGAAGGTTAGGTTTACGCGATCCATCCCCTAATTGTATTCTATCCATAGGTGTTGTGACTCGATCATCCACGTCGAGGGCTTAAATGACATTTAAGATCATTTACTGTAATTGCTATGATTAAGTAGTTGTTAGTTTGTTTGAATTCTAGGTAAATTGTCGGTTCTCATGGAACCAATGGATACAAAAGCTTGATAATATGGATGCCCCATGCTGTCGGCGGAGCGATGGATTGGTGGCGGTCTTTCGCCAGCTCACTTAAACTCAGCCTAACTAGGTTGTAGCTTGGTTTCCGTCATACATTTCATAAAGTTTTCAATGTAGCCTCTGCGATTTATCCATATCTAAACACACATACTATCATTACGCTCGTCAAATGATAATTGTTCGTTGCAATCAATCTCCATCAAGCCACTATTGAACTAGATAATAGGAAGAAGAAGATAGAAATGAAAGAAAAGAGAGAGAGAGAAGTAAATGAGTGACTATTGTAAGGAGTACTTATATTTACTTGTTTATTTTAGATTGGTAATTTTTATTTCATTAATATTTATTTTAAGATTAATTCTTTTTTTATTTTGTTTTAAATCTTGAGCAAGACAATTACGCCTACCTTCTAATACGTTTTTTCACTTTCTTCTCTATTAACGTTTTTTTAGTTGTTTTGAAGAAATTAATAAGAATACAAACTTGTTTATATATTTTTTTGTCACTCGAATAGAAGAAAAGCCTGTCAAATAATTTTTCACTATATCCGACAGAAATTTCCACATCCATCGTTGTTGTTTGCTTGCATTTTTCAAAATTTTCAACTTTTCTTGTAAGTATGTTCATTGCTTTGTATATTTATGAAGCCCTCTATTCTTTCATTCATACGACTAAGAAATAGGTATAAGTGGTTGAGGAAGAATTGTCTAAAGGAAAATTTTAGTAACGCTAAATACCCGGTTAGTTTAGCGTATTTATGTAAAATTTGTTGATTTGATCACAAGCAACTTTTTTATTGATGTTTTAAAGCTTTATTTATCAACTTAAAGACCTAATTGTAATTTCATGTTTGTTATAATTCGATCGGGAAGGTTGAATTGTTGAACCGGTGAGAGGAATGATCTATGAAGTGTATGTTATCGTAGAAATTAATTCTGACATGCTATAAATTTACAGCTCCCTGCCATAGCTTGTTCTTTTTTATGTTCATATATTTGTTATCAGTATCGTTGCTCTTGTTTAGAGTCTCCTTAGGTTTTTGCCATTGTTTATTTATAATATTGTCGCATTTAAAAAAAAATAAGTAGTTGTCTTTATCTCCTCTAATTAGAATCCATTTTATTTTATTATCATTTCTGCTTTTAAGTAATCAATCTAAAACCCTCGTGAATTTACTGTTATCAAAAAATAGCTCCATCACTTAGAACATGAGGTAGCCGCCTTCATTTCCCCCTAGCTGTTCCCCTAGAGAACGAACTTCTTTCGGGTATTTGCTTATGCTACTTAACAACGATTAAGTGCACTGCATAGACGATTAAAACTTTCCCGTCATTAACATTAAAATGTGATCTAAGTTAGCCAAAATCAGCACTACATGTGTACTAATCAACAATACAATTTGTCGGATATTCGTGCTAAACCTATTAAGTATACATCTTGTCAATAACCCCACAGCATGACTTAAGTTTACAACGAATTAAATGAAATAGATTATTAAACCTATCGTTATAACACATATCACTTTACTTCATGAAACAACTAATGAGGTATTTTCAACAAACAATAATAATGTGCTAACAGAAATGACAGTGATGGCTGCTTCGGTAGTAATCTAGTACGTATCATGCGATTCTAAGACCCAACGTCGACGACCAAACTCAAGGACGGGGAACACTGTACATATGCGGGCACATTTACTCAACGCTAGTTTGGTGAACAATGACTTTCATTTGTAGGTGACCACAGAACCAGAACAAGAATCGCGATAACAATTAACACGTGAAACAAAAGCTATTAGTCGATACAGAGAAATCATGTGTCAGACTTAATTGTAGACTTTAATACTTCATCTCTGATCTACTTTCGCATTTATTTCTTGGTTCATAATCTTGCATTCCCACAGCGACAGGGATCGACATGATCATTTGTTTAGCTACTTCATTCAAAGCCAAGAGTCACAGTTTGGTGATACGTGTAACCAGTAATGTGACAACTAATCTACCTTGAGTTGAGCACTAGAAACTTTGTTGAATTTTTGGGTTACATTTAGCCTCTAAAGAAAGAATTAGGTGTCGTTTGTTTTTGAGGCTTACGTCTTCATCTGCAAAGTACGTATGCGAGAAGAGAGTACATTTAACTCTTCATCTGCGAAAGAAGAGTGTTTGTTTTTGTCTTATTGAAGTCTTCTTTCGTTTTTCATCTTATATGCGTTGGTGTAGAGGAAAGAAGTAGAAAAAGCACAAATTATGTCTGCGTTGGTGAAGAGGAAGAAGTAATTATATCCTCTTATGTGCCAAAAAAAACAAAGCGGTCTTGAAGATAATGCTGCAGGCTATGCCGAGACAAAAAGAAAAAAGCACTTCTTTGGAAAAAAAAAACAATAGTTCTAAAAAAAGTTTCCAGTCATTCTTTCAACCATGATTTCCAAGTTTTTTGTCGAAAAACTACTAAGCTGGAGTCCGATGTCACGCACAATCAAACTAGGTAAAACTTCCTTCTTTTGAGAGATTGGCGTGGCAAAAGGGTTCAGGTGTTTAACGCAAGAAATTCACTTTTATTTTGAACCTTAAAATATTGCATTATTATGCTAACAAAGCGACGGGCCGAGAAACCTTGGTCGCAGGTCTACGACATGCCCAGGAACCTTGGCCGCAGGTCTACAAGGGGCCGAGGAACCTTGGTCGCTTCGGAGGAGGCTTTCAAAATTTGCATTATTGTTGTAAAACATAAAGTAGCTTCTTTTACTTGTTACCAAACCAACAAAAGACTCGTAGCCTAACGGTACCTATGATATGCTCATTAACCGATAGTTGTATAAAATGTGTACACCAAAAAGTGTTACAGATCGATCCAACCTGGTGCAACCACCTACTAAAAAGAAAAACTTTTATTGAACTATAGCTTTTTGTCACTAAACATTGTGATTATTGTGTTTTAAATATATAGGTAAAGAACTGACTTTTGTCTTGGATATAACCTGATATTCCAAGTTTCCAACAACACAAACACTCTGCAATAAAGCTACAAGTCGTAAAAGTTTAAATCTTACAGTATCCAACATTTCTAAGACACATTTAACAGTTCCATGTTGGTGGAACTTAAATATCATGATAACAAAAAGAAAGAAATGCCAAACTATATGCAAAGCAATCTTACAATCACTTTCAGATTTGATCTACAGATGAAAATGTTCAGTGACTCTTCAACTATGTCCCGATTGATGTACTTTCTGTAAAGCTTGGTAGAACATGTCGATGAATTGGTTGTCCTGAAATAAAAACCGATAACATGAACTCAGAAAAGAATAATTTCTTTTAATACTACCGCTCAAGTCTTTCAGCTACTTGCAAGAACCTATAATACTTTCTTGAGAATCCCATGTGATCATATAAAAAACAGAATTCTTGCAGAGGACAAAACGTACAAAAAGATACAAGTTAGCAGTTAGCACACGAAATGAGTTGGCTATATGCACTTGGTTTGAGCCAAATCCACTATATGTCTTAATTGCAAACTTTAGAGCTAAGCTCCACCAATTTTGTGTAACGAGACTCAAAAATATGAGCGACTCACTTTCCATTCTAAACAAATCACCATTCTCATGAAAATGCCATAAGAGAACTACACTCGGAACATGCGATTTTGGACAAAAAGTGACACGTACGATGGTTTCTTTAGCACTTGCAATCACAATATATCATGCAAAGTTGTAAACCAACGTACTTATTTGGCATTTTTACAATTACAAATCTCCAAATGAAAAAAGCTGGGTCAATATTGAAATTTTTTAAATTAATCTTCTTGGGTGTGTTTGTGTGAAACAACATACCAAACGCTTATAAATGGGCTAAACAGCGCTTATTACTGTATGGATCGGATCAGGTTATTTTGAACTACTAAAACAGGTGGACCTAGGTTTTTTGAGAGGGTGGTGCACAAATTTTGTGTTGCATCATAAAGAATTTTTGGGCTAAAACTAAAGTTGCACCATAAAAAAGTAGAAAACGAATATTACTGGGGGTTGCATGCTAATACTTCTAACCCATCACATCGCAATAATAATTACTTTAATATCTTCGATTTATTGTGGTAGTAAAAAACTTAAAAGATGCATTTAATATAACAAACCAACGGGCCGCCCGAACTTGGCTGACCTGTTTTAAGGTGACCACTTTTTACCCAACCCCAATCTGGCCCATTATGTGAGCCGACAGGATCTACCCAATTTGCCACCTTTAACAATAGCTATGGTTGGTTCAGCACAAGCCCTCGAAAAACCGTGGATGATTTGCAAAGAAGTCAATCACTTCTCAAATGTGAAAAAATTCCTAGGAAGAAAAAACCATGCATGATTTGTAAGATAGATTTTAGTACCTGTGAAAGCAATACAAGTGCATCTCGTACTTTTTCTCTGGTCAACGGTCCATAAAATGAAGCAGAAGTGGAGGAAGGGGTAAGTGATGGTGGTGGTGTGGGTGGCGGAAATGGTTGAAGCAAGGGAATACCAACATTTCTTTGTACATTAAGGGGCGGCTGAAGTGTGGTAACTGGCATGGATGAAGAAGGCTGTCTCATCAATGGTGATGAAGAAGAAGAGGGTGTAAAGAAGGAAAGGGGTTTAATAAGATTAGTCAAATGATTGCTGCTGTTGACCAGGTCGACATTGTCATGGTGAGGCATTGGTGGGGTGGATGATGGGTTCGGTAATGGTTGACCATTGATCATGGGAGAAGGTATATCACGAGAAGCTAAAGGAACTGTTGAGTTATGGTACGATGGAATAGAATTAACCGGATTTTGAACATTATTATGTCCCAGATTCATAGCATTCTGCAGTAAAAGATATTGAGGAAAGGATAAAAGTCAGCCAAAATAATACTCAGAAGCGTGCCCAATATAGAAAGATTAAGAGCATATTTTCAAAAGCTTTGCCACAGAACAATCAAAATGAAGCAAGCAACTAGAAACTTCAGATAAGGGTTGATGGATACATACACTGAAGAAGTTCACAAATGAAGAATCCTCAGGTACGTCTGTAGTGCGTGAGGAAGTCAACCCTGGCTCCAATGGTCCTTCAATTACAGCAGAGGTAGGCACGGCTTCAAGTTCCTCGAACTCGCTACACAACAAGACGTAAATGAAATTTTGTAATTAAATGTGCAAAAATGGGCCCAATGAAATTATTAAAGCTTAGTTTGTACATAAAGTATGACAGTTGTAGGAGCCTAGGAGGAAGCGAAAAACTAAAATAATCACTTTTATATTCAGCTTATGCGTTACAAAAAAAGATCTTTGATGAAGCAGACTAGATAATCAAACAAAATGAATAACATGTAGAAGCCACACCATTGTAAGAACTACCTTTTGTTCACTTGCTGCTTGGGGGGAACCTTTGAATATGCACCAAGTATCCTGGAGAAAAGAACGATAATGAAATAAGTTTATTTATAGAAACTGCTTTTAAAGAAACGATGGGATGACATAACAATCCTTAAAAATTGCGTTGACAGACTTATTTTCCGCCATCAAGAAACATAAATGTCAAGACAACTGTTATCTTCTAATTAAATAATGACAAAATAAAGACAACGCCCTTAACGTACCAAATATAAATGTTTGTGTGCCTCGAGTATTTCATATCTAAATTACATAGATTTAACATACTTTTTGTAAAATTCAACGTGTTTAAATCTGGGTTTAAAAGCAAAAGCGCTCCGTTGCGCTAAGGGTCAAAAACCGAGCGCGAGGCGATGAGGCGACGCGCGACTTTCGTAGGCGAGGCGCATACTTTGTACAAAACGATTATAGCTTTGTTAGAAAGCATAATTCATATATAAAGAGGAGAGTTATTTTACATACCAAACTTATCTTACATACAAAGGACTCATCTCCACCATCCATCTAAAAAGAAATCAATGGTTGAGATTAAAACATTTTATTATTTCACCTATTTTTATAATTTAAATTTCTTTAAACCGTTAATCGTTAAGCAAAAATAATTAAACCATCATGACGAGCATTTAATTATCTTTCTATGAGCGGACACTTTGATATACTTTGAAAAAGAAAAAAAATCGTATTTTTCACGTTTTTACGTCTTTTTCGTTTTTCTTGAAACTAAAATTAGCATGAAATATCATATATGATTTAACACTAATTTGAAGATCACATGTGATATTAGTGTTAAATCACATATAATATGTAATATCATATATGATACTAGTGTTAAATCATATATGATAAATCACATATGATATACATATCATACATGATATAACACTAATATCACATGTAATATTCAAATTAGTGTTAAATCATATATGATATTTTAATGCAAATTTCAGTAACGTAAAAAAATGAAAAAACTTAAAAGAAAAACGTGAAAAATACGAAAAAAAAAAAAATCTCGGAAGTATATCAAATCTATAGAAAGATAATTAAATGCTCGTCGCAATGATATTTTCTTTTTCGCTTAACGATTAACGGTTTGAAGGTTATTAATATTTTAAAAAAGAGGATGAAAGTGGGTTTTTTAAATTGTTGGGATTAATCATATCCATTAAATCAAATAAAAATGGATGGTGGAGATTGATCCCTTGGTATGTAAATAATCTTTTGTCCTCAAATGATCTTAAATCTATATAAAAACACATAAAGAAGACATTTAACAAAAATAACAACGATTCATTCCCCATTCATTCTCAAAGTTTGCTATTTCATATCGCTAAAATGCTAGATATTACAAAACACATATCATAAGCTTATCAAATTCCTACTGGAGAATAACAAAATGACCACAATGGGGTGCATGTGAACAAAACACATGCAATGCATAAGAATGAATGCAGATTTATGCAAATCAGAAGAAAGCATACATTCCCCATTCATTGTCAAAGTTTGGGGTTCCCTATCTCTAATTATTTTTCTTATTGAAGGCTTTCTTAAAGCCCAATTCCCAACTAGAAGGGACTAACAATAGTCCATTTAAACCCTTTTAGTTTAAAGGCATAATTTCATGTATATCCTTGTAAATTTCAAAAATTACATATATATCCTTTTTACTAGTTTTTAATGCATAAAGTACAATGCTTTTAATGCATCAAAAGGATATATATGTAATTTTTGATTTTTGCAAGGATATGTATGTAAATGCCCCTAGTTTAAATGTCCTTTTTTAGACCCATAAACACATGAGGCGTTAAAAAGCGCTCTTCAAAGGCGCCAAAAAACACCGCCTTTTCTCGTCTTTTGTAATGGCTGCGCATCAAGGGTCCTGATGCGATGACCTTACTGCCTCGGCTCGCCTCACGCCTTAGGCGCAAAAAGCGCGCTTTTT